>JAJJWW010005132.1:0-600000 GCA_023531295.1 Papaver armeniacum | reverse complement strand
TGCACCTCTAACTAGGATCGGTTCCCCTTTGCCTAGAGTTGGTCATACCAAATAACACTAAATCGATCATACCATCTCAGGTGATTACTTAAGATCGGTTTCACTAATAAAAGTCATACCAATACAAAAGTCAGGCCTTGTGAATATTTTTACCAAGAACATAAGCAAGTCATGAGCAGTTATACTAATCACACATATTGGTAGTTCAAAAGATATGCAATGAATAACAATACCAATAAGCCTAGTGATTTCCCTTTCGATTCACAAAACAAGTTTATGAATTTACTTCCTTTAAACAAATGTAAAACATTGTTTCCTAGGATGAAATCTTCACCTCATACCCATACATAATCACAATAGCATTCAAACGATTATGCCGATGTCTTATATACGAAGTTCAAAAGATAAGCGTTATACTTCGTATTGTATTCCTTAATACTACGTCTAACTAGAGTATAATCATACATGCTTCGAAGTTATGTTTTCAATATGCACGACTTGAAAGATACGTCAGGTAACGAAACAGTTCAAGTCAAATATTACTAACCTCAAGTGGAAGGATGATGTTGTCGTTGTTGCTCCTTACTTCTTCACTTATTCAAGTCTTCACGTAATACTTGTAATGTCTTATATCCTAATACTTTGAAGCTAACCTATACGAAGTTGACTCTAGTACATAATCAAGCGACTCTTTAAATGAGTTTTGGTTCACTAAAATATGACAGCCAAACTTGACATACCAACGGTTGGTGGGTTCAACCGAGCTACGCTCTAACATAAAGTGTAAGGTCTAAGTTATTGTCAGAATAATTAGAGCCTGATGAGAAAAATAAAGTTAATTCTGATCTTTATTTTGGTCTTATCGAAATAATCGATTGTATTTGTACTATCGATTTAGTAAGGGAACTAAGTTTCTTAGTCAATTTGTTAAACTATTAGGGAAAATTGCTTCGGGCAATATTCTCCTTGATAACATATTAAAACCAAATTACTTGTAGTTTCGGTTTTGATATTGGTTATCTAAAATGGTATGTGAAACCTTCGTGCTTAACTATTATAGGTTGTACCATTCTTTTAGATTTGTAAGATCCTTTCGGTTTATGTATTTGATCGGACCTTTTTCAGTTTGCGACAAAAAGGGGGGGATATATATGGAGTAAACAAGTAATTTGTTATCACTTAGGAAAGGACAATTGTGCTTAAATGTTATATCTGACGAAAGAGTAAAGTGAAAATACGAGGGTACCCAAATATACCTCAATCTAATACTTTTCCACTTATAAGTCCTTTCTCCGAAAATGATTGTCTATGGAATGAGTCGAGACAATACAACTAATCGGTTCACACTTCGTGTGATCGTCAATGGATACAAGATTGAGACAATACAACAACGAAGTATGATTACTTGATAATATGTTCGGACTTAACCAAACACTATAGGATTGTTATCAAGTAATTAGGAATTAACGTTTGTGTATTTTACTTCTAATTATAATAAAAACAATTATAATTGCGTAAATAGAAAAGTAAAAGACACAACAAGATTTTATTAACGAGGAACCGCAAATGCAGAAAAACCCCGGGACCTTGTCCAGAATTGAATACTCTCAGGATTAAGCCGCTATACAAAATCTAAACCAACTTCGTATAGTTGAGACCAAGCAAATAAACCTATAGTTCACCTAGTTCCGTCGGTATCCCTGCGCCTCCAACTTGCAATAAGTCACGCACTTGGAACAATTCCTTTGGTTCGTATTCCAAACAGTAAAGGAACAACAAATCTATTCGGTAACAACTCTTTTCAAACAACTTGATATGAGTTTGAAAAAAGGCTCTTCCGATTATCCCAATAAACTCCTTTGTCGGGTTCTTAGATCAATCTATTTAACAACTACCAAAGTAATTGTTTAGACTATGCAATCAATATTATAAATCACAAAGAAATATATTGATGCCGATCTACACAACTAATCAATCCAATCTATCAAAAGATAAACCGATTATAGTTGTATCCCCAGCCGATCAAGTTTTGTGCACACCAAAGATTATGAACTCAAATAAGAAATCTTCTTTGTCTTCAAATCTTCTTAGATCTTCAATAAACACCTGCACACAAACAACTTGAATCTCTTGTGATCAATCACACGCAGAACAGAGTCTGTTAACGATGGATTATCACAAGACGTCTTTAGATCTACAAAAGATCCCCATCGATACTTCGATCTAGTTTGAGTGAATCTTTATCAGAAGACAAGATTCTCAAGCATAAACAAACTAGGTGCAATCAAAGTTCAACAGCCGTTAGTCAATCAAATCAATCGAAAACTAATAATAAACTGCAATTATCTAGTTTCCACCAACGGTACTCGTAGAGCTTCCCAATCCCAAAGAAATCTTTAAAACGATCGGTCGTAAGAGATTTCGCCTAATTAGGGTACTTTCCTCTCCGAATAGAAGGCTCCACCAGTATCAACACAACAAGGTAGTTTTGCTGGCTCTTAGGATAGTTTGCTCGAAATGCAAACTTGGGTATTTATAGACCAAGGAAGTTTGGACACCAAGGAATTTCCAAAACCGAAATATTCTTAAGATATGCAATAAATGCCCAAAATCGGTTTTCATAAATCCTGGAAATGCTCTGTCCAATATTAACCGAAATCTCACTAAAAAATCTCCAATTAGTAAATGCACATTACCAATTTTTATTTTCTAAAGATATGCATTTAATTGCTGGAAATTAAAAGCATATAAAAACTAAAAGCCTTAATTAAAAGATTCTCATTTCGATCAGGGATTCTCCTTTAGTTATTAAGGAATATCTTTGAACAATAATAGATAAGAATTACTGCACGTGTTCAAAGTATGTCGACATCTTTACTTTGTGAATCCTTTTTCATATTTACAATCTTGGAACCGATTTGCCACACTTCCAAATGAGTTAAGAATTGGTTCATCTGATTTCCAAGAACTATGTGATTGATCAAAAACATTCAATCACCATTCATGGGTTTAACGGTTCTACCAAAAATAAGTTTCGATTCTACCTCCAAGTGGCTACTTGGATCGGTCACACTAGTTTCCATAAAATGGCTAACTAAGTACTAGGATCGGTTACCACTTACTTATGGTACTTACTTGTGATCGGTTGCACAAGTTATAAGATCGGTTACACCAATTACTAAAACCTGTTAACCTACTACAAGGATCGATTACACATCTTGTGATTAGTCACACCAAGTACTAGGATCGGTTACCCAAAGACTTGAATCGATCACACCAATTACAAATATCGATCATACCATCTCCGGTGATTACTTAAGATTGGTTTCAATAATAAAAGTCATACCGATACATAAGTCAGGCATTGTGAATAGTTTTACCAAGATACATAAACAAGTTATGAGCAGTTATACCAAACACACATATTGGTAATCCAAAGATTTGCAATGAATAACAATACCAATAAGCCTAGTGATTTACCTTTCGATTCACAAAATAAGTTTATGATTGTACTTCCTTTAAACGAATGTAAAACATTGTTTCCTAGGACGAAATATTCACCCATACCCATACATAATCACAATATCATTCATACGATTATGTCGATGTCTTATATACGAAGTTCAAAAGATAGGCGTTATACTTCGTATTATAATTCCTTAATACTACGTCTAACTAGAGTATAATCATCCATAGCTTCGTAGTTATGTTTTCAATATAGCACGACTTGAAAGATACGTTAGGAATGACCCAGTTCAAGTCAAAATATTACTAACCTCAAGAGGAAGGATGCTGTCGTCGTTGTAGCTCTTTACTTCTTCACATTCTTCAAGTCTTCGAGTAATACTTGTATGTCTCATATCCTAATAACTTTCTACCTAACCTATACGAAGTTGACTCTAGTAAATAATCAAGCGACTCTTTGAATGAGTTTTGGTTCACTAAAATATGACAACCAAACTTGACATACCAACGCTTGGTGGGTTCAACCAAGCTACGCTCTAACAATCTCCCCCTTTGTCAATTTTAGTGAAAAAACTCTTACATCATATGGATAAACAAATTACAAGAATTCATTACACATACGCTTGATTCCAAGTTTCAACAGCACAATAACCTGTATACATTCAATCCATAAATGCCGTTGTTGACATTATAATAACAAAGCTAATACTCCCCCTAAAGGTAAGATAGGTAGATTTTCAATTCGCACGTCTTTGTTATTCCCTTTGTATTTAAGATAACCACAAGTATCAATATGATATGTTACTCCCCCTTAGTCTACGCTTTACTCTTTCGTTAGATATAACATTTAAGCACCATTGTCCTTTCCTTAGTGATACCAAATCACTTATTTACTCCATATATTTCTCCCCCTTTTTGTCATAAAATGACAAAGGTACGAGCAAATAAAGGACAAACCGAAAGGATCTTACAAATCTTAAAAGACTTGCAACCTATAAGAGTTAAGCACGAGGGTTCCACACACCATTTTAGATAACCAATATCAAAACCGAAACTACAAAGTAATTTAGTTTTGATATGTTACCAAGGAAACAATTGCCCGAAGAAATTTTCCCTAATTTTTTAGCAAATTAAAAATCGACTAAGCACCTTAGTTCTTTTGCTAAACTGATTGCACAAATACAATCGCTTGTTTGATAAGACCAAAATAAAGATTAGAATTAATTATTTTTCTCATCGGGTTCTAGTTATTCGAACAATAACTTAGACCTTTCACTTTAAACAAGAAAAGCACTAGGTTAGTTAACTAGTATTTCTTGTTAAGGCATTCGATTAGACTTGAATAACCGAATCCTTCACTTTGATAAATCTAACTAAGATCAGAATAACTTAGTTTCTCTTATCCGGAATCGAATTTGACTAAACAAATGATCCCGACAACTTTTGTTAAGCCATAAACAATTTATACAAACCAAATAAATCAACTTGCATAATTATTTATCTCAACCGGGAGCAATTGAAACAAACATAGACATTAAAGCACCGCAATTGCACCAAAATTTCGTTAAGCCTAAACAATTGAATGATCGTTTATTTTCAATGATGTTGTAGTAATAGGTTCGTTCAAGACTTGTGAAAAGTAGATTTTTTAGACTTAATTTTTGTAAATAAAAATAACAAGCTCAATTAAAAAGTTGTTGGGAAATTATGGAGAGGCTGGGGCTAGGATTCCGCTATTTACCAATTCCAAAGTGATACTAATTACAATCATGCAATTTCACACGTTCAATTTGATTCTCAACTATTGCAAAAGTAGATTTTTTAGAAACAACAAATGTTAATCCAAAGCATGGGATATCAAAACCCTAGGCTAAGCATATTCCATTAATAGAAAATACAATTGTTTAACAAAAATCATAAAATCTATTTTCAATCTAGGCAAATAATCATAATTAAAAATTGCACAAATTAAATAATTAAGAGTTACCACTTTTTCATTGGAAAGATAGCTTCCTCCATCGCCCCAAGGATTGGGTTTAGCCCATCATTGTGTAAACTTTCTCAAAGTATTGATTCATGCTCAAAAATTGTTTACAAAGATGAAATGGAGAGAAAATGATTAAAACCGGGTGTTTGCAACGTTTATAAATGTTGCAAAACACTGTTACAAAGAACGATAACAAATATGCGTCACTGGCTCTGTAGTAGTACGACCCTAAAGGCTCTGTCGTTGACATTGTTGAAGAACGACGGTCTTTGGCTGTCTGTTCTTCGTGTTCTTAGTCTTCCACAGGAGCAGAAAAATATTCTCTGCAACTCGATCTTTTCTGCTCTGTGATGTTCCAAACTCGCCCCCAAACTCTCCTCCCCTTTGTATGTGAACCGAGCTACCTATATATACTCATTTGGACTAAGAATAAACTCCCATAACTCCAAATATTCTCACCATAACTCGATATTATTTTCCATGCAGAATACGATAATTTTCTTCAAATTTTTATCTCTTCATGCGCTCTGCTGGTGTCGACACTATCCTAACACGCTGCCAACACATCAAATATCGATTCAAACCCTCTTCAGACACACCATGATGCACATAAATCTCATTGTAAGCGTGAAATATTCTCGGTATTCTCGTGTTCCCTGTTTTCACGAGATCATCTTTCCTTTTCTTACGAATCCAACTTGATTACCAGCCCTGTTTGGATGAAACAGATTGTTTACAGTCCAAACCCGAGATTAAATCTCCACAAAACTCGCCACAGATTTCTTCAAAATTATGCAGAGACGAATAACCCCATTTTCCCGCCAAAAATAGTTTCAAATGAAGGGTATGAAGGTGGTGTCCCCTTAACCACTGTTGGGGTGCGAATAGCAGCAAGTACCCCTTATCAATTGAGTGTCCCTTAACCAATAGTGAGAGTCCGAATAACACGAGTCCTCCGGGGTGCCTTTTAACACTTTTTCGAGCCGAATTTTCCAAAAATGTTTATTCCCCAAAAATACCTACACACACATAAAACACCATAATAAGTACAAAATCGAGTGCCAATAATATATAGTATTGAGATCAAATTAGACACAAAAATGTGTCTATCATTGATACCAAACAATAAAGAAAGATAACAATAGTTTTTCTCAAGCGGAAACAATTGAATCACACACACACATCCATACACACATAATGGAACAAACATCAATCGTACCGAAATTCAAAAGCAAAATATATGCAATAAAATCAGGCTTTTCTTAAATAGAAAAACGATTAACTAACAAATTCGTTACCTCAAGTTCCGCATCCTCTTCTCCCCAAAGATATGTCATTAAGCGCAAGTTCAAGTTAGAACTCTCCCCTATTAATGTTGTCATCCTATCGCAAGAACAAAAGAACAACAACAACAGCAACCTTTACTAGAGAAAGGTTGAATCGGTTTTAACTAATGCAAAAAGCAAAAGTTGAAAACCCGAAACACAAGGTACTAATGTACCTTGACGATGCCGATAGACTTCCTTAGATTTTCGAATGTCGCCCTATCTAAGGGTTTAGTGAGAATATCAGCAAGCTGACGTTCAGATGGAACATACTCTAATTTGATAACTCCATTCTCATATAATTCTCTAATAAATTGATATCTAATATCTATGTGTTTAGTACGAGAATGTTCAACTGGATTTTCAGTCAAACAAATAGCACCTGAGTTATCACAAAGGATGCTCATAGTTGAATATTTATTCCATAGTCAATGAGCATTTGTTTTATCCACATAAGTTGGGTACAACATGTACCAGCAGTAATATATTCTGCTTCACAGGTTGACAAAGGCTGTGAATTCTGTTTCTTGCTATGCCAAGCTACAAGATTTTGCCCAATCAACATCTGAATAGGCAACAAGACTGTTGTTCGTATCCATAGAATATGATAAACCATAATCTAGGGTATCATTAATGTATCTTATGATTTGTTTTACAGCTTTTAGATGTGATTCTCTAGGATCTGCTTGAAATCTGGCACAACATCCCACACTGAAAGCAATGTCTGTTCTTGTTGCAGTTAAGTATACCAGGCTTCCTATCATAGATCTGTATAGTTTTTGATCAACCGATTTTTCTCCTGGATTGGATTGGAGTTTTCCAGTAGTTGGCATCGGAGTTGCCATAGGTGTTGCTCCTTTTAGATCAAATTTTTCAACTAAATTCTTTGCATATTTTTCTTGAGAAAGAAGAATATTGTCTTTTTGTTGATGTATTTGCAAACCAAGAAAGTATGATAATTCTCCAACATTACTCATTTCGAATTCTCCACTCATAAGATTCGGGAATTCATCTGTTAAAGAGATTTTGAGGTGGATCCATATATGATGTCATCTATATATATTTGTGCTACAAGAACATTTTTTCCACTCCATTTGGAGAAAAGTGTCTTATCAGCACCACCTCTAGAAATCCTTTTTGAAGTAAGAAAGATGTCAGCTTATCATACCAAGCTCTTGGAGCTTGTTTTAGACCATACAAGGCCTTTTTGAGTTTAAAGACATAATCTGGGAATAATGGATCTTTAAATCCTTTGGGTTGAGCAACAAATACCTCTTCTTTTAAATCCCCATTCAGAAATGCAGATTTAATATCCATTTGAAATTTTTTTATCTTAAGATAGCAGGCATAAGCAAGTAAAAGTCTTATTGATTTTAAACGAGCAACAGGAGCAAAAGTTTTATCAAAATCAATACCTTCAATTTGAGAATATCCTTGAGCAACGAGCCTAGCTTTGTTTCTGACAATTGTCCTGAATTCGTCTGATTTGTTCTTGTAGATCCACTTTGTTCCAACAATGTTTACTCCTGTTGGCTTAGGAACAAGTTCCCACACTTCTTGTCTTTTAAACTGATTAAGTTCCTCATGCATTGAGTTTACCCAAGCAGGTTCACTGAGTGCTTCCTCAATATTTTTTGGTTCTATTGAAGAGAGAAAACATGAATAGTGACAGACATTCTGAAGTTCTCTTCGAGTCATAACTCTAGCATTGGCATCTCCAATGATGTCTTCAGTGGAGTGTCTTTGATGTACCCACTTAGCAGGTTTTTGGATAATATTTTTAGTATCATTGGGTTGTTCAACAGTACTTTTATTATCCTCTTTATCATGAGTGTCACTAATTAGAGGAACAACTGATGGTTCTTCTTCAGTCTGTTTTTCTTTAATAATAGTTTCAGAAGGAGGAAGCTCTGCTGCAGTGTGATTGTCTTGACTAAAGTCGCTAATGTCATCAATAACCACGTTAATTGATTCCATCATGACTTTGGTTCTGAGATTGTATACCCGGAAGGCACGACTGTCATAGGCATAACCAAGAAAAATTCCTTCATCACTTTTGGAATCAAATTTTCCTCTATGTTCTCTGTCTTTATGAATATAGCATTTGCTTCCGAAAACCCTTAAATAGCTCAGATTAGGTTTTCTTCCATACCATAATTCATATGGGGTATTTAGAGTTTTGGATCTTAAATAAACTTTGTTTATAAGATAACAAGCTCAAAATACGGCTTCCCCCCAGAAAGTTAATGGTAGGTTTTTATTGTGAAGCATCACTCTTGCCATTTCTTGAATATTTCTATTCTTTCTCTCAGCTACACCATTTGCCTGAGGTGTAATAGGAGTAGAGAATTGATGACTAATTCCAAGACAATTACAGTATTCATATACTTTTGTATCCTTGAATTCTGTACCACGATCGCTTCTTATTTTCTTAAGTTTGCGACCTTGTTCATTTTGAATTTTATTCACAATAATTTTGAACTCCTCAAGAGTGTCATTCTTGTGCTTCAGAAAAGCAACCCATGTGAAACGTGTGTAGTCATCTACCCTTACTAAAGCATATTTCTTTCCTCAAATAGTAGCTCATTGGATTGGACCAAATAGATCCATATGAATTAGATCGAGAGGAGCACGAGTGGCTATGTCTCGAGAAAGTTTGTGTGGAATTTTTCCTTGCTTACCCTTTTGGCAGGCACCACAAACACCTTCCACTTTAGTATTTATTTATTGAACGCCTCTGACAAGTTCACGATTAATGAGCTTTCCTAGCATTCGGTAGTTGATATGACCAAAACGTTCATGCCACAAATGAGTTGACTCAACCTTAGTCAAGTTACAATACAAGTTGGACTGTATATCAAGTTGATAACAATTATTCATACTCTTACGTCCTCGAAAAATTATTTTTCCGGACTTATCTTCAATATCACAACCTCTCATATTGAAGATAACTTTGTGACCTTTATCATAAATTTGACTAACTGACAGAACATTTGCTTTCATTCCTTTAACATAAACAATATCATGAATTTCGGTAATACCTGGAAGATTGATAGTACCCTTTTGCTAATAAGACAGTTGCTCCATCTCCAAAGGTTACTGATCCTCCCTTGTAGTCTTCTATCTTTGTGAACCAAGAAAGATCACATGTCATATGTCTACTACACCCACTATCTAGAAACCATTGGAATGGTGAAGTTGTTTTAAGTGCAAATGCTCAAAGACATTGTGTTAGAGCACTGCTTGGTCGAACTCGCCATGCGTTGCTATTTCAAGCATGTTTGTCAATGTTAGTGATCAAAACTATGTTCCAGAACAGTCGAGTTTAGACTTACTGCTCATCATTTGGTAGAAGACACGAAAGAACTACTAAGGGAGCTTGTGAACTTCATCACAAAAGGTAATGCGGAGACTTGTGTTGCAGCAACACCTAACCTCCAAGACTCATAATGAATCCATGTTACCCGCATGCCGATTCCTGTGTTATACCAGCCCCGAGCCCCCTAATACAGGTTATACTAGCCCTACTGAGCCCCTCTCAGCGTGTTATACTAGCCCGATTGAGCATCCGGACTTGACCGTGACATCAGCTTCATATATTCACGTAGCTCATCCAACTCCAGCGATTGATGACCACAGATGTTTTGTCCAATGTTAGTGGTTACAACAAACCAAGCCCGCCAAAAGAGAAGCTTTCACAAAGCCAAAATTAGGGTTCAAGCCATCACGCGTCCATCTCTCCACGATGGGCCCATATTTTCTTGCTGGCCGGCTGGGCACATCATTCTCACAATCCCAAAACGCACGCCCAAACTTCTAACTGTCTATATACATGGACATTTACTTCCACGAACGCAGGAATAAGGCTTCAAGAATAGGTTCTCCTGGCCCATTTCAGAAACGACAGCAACGTTGGGTATTCAAACACTCTAGCCTGGCAACCTAAGCTTGCTCATCTTTCTCATAAGTCAAACCAACACCTTCACAATCTCAACACCTTCTTCGCTTCCTCCTAAGATCAACCCCATCCCCTTCACTTTGTGACCGAAACAAGTCCGGAACCGCCATTTCTTGGTTTAGACTTTCACCGCGTATTTGTTGAAGGTTTAGATTCATTCCTCATCCACACCCCACCACACCTCAGAGGAACCCATCAACACTGCCACAAAGGGGAGATTGATTTTTGCCATGTACCAACTAATTTCTATCTCCTGTATCCCAAAATTGAGGGAAGCAATATAAGGATGTCTGCAAGTCAAGCTTCTGACACCAGAGAGAGCGACATTTCGCCTTGAATGATATATGTTTAAGAAGGGTTAACTACACATTTAAGAGATTTCAGGGGACTCGAGAGACGAACGACATGGCTGAGTACCACAACGTCGAAAAACTCTCATGTCCAACTGGCAAGCAATTTCCAATGACAGAGGATAAGCCTTACATTTCCTTCCCAATGAAGAAGACTGGAACTACAGACGTTTGGTTTAGTCCCGAGGTTCATTACCACCTGCTCAGAATGCAACATGAAGATGATTGCTCAGAGAAGCTTGGTTCGTAGAATTTTTTCGTTCTTAAAAGGCAAGTAAGTTTTACTTTACAAGAAAGATAGTCTAGAATACAATCATCCTTGAGTTAGACCAAGATGATCATTGTGTTAGAGCACTGCTTGGTCGAACTCGCCATGCGTTGCTATTTCAAGCATGTTTGTCAATGTTAGTGATCAAAACTATAAGTCTTGATTTCTAACCTATTTATAGATGTCTAGAACTAGGACATAGATTGTGTAGTTGAGCTTAGACTTCACGGCGTTCATCATTTGAAGACGAAGAACTACTAAGGGGAGCTTGTGGAACTTCATCGACAAAAGGTATGTGGAGACTGAAACTCATCTATCACTTGGAAAGTCTATTTCTACTCTATCTCCTATATTGAGACATAAGTCGTATTACGATATAGTTTTCTATATACACATTTAAGATTTCGAGCTGAGTTTATCTCGCTTACATATTTTTCGAAATATGTGTTGGCAAGCTTTCGCTTCGACCAAGTTTATCTTATATCATGTGAAAATTTCCGAGTAACATCTTACATGGTTTGTGCGATACAATCATTTGGTTTAGTCTTGGAATGTTTCGTTACGATTATTTCAATAACTTGAAAATTGCTTTGATGCTAACAGTATGTGAAAACAACTATTTTCATCCTCTAAGAAAGTTTCAATGATTGAAATAAGAGTTTAGAACACTTAACCATTATTGGATATGTCATGTTGTGCACTCTTGCACATATGTAATCCACGTCCAGGAACCATAGTATGCGCACTCGTTTGCGTACCTTTTGGTTTGAGAAATTCGGGAACCTAATTAAGTGTGCGTACCCGTTTGCGTACCGGCGTACAGGTTCATGTCCGAGAATTTTTGCTGGGATTGAAAGTTCGCGTACCCGTTTGCGTACTGGCGAAACCCAATCTTAGTCCGGGTATTTCAAGTATGCGTACGCGTTTGCATACTTGAAGGTTAAAGTTCTAAAATCGGTTATGAACATGAACATAAACATTTATATAATAAGGAATGCAATCTTTGGAAACCGTGGCTATAATGTTCATGATTGATTCGAGTGAATCAAACCGATTTTGCTTCAATTGTGTTCTTGTATAATTCTATGAGAATATAGCAATTGAACAACTCTTTAACTAGTTTCATTTGAGTCATTTGAGCTAGTTATGGTTAAGATGAATAAGCTTGATATGAGAGTGATCATATGGCTAACCTCGGTTAACTATTTATGAACCAACATGGTGTACACGTTTGGGTACGGTTACATAAACCTAAATGAGGGTACATTTCATTTGTGTGTAACAAGCTAAGTTCGATCTAACGGTTGAAAGATATTAGCTTGGTTGAATCAGGTTTTTCATCTAACGATGAATATTGAATGCTTTGTTACCAAGGTAACTTGGATTGCAAACCCTGATTTGAAATTGAAAACTATATAAAGGAGAACTCTAGCAATTGGGAAAACTAATCCCCACACCTCCTGTGTGTTACTAGTTGCATAAACTAGAGTTGATTCTCCTTTAACCTTAGGTTTCCATCGAGACCCTGTAGGTTAATGACTTGAAAGACTTCATTGGGATTGTGAAGCCAGACCCAACTATTTTCTTTGTAGTTGCGTGTTTTGATCTTGTCCGATTCTATCATATTGAGTACAATTGAAATAATTGATTCGAGATTAATTTCTCTGATAGGCAAGATAAAAGTAATTACAAACATCCTCGTCTTATCATTTGTGATTCCACAATATCTTGTTTCGCTAGTCGATTAAGATTATTGTGAGGTGATTGATAATACTATGATGTTCTTCGGGAATATAAGTCTGGTTTATCAATTGGTTCCTGTTCACCTTGATTTATCAAAAGACGGAACAAAAACTCTTGGGTATTTCTGTGGGAGACAAATTTATTCAATCTATAGACTTTTCTGTGTGAGACAGATTTGTTTATCAAGTCTTCGACTTTGGGTCGTAGAAACTCTTGGTTGTGGGTGAGATCAACTAAGGGAATCAAGTGTGTAGTATCCTGCTGAGATCAGAGATGTAAGGAACGCAACTGTACCTTGAATCAGTGTGAGATTGATTAGGGTTCAACTACAATCCAGTCCGAAGTTAATTGGTAGGAGGCTAGAGTCTGTAGCGACTTAATATAGTATAGTGTTCAATCTGGACTAGGTCCTGGGGTTTTTCTGCATTTGCGGTTTCTTTGTTAACAAAACTTCTAGTAAAACTTGTTTTGTGAATCGAAAGGGAAATCGCTAGGCTTATTGGTAGTGTTATTCATTGCAAATCTTTGGATTACCAATATGTGTGTTTAGTATAACCGTTCATAACTTGTTTATGTATCTTGGTAAAACTATTCACAATGCCTGACTTATGTATCGGTATGACTTTTATTAGTGAAACCAATCTTAAGTAATCACCTGAGATGGTATGATCGATATTTGTAATTGGTGTGGTCAATTCTAGTCACAGGGTAACCGATCCTAGAACTTGGTGGGACTAATCACAAGATGTGTAATCGATCCTTGTAGTAGGTTAACAAGTTTTAGAAATTGGTGTAACCAATCCTATAACTTGTGCAACCGATCACAAGTAAGTACCATAAATAGTGATAACCAATCCTGGTACTTAGTTAGGCATTCTATAGAAACTAGTGTGACCGATCCTAGTAGCCACTTGGAGGTAGAACCGAAACTTGTTTTGGTAGAACCGTTAAACCCATGAATGGTGATTGAATGTTTTTGATCAATCACATAGTTCTTGGAAATCAGATGAACCAATTCTAAACTCGTTTGGAAGTGTGGAAAATCGGTTCCAAGATTGTAAATATGAAAGAGGATTTACAAATTAAAGATATCGACATACTTTGAACACGTGCAGTAATTCTTATCTATTATTGTTCAAAGATATTCCTTAATAACTGAAGGAGAATCCAGGATCGAAATAAATTGAGAATCTTTTAATTAAGGTTTTTAGTTTTATATGCTTTTAATTTCCAGCAATTAAATGCATATCTTTTGAAAATAAAAATTGGTAATGTGCAATTACTAATTGGAGATTTTCTACTGAGATTTCGATCAATATTTGGACAGAGCATTTCCCGGAATTATGAAAACCGATTTGGGCGTTTATTGCATATCTTTGAGAATATTCGGTTTTGGAAATTCCTTGGTGTCCAAACTTCCTTGGTCTATAAATATTGAAGTTTGCATTTCAAGCAAACTAATCCTCAGAGCCATCAAAACTACCTTATTGTGTTGTTACTGGTAGAGCCATATATTCGGAGAGGAAAGTACCCTAATTAGGCGAAATCTCTTATGACCGCTCGTTTTAAAGACTTTTTTGGGATTGGGAAGCTGTACGAGTACCGTTGGTGGGAAACTAGATAATTGCAGTTTTTTATTAGTTTTCGATTGATTTGATTGACTAACGGTTGTTGAACTTTGATTGCACCTAGTTTGTTTATGCTTGAGAATCTTCTCTTCTGATATAAGATTCACTCAAACTAGATCTAAGTATCGACGGGGATCTTTAGACTGTTTGTAGATCTAAAGATGTCTTGTGATAATCCATTGTTAACAGACTCCATTTTGTGTGTGATTGATCACAAGAGATTCAAGTTGATTGTGTACAGGTGTTTATTGAAGATCTAAGAAGATTTGAAGATAAAGAAGATTTCTTATTTGAGTTCATAATCTTTGGTGTGCACAAAACTTGATCGGCTGGGGATCCAACTATAATTGGTTTATCTTTTGATAGATTGGATTGATTAGTTGTGTAGATCGACATCAATACATTTCTTTGCGATTTATAGTATTGATTGCATAGTGTAAACAATTAGTTTGGTAGTTGTTGAATAGATTGATCTAAGAACCCAACAAAGGAGTTTATTGGGATAAGCGGAAGAGCCTTTTGTCAAACTCATATCACGTTATTTGAAAAGATTTATTACCGAATAGATTTGTTGTTCCTTTACTATTTGGAATACGAACTAAAGGAATTGTTCCAAGTGGGTGACTTATTGCAAGTTGGAGGCGCATGGATAAAGACGGAACTAGGTGAACTATAGGTTTAGTTTCTTGGTCTCAATTATACGAAGTTGGTTTAGATTTTGTATAGCGGCTTAATCTTGAGAGTATTCAATTCTGGACAAGGTCCCGGGGTTTTTCCGCATTTGCAGTTTCCTCGTTAACAAAATCTTGTTGTGTCTTTTACTTTTCTATTTCCGCAATTATAATTGTTTTTATTATAATTAGAAGTAAAATACACAAACTTTAATTCCTAATTACTTGATAGCAATCCTACAGTGTTTGGTTAAGTCCGAACATATTATCAAGTAATCATACTTCGTTGTTGTATTGTCTCGATCTCGTATCCATAGACGATCACACGAAGTGTGAACCGATTAGTTGTATTGTCTCGACTCAGTCCATAGACAATCACTTTCGGAGAAAGGACTTATAGGTGGAAAAAGTTGTAGATTGAGGTATATTTGGGTACCCTCGTCTTTTCAATTGGTATCAGAGCAAGCAAACACGAAAAAATCTATCAATCTGTGTTTGGTGCGATCCAACCTATAAGATATGAGTCAAAATAAGAAGAAAAAAAAAAAGCTAAACTTATGAGGAACTCAGTTAACGTATGTCAAGATAATGAGAATAAAGTCTCAGAAAAGGTCAATGGAAATTGGTCTCGAAAGTCTTTTCATAAATCAAGGAAAAAGTCTATGACTGATAACTTGATTGAGATTCATGTTACTGATCAAAAAAGAATGAATCTGAAACTCAAGAAACATGTTTTGGATCCGACACCAATCTTAAGTGAAAAATCGTCTTTTTCAAAATGTGAAAAGAGATTAGATTCACTTGTCTACCCAAGTTTCGAATTTCACAAAATGTTAGAAAGATTTTTCAAACATGTTGAAAACTATTCAGAAAAGGGAAAAACCATTGACAGCCTGGATGATGTCTTAGTACTTATTGTTTAATTAAATATAAGAATCTGTAAAGGAAAGCGAGAAACAATCAGTCTTCAAAATAATCTGGCAGATTATTTGGAACAAAAATTGGCCCTGTGCAATGAAGTTCATCAACAGACTACAGAGTGTGAAATTCTTACTTAATCGCTGGAGCATTCACAAATAAGGAATAAGATCCTTATTGAAGAACTTTTTACAGAGACATGTCGGAAGGTCTATCTAGACAAGTGTTTAGAAAAACATCTCCAACAAGGAATGGATACCTTAAGAGGACATATAAAATGTCTTGAACAAAAGACATCGACAATTTGTCTAATGGCAGATCAAGATCATACGGGTTCAAGTTCAAGGAACATACCATCCTGGGCACAAGATGTAATCAAGGATATATCATCTTGCAATATTCCTAATGGAGAGGATGGATTCAAAACCCACACAAGGGAACATGATAATGTCCCTAAACATAAGTAGGAAGAAATTCCTCAAAAGGTATTTGGTGAGTAAGATCCTCACCCCAATGCTTAATTGCATTGGAATGTGCATCCTTACAATGCCCAAACTTCTGATGTAAGGAAGCACACATATCTGGGCATTCTGTATCCTGTCAATAATCTCTTATTCAACATAGAGAGTTTACACAATCTACCTGAAGATGCATAATCTGTCTCAATGTGTAGAAAATTTGTCTTGCAAACAACTTGTGTAAACAGGATAAGTTTCCTATCAAAAGTATCTCTTGATACTGATCAAGAAGATAATTTCTTTTCGAAGAAAGTTGTGATTCAGTAACACATAAGATGCAAAAATCCTTTCAAATCTTGTCAGAATTATTTATTTAAGGCTGCCATCTATGTTTGGTATGTGTTAAAGATATTTCAAGTATATGTACTCAACGTGTTTGAAAACTTATGCTAAAGGATGTATTCTCAAACCAGATCTCAAGTTAAACTTTTAAAAGTGCTGAGTGCAATGGCTTCCAATGAAACTATTGATCTTGATTCCTTCAAGAAATCTGGTTGTGAAGATAAAGAAAAGGAAGATGTGACTCATCTCCTTGTCCAAAACAGTTTGGATGCTAAGATTGATATTCTCAATCTCCGACATGTCCTCCTCAGTACTATTGAAACTCATCATAGACAGGCAGCATTACTAAGAACTGTCATCCGTAACCAAAGGAAACTGATTAAACTTGGAATCGGTAATAGGGATTATGCTCGGAATATTAATCGAAAGGTTAATGCTTTAGCCTGTGAACATAAACAAGATACTGTGTGCAGAATCCGAGATATCAGTCGAGATGTTGTTGATAAAGATCCTAAAAAATTTGAGGACATTGAAGATGATCTTCAAGAAACTGTTTAAAGATCTTTCAAAGAAAAAGAAATAGACATCAGTTTATGATTTCCCTCAAATAATTGTATAAGGTCTATTCTTGAATAAAACTATCTATTATTTATAAATAAAATTGTTAGTTATAATTTTTCTTGTGATAGTTTTTCGATTACATAGCCTGTGCTTGAATGCTTTATTTTATTGCTATGTGTTTATGGGATGTTTGATTTCGGTTTTCATAACCTTAATATTCGATCTCATATGGTGTGAACCCTTATGGTTTGGGTGACTTTTTGGTTTAGCGGGATTAAGTTCTAGCCCATGTTGGTAGGCTTTATCAAAGGATCATAAGGGGTTCCGATTGAAACTCATGTGTGAAAATGTCACAATATGTTGAATCATTTTTGGTTTAGCATAAAAGCATACGTGTTTCGGATTTTCAACTTTTGCTTTTTGCATTAGTTAAAACCGATTCAACCTTTCTCTGGTAAAGGTTGCTGTTATTGTTGTTCTTTTGTTCTTGCGGGAGGATAACAACATTAATGGGGGAGAGTTCTAACTTGAACTTGCGCTTAATGACGTATCTTTGGGGAAAAGAGGATGCAGAACTTGAGGTAATGAATTTGTTAGTTAATCGTTTTCCTGTTTAAGAAAAGCCTGATTTTATTGCATATATTTTGCTTTTGCTTAACAAAATTTCGGTACAATTGATGTTTATTCCATTGTTTGTGTATGGATGTGTGTGTGTGATTCAATTGTTTCCGGTAAAGAAAAACTATTGTTATCTTCCTTTATTGTTTGGTATCAATTGTTTAGGCTTAACGAAATTTCGGTGCAATTGCGGTGCTTTAATGTCTATGTTTGTTTCAGTTGCTTCCGATTGAGATAAATAATTATGCAAGTTGATTTATTTGGTTTGTATGAATTGTTTATGGCTTAACAAAAGTTTTCGGGATCATTTGTTTAGTCCAATTCGACTCCGGATATGAGAAACCTAGTTAATTCTGATCTTAGTTAGACTTATCAAAGTGGAGGATTCGGTTATTCAAGTCTAATCGAATGCCTTAACAAGAAATACTAGTTAACTAACCTAGTACTTGTCTTGTTTAAAGTGAAAGGTCTAAGTTATTGTTCGAATAATTTGAACCTGATGAGAAAAATAAAGTTAATTCTGATCTTTATTTTGGTCTTATCAAACAAGCGATTGTATTTGTACAATCGGTTTAGCAAAAGAACTAAGGTGCTTAGTTAATTTTTAATTTGTTAAACTATTAGGGAAAATTGCTCGGCCAATTGTTTCCTTGGTAACATATCAAAACAAAATTACTTTGTAGTTTCGGTTTTGATATTGGTTATCTAAAATGGTGTGTGGAACCCTCGTGCTTAACTCTTATAGGTTGCAAGTCTTTTGAGATTTGTAAGATCCTTTCGGTTTGTCCTTTATTTGCTCGTACCTTTGTCATTTTGTGACAAAAAGGGGGAGAAATATATTGAGTAAACAAGTGACTTGGTATCACTAAGGAAAGGGCAATGGTGCTTAAACATTATAGCTAATGAAAGAGTAAAGCATAGACTAAGGGGGAGCAACATATCATATTTATATTTGTGGTTATCTTAACTACAAAGGGAATAACAAAGACGTGCGGATTGAAAATCTACCTATCTTACCTTTAGGGGGAGTATTAGCTTTGTTATTATAATGTCAACAACTACATTTGTGGATTGAATGTATACATGTTATTGTGTTGTTAAAACTTGGAATCAAGCGTATGTATAATGAATTCTTGTAATTTGTTTATCCATATGATGTAAGAGTTTTGTCACTAAAATTGAAAAATGGGGAGATTGTTAGAGCATAGCTCGGTTGAACCCACCAAGCGTTAGTATGTCAAGTTTGGTTGTCATATTTTAGTGAACCAAAACTCATTTAAAGAGTCACTTGAATATTTACAAGAGTCAACTTCGTATAGGTTAGCTAGAAAGTTATTAGGATATGAGACATACAAGTACTACTCGAAGACTTGAAGAATGTGAAGAAGTAAAGAGCTACAACGACGACATCATCCTTCCTCTTGAGGTTAGTAATATTTTGACTTGAACTGTTTCATTCCTAACGTATCTTTCAAGTCATGCTATATTGAAAACATAATTGCGAAGCTTTGAATGATTATACTCTAGTTAGACGTAGTATTAAGGAATTATAATACGAAGTATAACGCCTATCTTTTGAACTTCGTATATAAGACATCGACATAATCGTTTGAATGCTATTGTGATTATGTATGGGTATGGGTGAATATTTCGTCCTAGGAAACAATGTTTTAAAGGAAGTACATTCATAAACTTGTATTGTAAATCAAAAGGGAAATCGCTAGGCTTATTGGTATTGTTATTCATTGCAAATCTTTGGATTACCAATATGTGTGTTTAGTATAACCGTTCATAACTTGTTTATGTATCTTGGTAAACTTATTCCCAATGCCTGACTTATGTATCGGTATGACTTTTATTAGTGAAACCAATCTTAAGTAATCACCTGAGATGGTATGATCGATATTTGTAATTGGTGTGATCAATTCTAGTCATTGGGTAACCGATCCTAGAACTTGGTGGGACTAATCACAAGATGTGTAATCGATCCTTGTAGTAGGTTAACAAGTTTTAGAAATTGGTGTAACCGATCCTACAACTTGTGCAACCGATCACAAGTAAGTACCATAAATAGTAGTAACCGATCCTGGTACTTAGTTAGCCATTCTATGAAAACTAGTGTGACCGATCCTAGTAGCCACTTGGAGGTAGAAGCGAAACTTGTTTTGGTAGAACCGTTAAACCCATGAATGGTGATTGAATGTTTTTGATCAATCACATATTTCTTGGAAATCAGATGAACCAATTCTAAACTCGTTTGGAAGTGTGGCAAATCAGTTCCAAGATTGTAAATATGAAAGAGGATTTACAAACTAAAGATGTCAACATACTTTGAACACGTGCAATAATTCTTATCTATTATTGTTCAAAGATATTCCTTAATAACTAAAGGAGAATCCCGGATCGAAATAAATTGAGAATCTTTTAATTAAGGTTTTTAGTTTTATATGCTTTTAATTTCCAGCAATTAAATGCATATCTTTTGAAAATAAAAATTGGTAATGTACATTTACTAATTGGAGATTTTGTACTGAGATATCGGTCAATATTTGGACAGAGCATTTCCCGGAATTATGAAAACGGATTTGGGCGTTTATTGCATATCTTTGAGAATATTCGATTTTGGAAATTCCCTGGTGTCCAAACTTCCTTGGTCTATAAATATTGAAGTTTGCATTTCAAGAAAACTAATCCTCAGAGCCATCAAAACTACCTAGTTGTGTTGTTACTGGTGGAGCCGTCTATTCGGAGAGGAAAGTACCCTAATTAGGAAAAATCTCTTACGACCGCTCGTTTTAAAGACTTTTTTGGGATTGGGAAGCTGTACGAGTACCGTTGGTGGGAAACTAGATAATTGCAGTTTATTATTAGTTTTCGATTGATTTGATTGACTAACGGCTGTTGAAATTTGATTGCACCTAGTTTGTTTATGCTTGAGAATCTTCTCTTCTGATAAAGATTCACTCAAACTAGATCGAAGTATCAACGGGGATCTTTAGACTGTTTGTAGATCTAAAGACGTCTTGTGATAATCCATCGTTAACAGACTCCGTTCTGTGTGTGATTGATCACAAGAGATTCAAGTTGTTTGTGTGTAGGTGTTTATTGAAGATCTAAGAAGATTTGAAGACAAAGAAGATTTCTTATTTGAGTTCATAATCTTTGGTGTGCACAAAACTTGATCGGCTGGGGATACAACTATAATCGGTTTATCTTTTGATAGATTGGATTGATTAGTTGTGTAGATCGGCATCAATATATTTCTTTGTGATTTATAGTATTGATTGCATAGTCTAAACAATTACTTTGGTAGTTGTTGAATAGATTGATCTAAGAACCCGACAAAGGAGTTTATTGGGATAAACGGAAGAGCCTTTTGTCAAACTCATATCACGTTGTTGGAAAAGAGTTGTTACCGAACAGATTTGTTGTTCCTTTACTGTTTGGAATACGAACCAAAGGAATTGTTCCAAGTGCGTGACTTGTTGCAAGTTGGAGGCGCATGGATACAGACAGAACTAGGTGAACTATAGGTTTAGTTGCTTGGTCTCAACTATACGAAGTTAGTTTAGATTTTGTATAGCGGCTTAATCCTAAGAATATTTAATTCTGGAAAAGGTCCCGGGGTTTTTCTGCATTTGCGGTTTCCTCGTTAACAAAATCTTGTTATGTCTTTTACTTTTCTATTTCCGCAATTATAATTGTTTTTATTATAATTAGAAGTAAAATACACAAACGTTAATTCCTAATTACTTGATAGAAATCCTATTGTGTTTGGTTAAGTCCGAACATATTATCAAGTAATCATACTTCGTTGATGTATTGTCTCGATCTCGTATCCATAGACGATCACACGAAGTGTGAACCGATTAGTTGTATTGTCTAGACTCAGTCCATAGACAATCACTTTCGGAGAAAGGACTTATAGGTGGAAAAGTTTTAGATTGAGGTATATTTGGGTACCCTCGTCTTTTCAGTTATTCATTGCATATCTTTGGATTACCAATATGTGTGAGTTAGTAGAACCGATCATAACTTGTTATGTATCTTGGTAAAACTAGTCACAATGCCTGACTTATGTATTGGTATGACTTTTATTAGTGTAACCATTCCTAAGTAATCACCTTAGATGGTATGATCGATATTTGTAATTGGTGTAACCGATCCTGGTAATTGGTATGACCAATCACAAAAGAGTTGTGTAATCGATCCTTGAAATTGGCGTAAACGGTCCTGGTAATTGATGTAACCGATCCTGGTAACTGATGTAACCAGTCCCAGTAACCATATTAAGGTAGAACCGATCCTTGTGTTTGGTAGAACCGTAAACCCATGATAAGTGTATTGATATTTGATCAATCACATAGTTCTTGGAAATCAGATGAACCAATTCTAAACTTGTTTAGAAGTGTGGTATAATCGGTTCCAAGATTGTAAATATGAAAAAGGATTTACAAAGAAAAAGATGTCGACATACTTTGAACATGTTCAGTAACTCTTATCTTTATTGTTCAAAGATATTCCTAAATAACTCAAGGAGATCCCGGACCGAAATAAATTGAGAATCTTTTAATTAAGGTTATTAATCTTATATGATTTTAATGACCAGCAATTAAAATGCATATCTCTGGAAAATAAAAAATAGGTAATGTGCATTTACTAATTGGAGATTTTCCAGTGAGATTTCGGTTAATATTGGACAGAGCATTTCCAGGAATTATGAAAATCGATTTTGGGCATTTATTGCATATCTTAAGAATATTTCGGTTTTGGAAATTCCTTGGTGTCCAAACTTCCTTGGTCTATATATACTCAAGTTTGCATTTCGAGCAAACTATCCTAATAGCCAGCAAAACTACCTTGTTGCGTTGTTACTGGTGGAGCCGTCTATTCAGAAAGAAAAGTACCCTAATTAGGCGAAATCGACCGCTCGTTTAAGGACTTCTGTGGGATCAAGAAGCTCTACGAGTACCGTTGGTGGGAAACTAGATAATTGCAGTATTATTAGTTTTCGATTTGATTTGATTGACTAACGGTTGTTGAACTTTGATTGCACCTAGTTTGTTCATACTTGAGAATATTCTCTTCTGATATAAGATTCACTCAAACTAGATCGAAGTGTCGACGGGATCTTTAGACCTGTTTGTAGATCTAAATACGTCTTGTGATAATCCGTTGTTAACAGACTCCGTTCTTTGGGTGAATTATCACAAGAGATTCAAGTTGTGGTGTGCAGGTGTTTATTTAATATTAAAGAAGATTTGAAGACAAAGAAGATCTCTTATTGGTTTCATAATCTTTGGTGTGCACAAAACTTGATCGGCTGGGATCCAACTATAATCGGTTTATCCTTGATAGATTTGATTGATTAGTTGCGTAGATCGACATCACTATATAGCATCTTGGTAGATTCTATATTTGATTGCAAAATCTAAACTCTGCTACTTTGGTATTTGTTGGATAGATTGATCTAAACCCGACAAAGGAGTTTATTGGATCAAACAGAAGAGCCTTTGTCTAACTCATATCACTGAGATTGAATAGAGTTGTTACTGAACAAATTTGTTGTTCCTTTACTGTTTGGAATAAGATCCAAAGGAATTGTTCCAGTGCGTGCACTTATCGAATGTCAGAAGTGCAAGGATACTGAAGAAACTAGGTGAACTATAGTTTTAGTTGCTTGGTCTCTGAAAAAGCGGGGGTACAACAACCACACCCAATATTTCGCTCAGCAATCCGTATGGACAAACTCCAATATACTTTCCAGAGAATCAACTAGACAGTCAAACTCAATCTAGAGAAAAGTATATCAAAGAGTTTATATCTCAATCTCTCGATTTGATCTTTACTCAAGCAAATTGAAATCTGCGAGTCTTTATCAAAGAGAGATAACTTGGATGGTACCAAAGACCAATACACAAGTGTCAATCAATTTAAATCAACAACCAAAAGGTCGGATATTCTAATTGATTGAACAACGCACAATCTGGGATATTTCAATTATATAAACAAATATAATGCGGAATAGAAATAACACAGACACCAGAATTTTGTTAATGAGGAAACGTCAAATGCAGAGAAACCCCTGGACCTAGTCCAGATTGAACACGCACTGTATTAAGCCGCTACAGCTATCCTACTCAAAATTAACTTCGGTCTGGATCGTAGTTGAACCCCAATCAATCTCACACTAATCCAAGGTACAGTTATGCTCCTACGCCTCTGATCCCAGCAGGATGCTACGTACTTGATTCCCTTAGCTGATCTCACCCACAACTAAGAGTTGCTACGACCCAAAGTCGAAGACTTTAATAAACAAATCTGTATCACACAGAAAAGTCTACGGTAATAGATAAATCCGTCTCCCACGAATATACCTACGAGTTTTTGTTCCGTCTTTTGATAAATCAAGGTGAACAGGAAAAAATTGATAACCTGGACTTATATTCCCGAAGAACGGCCTAGTATTATCAATCACCTCACAATAATCTTAATCGACGCAGCGAAAAAAGATATTGCGGAATCACAAACGATGAGACGAAGTGTTTGTGATTTCTTTTCTATCTGCCTATCGGAGATATAAATATCAAGCCAATTATTCCAATTGTACTCAAATTTATAGAAACAGCAAGATCAGATCACACAACTACAAGAAAAGTAGTATCGTTCTGGCTTCACAATGCCAATGAAGCCTTTAAGTCGTTAACCTGGTTTAGAGAAGAAAACCCAAGGTTAAAGGAGAATCGACTCTAGCTTATGCAACTAGTATCACACGTAAGGTTTGGGGATTAGGATTCCCAGTTGCTAAAGTTCTCCCTTATATAGTCTTTCAAATCAGGGTTTGCAATCAATGTTAGCTTAGTAACAAAGCATTCAATATTCACCGTTAGATGAAAACCTGATTAGATTCAAGCTAATATTTCTCAACCGTTGGATCGAAACCTTAGCTTGTTACACACAAATAAAATGTCCAATTTTGGGTTTATGTAACCGTTCCCAAACATTGACATTTGTTGGTTCAACAATATTTAACCAAATGGTTAGCCATATGAGCAATTTCATATCAACCATATTCTTCTTCACCATAACTAGTTCAAATGACTCAAATGAACTAGTTAGAGAGTTGTTCAATTGCTTAGATCTTATGTAACTACACAAGACACAATCAAAGCAAAAATGGTTTGATTCACTCGAATCGGTTCATGAACTTTATAGCCACGGTTTGCAAAAGCATTCCTTAGTTTATATAAACATGAGTTCAAGAACAACCGATTTTAGATATAACCTACTCAAGTTCGCGGACTGGGTTTGCGGACTTAAGCTCACGGAAGGAGTTCACAAACTCCAGCAGAAATTCTTGGGTCGAGAACTTCCGCCAGTTCGCGGACTTGGCTCACGCCACATTCCGTTTCTCTTGATCAAAAAAGTTCGCAAACTTTGGTTCAAGGAATAAGGACTTATACATATATGTGTTTCCACAACAATGATTATATCCTACCAATGGTTATGTAATCTAAACTCTCATTTCAATCATTGAAACATTCTCAGAGGACGTTATATAGCCGTTATTCACAGACCATTTTTCGTCAGATCAATTTTCAAAGTGATTGAAACATAACATGATATTCGTCACTAGGTAAAGATGAATTTGGCTAAAGTGAAAGCTTACCAACACATATTTCGAGAAATAGATAGGCGAGTTAAACTCGGCTCGAAATAGCAAATGTGTATAATGAAAGTATATATATAAAAACGACTTTTGTCTCAAGAATAAGAGTGACAGATAAGTTCAAGTCTCCACATACCTTTTAGTCGATGAAGTTCCACCAGTTCCTTGAGTAGTCCTTCGTCTTGTATGATGATTGCCATGGAGTCTTGAGCTCAACTACACTTTCTATCCTAGTCCGATACCTTTAGCTATAATAGGCTAAAAATCAAGACTTATAGTTTTGATCACTAACATTGACAAACATGCTTGAGATAGCAACGCATCTGAGTTCGATCGAGAAATGCTCTAACAATCTCCCCCTTTGTCAATTTTAGTGACAAAACTATTAATACATATGGAATACAAAAAATAAATTAATTAACTTTTGTAGCTCCTATTCCACATGCCTAATCTTCAACATTACTCGAAATCTTCGTCACTTTCAAGTACTCCAATGATCCCAAAGGTTGTAAGTTTAGCATCATCGTTGTTGAAAATTCGTAGCTATAACAACAAGAAAACAAGAGTTCTCAATCATTTTTATACAGTGTCATAGTATCATTACACATCGTCAAAGTCCAATTTTATCACAACTTCAACAACAATACTATGGTGATATGTATCACTCCCCCTTTGTCAATACTCCATCTCACATGGAAACCACTCCCCCTTACATAATGATCCGAAAACCATATGTATTTTTAGTGTGAACTACATATTAATTCTCCCCCTTTTTGTCAATAAAATTGGCAAAAGTATAAGAACGGGATCCTAATGAAATTTCCGAAAGAGACATTTCATGGCCAAAAGAAAGAAACACGTATCATCTTATTTAGATGCAATCATAAAGCCGAAGCTAAATGCATTCATCAAGGAGTTTAAAGATACAAGACAACCCCTATAATATTCCACATCCGGACTCCCCACAAAGATTTGGAAATTAAGCACAAGTTTAAAAATAACTCTCCCCCATAATATGTCATTCCCGAAAGAACAACAAGAACGACCTTAATTTTGAAAGAAAAGAAGGATTTCTTTGGACATAACAAATCACATACAAGTATGAAATTTGAATCCAAAATACTCAATTAAATTAACCACAAGAAGTTCATGATTAATTTAATCGATAATGCTCAACACAAGTGAACTTATGGAGACTCAAAAATACTCAATTAGATTAATCACAAGAGAACCCATAATTAATCTAATCGAAATACACAACCAAACTAATCACAAAAGTAATCAATTTAATTGGTCAACTCGACATAAGAGAATCTATGGAGCAATGACTAAGTTAATCATGAAAATAATCAACCCAGTCAAAAACGCTCAAACATAAGAAGACTTATGGAGTTATAACTAAATAACCAAACAAGATGATTAATTTAGTTCAAAAATGCCCGACATAAAGTACCTTACGGAACAACAACAAAGCTAATCATAAAATAATCAACTTGGTCGTTTAGTGCTCAATATAAGACACATTACGGAGCCTCACAGTAATACATAAAATATGGATCAGGAAAGATAATTTACTGCGGAATACACAAGGATTCTTTCTATTTTCCATCACCATTTGCACAATGACAAACAATAGACATAATCCTTGAAAACAAAAGATTTTAACCTATCTTGCGTCAATAATTGACAATATAGGCTTAACTTTTGTATTTGTCAAAAGTGCATTCATTCCTTTATCAACATATGAATATCGATTTATGAAAGACTTTACTTTTGCCAAGATATGGGACAATCATAGTTCACGGACGCAAACACACATATCCCATAACAATTGCAATATATAAAACCATAAAGATTAATACTGCAAAAAATCATCTTCCAAACAAATTTAGAGTTTAAACCAATAAATCTAAAAACATGAAGATGAAAACGTTGGACATAGCTATGTGTAATCACAATAATGGCTATTCCAAACTCTAGTTATTCTTCTAAACAAAAGCAGAAAAGTAGAAGATTTACTAGATGTTAAGACCTTTGAAGAATTCTTTATCGTCCCCGAACTCCTTGTTGTCAACAACCATTGGGACGTAAGGTTCATTAAGGTAGGAGTTTATGTCAATAAACCTTCTTGGCTGATGATGTCGAACCAGGGCCTTCTGAATCTCATGAGTCTTATACACAAAAGCCTTTATTTGTTGAATCTCCTTTCGCATCTCTTTCAACACTTCAAGAACATCAGAAAACTTCTGAGAGTTCGAAGGAATAACTCTTGGCTTCCTCACATTCCTTATTTTTCTTTTTAATGTCGGAGCTAACGGAGATTTCTCTTTTTCCTTCATGATTGATGGCTTGACAATCATATTAACATCCTTTCCATCAGAAGACATGGCACTTGGAGCATCCATAGGCGTATGGGTTTGTGAGAGGAAATCACAATCTCAACAAGTAGTCTTGGGATAAAAAGGAGTTTTAATGAAGGAAAAGGAATGTAGGGTTTCGAAACCTTTAACAGGTTTGTACACGTCTAACTCTCAACCCTATAAAGAGTAGAATTGACGATCATAACCCTCTCTTTTTGTAGAAAGACAGGAAAGAGAAAAAACTAAGAAAAAAACTTTTCTTAAAGCCTGAGAGGTACAAAATCATTGTCTCTTTTGATCAGGCACATGAGACAAGATTTTCATCAATCAACACAATTAAATTGCGTTGCGGTGAACAACAATTTTTCCACCATTTTCCTCATGAGAGGAATCCTCAGACTTCTGTCTATCAAACCGACTCGACCATACTCTCTTATCTAATGGTCTTGGTTTGTCCTTGGAAACTAACTTCTTAGATGAAGATAAGATCCTACATACCTCATCGGTCTTCTGAGCAAGTTTAAGCTTCCTTGATGATTTGCTCTTCGTTGAAGTTTGTTGACGTGCCTCAGTTGGTGTTTGTACTTGTAACACATTGAAAGTTCATGACCCTTTAGAGAACAATACGAACACGTCAGTCTAAGATAAAAGTCAGGCTTTTGAGATGTGCACGCAGCTAGGCACATAGTGGAACCTGAAACATTATAAACAGAGTTTCCAAAGAATGGATCAACTTTATCTTCCAGAATAGTTGGATTATCTTCTAAAAGAATATCAAGATTGATGTATGTATTGCTACAATTATCAAAATCAATATTTTCACCAAGAAGTGCAACACTTGATTTCTCGTCTTCATTAGAATCATAGTTTGTCAGACATTTCATCAAGAGTTGCAGCAAGACCTTTGTTCCCGGTGTATTTTCTACGAGTTGGGAATTCGTTTGCAAAATGACCAAATCCTTTACACTTAAAGTACTGAGGCATATCCTCGTCATCAGTTTCATCAATATCCCTATTTTTAGGAGGAACACGATTATGAGGTTTGACTGATGCCTTAGGCTTATCTCTGGAGAACCGTTTACTTCTCTTCAATAGAAGATCCCTAAACTGTCTTGTGATCATCGAGACTGATTTGTCAAGATCTTCATCTAATGAATCTGTCTCAGAGTGATCATCTTCAGAGATATACACTTTTTTACTTTTATCAAGTAATTTAGCGTCCTTTAGTGCTTTGAACGCAACATCCTTAGCTTTGGATGAATGTTCATGATCAAAGATCTTAAGCTTCCCAACCAGCGTATTTCTGGAGAGAATATCAAGGTTATTTCCCTCAACGATGGCATGCTTCTTAGAATCGTATCTGGATGGCAACGATTTGAGAATTTTCATCACAATGTCCTTTTCAAGAATAGTCTTACCCTATGCAAAAGATGCATTAACAATTTCAGACACTTTATGATTAAACTCATCAAATGTTTCTTCATCTGCCATACGAAGGTTTTCCCAATCGGAATTAAGGTTTTGAAGCCTAGCTTCCTTTTCACTGGTATTACCTTCAAAAACGGTTTCTAAGATATCCCAAGCTTCTTGCGACTTAGTGCAATTTGACACATGGTATTGAAGATTTGGGGTAATGGCATGTATGATGGCATTCAAATCGTCGAAATTTTTCTTTGCAGCAAGTATCTCAGCAGGGCTATATTCACCAATATTCTTGGGAACGTTTACATTTCCAACTGCCACAACGGGAGGATCATAGCCATTAACAACATATACCCATGATTGAAAATCACTCGCTTGAAGAAAATATTGCATAACAATTTTCCAGCATAAGTAATTAGAGCCATCGAAGACTGGTGGTACGTTAATAGATATAGAACCTCTGTCTATAGAGTCAGATCGCTACAAACACAGACTTATAAGGTCTTGAACGTGTTTACCTGCTCTGATACCAATTAAAAAAGCGGGGGTACAACAACCACACCCAATATTTCGCTTAGCAATCTGTATGGACAAACTCCAATATACTTTCCAGAGAATCAACTAGACAGTCAGACTCAATCTAGAGAAAAGTATATCAAAGAGTTCATATCTCAATCTCTCGATTTGATCTTTACTCAAGCAAATAGAAATCTGCGAGTCTTTATCAAAGAGAGAAAACTTGGATGGTACCAAAGACCAATATCCAAGTGTCAATCAATTTAAATCAACAACCAAAAGGTCGGATATTCTAATTGATTGAACAACGCACAACCTGTGATATTTCAATTATATAAACAAATATAATACGGTATAGAAATAACACAGACACCAGAATTTTGTTAACGAGGAAACCGCAAATGCAAAAAAAAACCCGGGACCTAGTCCAGATTGAACACACAATGTATTAAGCCGCTACAGACACTAGCCTACTCCAAATTAACTTCGGTCTGGACTGTAGTTGAACCCCAATCAATCTCACACTGATCCAAGGTACAGTTATGCTCCTACGCCTATGATCCCAGCAGGATGCTACGTACTTGATTCCCTTAGATGATCTCACCCACAACTAAGAGTTGCTACGACCCAAAGTCGAAGACTTTAATAAACAAATATGTATCACACAGAAAATTCTACGGTAATAGATAAATCTGTCTCCCACGAATATACCTACGAGTTTTTGTTCCGTCTTTTGATAAATCAAGGTGAACAGGAACCAATTGATAACCCGGACTTATATTCTCAAAGAACAACCTAGTATTATCAATCACCTCACAATAATCTTAATCGACGCAGCGAAAAAAAATATTGCGGAATCACAAACGATAAGACGAAGTGTTTGTGATTTCTTTTCTATCTTTCCTATCATAGATATAAATCTCAAGCCAATTATTCCAATTATACTCGTATGATAGAAACATCAAGATCAGATCACACAACTACAAGAAAACTAGTATCGGTCTGGCTTCACAATCCCAATGAGTCTTTAAGTCGTTAACCTGGTTTAGAGAAGAAAACCCAAGGTTAAAGGAGAATCGACTCTAGCTTATGCAACTAGTATCACACGTAAGGTGTGTGGATTAGGATTCCCAGTTGCTAGAGTTCTCCCTTATATAGTCTTTCAAATCAGGGTTTGCAATCAATGTTAGCTTAGTAACAAAGCATTCAATATTCACCGTTAGATGAAAACCTGATTAGATTCAAGCTAATATTTCTCAACCGTTGGATCGAAACCTTAGCTTGTTACACACAAATGAAATGTCCAAATTTGGGTTTATGTAACCGTTCCCAAACATTGACATTTGTTGGTTAAACAATAGTTAACCAAATGGTTATCCATATGAGCAATTTCATATCAACCATATTCTTCTTCACCATAACTAGTTCAAATGACTCAAATGAACTAGTTAGAGAGTTGTTCAATTGCTTAGATATTATGTAACTACACAAGACACAATCGAAGCAAAAACAGTTTGATTCACTCGAATCGGTTTATGAACTTTATAGCCACGGTTTTTCAAAAGCATTCCTTAGTTTATATAAACATGAGTTCAAGAACAACCGATTTTAGATATAACCTACTCAAGTTCGCGGAACTGGGTTCGCGGACTTAAGCTCACGGAAGGAGTTCACAAACTCCAGCAGAAATTCTCGGGTCGAGAACTTCCGCCAGTTCGCGGACTTGGCTCACGCCACATTCCGTTTCTCTTGATCAACAAAGTTCGCAAACTTTGGTTCAAGGAATAAGGACTTATATATATATGTGTTTCCATAACAATGATTATATCATTGAAACATTCTCAGAGGACGTTATATAGCCGTTATTCACAGACCATTTTTCGTCAGAGCAAATTTCAAAGTGATTGAAACATAACATGACATTCGTCACTAGGTAAAGATGAATTTGGCTAAAGCGAAAGCTTACCAACACATATTTAGAGAATAGATAGGCGAGTTAAACTCGGCTCGAAATAGCAAATGTGTATAATGAAAGTCTATATATCAAAACGACTTTTGTCTCAAGAATAGGAGATAGAGTAAATAGTCTTTTGAGTGACAGATAAGTTCAAGTCTCCACATACCTTTTAGTCGATGAAGTTCCACCAGTTCCTTGAGTATTCCTTCGTCTTGTATGATGATTGCCATGGAGTCTTGAGCTCAACTACACTTTCTATCCTAGTCCGAGACCTTTAGCTATAATAGGATAGAAATCAAGACTTATAGTTTTGATCACTAACATTGACAAACATGCTTGAGATAGCAACGCATGCGAGTTCGACCGAGCAATGCTCTAACAGTCTCAAATATACGAAGTTGGTGTGATTTTGTATAGCGGCTTAATTATGAGAGTATTCAATTCTGGACTAAGTCCCGGGGGTTTTTCTGCATTTGTGGTTTCCTCGTTAACAAAATCTTGCTGTGTCATTTACTTTTGTTTTCCACAATTATAATTGTTGTTATTATAATTTAAATTAAATTACACAAACGTTAACTCTGTATTACTTGATAGTGATCCTATAGAGTTTGGTTAAGTCCGAACCTATTATCAAGTAATCACACTTTGATTGTTGTATTATCTCGATCTTGTATCCATAGACGATCACACAAAGTGTGAATACAGATTAAGTAATCACACAGATATCCATAGACGATCACACTAAGTCCATAGATAATCACTTTCGGTAAGGGTTCTTATAGGTGGAAAAGTTTAAGATTGTGGTATATCTGGGTACCCTCGTCTTTTCAGGTCACACCATTCACTAGGATCGGTTACACCAATTACCAGGATCGATTACACCAATTACTAAGACCGGTTACACCAATCTCAAGTATCGATTACACAACTCTTTTGTGATCGGTCACACCAATTACTAGGATCGGTCATACCAATTACAAATATCGATTATACCATCTCATGTTATTACTTAGGATCGGTTACACTAATCAAAACTAGTCATACCAAATCATAAGTCAGGCATTGTGATTAGTTATACCAAGATACATAACAAAGTTACGATCGGTTCTACCATATCACACATATTGGTAATCCAAAGATTTGCTATGAATAACGATACCAATAAGCCTAGCGATTTCCCTTTCGATTCATAAAACAAGTTCATGAATGTAGTTCCTTTAAACAAATGTAAAACATTGTTTCCTAGGATGAAATCTTCACCTTTACCCACACACATAATCATAACAACATTCATAAGATTATGTCGATATCATATCTACGAAGTTCAAAAGATAAGCGTTATACTTCGTAGTCTAATTCCTTAATATTATGATCATGTGATCATGTCTCACTACTAGAGTAAAATATTCATGCACAGCTTCGCAGTTATGTTTTCAATATAGCACGACTTGAAAGATACGTTAGGAATGAAACAGTTCAAGTCAATATTACTAACCTCGAGAGGAAGGATGATGTCGTTGTTGTAGCTCTTTACTTCTTCACGTTCTTCGGGTATTCGAGTAATACTTGTATGTCTCAATATTTCTAGACTTTCTAGTCTAACATATAGGAAGTTGCCCCTAGTACATAATCAAGCGACTCTTAGATGAGTTTTTATTCACTAAAATATGACAAATTCTTGACATACCAACACTTGGTGGGTTCAACTGAGCTACGCTCTAACAGATCACGACATCAAGTATAGAATCATAAAACTTGATCAAAACATACCTTTTAAAAGAATCACATAATGAATCCCATGGCTTGACCAGACATTCAATATTTTACCTATCATAATATGTGCGCCCTAATTCTTGTGCTCCCCTTATCATTTTTCATACTAGGGCATTCTTAGCGGGGATGCACTTTCAACACAATCAAGTTATGTTAGGTACAACATTGTTTTGTTCACCGTAGTCGATTGAAATAACTTCTCTTAAGAGCTCGAAAACTTCCTTGAAACCTTTAACAATTTTTCCACAACTCATCAATATGTTGACAGTTGTCGTGGTTTTTTTCTAGGAGATCCTTCTTCTTGACACTTATTGCTTTATCGACATTATTTAGTACCCATTTACCTGTAGATTTAAGAGCAAAGGATTTCTTTTTCTTCCCAAAATATTTTTCATTCTTGGGGGAATAAAAAGAAGTGATCTCATGCAATTCATTTTTTTTCTTCAGTTGGCAGATCATGTCTTCTTATTAACATATATATATATATATATATATCTTGGTTCATCTCCTTTGCAACTGACCTGGTTATCCACAATAAAAATAATTTTTAGTAGAATGAAAAAAGTGGTGCTTATTGTTACTTGGATGTGTGCTTGCTTGCTTTGGAGCTTGATAAAATTTTCTATTTCCGTCATTAGTTGGTGGTGGAGATACTTCACTTTTGTCGTCAGTGGGAGCCTTTTGGTTAGAAGAATCTTTATCCTTGATAAGTTTACCTCTTTGCAAATACTAGGACCGTCTATTCCTTCATAGCACAATCTTCATGTACATGATAATTTTTACATGCGTATAATATCGAGGTTGATTTTTCTAAGCTACTACTGAGTTTGATTACATTCATCTTCCTCCAACCATTTAATCTTTTCAAGAGCAACAACTAGAGCATCCTCGAGGAATTTTTCTCGAGAGAGAGACAAGCACTTTTTTGTTTTCAATTACAGCAAGTTTTTCCTCCAGCTTATAGAAATATCGATGAAGTTATCGTATACAAATTCCTGTGATCTTAGGTCTTCCTCACGATTACTTAACATCGATCGGATATTGTTAAAACCAGTGTAAAGACCTTGATAAATTCTTCTCAAATTCTTTGTTTTCTCGAGAGAGAGAGAGAAGTAAGAAATGAAATGACATCAGAAGTCATCACATTTGTTTTTGAAAAAGGAGTCAAAATCTTAATGAAACCTAAGACTTCCTCATGCACATCTTTATTAATATATGAATCACTTTCATTAGAAAGTTCATCCAATTGTTTTTCTAGAATGCTTTATGCATCCTCAACAAGACTTTGACTAGAAGACTCATTCAAAATGTTTTTAAGAGGATTCCCAAACCTTGATTTTGATATATCCTGATCAGAATTCCCAACTTTAGGTCATGGATGTCTTACCCAAGGCCTTGGATATAGGTAGAGAGTTGCATAAACATTAGGCCACTACAGTTCGTCGACCATAACAAATTAGTTTCCCATAGTTGCAACTATTAATTAAAAGGGTATTTTCCAAGGATTTTCTTTAACTTTAAATCACCACATTTTGGAGTTGGAAAGAGTTATTTGTAAGCTACAAAAACATGGTATAGTGACAACTGAGTTTTAAAGTTTTGAGTTACTTAACTTTGCAGTTACTAGGTCGTTGATCCAAGCATAAAGCTAATAAATTGTGTAGCTGATGAGAAGAGTTGCTTACAAATTATGTTATCATTGTGTGGTTGCTCACAAAAAATATGTTTCTGAATTACTAGACCTCGCCGTGGTCAAAAACAACTTTCCGAACCTCAGAGATCAATCCCGTATCCGCAAAGATATTAAATTAATACTTCGATGCATTCTAGATTGTGGATAAATGGATTAAAAAGTGTCACATAGGTCATTAGTTCTTTGAAATGCACTAACTATATACACATCAGAAAAATCATTACATTGTTTTTAGCTTAACACGTGTTAAGAAGCTAACCCATTTTTCTCCGAAAAAACTGGAACCCTTTCCCATGGCGATTATCCCCATTTTCAAACCCAGCCTCTCAATCGTATCAGCGCTGTTTGATTCAGTTTGAGAGTGTGCTAACTGAACTTCCTTGCTATCTAAGGACGGATCGTTGATCCTTCCCCTTAGGGCCGGGATTTATTGGTTAGTAGGGTTTTGATCAATCGTTTTTTAGGGTTTAGGGTTTTGATTATTTTTTAATTTTTTATAATTTTATACAATCGCTATATGATTACTGGGAGATCGAAGGAAAGAACATTGAGAATGAGATCTAGACAAGCCCCTAGAGAGGAAGAAGAAACTTTTCAGGGCTCTGAAGACCCAGAGAGAAGATTTTTTCAACTTGATAGAAAATCCTTTTCTATAGAAGTTGAGTATTATGGAAAGACAAAGATTGTGAAGATTACGGAGAGGGGTAGAAGAGGTTACAGAAGTTGGCTTGCTTTTCATCCAAAGGTCATTCAGTGGTTGAAAGATTCTTTGGACATTATATTGGAGGAGGAGACTGAAGATTATCAGTGGAAGGAAAGAGTTCGGGAAGACGTTTATCTGGCACAGCTACAAGAGAATAATGAAGGTACGTACTTAAGGGTTTCCAGGTTTAGAAGGGGTGCAGAAGGAAAATATTTCAGCATTTGTTTTCCATCTGGAGAAAGAAATCAATGTTGGATGTCATTATCTGAAGTATTGATTCACTTCATACCAAGGAAGAAAATTCAGGGGAAAGTTGGAAATCTACAATCGGAAGGGGATTATCCATCAATGCAAAGTCAGGGTTTGAAGAAAGGAGTGATTAAAATCTCAAAGAACATTGGCTGGGGAAAGATTGCTGCTAAACTGAAGAAGAAGTTTGGTTGGAAAAGGTTTCTGAAGATGGATGAAGTTAACAAGCTCACTGCAGTGGTGCAATTGGAAAACGCTGAATGGAGTCGGATTTGGAAGCCTGTAATCTGGGAAGATGAAGGGATCATTATCAAGATATATAAGTGGCAGGGAGAAGATTTGGAGATTCAGTCGAACAGAAAAAACTTGGAAACCGCAGCTGCAGAGAATAGAAATAAGACAATAAGGAACGAAGATATTTTAATTCCAACTGATAGTATCAGCTCTGCAGAAAATTGGGTGAAGATTAGAGGGCTTACCCTCAGATTATGGAGTTCTAAAAACTTTGAAACTGTATGTGCCGCACTAGGAGGACCGGTGACAATCAGCTCTGAAACTTTATCGCTTCAGCCTGATTCTGAAGCTCATTATTTCCGAGTATCAATTGATGGAGATGTTCTTAAGATTCCGGCAGTTGTAGCTACGATGATAGGAGGAATTCAGCTGCTACTAACGGTGCAATGGGATTTCAAATATACAGCTTCATTCAGGTTATCAGCTCCAGATTATTCATTGGAGATAAAGAGCTTTGATGACAGATTTTTGAAGTTTGTAGAGAGTTGTAATACACCCTATATGGAACACGATAACATTGGAGAAGGAAGTATCGGAAATTCGAACAGTAAGGGCTCTAAAGAAACTGTTCACTCCATTAATCGTGGACATACTATTGAAGAGGAAGATGGCAGTTGGGTTTTTGTGCCAAGAGGGAGCAGATTAGCTAGTACAAACATCTCCTCTCCATCTCCTTCTCGTAGTCAAGAGAACGGCTCTAGATTCACTCCTTTACAGCATGTGGATGAAACTGGTGCAGAAGAGACAATATATTCTGGTTCTCAATACAGCAGGAATGATATGGAAGATGAGGTAGTGAAGAATTTAGAGGAGGTGCAGAAGATTAATGAGGAAGAATCAGTTAACAAGGTAGCGGAATCCCTGGTGCAGGTAGCTTGTAGTTACGACACTATAAGTCAAATTCACAGACAAACTTTGAAACAAAACATGATAAGAATGGTGTTGAGTTACAGGAAGCGTTTCAATAATCAAGTAGGTGCTGTTGTGCATAGTAATACTGGAGACGGAGACAATGTAGGGGAGGATGATGCTTTAGAGAATGTTGTAGAGAATGGACACGAGGAGAATCATTTAAATGAAGATGAAGTAGGAGATAATAGTGTGGAAGACATCAGGGTTGCAAGGGAAGAAGTAATCTTAAATGGATTTTAAGAGTGTATGTTGGAATATAAGAGGTATGAATGATTTTGACAAACAAATTTCTGTCAAGAATCTGGTGGCGTCTCAGAAAAGTGCTTTTTGTCTTCTTTAAGAGACCAAAATTCAGTATATTAATGACAGTTTTGTTCGTCAATTGTGGTATGACGACAACTTTGGTTGGGCGTACATTCCTTCAGCCGGCAGCAGCGGAGGCTTACTGTCTATTTGGGATAGTACAAGGTTTGAAAAACTTGATGAACGGATTGGTCTTAATAATATTACTTTGGTTTTTTCTACAAGAATCAACGGTTTCCAATGGGCATTAACTAATATCTACAGCCCGTGTGAGTATTCTGCTAGAACGGATTTTTGGCTAGACATGAATGAGATCACAAGCTGGTGGAACGGTCCTCTTTGTATAGCGGGTGATATGAATGCAGTTAGATCAAATGCTGAGAGGAACAGAGGAGACGGGGATAGTAGAAACATTGCGTTGTAAAATAACTACATTCTGGATAACGAATTGATTGATCAGCCATTGCTTGGGGGTTCTTTTACTTGGTCGAATAATCACGACGACCCTCTTCTTTGTCGTTTAGACCGATTCTTATTCAACTATGCTTTTGAGGAGACTTTTCCTAATGCTCTTCAAGTGGTTTTGACTAGAACCATATCGGATCATAATCCTATTCTCTTAATTTCAGAACCGATGATGCCTTCTAAACCTTATTTTAAATTAGACAGATTGTGGGTTGAGCATAAAGAGTTTGTGGAGAAGGTTCAACAGTGGTGGGATGTGATGATGTTTAATGGAAGTGCGAGTACCCAGTTCTTCCTAAAACTGCAGAATTTAAAGCACCTTATTAAACCGTGGAGGTTGTCAGAATTTGGAAGTGTAGCTAGGGAAAAAGAAGTACTTACTGTACGCATACATGATCTGAATATTTTAGAGGAAGACGGAGCATTGTCGAGGCAACAGTTGGAAAAAATGATTCAATGTAAAGTGAAGTTGAAAGGTATAGAAACAGTGGAGGCTAGGAAGTGGCAATTAAGAGCTAAGAAAAATGAGTTTAAATGGGGAGATTCGAACACAAGATATTTTCATCGCATTGCCACTGCAAGAAGAAAACAAAATACCATTGCTAAGCTTCAAGTTGGAGGGGACGACTGTTTTGATCAAAACATAATCAGGGAAGAACTTTGAAGCTTTTATATTAATCTTTTTACTCAATAAGACGAGGTTAATTCGAATATGGAGAACCTCAGTTTTCCAATGGTTAAAGAGGTAGATAAGGCTTGGCTGGAGAGGGAGTTCACAGAGACTGAGGTATGGGATGTTGTCAGGAAAATGGGTTGTAATAAGGCCCCAGGTCCGGATGGGTTTACGGCTGAATTTTTCAAGAGTTATTGGAGTGTGATTAAAGAGGATCTCATGAACCTTATCAAGGATCTCCACAGGTTTGGTTCCATAGACTGGCGTTTTAACTATTCGTTTATCACTCTAATTCCCAAAAAAGAAGACTCTTGTACACCTAAGGACTTCAGACCGCTAAGTCTCATAGGCAGTGTTTACAAGATCGTTTCTAAGTTGCTTGCTGTTAGGTTGAAGAAGGTGATGCCGGATTTAATTTCGGATTTTCAAGGTGCTTTTATACACGATAAGCAAATTCTTGATGGAGTTCTTATTGCAAATGAGTGTGTTGACAGCAGATTGAAGGCTAAGAAACTAGGTATTTTATGCAAGATTGATATGGAGAAGGCTTTTGACAACATTAATTGGCATTCTTTGTTTACTATTCTTCATAATCATAGTTTTGGTGCTAAGTGGATTTCTTGGATCAAATGGTGCGTAACTACTTCTCATTTATCTGTGTTAGTTAATGGCAGTTCTACGGAAAAATTCAAACCAAGCAAAGGTCTTAGGCAAGGTGACTCTTTATCCCCTTACCTCTTCTTATTAGTTGTGGAGGTTCTCTCTAAATTGATTAATGATGCGGTAGAACGAGGTCAACTTTCTGGTTTCCAAGTGGTGGAGCATGGCACAATTATTTCGCACCTTCAATTTGCGGATGATACTCTTATTTTTCTAGACGCAAGCGTAGAGGAAGTAAGGAGAATTTTTATCATTTTGGCGGTGTTCGAGAACATCGCAGGCATGAAATTAAAATTTGGATAAAAGTACAATGATTAGTGTGGGAGCAGACGCAGTGATTGAAGTGCTTTCTAAAGAGCTTGGTTGTAAGACAGAGAAGTTGCCATTCAAATACCTAGGTATGCCAATAGGAGAACATTGGAGAAGCACAACAGTTTGGGAGCACATTTTTATAAGAATGGAGCAGAGGTTGGCAACTTGGAAGAAAAGAACATTAAACAAAGCAGGTAGACTCGTCTTGATTAAAAGTTGTCTTGCAAGTTTACCAATTTATTACTTGTCTTTATTTCATTTGCCGGTGAGTGTGGAGAAGCGAATGGTGAAGATTATGAGGAATTTTTATGGGGTGCTGTTGAGGGAAGAAGAAAGCTTGTTTGGGTTTCTTGGAAGAAGGTTTGTAAGCCTTTTGAGAACGGTGGTCTAGGTGTCAAAAATATAAGGACAACAAACAAATCTCTTCTTGTGAAATGGATATGGAGATTCTCAAGGAATAAGCATAGCCTTTGGAGGAAGATTGTGAATCAAAAATTCAAAAGGAACAATGAATTGCTAATGCCGGATGTTGACAATAATCCTCAGTGCCGGAGTCAATGGAAGAATGTGGTTAACTTGGTTTCTATTATTCATGACTTGCCTGTTTTCACGGTGAGGAACGGAAGAGGCACTCGTTTTTGGAAGGATAAATGGATGCAAAGGGGTCGTTTACAAGATATATTTCTGGTTGCTTATAAAGCTACAAAAGATAAGGAAGCTTCTATAGCCGAGTCGATTGCTAACGGGAGATGTAATTGCACTTTCAAGAGGAGATTGAACGCAAACGAGACACTAGAGTGGGATCTGTTGTGCCGTGACATACCTGTTCCAACCTTGGATGATGGCGTTGATGAGGTAACCATCCTTCAGAAATTTAGCACAAGAAGGTGCTATGAAATGCTGCTAGGAGATCAAATTCCGTGTAACTTTGACAGACACCTTTAGAAGAGTTCAATTCCAAACAAGGTAAGCTTTATACTTTGGGCTACTTCCCATGACTCGCTTCCAACTAGAGATATGTTGTCCCATAGAGGTATGCAAATAGATAGCGCTTTGTGTGTGTTGTGTGGAGGCGAAGAAGAAACTGCGGATCATATGTTCATGCATTGTTCTTTCTCTTTCACGGTTTGGGATTATTTCATCAAGGCCTTCAAGATATCTTGGCCTTTGCCGAGGACGTTGTTTCAATTGTTTGAAGCTTGGGCTATGAATGTCTTGTTTGGAAGAGGTAAAGTGGTTTGGCAAATTATTCATTATGCTATTTGTTGGATTTTGTGGAAGAAGAGGAATTCGAGAGTCTTTGGGGGGCGTCAAAAAAGTACTAACGAGATCATTGATCTTGTTAAACAAATGGTTATACTTTGGTCTTTTGATTTGGATACCTTTAAGTTTGTTCTCCATAGTCTCATTTGGAGCAATTGGGAAGCACTCATGAATGAGTGAGTGACTTGTTTTGTATTATCTTTTTTCTTAATTTAACCTTTTCTTCGAAAAAAAAAAAAGAAGCTAACCATTAAATCTCTTGGAGGCAATAAAATAGACGTTACAGTTAATACTTGTCGGCCTCTTTTACACAATAGCAAATGATCAGGATATTCTAGAAAAACACGACTCTAAGATTATAAAATTGTGTTCATTGTATTAATTATTTGTGTTTTTTGAAATTATTATAATACTTACAACTATACTACAACGAAGTTTTTGTTTTCAAATGCCTGAAATTTAGAATTAGTTTTGATTGTATTCTTTGTGTTTTGGTTAGATCTGAAAGTAGTGGTTGTCAAAAAAAAAAAAAAAAAAAAACTGAAAATTGACACCAGTGGATTGGCTTAGACATCTACGTGTCAATGCTTAAATTATAGATAATTAGTTTTTGATTAAACTAAAATTCTTATAGTAGCTCAAGAGAAGATGCATAAGAGTATTGAATGAGAGTTAATGGAAGTGAAAATGATGTAAATTTCAAGAGATTTATAGGTAACATTTTGTGCATGTTTTTTTTCTTCTAGATTTTGTTAATATTGCGCTCAACTCAATATGTATCGTCCTAAAGATCGTATGATGCCACATTTCTCATTTTCAAAAAAAAAAAAAAAAAAAGGTACACAAGCAGTATTTCATGGTATGTATTGCATATGTACATCAAATTTATTCTTCTAAAATCCATTCTTTTAATTCTTTGATGAAATGTTCACTGATTATGTATAACAGGTGTACATCTGAAAGGAAACCAACTTTAAAAATTCAAGAATGTTGTTAAAATAGATATTCGGATGCATTCTTTATGTATTTTTTTTTGTTATCTACTTGTGTGAATTCTCAGTAAAAATTTAAGAATGGTGTTACTTATGATTTATTGATGAGCGCGAGTACTATTTCAATTATCAATTTCAATAAGAAACTAATGAAACTATATTTGTTACTCCCAACTGGTTCATAATGTTAGAGCATTGCTCGGTCGAACTCACAAGTGGTGCTATCTCAAGCTTGTTGTCAAATTTAGTTTTCAAAATTGTATTTTGATTTCTAGTCTACAATTAGTTAAGTCTCGGACTAGGATAGAAATATAGTTGAGAAACAGTGGATCACGACAGTCATCATTGCGTTCTACCATTTGAAGGCGAAGATCAACCAAAGCTTTTTGAGAACTTAATCAACAAAAGGTAAGTGAAGACTGAACCACCTATTTCTCAAGTTATATTCATTTTTCTATCATTGGTACGATGTCGCATAACTAATTAGACTATTATGCATATACAAGAATTTCGAGTCAAGTTTATCTTGGTAATTAGTCCTCGAAATATAATGACTAAGCTTAATGAACATTTGTTCATACTTGATGAATTTCGGTCAAGGACAATTTATTGTTCGGAATCAAAATCATGATTCAAGTTTTATCATTCGAAAATAGCTTAGAACAGTGATATGTGTCATTGATGTTATTCGGGAATGTTTCGAATCGATTTAGAGAGAAATATATAAATACTATAAATTCGGATACAAGACAGTGTTATCAGTCTTACAAACTGGGAAAATTTTTATAAGTCTGAACCCGTATTACATGCACTCATACACGTAGTGGAGTAGCTATATATCGACTTGCAGATTTATGGTACACATATTCTTATGCATACCATTGATCGGTTCGCATACTCGTATCCAGACCGGTACACGTACGAAAATATTTATGTGTTCCAAAACTCGGTTGTGTATCCAAACCGGTACCCAACCAAAATAGTTATGTGGACTCCGGAACCGGTGATAGTCTTAAGGTATCCATACTGATACGCATACCTAAATAGTTATGTTAACTCCAGAACTTGATTGGCTTGTTAGCTTACAAACCGGTACACATACTGTGAGTGAACTGACTCACGAATGACAATGGTATTTGTACCTTATACACCTACTAACCATGTTGATTATTTTCAAGTGCGATTAAATTATTTCTACGAGATAATTAGCATTTGATTAATTCTATAAAACACTTAACTTATTTGATCAGATGATTGTGACTAAATGTTAATGTATTAAATGAATATTAAACTTTTAAGTTCAAATCGGCTAGTTTCGGCTAACCACCTTGAACATAATCTTTATACACGATTCGGTAACGGTTTCACCTAACCAGAGTGTATATCTTGTTTATGTAAATCATATTCAAAGATTCATCTAATGGTGGATATTGATTGCTTGGTTCCAAAGCTATCTTAGCGTAAACCTAAAGCAACCTATGCTTTGAATGTCTATAAAAGGAGAACTTCAAGCAACTGGGATCTTTAAATTCCGATACTACTTTTTGGTGTGTCCTAGTTATAACTAGAGTCATCCTATTTTTTAACCCTTTCAGGGTTTAGCGACTACAAAGACTCCATAGGGATTCGTGAAGGCAGGTCAATTATATCTCCTTGATAACTCGAGTATCCTAATCTTGATCGATTGTTGAGTTGATCACTCGATCAAGATATATATAAATCATCAAAGTTCTCTTCGTCTTAAACATTGTTAATTCTATAAGTTTTATACTTGTGAGATGAATAATAATATAGGCTGCACTTCGGGTTGCATAAGTCCGGATTTTGAGGTTAGCTAGATTTTTTCAATTGTTGTCGATTTCCATCACCTTTGATCAAACTATTTGATTGTAAAAGGAAATCATATATAGGCTTAATCCGTGGGAGGATATTTGGTTTAAAGTCTTCAATTGAGTTGAAGCAACTCTTAGTTGGTGTGACGCCAGCTAAGGGAATCAATTGCGCGGAGTCCTGCTGGGATTCAAAAGGCGTAAGGAGAGCGACTGTACCTTAATCGATATGATACCTTTTAGGTCTCAACTAAATTCCAGTCCGAAGTTAATTGTTATAAGCTAGTGTATGTAGCGTCTTAATACAATTTGATGTTCAATCTGGACTAGGTCCCAGGGTTTTTCTGAATTTGCGGTTTCCTCGTTAACTAATTTATGGTGTCTGTGTTATTTATTTTTTCGCATTATATTGTTTATCTTTATAATTGAAATATCACAGGTAATACGTTAATCAATCATGTGTAGTTGAGGTTTAGACTTCACGGCGTTTACCGATTGAAGAAGAAGATCTACTGAGGAGCTTGGAAGAACTTCATCAACAAAAGGTATATGGAGACTAAAACTTATCTATCACTCAGAAGTCTATTCTATTCTATCTTCTAATGAGACTAAGTCGTATAGAAATAGACTTTTACATTATATACATTTGATATTTCGATCCGAGTTTATCTCGCTTATCTATTTCTTGAAAAATATGCTTTAGCTATGTTAATCGTATTCTTGACGAGTTTAGTTGGAGACAATTTATTTGTTGGAAACTAAATATTTAAGTCAAAAGATGATCATGTGAAAATTAACTTGAACACCTTATGTGATTTGTGTGAGACAGGCATTTGATGTTAGCTTGAGAAGTTTCGTATTGATCATTCGATCATTTGAAAATTACTTGAAGCTAATGGTATGTGTGAGATTACTATTGTCGTCTTCTAAGGATGTTTCAATGATTGAAATGAGAGTTTAGAACGTTTACCCATGTTTGGATACAACAAGGTATTCATATCCATTATGCAAACTGTATTTTGATGATTCAGGTCCGGAATGTATGCATACCTAGTATGCGAACGGATTTACCTGAGAAGGTCCGGAATTCTTGTTTGCATACTTAGTATGCGAACGGGTTTATGTGAGTTGGGTCCAGAACAGTTTTTTTGCGAACCGGGTTTGTGAACGGCTTGACTAGGCCAAGGTCCGGAGCTGCTGTTCACGTACCCATTTTGCGAATGCAATGGTTAAGTTCTAGAATCGGTTATGTTTGATTCTCATACTCATGAACTAAAACATTTATGATTTAAGGAATGCAAATTAATTTTGCAAACCGTGGCTTAATGTTCATGAATTGATTATTGTATTAGTACTTTGTATGATTACGGATCAATCCGATTTCGTTTCAATTTGTTCATGGATATTTCTATGAGATGGTGAAAAATTGAACAACTTTATTTGAAACACAATTAGATTCATTTGATTATCTATCATGATTGATTGATCATCATATTTGATCTAAAAGTGTTAGATGAATACGGCTAAGAAAAAAGTGTTCATATGGCTAACTTCAGTTAACTGTTATTGAGCCAACCCAATATACACGTTTAGGTACGGTTACCCATATCCAAATATAAGTATATTTCATTTGTGTATAACAAACTATGACCATCTAACAGTAGAGATTGATTGCTTAATTTCTAAGCAGACTTAGCTTGAATTTTAAATCAGGAGTTCATCTAACGGTGAATATTGAATGCTTTGTTACTAAGATATCTTAGCTTTGCTTGTAAGCAACCCTGATTTGAAAGGCTATATAAGGGAGAACTTTAGCAACTGGAAAACCTAATCCCGACACTTTCATGTGTCCTAATTGTAAACTACATTCGATTCTCCTTTAACCTAGTTTTTTCCAAAACCATTATTAGGTTAACGACTTGAAGACTTCATTTGGGATTCGTGAAGCCAGATCCAACTATTTTTTCTGTAGTTGCGTATTCTGATCTTACTTCTTTTATCGTATTGAGTTTTATATTCTCTAATATTTACTCGAGATTTATCTCCGATAGGTAAGATATAAAAAGTAATCACAACAGTTCTTCATCTCAAAGAATCTTCAATGGATTTGAGAAACTCCTTTATTCTTCCTTGAAGGATTGTCGTAAGTCAGGAGATAAGCTAGGCTTAGGATTTGTAAAACCCGATGTGACTCAGAATTTCTCAGATGAGTTTAGAGATGTTGGTACATGTATGTTTTATAGTTCTCGTGATCATTTTCAACATACATGTATGCCTTTTAAGAAAAGTTTAAAGATTGCAAGTGATTTTCACAAGAAAGCTGAACAACTATTTACTGCTATAAAAAGGTGTACAAAACTAACAAGTAAACCCAAATGGGAAAGTAGTGTTAGTATGAGAGCGTTTGCTCTAAAATCAACATCACCTTTTCAATGGTTCCTTGATAGTGGATGTAGCCGGCATATGACTGGAGATCTTTCTTGGTTTCTAAACTCGAACGATTTTTTGAAGGAGGTCTAGTAACATTCGGAGATGAGAGTTGTTGCTACATAACCAAGAAGGGGACGATCAAGCTACCAGGCGTTCCTGAAATCCATGATGTCATATACATTAAAGGTATGACTGCTAATCTTCTTTCTGTTAGTCAAATTTTTTTTGACAAAGGCCATAAAATTGTCTTTAGTGCGAATGGATGTGACATTGTAGACAAGACTGGAAAAGTAATTTTTCAGGGAACTTGTGGTAATAATAATTGTTATCTTTTGGATACTCAGTTTAATAATTGTTGCAATTTTACTAAGGTGGAATCTACACATCTTTGGCATGAGCGTTTTGGTCACATCAATTATCGGCTTCTAACTAAGATCATTAACAAAAAACTTGTTAGAGGTGTTCCCAAAATCAATGTTAAGATTGATGGTGTCTGTGGTGCCTATCAAAAGGGTAAACAAACAAAAGTTCCACATAAATCATCTCGAGATATTCTCACTAAAGCTCCACTTGATTTAATTCATATGGATCTCTTCGATCCTATAGAACAACCTACTGTTGCTGGGAAGAAGTATGCATTAGTTATAGTAGATGATTACACCAGATTCACTTGGGTGGCATCTTTGGCTCATAAGAATTAAACCATTAGTGAATTCAATATTATTGTTAATAGAATCCAGAACGAATAGGGTCGCAAGCTAAAGAAAATTAGAAACGATCGTGGAACTGAATTCAAGGACACTAAAGTATTTGAATTCTGTGATAAACTGAGGATTATTCAATAATACTCACCACCCATTACTCCATAAGCCAATGGAGTTGCAGAAAGGAAGAATAGGAACATTCAGAAAATGGCAAGGGTAATGCTCCATAACAAAACTTAACGTTGAAGTTTTGGGGAGAAGTTGTGTTAACAACATGCTATTTGATCAACCGTGTTTATTTACAGTCCAAGACCCTAAATACTCCTTATGAGTTGTGGTACGGCAAGAATCCCAACTTACACTATCTCAGAGTGTTTAGCAGTAAGTGTTACATTCTAAAAGATCGTGAACAGAAAGGGAAATTTGATTCCAAAAGCGATAAAGGTATTTTTCTTGGCTATGCTTCTGGACAGTCATGGTTTTCGAGTATACAATCTCAGAACCCATGTTATAATGGAATCATCAAACGGTATCATTGACGATATGGACAATTTCCGTCATGATGACCCTCCCGCTGAATTGCCTCCAACGAAGACAATTGAGAAAGTCAAAGAAATCTCATAATTAGTAGAAGTTGTACCAACAGTTGCAGATCCTAACATTTCTAGTAACGAGGAGAAAACCCTAGTCAGGGTATCCCTGTTGAACGTGAACGTGCTCCACGGCACCTCTGGGTTCAAAGGAATCATGATACTAACATTATTATTTGAGGTAAAGATTCTACAGCTAAGACGAGAGTACAACTTCAAAATATTTGTAATTTTGGATGTTATCTATCACAAGTAAAACCAAAAAACATTGATGAAGCTCTTAGCGAACCCTTTTGGGTGATGCATGAAGAGTTAAATCAATTCCAAAGACAAAATGTATTGTAACTCGTACCTTGTCCCTCTAATGTAAATATTGTTGGTACTAAATGGATATTAAAGAACAAGTCAGATGAATTTGGCATAATTGTCATAAACAAAGCTAGTCTTGTCGCTCATGGATATTCAAAAATTGAAGGTATCGACTTTGACGAGACCTTTGCTCCTACGGCACGCCTTGAGTCCATTAGATTATTATTAGCTCATGCTTTTTTTCTCAAGATTAAGCTATTTCAGATGGACGTAAAATCCGCATTCTTAAATGGATGTTTAAAGGAAGAGGTATATGTTGCTCAACCTAAAGGATTTGAAAGTTCAGAATTTCCGGATCATGTCTTCAAGCTCAGAAAGGCATTGTACGGATTAAAACAAGCACCTCGTGCCTGGTTCGAAAAACTAACCACTTCTCTTCTTAGAAAAGGTTTTACGAGAGGTGGAGCTGATAAAACGTTTTTTACCAAATGGAGTGGGAAGGAGGTTGTTATTGCTCAAGTCTATATAGATGATATCATCTATGGATCAACCTCCGAGAAACTTGAAAAGAATTTTCTCATAAGGGAATTTGAGATGAGCAACGTTGGTGAATTAAAATTCTTTTTGGGATTACAAATTCAACAACACAAGGATGAAATTTACTTATCTCAAGAAAAATATGCTAGGGATCTTGTAAAAAGGTTCGGTCTTGATAAGTCAACTCCACAACTTACTCCTATGTCCACAACTGGCAAGTTACAAAGAGATGTGAAAGGAATCAATGTGGATCAGAAACTTTATCGATCGATCATTGGAAGTCTTTTTATCTTACATTTACTAAACCTGATATTGCTTTTAATGTTGGTTGTTGTGCTAGATTTCAGGCTAATCCGAAGGAATCTCATCTTGCTGCTGCAAAACGGATCATGCGATACATTCAACATACTATCGGTTATGGTATGTCTTATACTTTTGATACTAACAATGATCTTACTGCTTATTCAGATGCTTACTGGGCGGGATGTGTGCAAGACAAAAAAAGTACATCAAGGGGATTTTACTATGTTGGGTTGAATCTTGTGGCATGGCATATCAAGAAATAAAACTCACAATCCCTTTCAACATGCGAAGCATAATATATTGCTGCAGGTTCGTGTTGTACTCAACTTCTATGGATGAAACAAATGCTTGCTGATTATGGAATTGACACTGGCATAATGAAGATATTTTGTGATAACTCAAGCGCGATTAGAATAATTGAGAATCCTGTTGAACACTCAGGAACTAAGCACATCGCTATAAGGTATAATTTTATTAGAGATCTCTATATGAAAATGGTATTATTAACATGGAATTTGTGCCTTCCGAACAACAATTGGCTGATATTCTCACCAAACCTCTTGATACTGTAACGTTTCAACACTTACGACAGTCTATTGGTATTATTTTGGTTCATTAGATTTATAGATTTTTGTGGAAATTATATAACTATCCCTCATTCTGACGGGCCTTCACAAATATCCTTGTCCACTATATTAATATCCCTAGTCTAAAAATAAGAAAATTCAATTAATTATACTTTCCTTTAATACCATTTTGAGACTTTAATGTTCACTTTTATTTTTTTAGATCTGAAAGGAAATGATCTATTTTCACTTCTTCTTTCTTCGCCATCACCACCACCCCACCTGCCATTACCGTCACTTCTTCTTTTTAATGTTCACTTTTATTTTTTATACTTTCCTTGCCACCACCACCACCATCGCCATCCCCATATCTGCTACCACCACCACCATCTTTTGACACACCACCGTAACCACCACAACCATCTTTATCTCCACTATCAACAACATTTAGAATTACAGAGAGAATATTTTCTTCGCCGGAAATAAATCTCAGATGCAGAAATCAAGTTTAATAATCAACATCAACAGTTTATATTATTCTTCTTCTTATACTCCTTATTTGTAAGAGGGATTTCGATGGTCAGTTGAGCATTTAATAATTCAGGAGATTTGATTTTAGGTTTCAATTTTGTGATGATTTTGAATTGAAAATTTGAAGTTTTGTAGAAGCTTAATTAATAACTAAATCTGGAGCCGAATTTTAGTTAATCTCTAAAAGATATATCAATGTTGTTGGTTTTAGGCTTTTGATTTTAGAGATTTGAAACCAGAATCAAATTAAAAACTAAAATATTCTGATTTTGGAGATTTTTTTGGCATGATTTTGGTGTATATTTGCATTGAAAATCAACTTGAGATTATTAATTCATCATTGAAATATGATGTTGCTTCGTTATAGGTTTTTCAATTTGATTTGTTGCATATATCTAGTTCATTGCAGCTATGGACACAACGGAAACAATAGCTTCAAAGGCTCCTGGTGGTCTTAACAGGTAAGGATTCTCAAGATGTAGCATTAATTTGTTTGTATAAATAGTGTATTTCGATGAATCATGACTACAATCTGAATGAACTCTTGTATTTTATAACCTTGGAATTATATATGTTCAGTTTAAGTGTTTGGTGAATGTTTATTGTTAAGGTGGTTGTGGTGGTGGACATTTGTTGCGCCGAAGGTGATGGTGTTGGCTTTCATTGTAGTAGCAAGGGTCGTGGTAGAGGTGATATAACAACAGATAATGTTAATGAATGAGTTCCTATGGGGTGAGTTTATATATTTTCTAAAACTGATTCATGCATATGCTGGTTTGTTTGATCATTGTTATGGTTATTCAGTTGAATTGTGAAGTGAGCGGCCATCTTAGTTATGAAAAAGATTTCTGAACTTCAGTTTTTTTGGGATCAAGTCATGTTGTTGATACCATAAATGGGATCAACCCCTGTTGTTGACCCAATTTTTTATGGGATCAACTACTGTTGTTGATCCATTTATGGGATCAACTTCTGTTGTTGACCCAATTTCAACTCCTATTGTTGACAATATTTCCTTGGATAAGTAATATCATGCTTGTAGTTTGAATCATGTAATTTTCTTCCAATGTTGAACTTGTGGTGCAATGGTAGCATGTCTGACTCCATGTCAGATGATGCATGTTCGACTCACGCCAAGTTCACTCCATTTACATGGATCAACTTTCATTGTTGATCCAATTTAGTGGATCAACTACCATTGTTGATCCCCTAAATTGGATCAACTTCTACTGTTGATCCTTTTTTTTTTTGGATCAACTACCGTTGTTGATCCCCTAAATTGGATCAACTTCTATTGTTGGTTATATTTTTATTTGGATCAACTACTGTTGTTGATACAAAAATATCTGAACCAGTGGTGGCGGAGACAGTGGTGGTGGTGGCGGCGACGACGGTGGCGGTGGTGGCGGCGGCGGCGGACTAGTGGTGGTGTAATGGTGGTGGTGAAGGAGTGGTGGTGGCGGTTGGTAGGTGGTGGTTGTTGAACGGTGGTGGTGGAATGGTAGTTGAATGTTGGTGGTGGTGGTGCTAGTGGTGGTGGTGAAGTGGTAGAGGAAGAAATTTGTTCCATTTTGAAATAAAGAAAAATATTATATGGGTGAGGTTATTAAGGTAATCTAATTTTAAATGGATAAGGTTATTAAAAAGTAGGGACATATTTATTGTTGTATAAGGATATATTTATTGAGTGTCAAAAGTAAGGACATATAAATAATGTACCTTTTTTCCCCTGGATTTATCTATATCTTTTTGGGCAATAAAAGTGTGAAGTTCCAGTGTAGTGTTGTTTAAATTCCACATTTGTTTCCAGTAGTTATATTGTTTTTCTTGTAAAAGTTAGGTCGCTCATGTTGTTCTCTTGGGAATGACATCAAATGGGGGAGAGTTCTTAAATGAACTTGTGCTTAATTGTCATATCTTTGTGGGGAGTACGGATGTGGAATATTGTAGGAGTTATCTTGTATCTTTATAAACTCCTTGATAAATACACTAAGTTTCGAATATGTGAAATCATTGAAACAAAGTTGATATATATGTTCTCTTTTAGTCATGAATTATCTCTTTGAGAATTTCATTATGATCCCGTAGTTTTCATACCTTTGTCAATTTATATTGACAAAAAAGGGGAGAATTATTTGGTAGTTCACACTACATACATATGGTTTACGGATCATTATGTAAGGGGGAGTGGTTTTCATTGTAAGATGGAAGTATTGACTAGGGGGGGGGGGGTTGATACATATCACCATAGTATTATTTCAAAGTTGTGATGCAATTGGACTTTGATTTTGTATAATAATACTATGACACCGTATAACAATGATTGAGAACATATGTTTTCTTATTGATATGGCTACGGATCTTCAACAACAATGATGATGAGTTGAAAACATTCATAATCGCTGGATTACTTGGAGTAGTGAAGAATTCAAGGAAAGTTGGAGAGCCAAGGAAATCAAGCATGATGGATGAGAAGCTACAAAGTTTATTTATTTTGTGATCCATATGTATTGATAGTTTTGTCACTAAAATTCACAAAGGGGGAGATTGTTAGAGCACTACTCGGTCAAATTCGCAAGCGTTTCTATCTCAAGCTTGTTTGTCAAGTTTAGTTGATCAAAACTATATACTTGATTTCTAGTATACTTATAGCCATGTCTCGGATTAGGATAGAATGTGTTGTTGAGATTTAGACTTCACGACGTTCACCAATTGAAGAAGAAGATCTACTGAGGAGCTTGGAGGAACTTCATCAACAAAAGGTATGTGGAGACTAAAACTTATCTATCACTCAGAAGTCTATTCTATTCTCTCTTCTAATGAGACTAAGTCGTATAGCTATATAGACTTTTACATTATACACATTTGATATTTCGAGTCGAGTTTATCTCGCTTATCTGTTTCTTGAAATATGTGTTGGAAGCTTTTTGATTTAGTTATATTCATCGTATTCTTGACGAGTTTAGTTGGAGACAATTTATTTGTTGGAAACTAAATATTAAGTCAAAAGATGATCATGTGAAAATTACCTTGAACTTCTTAAATGATTTGTGTGAGAAAGTCATTTGATGTTAGCTTGGGAAGTTTCTTATTGATCATTCGATCACTTGAAATTACTTGAAGCTAATGGTTTGTGTGAGATTACCATTGTCGTCTTCTAAGGATGTTTCAATGATTGAAATGAGAGTTTAGAACGATTACCCATGTTTGGATACAACACGGTATACATATCCAGTATGCGAACTGTATTGTGATAATTCAGGTCTACAACTCTTGTTTGCGTACCTAGTATGCGAACGGGTTTACATAAGTTGGGTCCGGAATAGTTGTTCGCGAACGGCTTGACTAGGCCAAGGTCCGGAACTGCTGTTCGCGTACCCAATTTGCGAATACAGTGGTTAAGTTCTAGAATCAGTTATGTATGATTCTCATACTCATGAACTAAAACATTTATGATTTAAGGAATGCAAATTAACTTTGCAAACCGTGGCTTAATATTCATGAATTGATTCTTGTACAAGTACTTTGTACGATTACGAATCAATCCGATTTCGTTTCAGTTTGTTCATGGGTATTTCTATGAGATAGTGAACAATTGAAAAACTCTATTTGGAATACAATTAGATTCATTTGATTATCTATCATGATTGATTGATCATCATATTTGATCTAGAAGTGTTAGATGAATACGTCCAAGACAAAAGTGTTCATATGGATAACGTCGGTTACCTGTTATTGAGACAACCCAATATACACGTTTAGGTACGGTTACCCATATCTAAATATAACTATATTTCATTTGTGTGTAACAAGCTAAGATCATCTGACAGTGGAGATTGATTGCTTAATTTCCAAGCAGACTTAGCTTGAATGTTAAATCAGGAGTTCATCTAACAGTGAATATTGAATGCTTTGTTACTAAGCTATCTTAGCTTTGATTGTAAGCAACCCTACTTTGAAAGGATATGTAAGGGAGAACTCTACCAACTGGAAAACCTAATCCCGACATTTTCCTGTGTCCTAGTTTCAAACTAGAGTCGATTCTCCTTTAACCTATTTTTTTCCAAAACCATTATTAGGTTAACGACTTGAAGACTTCACTTGGGATTCATGAATCCTGATCCAACTATTTTTTATGTAGTTGCGTATTCTGATCTTACTTGTTCTATCATATTGAGTTTTATCTTCTCTAAGATTTACTTGAGATTTATCTCTTGTAGGTAAGATATAAAAAGTAATCACAACAGTTTTTCGTCTCAGAATCTTGTGATTCCGAAATAAATTTTTTTGTTAATCAGTTAGGTTATTGTGAGGTGACTGATATTTCTATGCTTCTCTTCGGGAGTATAAGTTTGGGGTATTAGTTGGTTCATGTTCACCTTGATATTTGTATCAAAAGACGGAACAAAAATTATAAAGGATAGACATATCTTTGGGAGACAAATTTGTTTATAAGTCTTCGACTTTGGGTCGTAGCAAATCTTAGTTGTGGGAGAGATCAGCTAAGGATATCATGTGCCTAGAATCCGACGTGATTCTAGAGGTGTAAGGAACGCGACTGTACCTTAATCGGTGTGAGACTTGGTTAGGGCTCAACTACATTCCAGTCCGAAGTTAACTTGTAGTAGGCTAGTGTCTGTAGCGGATTAATATAGTATGGTGTTCAAAGCTGGACTAGGTATCGGGGTTTTTATGCATTTGCAGTTTCCTCGTTAAGAAAATTTCTGGTGTCTGTGTTATTTGTTTTCCGCATTATATTTGTTTATATAATTGAAATAACAGGTTGTGCGTATTTCAATCAGTTGATAAACCGACCTTGTTTGTTGGATATAACTTGATTAACACTTGGGCATTGGTCTTTGGTACCGTCCAAGTTATTTCTCATATCAATTAGGCTTACGGTTTTCTATCTGTTCGATTTGATGATTGTATTGAGAAACAGAAATAAAGCTCTTTGATATATTTCTTGATTGAGTCTCACTTTTAAGTTGGTGCTCTCAGAATTATATTGGAGTTTAGTTCATACAGATTTCCAAACGAATTATTGGGTGTGGTTGTTATACCCACGCTTTTTCACCAATTGACAGAGATGCTCTATTTATAGTTTTCAAAGACCACGTTTAGCTTAGAATTCAAGCTAAGATAACTTGAGAATCAAGCAAATAAAATAGGTCTTCAAACTACAATATATAAGACTATACACATAGGTTCGGTTACTGAACCGTGTATAATGATTGTTCGGTTTAGCAAGTTAGACAAAGAACTAAAATCTTTTTGATGTTCATTTAAACATGTTAGAGCACTGCTCGGTCGAACTCGCATACGTTGCTATGTCAAGCATGTTTGTCAATGTTAGTGATCAAAACTATAAGTCTTGATTTCTAGCCTATTTATAGATGTCTCGGACTAGGACATAGATTTTGTAGTTGAGCTTAGACTTCACGGCGTTCATCATTTGAAGACGAATACCTACTAAGGGGATCTCGTGGAACTTCATCGACAAAAGGTATGTGGAGACTTAAACTCATCTATCACTTGGAAAGTCTATTTCTACTCTATCTCCTATATATATTGAGACATAAGTCGTATTACGATATAGTTTTCTATATACACATTTGAGATTTCGAGCTAAGTTTATCTCGCTTACATATTTCTCGAAATATGTGTTGGCAAGCTTTCGCTTCGACCAAGTTCATCTTATATCATGTTAAAATTGCCAAGTAACATCTTACATGGTTTGTGTGATACAATCATTTGGTGTTGTCTTGGAATGTTTCGTTATGATTATTTCAATAACTTGAAAATTGCTTTGATGCTAATAGTGTGTGAAAACGGCTATTGTCATCCTCTAAGAAAGTTTCAATGATTGAAATAAGAGTTTAAACACTTAACCATTATTGGATATGTCATGTTGTGCACTCTTGTACATATGTAATCCATGTCCGGGAACCATAGTATGCGCACCCGTTGATGCGTGTCGTAACCACAACAAATTAATTAATATTTTTCCACCTAATTAACAAGTAATATAGTGTAGTTAAGTTCGTTCCCACGAGGATCAAGAGATTCTTAGTTGTAAAAATTGTCACAAAAGGGGGGTTATAAAGCAAAAGAAAGTAAACAAGGCAATTAAAAGATAAAGTTGAAATCAATAAGAGAGACAAGATCAAGGAATCCTTCTTCATTGCAAAACAATGATTCAAGTTATGTTTTTCATCCACATGTTATTAGTCACAGATTATCACCAACCGTAGGATAGCAGGTTCGCTTAGCTAGCCCCAAAATCCCTTGTATCACTGGGATACGGAAGTTCTCGACTACCGGATTCTATTTACCAAACCACCTAGTAGTAGATCACTCAAGATGTAATTTAAATAAACGCATTAAGATTTATGAACTTATTAGGTTGATATTAGTAGTTATACTCTTAGATCAAGGTCTACTTGCTAACGTTGTTTTCACACACAATTGCTCCACGGAATCCCTCCGCAAGGTCTCGTGTTTGCTACTTATGTAAAGAGTCAAGAAACGATTACTTATCCCCTAACTTTCACTAGCTTTAGATCAAATTAAAAAATCAATTTAGCGTGCACTCTAAACAATCTATCAATCAACCATGAATGTATAAACATTCCTATTAGTAAAAACAAACGATAATCATGTGAAAAACTTCAAGGTAGAATTGAAAACAAAACTCAAATCATATATTAAGAACTAGGAATTCATCCTCAATCAATAAGAAAATTAGCTATTCATGTCTTTGAAATTCACACAAATAATTAAAAGGAGAATTTTAAAAGTTCACACAAATAATTAAAAGAAGAATTTTGAAAAGCAAGCAAAAACACAAGTGTTGTGTGTGTAGAGAGGTGTGTAAAAGATGTGTAAAAGTGTGTAGAGAACTTCTCTACTTATAGGCTTCAATGTTCTCCAAATCTTCCAAGGAATAGAATCCTTTTCCCTTAATAACACCACTTTCCAAGTTCAAGTCTTTCTCAAATCCTCCATCTTCTCTTTCCAAATTTGAGCCAAATTCTCCATCCAAACCCAAGTCTTCACACCCATGAGAAAAGTTCACACAAAATTATGTAATTTTAGGGTCGCCTGAAAAATCCTGGTATTCATCTAATCCGGCCGAATAGTCGCCGTCGGTCCACCGGATATACTTCTCCGTCGACGGAATATTCCGTCGAGAACCGTCAAAGTTCACTATTCAACTAACAGTCTCTAACGGTCAAAATAGTCAAGGGAAGAGAAAGTCAGCTTCTTATTCAGTCATCTAACTCAGCTGACTGATCTGAATAGTCTGAATCACCGAGTTATCCTAACGAGCCACTGAGTCAACTCATCATAACTGAACTCCAGCCGAGTTCTGTTTGTATTCTGGTGATTCCCGGCCAACTTCAGGCCTCACTTCTCTGAAATTCCTACACATTCATCTACACAGAAAACTCGTACTCAAAACCCCTAGCAGCAACAGAATGCAACCATACACAAACCCATTCATTTAAACCAGAAGCTGCTCTTGATTCACTGCAACATTTCATTCATTCCCTGTATCATTCCTGCTAGATTCTTTGAACTCAAACGACCCTCTCTTCAATTCTTCTCTGAAGTCTCAAATCTAACCTAACCATCTGCATCTAAGATTCGACATCAGCATCTTCAAAACCGAATTCAACCAAAACCCATCTTCCATTCACTACTTCACTCAATGACTGTAGCTCTATCTTCTTCAATCTCAGATACAAACACCCATTCTTTATCAATCGATGGCAGAATCATCTCTGTCTATTTCTTCATCTCATCATCACAACAGCGATTGCATATATTTCAATTCTATACTCAGGTCGAATCCATCTTTAATCTCAGTTCCAGAAACCCATTGGTTCGATGTCTTCTCTCAATTTCAGTCACCACAAACCCTAACAATTCTCAATCAAAACATCACAGTCCACAGCAGCAGTGTCTTCTCGTTCTCAAACAAACTCAAACCCTTAATTCAATTTCAGCTCTTTGATTCACAACATCCATCTTCACCAGCAGATTCACCTTCTCAATTTCTCGATCTGGTCACGGCAGAGACCCATCTCTTTCCTGGAATCATCATTTAGCAGCTCGTTCTTCACAGACCCATCTCCTTCCTTGTCTCTCGATTCAATCAGCAAAACTCATTAATTCTCTCAACCTCTCTGTCTGTTTCTCGATCTGTTGCTTGAAATAGCAGCGGCTGCTGCTTTTCAATTTTAGATGAAAGAGAGGAAAGAGGAGAAGATATTATCTTCTCGACTCGATTTAGGTATAAGTATTGGGTTGGTTATTCAGCATCCGGTCACTGCTAAGGGTTAACCTGATGGCAGCCCCTTAACCTCATCTGGACTGCGTCTAGTATTCCTCCCAAAAGAGTTACCCCTTAACCTTGACTGGGCTCCAGATAGTGTTCGCCCATGAAATGACAATTTTGCCCTTTTGGCTCAAATAGAGTAATTTCTTCTTCTTTTCCTCTGTGTGACTCCAAAGTAGCTACAAAACTCAAAACAAGTGTAAAATACATAATTTACAAGAAAAATAGCAAAGAAAGCATAAACAATAGATAGTAAATAGGATGTATTCACACCCTATCAAATTCCCCCACACTTAGACTTTGCTAGTCCTCGAGCAAATCAAACTAAAAACTCACAACTTCAAAGCGTTCAAGCGTCCCGAGCATCCAAAGAGTTATGAGGACATAGAGTTTCTGCATGCTAGTAATAAGAAATTAGAAATACTAAAGAACATATTCTCATTCTTAAATGTTGAGTGAGAAATAACCACACCATAATGAGAGAACGCGTGTTTGAGAAACGATCAATAAGCATTTCGCCTCAACTTCTGCCTCACCAAAAAGGATATTATGATAATTGCACTCAAAAAGACGGCTTTTTTATGGGTCTCACATGTGTGCAGGTAGGAATGAAGGGAGAATTCCTACACACGTTGAATGGTGGGAAGGACAACTTCCGAAATATTTTAAAAACCCACATCTTTTAACATTTTGAAAGACCATTTTTCTGACGATCTCTAAGAAAGGAAATCAACCACTATTATCGAGGATGAGATTACTTACTCACCTTCACATCCGATCGCCAATTATGATAACACCACTCTCACGGCATCCAATAGAAACGTCTTCCGCTCCTTGTCTTTATCCCCTTGGTCTTCGTCTTTGGTTTCAACTATTGATGATAAACTCTCGAATTTCATAAATCCTTAACAATTTGTAACTCTTTTTACCTTAAATCCTTGTTGCTTGAAACTTCCTTATAGATTTTCCTTCCCCACGGCTTATTAAATAAATAAAAACAAAACAAATATTTCTCTTGTTTTTTTTTTTTAATCTTTTTTTTTTTTTTTTTTTTTTTTTTTTTTTTTTTTTGAAAAACAAGAGAAATTAAATACAAAATAAACCATGGCCGTGGGAGAAGTATTTTACCGCTTGATTCTTCACAACTTGTATCGCCTCAAAATCATAAACTTCAATAATTCTCACCTTTTGCTTTTCTTTGCTCTTATAAATAAGTCTTCATACTTGGATATAGAATTACCTCATTGTATTGTAAGTCCTCAACATATATGTAAAAATCTGCTCTTTGTATGTTGCTTTACTTGAATTTGAAATTTGCTCTTTTCTCGTTCCGTTGCTTATAAACCTTGAATTTTTCCAACTTTCCTTGTAGATTTTGATGTCGCTCCTTGTTGATGATGATGGTGTTTCTATGGATCCGTTGTTGTCGAGAGAGAATGGTGCTAACTGCAAATCGAACTACAAGAAGGAGGCTTTCATCTATAGACGTCACCCTTATGATTGACAAAATTAGCACTCAAGAGAGCAAAGAGAAGTGCTTCTATTGGTGGGAGGTTGGGTAGCTCACCATTCTACCCGGAATTAACGTACGGTGACACACACTCAAAAGAAAGCTCTTTAGTTAGCTACAAAGAAAATTTGGTTGGTGCCTCACATGATATAAATACGGGTAGTCTCTACTAATGATTGATCAGCAACTATAATAATGCATTTCTCCCTGCACCAAATTTGCATCACCGGCATGATTAAATCCATTATTTAACACTCTAACAAGCAAGAAATCCGAATGTAGTTCTCTAACATTTCCAAGTTCAATTATGTCGGTCAGAATCTCTATGTAAACATACCTAGAAGTATGCTAGTGACTATAAAATCTCTAAAAGTTGGAGGTTTTATGTAAAACTTTTTTTTTTTTTTTTTTTTTTTTAAAATACATGCTTAACCACTCCCCCACACTTAAACCTTACATTGTCCTCAATGTAATTGAATCGTCCTAGTAAAGTTAAGGTGGGAAATTTTAACATGATATGGAACAAGAAAAAGAAATAACAAAAATAAAAAGCAAAAGGATAAGAAATACAAAACCTATGGGTTGCCTCCCATTAAGCGCTTGTTTTAAAGTCGACGGCCCGACTTAGCTCTTATAAGATTCATTAGCCCGCATCAATCTCTTTCACGGGAAAACATGACTTCACATCACTAGGGCATCTCATTGTCTCAAAGATATTGAAGTGGATGAGTGTACCATCAAACTCCATAGTCAAGGTGCCATTTTGGACATCAATCTTTGTTCCGGCGGTGATTAAGAACGGCCTACCCAAAAGCAAAGGTGTAGACTTGGAAGAATTCTCATCATTGATGTCTAAGACATAGAAATCGGCCGGAAATACAAGCTCATTAACCTGCACCAAAACATTCTCAACAATCCCTTTCGGGTAAACATTAGATCGGTTAGCAAGTTCAAGAACTACCCCGGTCTCCTTAAGAGGACCAAGATTCAAAGAATCATAAATCGAGGAAGGCATAACATTAACCGATGCTCCCAAATCTAGTAAAGCTCGAGTAAACCTTGTTTTACCAATTGTGCAAGGTATAGTGAAACTACCGGGGTCCTTTAATTTTGGTGGGAGTTTCTTGAGAATGAACGCCGAAGCATTCTCCCCCACACTCATGACTTCATTCCCTTTTAACCTTTTCTTCTTCATGCACAACTCCTTTAAGAACTTTGCACAACGAGGAATTTGACGAATAGCTTCAATGAGTGGAATATTGACTTGTACTTTCTTAAGGATGTCCCAAATATCCTTGTATTCCAAGTCTTTCTTCGATTTAGCAAATCGACTAGGAAACGGGGGTGGAGTTGTGAAAGTAGGAACCGTCTCCTTAGGTAGGTTGGTTGGGGATGTATTCTCCTTTGGTGCGGTTTCAATTTCCTCTTTCTCATCATACACCTTATCTTGTTGATTTGGTTGCTCCACTTGTTTCCCACTCCTCAAAGCTCTTGGATTAACAAATGGTTGTGAAGGAAGCTTTGTGGGCGCTTGAGCTTTCAATAGGTTCACATCGGTCGCTAATTGCCCCACTTGAATTTCCAAAGCCTTAATTGCCGAATCGGTCTTTTGTTGTTGTTGTTGAACCAAAGTGGTGATACCTTGCATAACTTGCATCAATGCATTGAGCTTGTCATCAATTGAAGAATCACGGTCCTTGACTTGTTGAGGTTGAAATTGTTGTTGAGGTTGGAAGCGCGATTATTGAAAACCACCTTGTTGCTCATAAGGATTAGGAGCCGCCGCTTGCTTGTTTGCATAACTAAAGTTAGGATGATCCTTCCAACCGGGATTGTAAGTATTGGAGTATGGATCGTACCTTGGCCTTTGATTTGGATATAAAGCATTTACTTGTTCGGTCTCATCATTCGGAATAATTACCGCGGCCATCCTTTGAATCATTATCTCCATGTTACTCATCCTTTGATCAAGATGTGAGGATGATTCACTAACTTCATGAACTCGCCTAACCATTGGTTCATCTCTTGTGTAGAATTGTTGCGAGTTCGCAGCCATACTTTCAATCAACTCGGTAGCTTGGGTCACCGTCTTGTTCATTAATGCACCACCACCCGCGGCGTCAAGAAGAGATCGATCACTTGGGTGGAGAGCTTCGTAGAAGTATTGGAGTATCATAACATCGCTGAATTGATGGTGTGGACAGCTTGCCACTAATCTCTTGTATCGCTCCCAACATTCATACAACGACTCTCCCACATGTTGCTTCAATCCACAAATCTCCTTGCGAATTTTAGTAGCTTTGGATGCGGGAAAATATCTCTCGAGGAAAAGTTTCTTCATACCATTCCATGTTGTGATACTTCCGGAAGGCAAATAATATAACCATTCCTTAGCATTGCCCGCCAAAGAAAATGGGAAAGCTTTCAACATTGCTCCATCCGCATTAGTCTCCGGTGGAAGCATAGCCATAACTATGGTATAGAAGTCCATAAGATGTTTGTTTGGATCTTCATTCACCATGCCATGAAACTTTGGTAACTCTCTAATCAACCCCGGCTTGATCTCGAAGGTTGAGTTAGTTTGGATACACCATTGTTGTGTATCGAGCTTGTGAGAAGCTAGGTCCTTGAGTGTACGTTCATCCATTGCTTCTTCTTCTATGTCCGAATCTGCGAATTCACTTGATGAAGAAGGAGGAAGTGGAGTATTAACTGCTCGAATGAAATCCTTTAGTTGAGTGCCGGATCGAAGACGTATTGGACTCGGTCTGCCCTTTTTAAGCATTCACCAAAGGTATAACACCTGAAACAAGATTCTCAAAAACTAAGTTAGATACGGTATAGAATCTAACAAAGCAAGAATAAAGCAAAAAGAAAAATAAAAACAACTAAAATCGTCTCATTGCTCCCTAAGCATCGGCGCCAAAATTTGATGCGTGTCGTAACCACAACAAATTAATTAATATTTTTCCACCTAATTAACAAGTAATATAGTGTAGTTAAGTTCGTTCCCACGAGGAGCAAGAGATTCTTAGTTGTAAAAATTGTCACAAAAGGGGGGTTATAAAGCAAAAGAAAGTAAACAAGGCAATTAAAAGATAAAGTTGAAATCAATAAGAGAGACAAGATCAAGGAATCCTTCTTCGTTGCAAAACAATGATTCAAGTTATGTTTTTCATCCACATGTTATTAGTCACAGATTATCACCAACCGTAGGATAGCAGGTTCGCTTAGCTAGCCCCAAAATCCCTTGTATCACCGGATACGGAAGTTCTCGACTACCGGATTCTATTTACCAAACCACCTAGTAGTAGATCACTCAAGATGTAATTTAAATAAACTCATTAAGATTTATGAACTTATTAGGTTGATATTAGTAGTTAGACTCTTAGATCAAGGTCTACTTGCTAACGTTGTTTTCACACACAATTGCTCCACGGAATCCCTCCGCAAGGTCTCGTGTTTGCTACTTATGTAAAGAGTCAAGAAACGATTACTTATCCCCTAACTTTCACTAGCTTTAGATCAAATTAAAAAATCAATTTAGCGTGCACTCTAAACAATCTATCAATCAACCATGAATGTATAAACATTCCTATTAGTAAAAACAAACGATAATCATGTGAAAAACTTCAAGGTAGAATTGAAAACAAAACTCAAATCATATATTAAGAACTAGGAATTCATCCTCAATCAATAAGAAAATTAGCTATTCATGTCTTTGAAATTCACACAAATAATTAAAAGAAGAATTTTAAAAGTTCACACAAATAATTAAAGGAATAATTTTGAAAAGCAAGCAAAAACACAAGTGTTGTGTGTGTAGAGAGGTGTGTAAAAGATGTGTAAAAGTGTGTAGAGAACTTCTCTACTTATAGGCTTCAATGTTCTCCAAATCTTCCAAGGAATAGAATCCTTTTCCCTTAATAACACCACTTTCCAAGTTCAAGTCTTTCTCAAATCCTCCATCTTCTCTTTCCAAATTTGAGCCAAATTCTCCATCCAAACCCAAATCTTCACACCCATGAGAAAAGTTCACACAAAATTATGTAATTTTAGGGTCGCCTGAAAAATCCTGGTATTCATCGGAATCCGGCCGGAATAGTCGCCGTCGGTCACTGGATATACTTCTCCGTCGACGGAATATTCCGTCAGAGAACCGTCAAAGTTCACTGTTCAACTAACAGTCTCTAACGGTCAAAATAGTCAAGGGAAGAGAAAGTCAGCTTCTTATTCAGTCATCTAACTCAGCTGACTGATCTGAATAGTCTGAATCACCGAGTTATCCTAACGAGCCACTGAGTCAACTCATCAGAACTGAACTCCAGCCGAGTTCTGTTTGTATTCTGGTGATTCCCGGCCAACTTCAGGCCTCACTTCTCTGAAATTCCTACACATTCATCTACACAGAAAACTCGTACTCAAAACCCCTGGCAGCAACATAATGCAACCATACACAAACCCATTCATTTAAACCAGAAGCTGCTCTTGATTCACTGCAACATTTCATTCATTCCCTATATCATTCCTGCTAGATTCTTTGAACTCAAACGACCCTCTCTTCAATTCTTCTCTGAAGTCTCAAATCTAACCTAACCATCTGCATCTAAGATTCGACAACAGCATCTTCAAAACCGAATTCAACCAAAACCCATCTTCCATTCACTACTTCACTCAATGACTGTAGCTCTATCTTCTTCAATCTCAGATACAAACACCCATTCTTTATCAATCGATGGCAGAATCATCTCTGTCTATTTCTTCATCTCATCATCACAACAGCGATTGCATATCTTTCAATTCTATACTCAGGTCGAATCCATCTTTAATCTCAGTTCCAGAAACCCATTGGTTCGATGTCTTTTCTCAATTTCAGTCACCACAAACCCTAACAATTCTCAATCAAAACATCACAGTCCACAGCAGCAGTGTCTTCTCGTTCTCAAACAAACTCAAACCCTTAATTCAATTTCAGCTCTTTGATTCACAAAGATCCATCTTCACCAAAGCAGATTCACCTTCTCAATTTCTCGATCTGGTCACGGCAGAGACCCATCTCTTTCCTGGAATCATCATTTAGCAGCTCGTTCTTCACAGACCCATCTCCTTCCTTGTCTCTCGATTCAATCAGCAAAACTCATTAATTCTCTCAACCTCTCTGTCTGTTTCTCGATCTGTTGCTTGAAATAGCAGCGGCTGCTGCTTTTCAATTTTAGATGAAAGAGAGGAAAGAGGAGAAGATATTATCTTCTCGACTGATTTAGGTATAAGTATTGGGTTGGTTATTCAAAGATCCTGGTCCACCGCTAAGGGTTAACTTTGATGGCACCCCTTAACCTCATCTGGACTGCGTCTAGTATTCCTCCCAAAAGAGTTACCCCTTAACCTTGAATGGGCTCCAGATAGTGTTCGCCCATGAAATGACAATTTTGCCCTTTTGGCTCAAATAGAGTAATTTCTTCTTCTTTTCCTCTGTGTGACTCCAAAGTAGCTACAAAACTCAAAACAAGCGTAAAATACATAATTTACAAGAAAAATAGCAAAGAAAGCATAAACAATAGATAGTAAATAGGATGTATTCACACCCTATCACCCGTTTGCGTACTGGCGTACAGGTTCATGTCCGAGAATTTCTTCTGGGATTTAAAGTTCGGGATTTAAAGTTCAAAACAAGCGTACATAATTTACAAGAAAAATAGCAAAGAAAGCATAAACAATAGATAGTAAATAGTAACCCAATCTCAATCCGGGTATTTTAAGTATGCGTACAAGTTTGCATACTTGAAGGTTAAAGTTCTAAAATCTGTTATGAACATGAACATAAACATTTATATAATAAGGAATGCAATCTTTGGAAACCGTGGCTATAATGTTCATGATTGATTCGAGTGAATCAAAACGATTTTGCTTCAATTGTGTTCTTGTATAATTCTATGAGAATATAACAATTGAACAACTCTTTAACTAGTTTCATTTGAGTCATTTGAACTAGTTATTGTTAAGATGAATAAGGTTGATATGAGAGTAATCATATGGCTAACCTCGGTTAACTATTTGTGAACCGACATGGTGTACACGTTTGGGTACGGTTACATAAACCCAAATGAGGGTACATTTCATTTGTGTGTGACAAGCTAAGTTTGATCTAACGGTTGAAAGATATTAGCCTGGTTGAATCAGGTTTTTCATCTAACGGTGAATTTTGAATGCTTTGTTACCAAGGTAACTTGGATTGCAAACCCTGTTTGGTGCGATCCAACCTATAAGAAATTGAATCTATGTCTGATTCATTTAAGGTTATGCAAGAGTATGAATACTCAAAAGTTGAAGATGTTACTACTTCGTTAACTCATGATCCGGGAGTTGCGAAAACATCTATGTCGTTCTTTGATGGAAAAGAGGATGCTGATAAAGAGTTGGTAAAACTCCTAAAGCCTATAAAATCTCTGTCTTCTAAGGTGCTGATATTAAAGACAGAGTCAAATCTTCTTAAACAGGAGATCAGAGATAAAGACATTCATCTGAATAGTCTGGCCAAAGAGAATATGGATCTCACTGTAAAATTAGAAGCTCTTGGTAAATCTCTTACTCAAGAAAAAGAGGCACGCCCTATGACTCTGACTAATGATGTTGTTGTGATTTCTTCTGATGTTGAGGAAACTAAAAGTCCTTGCTCGACTTTTACAGATTATGATAAAATCGGTTTAGTCACATCTGAAACAGATCAAGATGATGGTAGTTTTCCTAACTACATCAAGTCAGAAGAGGATGAAAAACCAGCTTCTAGATCTACTGATGATCAAACGAAATATTGTCCAAAGGGAACTTTGAACCGATTCCATGTAAGTAATCTTAAGGAATACAACTTTCAGTCACTTGACAGGAAACTTATACTTCTTCAACATATGGTGGTAAAAATATTGAAAGAAGTTTCTTGTCTTAAAAAACTGAAAGACCATTCCTCAGTAGAAAGACAGATTATACCATTACCCGATAAGATCAACTCAAAAGAATCAGAGGAAAGAGTTGATAATCACTTCTGGGAAAAGGTTCCTCCTCACCCATATCGAAACAATTCTTGTTTTGATGAAGAACGACTCCAGAAGAAAGGGAAAGAGAGAATCTCTGCCAAAAGAAACAATCTGGAATTTCCGATAATTGTTTCTGATAATCACACTGATGTGGATCATAAGGAAGTCCTTAGAATGAGAAAATCATATGAAAATCTCATTGAAAGAATTAAGAGAGATTTATCTATCACTGAAAATTCTCACGTCAGTACAGTTTGTCCACATGATCATATCCGTAGAGTTAGAAAAGATCATCATCTTGGGAGGAAATATTTAGGGCAGAAATTCCCGAAGAGAAACATGAACCTTGTTTCTGATACTCGCTATAAGCTAGAAAAATCTTACTCCGATACAACTTAGTTGTATCGAAATTGTGCACTCTCATCCCATTCTGTGCTCTTATTTATGGATGAGAAAAGCACTATAAAACAAGAGCATTTTTTTTTATGTGTAGTTGCTTATCAGAAAAATCTGTGACATTTTATGGATTACTACGAATCCATGTCTGTCTATAAAGTGTTCATGTTTATCATGATCTTCCAAAAATAGGTTTTATTTAGAATTTTTGAATTTTAATAAACCTCCCAGCATGAGAAGTTCGGACAAAGGAAACGAAATATATTTCTGTAATATTTTTGGATTTCCTGATATTTTCGGTCCGAGAGTTGTCTCTTCTTAAAGGGAAACTATCTCTTGCATGTATTATTGAAACCCTGATCAATCCCTATTTATATAACTGAGCATGCCTCCAATAACTCGCAGTATCACAAAGGCTAATAAGGAGGAAGCTCAAAAGGTTAAAGATTGTCAAGGAATCAATACAGAGAGGAAGAAGAAAAACATATCAAATATCATGTCTGATAATGATTCTGATAGTTCGGTTGGATCACAAGATGAGTCATGTCTGTTGGATTACAACCTACAAGATCCAACCAAAACCAAGTGGATTCGTTCTGATAGTATGATTGACTATATCCAAGGTTTTGAGGAACTAAAAACCAATCTCATAATAACGGTTCGAAATCAAGATTGGCTCAAAGATAATATTGAGGAAACAAAAGCTGATATTGCTGATATGAAGGTTCAAGTTGAAAAACTTGAGAAACAAGAAGTGGTTGCAGACAAGTCTCTTGAGACATGCTTCAAAAGTTTGAACACTGAAGAAACCTCAGTGAACAACAAGAGCACCACTAGAGATTAAGTTACATGCTGTAATACTTAATCCAGAAAAATAGGCATCAATTTTTGATTTCATTCAATGATTGTATTAGGTCTATTATGAATAAAACTATTTTATTATGAATAAAATTATTTGATTTATAATTTTTCTTGTGATAGTTTATGATCATAGTGTTTGCCTGAATGCTTTATCTTATCGCTATGTATGTTTATGGGATGTTTGATTTCGGTTTGTTGACCTTAATATTCGATCTCATATGTGGTGAACCCTTATGGTTTGGGTGACTTTTTGGTTTAGCAGGATTAAGTTCTAGCCCATGTTGGTAGGATTTATCAAAGGATCATGAGGGGTTCTGATTGAAACAATATGTGAAAAAGTCGCAATATGTTGAATCTTTTGGTTTAGCATAAAAGCATATGTGTTTCGGGGTTTTCAACTTTTGCTTGCAATAGTTAAAAACCGGTTTTCAACCTTTCTGTGGTAAAGGTTGGTTGTTGTTATTCTTTTTTTTTTTTTTGTATAAGGATGACACATAATGATATTTCAGTATCAATTCTCCCTGGAAGAAGACGCAAACATATTGGAGAAGAGGATGCGAAATTTGAGGTAACGACTTTGTTAGTTAATCGTTTTCCTGTTTAAGAAAAGTCTGAGTTTATTGTGTATATATATTGCTTTTGCTTAACAAAATTTCGGTACAATTGATGTTTTATTCCATTATTTGTGTATGGATGTGTGTGTGATTCAATTGTTTCCGGTTAAGAAAAAACTATTGTTATCTTGCTTTATTTTTTGGTATCAATCATTTTGGCTTACAAAATTTCGGTGCAATTGTGGTGCTATAATGTCTATGTTGTTTCAATTGCTTCCGGTTGAGGTGAATAATTATCCAAGTTGATTTATTTGGTTCGTATGAATCGTTTATGGCTTAATGAAAGAAAAGGTTTTCGAGATAAATTGTTTAGTCCAATTCGATTCCGGATAAGAGAAACTAAGTTAATTCTGATCTTAGTTAGGCTTATCAAAGTGGAGGTTTCGGTTATTCAATTCTAATCGAATGCCTTAACAAGAAATGCTAGTTAACTAACCTAGTACTTGTCTTGTTTAAAAGTGAAAGGTCTAAGTTATATGGATAATTAGAACCTGATGAGAAAAATAGAGTTATCTGTATTTTGGTCTTATCGAACAAGCGATTGTATTTGTGCAATCGGTTTAGCAAAGGAACTAAGGTGCTTAATCGATTTTTGGTTTGCTAAATTATTAGGAAAAATTGCTTCGGGCAATTGTTTCCTTGGTAACATATCAAAACAAAATTACTTTGTAGTTTCGATTTTGATATTGGTTATCAAAAATAGTGTGTAGAACCCTCGTGCTTAGCTCTATAGGTTGCAAGTCTTGTGAGATTGGTAAGATCTTTTCGGTTTGTCCTTTATTTGCTCGTACCTTTGTCATTTTATAACAAAAGGGGGGAGAAATATATGGAGTAAACAAGTGATATTGGCATTGATTTATATTGATTGGTATCACTAAGAGAAATGACATTGGTGCTTAAACGTTTATCTAACGAAAGAGTAAAGCATAGACTAAGGGGGAGTAACATATCATATGATACTTGTAGTTATATGGACTACAAAGGAATAACAAAGACGTGCAGATTGATAAAATCTACCTATCTTACCTTTAGGGGGAGTATTAGCTTTGTTATTATAATGTCAACAACGACATTTATGGATTGAATGTATACAGGTTATTGTGTTGTTGAATTCTAGAATCAAGCATATGTGTAATGAATTCTTGTAATTTGTTTATCCATATGATGTAAGAGTTTTGTCACTAAAATTAACAAAGGGGGAGATTGTTAGAGCATAGCTCGGTTTAACCCACCAAGCGTTGGTATGTCAAGTTTGGTTGTCATATTTTAGTGAACCAAAACTCATTTAAAGAGTCGCTTGATTATGTACTAGAGTCAACTTCGTATAGGTTAGCTTGAAAGTATTAGGATATGAGACATTACAAGTATTACAAAGACTTGAAGAAGTGAAGAAGTAAGGAGCTACAACGACAACACCATCCTTCCACTTGAGGTTAATGATATTTGACTTGAACTGTTTCATTCCCTAACGTATATTTCAAGTCGTGCATATTGAAAACATAACTGCGAAGCATGAATGATTACACTCTAGTTAGACGTAGTATTAAGGAATACAATACGAAGTATAACGCTTATCTTTTGAACTTCGTATATAAAACATCGACATAATCGTTTGAATGCTATTGTGATTATGCATGGGTATGAGGTGAATATTTCATCCTAGGAAACAATGTTTTACATTCGTTTAAAGGAAGTAAATTCATGAACTTGTTTTGTGAATCGAAAGGGAAATCGCTAGGCTTATTGGTATTGTTATTCATTGCATATCTTTTGAACTACCAATATCTATGATTAGTATATCCGCTCATTACTTGTTTATGTTCTTGGTAAAACTATTCACAAGGCCTGACTTTTGTATTGGTATGACTTTTATTAGTGAAACCGATCTTAAGTAATCACCTGAGATGGTATGATCGATTTAGTGTTATTGGTATGACCAACTCTAGGCAAAGGGGAACCGATCCTAGTAAGAGGTGCAACCGATCACAAGAGGGGAATCGATCCTTGTAAGTAAGAGGTGCAACACGTTTCTAGATATTGGGAACCGATCCTATGAACATGTACAACACGTTTTTAGACATTGGGAACCGATCCAATGGATATGTGCAATAAATACAAGTTAGATACCATATATATGTGAGAACCGATCCTAGTACCTAGTCAACCGAATTTTGGAAAGCTAGTGTGACTAAATCCAGTACTCACATGGAGGTAGAACTGAAACTTTTTTTGGTAGAACCGTGAAACCCATGATTGGTGATTGAGTGTTCTTAATCAATCACATAGTTCTTGAAAGTCAGATGAACCAATTCTAAACTTGTTTGGAAGTGTGGCAAATCGGTTTCAAGATTGTAAGTATGAAAGAGGACTTACAAAGTTAAGATGTCGACATACTTTGAACATGTGCAGTAACACTTATCTTTTATTGTTCAAAGATATTCCTTAATTGTAGTTGCAGGAAATCCTACACTACACCCCTCACAATATTCCACACAACTAAGACATTTTTAAGATGAATAACAATGATTTTATTGATTATTTCCTTAAAGATTCACAAGATAAAATAGAAAAGAGTTAAAGAAATTACAATCACCACCAACTTTCTCTCTCCTAATGACTTGTCTAACACTCTGAAAAGAATCCCCCCTTACAACAGGTTCGTTCGGCTCTTTATATAGGGTAGTATACAATGGATGACAGCTAAGCTGTCCTTTATTTTCGGGAATGACTTGCGAGATATCGCAAGTATACAAATATATAATCTCGCCACTCTCCTAAATCTCGTTGGGTCTTCACATCTTTCTCATGTTTTGGCTGTCGTCATTCATTGCGTCATTTATATTATTCTTCTGCGACGCCCTCGCAATGCGGTTGTTTATTGATCTCGCGAAGTATTGATGTCGTGATATTCTGATCCTACATCTTGCCTCTTCTCATGTCTTCTCTGCGAAGAAGAGAATGTCATGAGAACCAATATTTTGAAATGCCGCAACTGTTCATCTTTATCTGTTTCAATCTCGTACTTTTACACGGAATTTATTACAGATGTTTCTTCTTCCACTCTTTTCTTGACACGTCTCTTTCAACCGTTTTTTCTTGACCATTCACGTCCCATCTCGCATTAAATGCATTTGTTTCTTCGAGGATTCTTCTCTTTATATATAGTTTTCTCACCCTTCTCTTCTTCTCTTTTACCTTCCCTCTGCAACTTTTCTTCAACTCTCTTCCTCCGCAATTTGCGTTTATCAAATCTTCCTTTTCTTCTTTCTCTTGATCTTCAGTTCTCTAATCATTCCCATATTCTAAGAATGGCTCCTTCGGTCGTAAATATGAAAACCTTTTTGATGAAACTCAAAAGAAATTACAAGATAAGGGTTTCACCTTATCTACTATTCCCAATCAAGAATCTTCATCTATTCTTTCTCGCAAAGTTGTTTATCGATCATCGGTGTGATGATCAGAAAATCATAATCTCGCTAGGTCAAATCCTCGCAGGTCTTCCCATTCCTCTGTACGATCCCAAATTGCCCTTGTTCTATGAAATTCTTGCTCATGAGAAATTCTCGCGAGCTATTTACCAATTAAGTGGTGATTGCATCTGTCTAATGCTTGAATTCGCCAATCGCGGCGCTGGTAAGGAATCTCTATATCCTGATAACGTTAAAGATCCTAACTTCGCAAGTTTAGAGATAATCGCCGCGAAATACACTGTAGAAAACTTCTTTGAAAATTATGAAGTAACAAACATGAAAAATGATAAGTCTCGCTGGGGTGCCCGATTGAAAAGAAAAGAGAACGTTTCCGACGATAAGATACTCATGCTAGATATTGACTGGCATTCTGGAAAGAACAACGTTCCTCGATACTCTAAAGATGAGAGGTGGTCTGTCTTTCCACTATTTTTGAGCGGACCTTACATTCCTGGTTCCAATATACTCCCTGCGAATCTCGCAAATTATCAGCCTTGGTATTTAATTGGCCCGAAAAGGCAAAAGAGGTATACTTCCTAATTTTTACTTATTTTACAATCTTCACTCCCTTTTATATCTAATCTTGCGATTTTTTCAGATCATCAAATTAAGAAAGAGCTACAAAAGAAATCCAAAAGCGAATACTCTGGCGATACTTCGTTCAATCACGGATGAAGTAAGAAATATTTTCCCTTATTATTTTTAACAATATTGTTGCCTCTGTTTCTTATCTTCATTTGTGTGCGAAGGTTGGCGTTGAAGAAATTGACATTCCTGAAGCTGCGAAGGATAAAGGCAAGAATAAAATCACTCTTCGCAAGGATAAATCTTCTGCTCCATCTTCTAAAAACGGAAAATCCATCCCTCTTCTCATTCTAATTCCCAAACCAAATGAGAATTCTGATGAAGATGAAAATGAGGTTGATACTTCTTTTACAAAGGAGAATCATTCGGTCGAATCTGCTATGGCGCAATTGTCTAGTGTCTTCTCTGATTCTATGCAAGGATTGGGAGATGATCGTTTATCTGCTACTTGCGAAGCTCTCGCAAATATTTGCGATGCCCCCCTGCTAGTGGATAATGATTCTTTTCGTGGAGTTTCTCGAACAATGACTCCCAGTTTCTTTAATGCGCTCAGTGCCTTGGTATGTTCATATTTATTTCTTTGTGATTTCGATTATAAACCTTATCTTAACAATTTCTTTACTTTCCTTTATAGTCTGGGAGAGCTTCCTTTATTGTTGCCTCAGACCTCGAGAAAAGACGCAACAATCTTGAAAAGAAAAATCTTCAACTTAAAGAGAAGAACAAAGAACTAGAAATTGAAGTTGCAACATCTCGCAAGAAGGATGATAAAATTCAACAGTTGGAAGTTGAGTCTTCTTCCCAGAAGGACAAAATATCTACTCTTCAAAGTGCTAATCAGCAACTTTATGGTATAACACCCTTCTCTTTTCTTCATTTCTACTTTGTCATTTATTTTTCTTTGCCTGACTTATCATTTTCGCAGACATTTATAATCTTTCTGACGAAGCCATCCTTCTCCATTCATTCCCTGAACCTATGGATGATGATGTTCTTCTCGCTCATCTCAATGAATCTTTAAGTAGTTCTTCAAACAAGATTAATTCTCTCTCATTAAATGAACTTCGAACCAAATTTCATCTTTTAGAAATTGAACATAGATCTAGTTTAGGTTTAGCCAACCGATTTAAACGTTTATATCTTAGCTCCCAGGAGAATAATAATATTCTAAGGAAGAAAATTAGCAGCCTTATAGATGATAAGGATCGCATTGCTAATCAAGATGCACAAGCATTAGCGAAATTCCAAAAAACTCTTCTTGAAGTCCAAATTGAACGAGATGAATCTCTTCGCCAAAATGCCATACTTAATGAGAGAGAAAATCAAATTCGTTCACTTCTTGTCATAAATAATGATGATGAATTCGCTTGGGCTGCGAGGGTTCTAAATAATGCCAGAAATAACTTAGGTGTTAGCGTCAGTCTTCATGCTGAGCATACTGCCTTGGTTAAAGATATGATTTCTGACAAAGAAGGTTGTTACTGTTCTTCATTATTTTTCCGCCTCTTTTTATGAAATCATTATTAAGTTGCTAACTCATTGTCATTTGCTCGCAGAATCTGAGAAGAGGTTTCAAACTAGAATCAAGGAACTTGAGTCCGAGAAAGCACAACTTGCAAAAGACTTCTCTCTTCGCAATGACAAATATTCTAAGCTGAAGAAGCAACTACAAACTACTGTAGCGAATTTCAATAATGATGTTGTCCGTTTTCGCAATCAAACTATTGAAACATTTTGCAATAATCACAACATTCCTCTTTCTTCATATCCTTGTCTTCTCGATGAAATTCCTGAAAATATGCCTTCCTCAGATGTCTCTGATAGTGATGCAAGCGAAGAAGAGGAATCTGATAAAGAATCTGATGAAGGAGAAGAATAAGTTGAAAGATTGTTCCATTTTCCTTTTTCTCTTCTTGTGATACTTGTACATTTATCCTTCTAATCCTTCCATTTTTGTAATCTCTTACTATAAATCTATCATATGAAAATAAATAACAAGTTTTTACTCTAATCATTCCCATACTTGCCTCTGTTATTTATTTTCACATGAGAGAAATTAAGTCGATAATCTTTAAGTAATGATACTTCTTAGTTTCGCAACTGCTGTTGCTAATTCTCCACAAATAAATGAAGAAATATAGTCATATTCACAAGCTTATTTGCTTACTCAATTTCTTGTGTTATCTTATCTTCATTTATGTTGAAATTCATCATTGTGACAAGATCGCAGGACGTCTTTACATTTTCATGTAATGACCCATTGATCTTGTCTTATCATTGTTTTTGTGTGGTCTTATTTTGCCTTCTAGTTAAAGGTCTTATTTTGCCACCCCTCATATTGCGTCAATATGACAGGCCTAAATATTCTTGCGAACATAAAGCCCCATGACATTGCCGTCTTGCGACAAAATCGCAGGACGTCGTTACACTTTCATGTAACGACCCATTGACCTTGTCTTATCATTTTCTTAGTATTTTTGCCTCTGCAGGATGTTTTTGTTGCGACAATATGACAGGCCTAAAAATTCTTGCGAACTTAAAGCCCCATGACATTGCCGTCTTGCGACGAAATCGCAGGACGTCTTTACACTTTCATGTAAAGACCCATTGATCTCGTCTTACCCTCGCGTTAGTATTATTGCCTCTTCAGGATCATCGCACAAATATGACAAGCCTATATTTTCTTGCGAAAATAGAGCCTCATGACATTTGCGTCTTTTGACACTTATCAGCTCCCTAATGGAGGGTGCCGCCCTTATCATCTCCCTGGTTGCCCCTTCAAGGAGGCGTACATCGGCCATACAAGACTAGCTCCTCCCATCCGATCTTAACAACAACCAGTTGTTTTCGCAGCCTCTTATCCCTTATACCTATAGGGTTTATGGTTACGAGACTGCACCCTAAGTGGAGTTTTCTTCGGGCCGAGTGCAGCATGTGCCAAGACTTGCCAAGAATGGCCGAGACACTTCAAATGCCCCAGGCACTCTTGGCTCAACCGTGTACCTCGGCGCCTTGGTCATACACTCGACTCCTTGGAAGAGACCCTCGGTCGTCCAACCAGGTATAACCTTATATATATAGTTGGAAATCCAAGGTATCTCTCCCTGATAGGCTTTCATGGGCCCCAAATTTTCATGACTCAGTTCCGGGGGCGGTGTAACCTTTTCCCGAGTCATGTCAAGAGATACCCCTTATATGACGCACTTTAGGTCTTACATTTGCCTCTTACGAAATATCATTCGCGAACTAGGGTGTACGCCATAAAGGTTCGTCCCATTCACTCACTCATTCATTTCTGTCAATTCTTGTAATCATTCATTGATTTTTGATTATTTCTTCTCGTCTTCTTTGTGAAATTTTCATATAATCTTGCTTCATTTGTTGCGATCTCGCTGTAATTATTTAACTAAACTTTCGTTACATTCATGAATAGCGATATTCTCGCATACTCCTTCCTCGATCATCACATTCTTTGTATTTTTGACATGTTTTTGTCATCATCAATTTTTTTTTTTTTTTTTTTTTTTTTAACTCTAAAATCAATTACTTACTTCTTGCACTTCTTACTCCTGCTGTTCTCTGTTTCTTCATTCAAATTTCCAGATATTTCTTTCCCTTTTGCGAGACCATCGCAATTTCCAATTGTCTTCAAGCATTGATTTCGCAAGATATCTTCATTTCTCACTTCTATTGTGTCCACCATCAGTCTTTCTCTTCTTTGGTCTTCTTTGATATTTCTCTTCCAATTCTTCTTTTGAGCAGCCCTTTCCTCACAATATTCCACTTCTACTTCATAGCATTTTTGTCCCTCAGCCCAATCTCCTTTTATAACTCCAACACCACTGGGATGTGGAAATTTGATGCACTGGTGGTAAGTAGATGCTACGCCCAAGATTTCATGCAACCAAGGTCGCCCAATTAATGCATTATAGGGGATTCCACATCGACTATGCAAAACAAGATTTCATTGATAATCCATTCAATGGTATTCGCATGCGAGCTTCTCCTTTGGGTTTATTAGCGGTACCATTAAAACCATAAATCTTATAGGTTGATGGGATCAAATTTTCATCTTTTCCCCCATAGTCTTGTAGGTATGGTAAAAAGGATGTTCACCGAGCTTCCAAAGTATCAATTAAGATTCTATTTATTGCCCATGAATTTTCTGCACCATCACTTTCATCATCAACAGGTTTTGGATTAATTTCTAATCTTACCACTAATGGATTGTCATGCAACTCGCCACCCTCAGGCACCTCTTCTGCAGTAAAAGAAATAATATGTGTTTGCCATTCTTTTAGTGGCGATGTTTTCGCGATGTTCATTACTTCTCTATCATCAATATCCCTCGCGAAAACCCTACTGAGAACACTATCATGAAAATCCTCGATTGTCCTGTATGAATGAACGATAGAATTACAGAACAAATTTTTGGCCTTCGCCCCAACTTCTATTACAAATGTCTCTTTCCCTTTTGTTGTATTTACTCTGGGAGTTTGATGTGGTGAATGGGGTGGTAGTTGTTGAGTCTTATCTTCATATTTTAAGAATTGATTTAGCTTCCCTTGATCTATCATTTTGAGGATGATTCGTTTTATATTCCTGCAATCATTCGTTTGGTGTCCATGAAAATGGTGGTAGGAACAGAATTCATGACTGCTGTCACCTTGAGGTGGTTCATTCCCCATGTTCCATGGTGCAGGTATGTTTTCCATCAGGATTATAGCTTCCCAAATCTTCTCCACGCTAGCGTTTAGTGGTGGCATTTTGATTTCTTCCCATATGACTCTATGACCTCGCTGTCCTCTATGATAATTCTGCCTCTGGCTTCCATAGGTTTCTTGTGGATGATGCCTCTGTCCTCCATAGGTTTCTTGCGGTTGATCAAGCCTTTGAATTTTATTATTTCCGCCACGGTTGTAGAAATTTCTTTCTTTCAAATTCTTCCCCGATCGACTTCCCATTGCTATCTTGCGAGGTACTCGCGACTTGTTTATCAATTTGGGTAATAAACTTGCATTCGCAACTCCTGAGCTTGTATTCGTCAGGATCATAATTCGCAATGCATAGGCTCGCGGGATCAATAAACACGGTCATTAAACGACGCGATGGGAAATAACGACACACAAAATCCCGAAAGGCGTGGAACCCAGCAGGATAAGAAGTGTCGCGAGATTGAATAGTTGTACACTTTCGCGAGACATTCCCGAAATAAAGGATAGCTTGCGTATTACCCTATATAAAGGGTCGAGTGAGTCTCGTGAAGGGGGATCTTTTTAGAATTGTTAGGCAAGTCATTAGGAGAGAAAGTTTAAGAGCGCTTTAACTTCTAAGTGTAATTTAAACACTTTATGAATTCAATCAATAAATGTTCTTGATCTTACATCTTCTAATGGATTAATTAAGCAAAATCGAGTTTCCAACGAGAGAATACCGAGGAAGAGACACAAGATCCGGACGCGAGCATGGCGAGAGAAGAGGAGAAATAGAAGATCGTTATATTCCTCACCCAGAAAATCTTCAAAATGAGCGAAATAGGGAAAATCAAGAAAACATGCAACTCCGGGCCGAATGACCCAAATTCTGAAGGAAGAATAATCTGCGCTGGGAGAAGAATTGAGAAGAAACCGAGAGATCGAGGATGACATTGAGAGACACTACATTGAACAAGCGCGACTAGCTCGCGAGAAAGGCTAAGAGAAGAAATGGAAAATCAAGAGATGGAGGAGGCAATCCTAAAAATAACCATGATAACCGCGAAAGAAGAGGAATCGTACTAATAGGAATATTAATGAAGAATATGAGAGGGTGCGATGATAAGAGGCGAGAGGCAGCCAAGAAGAGAGAACAAACAGATATAATGGCGTGCGACTAACGAAGAGGCGAAGAAGAGCGCGGCGAGAAAGAAGAGGAGAAGATAATGAGCGGAAGGTCAAAATAGGCACGAGCGAAGGAGAGAGAAGCAGAGCTAAAAAGACCAGTAGAATCAAATTCGAGGCAAATGAACAAATCCTAAGAGAACTAGCCGAAATGAGAGGATTGAAGGGGAAGGAGGAAGGAGACAACTGGACGGCCATTCTTCCCGAAGGGAAAGGAAACATTTGTGATAGAAGTAGGAAAAAAGCCAAGAATTTGAACTGCAACTCCATTGTCCACTCCTATCGCACCATCAAGATTTTCATGACAACGTGCTCGGAGTCTTTGCGAGAAGATGCTAATGATAAAGAAATAATGAGTCTCAACGCAGTTAGAACAGTGCTATTTCTTTCTCTGCGAGATTAACCAAACCGGTCGATGGAGAAGATGATGAGGCGAAGTTTGTTGGGCGATCAACCGAATTCTAATCGACACCGAAGTTCGGTGAATATTCTCTTCTACCATACTTACAAGACGATGGGCGGAAAAGATGAGGATTTAATTCCCTCGACATACAAGATATATGGCTTTAATGGCACTGCAAACAAACCAAAGGGAGAGGTTCACATGAGAATACCTCTACAAGGATTATCAACGATATTTTATTCGTGTGGTTGACGTGGAATCTCCATACAATGCGATTGGGAGGCCATGGCTATGAAATCTTAGGAGTCGCGTCAACATATCATCAATGTATCAAATTCCCACATCCAAAATGGCATTGGTATTATACGGGGGGAGACCGGGAAGGAGTCGCAACAATGTCATGAAGTAGATGTAGAAAGTCACGAAGAAAGGAATGCCAAAAGAAAAGGTTGGAAACAACATGTGAGAGATGAGCATAAAAATTGATGGTGGATGCCATAGAAATAAGGATGAACATACCTCGCGGGTGAATGCCTGGAGACAAAGCGGGAATATTATGGTAATAAAGAAGCAAAAGATATGAGGAGTAAAAGATCGCGACCTCCTTTTGCTACCAACTTTTGTTGACCATCATTTGGTATCCTCACTCCTTGTTGACCTTGCGAGGTACTCGCCACAGTGTTTATCAATTTGGGTAATAAACTTGCATTCGCAACTCCACGAGCTTGTATTCGACGGTATGATTCCATCTCATTTTGCTTTTCCTCTAGAGCAATATACTCCTCCTCCCGAAGCTCTCTTTGTGATTGTATTGTATTTTGACTCTAAAAAATTTGAATATATAGCATTTGTCGTAAACATAGCATTAATGAATGATAAGATGAGATATCTCTCCTCCACTCGTCCACTCCTCCCCGAAGCTCCATTTTAATGAATGATAAGATGAGATATCTCTCCTCCACTCGTCTACACATTTCGTTGTTTTCCATCTCACAGTTAGATGCTTCAAACTTTCACCAACCCTTTGTTTTAATCCAAATACATCTTCAATACCTGGTCGCGAGGAATTATTACTTATATATGCCCCTAAAAATATAGTCTGCAAGTGATTGAAAGATGTTATTGTATTTTTCGGTAGCCCTTCAAACCATTTCAAAGCTTCTCCTATCAGACTTGATGCAAAATATTTGCACAATATAGCATCATGATTCTCCCATTGTAGCATACATCTCATATAAGCTTTGATATGATGTATCGCACAAGTTGTTCCATCGAAAATGCTGGTTAATGTCGGTAAATTGCACTTCGGTGGTATTCCTCTTAATTGTGTCTCTTGTGTGAACGGAGTTTTCGCAGCTTCTTCTATTGGTTCATCCAACTGTCTCTTTCCTCCTCCCCTTTTATTGTTCATCATTCCTCTCATTTCTGCCAATTCTCTCAAAATTTGTGCATTTACATCAGAATTTGAATCCATTGGCCTTTTTAATTCCGCTTCTCTTCGCCTGCGTTCATGTCTACTTTGACTTTCTTGTTCATCATTCTCTTCCCGTATTTCTCTGCGATCTTCTCCTTCATTTCTTTCACGAATTCGCACACCATTATATCTATCGATTTCTCTTCTTTGGTGCCTATCAGCTCTTCTTTGTGCTCTTTCATATTCTTCATTAATATTATCATTGTTGCGATTTTGTTCTCGCCTTCTTTCTCGATTATCATGATTATTCTGGCGAATTGCCTCTTCTAATTCCTGTTCTTCCATTTCTGCTCTCATTCTTTCTCTCTCGCGAGCTAGACGTGCTTGTTCGGCATAATGTCTTTCAATTTCATCTTCAATTTCTTTTTGTTTCCTCCGTGCTTCTCTCCCATGCAATATTCGTCTACCTTCTTTTTGATTTTCTTTATCCATTGGTTGATTCTGTTCCTGACGTTGCCTATTTCCTTGGTTTCCACCATTCTGCTCATTTTGAAGAGTCTCTGGACGTGCGATATAACGATTTTCCATCATTTCTCTTCTCTCGCAATATTCTGTACCTCGATTTTGCGCTTCTCCTTGGTTTTTCTTCACCAGCATTTTCTGTAAGTAAAATTCTCCTTCTTTCCTCTCTAACTGATCTTGAGCTTGACCTTGTAGTGCTTCTCGACCTTCTGTTTTGTAATCTCATGTTTTCCATCCTCAACTCATGATTCTGTCTTGTCAAGTTTGCACGTTCCTCTGCCTCTAATCGTCTCTCTTCGTGTATTGTTTGCCTTAACGCCTCTAATGCTGCGATCTCTTCATTCCCATGAATTATTTCTCCATTTCCATCTCGGTCTCTTCCCTCTTGTCCATTGTTTACCAATTTTTGTTCTTCTCCCCCTTCGTCCACAGAGTCTGATCTCCAAGTATGCACACTTACTCTATCATAATCCACAATTCTATCCACTACTGGTTAAATTGGTGATTGAATTTGATTTTCTTCATCATTCCTTATGTTCCTTCTTGAGGATTCTCCCATTTCATTTCTCTCTTCTCCGGCAAGTCTTCTACTTCTCCTAACAGTTGTTGGTTGCTCAGATGCATTTCTTCTTCTTGCCATTTCTTATTTTGGTAAACTGTTGAAAATTATATCAAATTTCTTCTCTACTACTCCAAATTCTTTCAAATCACGATGTGTATCCTTACTCAAACAGCCCTTTCTAGCGCCAATATGTAGTTGCAGGAAATCCTACACTACACCCCTCACAATATTCCACACAACTAAGACATTTTTAAGATGAATAACAATGATTTTATTGATTATTTCCTTAAAGATTCACAAGATAAAATAGAAAAGAGTTAAAGAAATTACAATCACCACCAACTTTCTCTCTCCTAATGACTTGTCTAACACTCTAAAGAATCCCCCTTACAACGGGTTTCGTTCGGCTCTTTATATAGGGTAGTATACAATGGATGACAACTAAGTTTGTCCTTTATTTTCGGGAATGACTTGCGAGATATCGCAAGTGTACAAATATATAATCTCGCCACTCTCCTAAATCTCGCCGGGTCTTCACATCTTTCTCGTGTTTTGGCTGTCGTCATTCATTGCGTCATTTATATTATTCTTCTGCGACGCCCTCGCAATGCGGTTGTTTATTGATCTCGCGAAGTATTGATGTCGTGATATTCTGATCCTACATTAATAGCTAAAGGAAAAAATCCCGGATCGAAAAATAAGTTGAGAATCTTTTAATTAAGGTTTTTAATTTTATTTTTGGAAAATGAAAATTAGTAATGTTTACTAGTTGGAGATTTTCTAAGAGATTTTCGGTCAATGTTTGGACAAAATTCCAGGAATTATGGAAACCGAATTTGGAATATATTGTATCTTGAGAATATTTTCGGTTTTGGAAATTCCTTGGTGTCCAAACTTCCTTGGTCTATAAATATCAAAGTTTGCATTTCGATCAAACTAATCCTCAGAGCCAGCAAAACTACCTAGTTGTGTTGTTACTGGTGGAGCCGCTTATTCGGAGAGGAAAGTAACCTAATTAAGCGAAATCTCTTACGGCCGCTCGGTTTAAAGACTTCTTTGGGATTGAGAAGCTCTATTAGTACCGTTGGTGGGAAACTAGATAATTGCGGTTTATTATTAGTTTTCAATTGATTTGATTGACTAACGGTTGTTGAACTTTGATTGTACCTAGTTCGTTTATGTTTGAGAATCTTCTCTTCTGATATAAGATTCACTCAAACTAGATCGAAATTTCGACGGGGATCTTTAGACTGTTTGTAGATCTAAATACGTCTTGTGATAATCCATTGTTATCGGACCCCGTTCTGTGTGTGATTGATCACAAGAGATTCAAGTTGATTGTGTGCAGGTGTTTATTGAAGATCTAAGAAGCCTTTGAAGATTTCTGATTTGGGTTCATAATCTTTGGTGTGCACAATACTTTTTTCGGTTAAAGAGGATCCAACTATAATCGGTTTATTCTTTTGGTAGATTGGATTGAGTAGTTGAGTAGATCGGCATCAATACAATTCTTTGTGATTCAAAGTATTGATTGCAAAATCTAGACAATTACTTTGGTAGTTGTTACTAGATAGATCTAAGGACCTGACAAAGGAGTTTATTGGGATAAACGGGAGAGCCTTTTGTCGAACTCACATCACTTGGTTGAAAAGAGTTGTTACCAAACAGATTTGTTGTTCCTTTACTGTTTGGAATACAAACCAAAGGAATTTTTCCAAGTACGTGACTTATTATAAGTTGGAGGCGTGGGAATACAGACGGAACTAGGTGAACTATAGGTTTAGTTGCTTGGTCTCAACTACACGAAGTTGGTTTGATTTTGTATAGCGGCTTAATCCTGAGAGTATTCAATTCTGGACAAGGTCCCGGGGTTTTTCTGCATTTGCGGTTTCCTCGTTAACAAAATCTTGCTATGTCATTTACTTTTATTTTTCGCAATTATAATTGTTGTTATTATAATTTAAAATAAATTACACAAACACTAATTCCTATTTACTTGATAGTAATCCTATTTTGTTTGGTTAAGTCCGAACCTTTTATCAAGTAAACATACTTCGTTGTTGTATTGTCTCGATCACACGAAGTGTGAACCGATTAGTTGTATTGTCTCGACTCTGTCCATAGACAATCACTTTCGGAGAAAGGACTTATAGGTGGAAAAGTTTTAGATTGAGGTATATTTGGGTACCCTCATCTTTTTAGATTTATCAAAAGACGGAACAAAAACTCTTTGGTATTTCTGTGGGAGACAGATTTATTCAATATATAGACTTTTCTGTGTGAGACATATTTGTTTATCAAGTCTTCGACTTTGGGTCGTAGCAACTCTTGGTTGTGGGTGAGATCAACTAAGGGAATCAAGTGCGTAGTATCCTGATATGATCATAGACGTAAGGAACGCAATTGTACCTTGATTCAGTGTGAGATTGATTAGGGTTCAACTATAGTCCAGTCCGAAGTTAATTGGTAGTAGGCTAGAGTCTGTAGCGGCTTAATACAGTGTGGTGTTCAATCTGGACTAGGTCCCGGGGTTTTTCTGCGTTTGCGGTTTCCTCGTTAACAAAATTATGGTGTATGTGTTATTTCTTTTCCGTATTATATTTTGTTACATAATTGAAATATCACAGGTTGTGCGTTAAGATCAATCAATTAAAATATCCAACCTTTGGTTGTTGATTTACATTGATTGACACTTGAACATTGGTCTTTGGTACCGTTCAAGTTGTTTCACATAATAATCAGGCTCGCGGATTTCCATCTGTTTGATTTGCTGATTATATTGTGAAACAGTGATATTAAACTCTTTGATATACTTTACTCTAGATTGAGTCTGACTGTCTAGTTGATTCTCTAGAAAGTGTATTGGAGTAAGTCCTCTCAGATTGCCAAACGAATTGTTGGGTGTGGTTGTTAGACCCCCCACATTTTCAAAACACCTAATCAATGAAGTCTTAGAAGTGTTTAAGAGAGTTGTAACAATGATAAACATATTAAAATAATAAGTCTTTGAGCATCTGCTAAACATTGTCAGGATAGTTGGTATAACGGTTCGCTAACCGTAAATCTTGTTCATGAGTCAGGCTGTTACGGTTCGTGTACCGAGTTCGCCAATCCTACTAGACTCCAGAACTCAGTTGACCACAATTCGTGAACTGGGTTGCCAAGTGCTAGCCACTTAACCCAACATAAAAAATCCAGTTCACCAACGTTCGCCAACCAAGTTCGTGAATTGTTCCCAACTGAACTGTGATTTGCGAACATGTTCGCCAACCTTCCTGTATTCCCGAATATCAGATATCTATGGTTTGCAAACTGAGTTCGCCAACCTACCCTGAGTAAAAATTTAGTTAGTTCATATTTCTCTATTTTGATGTTTGAAACATTCCCAAGTGATATAATCATTTGCATGAGCAATTTTCAATTGATCCACAAATTAATTCATAGAACAAATATTGTTAAGTACCTTTGAACATCGAATTGCTAAATCATAATTCGAGATTTTTTACAAGACAAGCTTAACTCGAAATATTTTATTTTTTAATCTACTATAAGTCATACGACATAGTCTCAATAGATAGTATGATGGTATAGTGAGTAATATAGAATGGTTCAATCTTCATATACCTGATATAGAAGTTTTCCAAATTTTTTTCGTTGATCTTCAGTCTTCTAGGGTGATCTTTGATACTCAACTACCTCTGAAACTTGACTTAGTAAACCAGAAATCAAGATATAGTTTTGATCACCTAACATTGAAAACAACCTTGAGATAACAAAACTTGTGGTTCAACAGAGCAATGCTTTAACATATATATTTTCGGTTTTGACAAATTTGAACTGTAATGAAACCAATACCGAAACCACTCATAGTTGACAACTATTATTAGCTAGCATACATACATATAGTTTGTTAATATTGTGACTAAAGATATGAAAGGTGTTTCCGTAAGATTATACAAGGTGTTTCTTTCGTATGTTAATACGAAAAGATTATGGTTTACTTGAAATGACGAGGGTACTAAGTACACCACAAGATTCTGGTCAGAACCTTAAAGGACTATCAAGATTTTCCATCACGAGCCTAATTAAAACTCTTTTAACTGTAAACTCCGAATCACAAATTTACCGACCAAATCAATACTCTTTCATTACAACAACCGTCTATTTTATCGATCAAAAAAAAAAATCAACCAAGATTGTGCTGAATGAAGTGATGCCTGAAAATTGGAAAACTCTGATCTCCAATAACCCAAATCAATCATACAAAAAAAAAAAAAAAAAAATCCCATGTCAGAACAGTGAATCTAAAAATCTAATTACATATGTGTGACTCCAAGTCCGAGGATTTGATTAGGTATTCTATGTTTTATTGGGGGAAAATTAGTAAAACAAAAAAATGGGATGCTATTATATTAAGTTGTGGTACTTTATGTTTCGTTAACTTCTATAGTGGTACCAAATATTATTGCCCCTTATTAATATTGTGATTGTGACTATAGATATGAAAATCCTTGTGATATGGTATGCACACAACTTCGATATCTAAAAAATATACAAAAAATTTATGTTTCGAGATCTCGCCTTAAATATTAAAGGAAAATACTTGAACTTTAATTAATAAGAGTTTAGCACATCTTCACTATGTCGATATTATGTGAAAATTCCAAGTTTAATCCATGTACATCATGATGTTTGTACAAACCCGAAGATTACCAAACATATCGAAAATGTAAACTCAGATTAAACTTCAAACATGATCGATCCTACATCTAGGATCGGTTCGACAGTTGGGATCGGTCATGAATTCTCTTTTTATTATAAAACATAATTTCGCTGGTTTACTTCTTTAGATTATGTTTATGATATTCCTTTATACTTAATCCAAAGGATTGAATTCATCCCGAAAGTTCAATACAATAAATAATAAAAGTTATCAATTAGTGTTATGTCGATTCATGAAGTTCATTAATAAACTATAATTTGTTACTCAATATACTCAAGTTGTAAGAAACAACTAATATATATTACCTTAATACTTTGGCCATAGTACAATGACTAAGTCACCGATACAAGAGACAAGTAAACAAACTTTACTTCGTATATTATGGTTTTAATAAATACCGACTTGAAAGAAAAAAGATCGAAATGGAACAAGTCAAGTTAGTTGCTACTAACCTCGAACATAATGATGATATATTTGTTGATTCCGATGCATCTCCAGGTTCTTCATGAGTAACAAGAGTGAGTCTCAACATTTTTACATTCCTAGTCCAACCTAACGAAGTCGACTCTAGTAATCTTTTTTTTTTTTGAAGGAAAATAAACTTTTAATTAATATTGTAAACAATCATACATCGAATTCAAGTACATCAACGAAGAACAATACACAATACAAGTAGTGATGAAAATTCCTATCACAAAGGAATTAGGATACATCCAAAGTACTAACTGCATGTAATTCCAAGAGGAAATCGATGCTTTTTGATGAATGGTTTCTGAAATCAGATTTAACTATTTTGATTTGTAAGTCTTCAAACTCTGAGTCTCCATTGACAAGAAAAAAATAGCGCATAAAACTGCTGCTACATTCATAATCCACATCCCCTGATCTTGTTGGTGAGGATTTGCAAAATATTGATATGAAACATCTTCAACAACATACTTGAATATATGATCATGATTGAATACAACTGAATGGCATATATAAGCCATCAGCGATAGGAGACCATTTGACCAGCAATAACTTGCCATTAAACGTAGGAAAGAAAAAGAAGAACAAACTAATACCTAAAATCGCAACGAAACGAAAGAGTTTTATTTATGATACATAAGAACTAGTTACTGTATTAAAGATCAAAACAAACAAATTAAGATCAATCTTGATTGCGGTTTGTTTTTTTTCCCGAAGTTGCAGACGAAGATGAGAGAGAGCAGTTTCGAGTTTTGGAACTAAAATATGACAACCAAACTTGACATACAAAACTTTGTGGGTTTGAAGAGCATGCTCTAATAAATTTAATTATTTTTAGACTCGTATATTAGCGATATAGACTTAAGAATTTTACAAAAAATATCCTTATCTAAAATAAATTTTCATAACGATTTGAGACATTCACAATCTCAGAGATTTTGAAGTAGAAATCATCAAAGGTGTTCTCATTGCACATACGAAGGTTTTCTCAGTCGCTAATAAGAGTTTGTAGCCTAACATCTTTCTTAGAGTTATTTTCTTCCAATCGGTCTTTAAATTACCCCAAGACTCTATAGAGGTCTTATACTTCGACATGTGATGTTAAGCCAACTAAGTCTTGGTGTGCTAACAAAATCTCTGCATCATTAAACTCATCTACCAAAAAAAGTTTGTTTTTTATTTAAAATATCCCCAACCAATTTATAAAAAATCACGATTTTGGTTTTAACATGTCACTTTCTTGATGCACGATTTCGTTCACCCGATAAATCAAATTAATTTACAATACTTTGTAAAGGAATTAAATTATAGAACATATGGATGATATAAAATTTCACTATTTTTCTTTGTCCAGATCATCTACTTTTCATCAATTCATGTTGAATAAAACTTGTAATTGAATTAATAGTTATTGTTGATGGTGGATTTTTGACGAAGGCTAAAATTCTAAAATCATGATTTTATATATTTCTGACCTAGCTACAAATATATGAAATTCATATTTAAGAATTAGACATGAAAGCTCTTGTCATGATAATCTCTAAATGAGTGTGAAGCTCTTCAGAGTATGCCTGATTATATAATTATTAAAGTCTCCTATCCGAACTTTCAATATTCTGCATATTTCATCATTTATACTGACCAATTCCAGTATAGACTTCTGTATAGAATCGAGAATGATTAGACGGCTCCTAGATGGATTGACCACTAGTATAGAGCGATAACGTCTTCAGGATGTCGCAAATGTTCCCTGACTATGCAGAATAAAGGTTCAAAACGAGTACGATGCTTCCACTATCTCATACCTTGATTCTTGAATATATAATGCTCCTAGACAGATTCCCTGCTAGTATAGAGCCATCAATTAATTAATTCTAGTGTAGTCATCAATTGAATTCCTATAAAATATTATATTTTTACCACAATATTTTATTACTTCAATTCATGTCTTTTCCCAGCAGAATTCCATGGATTAATAATAAATATTCACCTTTCAGGCATATGGGACATCACCTAGTAAGCCTCGGGGAAAAAAAAAAAAAAAAAAAAAAAGGGCGCACGAGACTAGGCCCACCGACCGGCCATGTCACGGCTGTGGCCGGTCCCACGACTCCCAACTTATTTTATTACAAGCCTCTAACTCGGTGCATATGCAAAAAAAAAAAAAAAAAAAAAAAAAGAACCAAAAATGTCATCAATACAGTAAATTTTCATCAATTTTCCACAACATAAAAAATATAAACAAAAAAACATTACACGTATGTTCTTCACATATAAATGGAAATTAAGTATAAAAAATAAAAAAAAGGTGACTAATAGTCTAATAGAACTTAATGGTGACGAAAGATACCAAAAAAAAAAACCTCCTGAGATCACTTCATGATGAGGTCTTCGTGCATTTGAATATTTTTTTCCACTTTTGCTTCTAAGAAATTTGAAGCACTTTTGTTGTACGAATAAACACATCAGTAAGTTGATCATCCAGTATATGTGCTAAGATAACAGTGATGGCTTCTTCTTCTTCGTTTTTTGTGTTTGTTTGAATAGTGATGACTTACTATTCGCATGAACTTCTTTCAAATCGTCGGTCAGTCGAATCTTTGATCTGCCCTTTGTTTCTCTCTTGCTCTTCTATTTTTCTTCTGATTAATCTCAAACTCAGGGTCTTCTTTTCCTCTGCCACTATAAAAAACCCTTTCTCGCTTTAATCGAAACAACAAAAAGCAGTAAACGAATGAAGAATAACATTCACACGGAAACCACACAAGTCTATCTCGAATCACGGAGGAGAATCATGAATCAGGTTTCATGTTGAAGATTTCACTGTTACCACTAAGAATAGTAAAAATCACGGATGGAAAGAAGTTGTTTATCCAAAATGTCATGCAGCAGGGAATGTTACGAAGGATGTAAAAGTGAATGGTGGTATACATTATTTTTAGATACTACTTACCCAGTTCTCAGGGTCGAAAAATCCATCCCTTGTAAATCCGCTGTGCTTGTTCCTTCGCTGCCTTACTTGGTCGTCGTCCATTGAATGGGTTTTGGTACCGGTGGTGGTTAGTGTGTGTATTTATAATTCATAGAAATGACTTAATATCCTAAAAGTCAAGTTGTGACTGTATTCCGAAGGATTGTGATGGTTTGTTGATTTGTAAGAGAGAATATTTTAGAGAAATACGACTTTTAGTTATCTCACAGTAGCTATTATGGGATGTTTCTTTTGGATTCTTCGACTATATGCTCTCTAGGATTATTATAGCGATTGTTAGGGATACACAATCCTCGTATATCAATGGGTGAACATAGACAATTTTGTGCACTCTTGCTGTAGGTGCAAATAATCCACATGGACAGGTGGAACCATCCTGGGCGAGGGCGCACCAAGAGAAGCAAGCACCAGAAGCACTGAATCATTTCATCAGATCTGGGCGTGAGAAAAGAGGAATGGAGACAGCTCGAGAGGTCGACATAAAGGAGGGTGATGAGCACGAAAGTGCGACGCATTTTCACCCATAAATACATTAGCTGGGACTCATTTTATCACTAATAAACTTGTTTGTAGGTGTTTTTGTGAAATAAGCTCTTATGGAGAAAGTTGCTCGAAAAGTGGTTTTTGTACCCGGAGGACACATGTTATTCGGACTCTCAATGTTGGTTAAGGGACACCTCAATTACTAAGGGATGGTAATCTGGTTGGTTTTGAAGAAAAAGGAAGATTACATTCAAACAGGGCCGTATATTCTCTTGAGATATTATCGGATTTATGTGGAAGATTTTAGAAGAGATTTGGTCAGAGATTTGGTTGGAATTAGACTGGTATTGATTCTTCGCATCAAAACAAAGCAAGTAAATGCTTTTGTTTCGTAAAAGGAAGGATATATTTTCGGTTTGAAGAAAACATGAAAGAAGATATTTTGAAGTTAAATCAAATAATTTTGGTTTAGATAATATTCCTGGGAGTATATTTTGCATTGATGGAAAGATTCTGACAGCCTATTTACGTGTAGAAGATGGGGAAAAATCTCCGTAATTTTCAGAAAAAGGAAAGAAAAATATTCCGAGCTAATGCCGAGTAATGGAGAAGATTTCAAGTAATGAGGGGATATTCTTGGTCCTGTCGAGTATATAAAGGTTGTTTGGGTGTCATAGAGTGGCTATCGAGAGTTTGGGGAGAATTATTAGTTTTCTTTAATAAAAAACACCATTTGAGCTATGAATTATATTTTTGAGTGTGTTTTTATCATGAGAAACTAGACCCCTACACTGGGTAGACGGAGGAAGCCGAACTTCATACATGGGTGAATTTATTTTATTCTTTTTATGACTTTTGCATTTATTTTAAATTGTTTTATGATTTGAAAAAATCAGTTATCATTTTATTAGATGGTTCATGCTTGCTTAGATGTTTGATGTCCCATGCTTACGATTTATAACTAATGTTTGGAGAATCCACCTTGGCAAAAATACGAGTCCTTTTTGTTTTATTTATTGAGCTATAATTGGTGAAGAATAAATAATTGAACCTATTGATATGAATGCGGTGGAATCCTAGGCCCAGTAACTCTCTCTTTTATTATTTTCCTTGAACCTTTTAATTTAATCTCAACAACATCCGAGTGAACGACAACCCTTTTACTACTTCAACAAACAAATTAAAAAACCACATTAGAGGGGAAAAGTTATGATGTGATGCTCATCGGGTTCGAGGGTAATTAATACACTGACAGAGTTGGTGAAGAGATAAGAAAATCTCGGTCAAAATGGGACTCGGCCAGGAATCTAAAGGGCGACGTCGGTCATCTCCACCAAACGAACGACATCGGGTGATGACACCACTTTGCTAGATGTCTCGACTCGAGCAAAAGGGAAGATCGGCTGAAGCATCAGCTAGTCGTCCGAGAAGAACATCAAGGAAGCTACACCAGGCCCAACACTGTAATATCGATGTATCACCATCTGTAACTATAAATAGAGATCGTGTAAAGAGGTAAAGGCAAGCAATCTGTAAGTGAGTGAGAGGAGAGATAGAGTATTGTTGAGAGCATTCACCCTTGTAAACTTGTGCGAATTAATAAGATCATCCTTTCACCCTCGTGGACGTAGGTAATCATGCCGAACCACGTATATCTTGTGTTCTTCTATGTCTTTTGCTTATTTACTTCTTTGCGTACGTTTGAAATCCTTTGGATGTAGTAGTAGGGTTTTCTACATCTACATTCTGGCGCCGACTAAGGGGACCGTGTAACATCTTCGGATACCTTGAAATCGGTTACCAAAAGAGAGAAATCCAAGCTCCTAAGTCACCTTGCGTGTTAGTTGAAGCTAAGGGAGAAACTCTTTTGGTTAAGAGTGTTGATAGGCAAAGCTTGCGAGATGTTCTTGTCTTTGTTTTCTTAGCAAAACCTTGTTAAGTTTTAATGCAGGATTGTTTTATTAGCATCAATTGCTTCTGCTTTCGTTTGAGTCGAGTCGCCAAGATTAAATCATCAAACTAGGATGTTTGCTTAAGTCGTCTAAGCGAGTTATTAGAAGATCAATAAGCTCCCGAAATAACATCTTTTGATGTTGATAGAAGCTAGAATGAAATTCCACCTCGCTGACCTTTTTTCTTCTCATCTCTAATGGTTGAAATACATGGGATGCTAGATTTGTTGTTTCAAGTTTACCTTTGTGGTCAAAAGCTCAATGTTGTTACATTTGTTTTTACTTACTTAAATTCATGAAAAGCTCACGGAATTTTAGTTTAAAAGGAAAAACTTGTTTAGTTATCTTCATCGTCTTAACTCCATCAAACAAGAGCCGTGAGATCTCTTACCTTATGAGTAAGGGATTCCGGTCGAGTAAGTTTGACTAATCTCCTTATGTAAAGTTAAATGTTTCCGATGGAGTAAAGCTTTTTTGGTCAAAGATCGCCTTGTCTTCGATCTAAAATAAAACGTAATAACACCTCAAAAGCTCCCGAATGGATCATCTTTGATGACCGGTAGAAGCTAAGTTGAGACGTTACTTCGTTGTTTGGACCTTCTTAGTTAGCTAAAACAAAGTATGACAGTGGTGGAGGCAAGGCTAACTCGAAGTCATCGAGTTCAGTTTTCCGGAAGCTACGGCTGGAAGGAATTTAGTGGGCGCTTCATTATTAAGCCTCATCTTGATCCTACGCTAAAAGCCTCACAGCATCAGTAGACGGTCGGCACAACCGTCGGTAAAGGTTATCGTATCGTCAACTATAGTCAAGAAAGAAATCTTCCGATCTAACATACGGATGATTAATGACTTCTGGCACCAGGAATGTTAGGACAAATAATGATTAATGCGTAGAAAAAGTACCGAAAGCGATGTGTTGAGACAGCTTTTCAAAAAATTGTCCTCTTGCGGTCAAACCCACTTGATTGTTGAGAACAACACGCTAGCATAAATGAAATCGTACTACAAAAACTCTTTCCACCTTACACAGCAGAACTGTTGTACTTCATCCTTAACCTTTTCGAAAACGGTTCGAAGTAAGTGCTGTGTACTTTGCTGACGTAGGTAGGGACGGACGGGCGAACCGAGGTACAAGGGCAACACTGAAGGTGATGGCGAGTACCTCCAGGACGAGTAGGATCCTCAGGAACCGAGCCACAACGGGATATAGTGTACAAGAAGGACTGACGGATTCCTGACACGAAGATCATCGGCAAAATAACCAGGGCGAGACTCAGGCACTAGGCAAAGGAATGGCTATTGTTGACGAGGAAGTCGATCTAGGACGAGACGACGATCTCCCACCTAGGATACTGAGGATCAACCCGAGCCAGATAATGCAGGGGGACATGGTGGACGGAAGAACTGCATCGGATACTGAGGAAGAGGAGGAAGTGCAGACGATGCAGGAGTAACGGAGGCGAGAAAGACAACCGACAGAGTACCAGCGTGAACTAGAACGAGAAGGTGAAAGGCTTAGGCGAGTGCGCTTAGGAAGGGGCGACCTCGACCGAGACATCCCACCAGCGGCAGCCGATCATCCCGTAGCTCCAACCGTTCCCCCCGTTATCCCCTCGGCAAGACCTCCAACTGCACCCCCCAATGTAGTAGGAAACCAAGTGAACGGCCACTCTAGCCATGAGAGCACCGACCCAATGTTACTCGCTATCTTGGCAAGCTAAAGAAGGCAAGAAGACCTTATGAGAGAGCTGCAGAGAAGGAACCTAGCCTTAGAACATGAAAACTACCAACTCCGCAACAGGAGAGCGGGTCAAGAGGGTCGTCGAGTCAAGGCGCTTCTAGCAATCACACCCAGTCAAGAAACACTCCACCCCCATCCCCGAGCCAAGAACGCATGCCCGACCCTAATCGATCCAGGGGAGGGTATGGCCCACCCGAGGATTCTTCGACCGAGGAAGAGGCGACCAATAAGGGTACGGATGCGACAACCAAACAAAAGATCGAGCAACTTGAGCAGATGGTCAAGAAACTGACAGGAAACGGCGAGGACGATAAGTTAGCAGAAGTAATCAGCGAATCACATAAGACACCATTTACCAAGGAATTGGATCGGACTCCTTTCCCGCCCAAGTGTACGTTGCCGATCTTCCCATCTAGGTTTGACGGCACGGGCGACGCTGGAGAGCATATCAAAATGTACAGCATGTCCTTGTTACAATGGAAGAATTACGATGTGGTCATGTGCAAATTCTTCCCAGCAAGTTTGGAGGGCGAGGCAAAGAGCTGGTTTTACACCCTGCCCGATGAATCCGTTGGAAATTATGCAGTCTTGGTGGAAACCTTCCTTGAAACTTACATGCATAACAGTATAGCTCGGCACAGAGTTAATAAGCTCTTTACGCTTGCACGAAGATTCAGGGAACCGCTGCGGTCTCTAACAGACAGATGGAGGAAGTTATGTACTGACATCGGGAAGGTACCGGTCGATCAATAGATATTCGGTTTCGAAAATTCATTAGGGAAGTCAGATCCCATTTGGGTAGCAATATACACCGAGAAACCTAAAACGTTAAGGGAAATCAGGAAGATGCAAGAACACTACATCGCCCTAGAAGAAATACATGAATGAGCACAGGATAGAGGAATACAAGAAGCAAGCACTACAGTAGAGGCAACCCCACGAGAAGCTCCGAAGCGACCAGAGAAAAGGCCGAGCACACTAAATCATGGGGAGAACAAGAAAATTTGGGTCGAGAAAGGAAAGAAGCCTCGCCACGAACCCAGATCTTACACTCCCTTAAATGCACCATTGGAAGAAATATTCAAGGAAGTCGAAAAGAGGAACGATATCCGATACCCGAAGACTAGGGGAATCCAGTTCGATGAAACAAGGAACCATCCCGAGTTTTGCCATTACCACCAGTTCCGTGGCCATTCGACCAATGATTGTCAAGAGGTGAAAGATATCGTCCAGCACCTGATCCGAGATGGATACTTGCGACATTTCGTCAAGACATCGTCGACACCAGCTCAGCCCGACGCACCAGTGCATCAAATAAGGATCAATCGTGGTACCCGGTTAAACGTAACACCATCTCGCACTCGGCAACTCAAGGGTTTGACTTAGGAACTGGTATCACTTCAAGGATCCACAAAAGAGATCGGGCGGGAAAAGAAATATTCAGCGTGGCCAAAACTCTGCCCATGGAACCTTGGATGGTGCAGCCGATCACTTTCTCAGCAAAATACGTCCCGTCAAATGGTCAGGCACATGGGGATCCCCTAGTGATAACCCTACTCATTGAAGAATGGGGTGTCTGAAGGATACTGATGGACAAGTGGCGATTCGATCGAGGTCCTATTTTACGACACCTTCAAAAGAATGGAGTTATCCGATGACATCCCGATCCCGTCGACCTATCGAATCTACGGCTTCAACCGTGACAAAGGACAATACCAAAAGGAGAAGTCACCCTCAGAGTCTCGGACGGGGAAGGGTTCCTTGACACACTCACCACCTTCTGTGTGGTCGACGTTGTGTCACCTTACGAAACGATCCTGGGTAGACCCTGGCTTGCGGGAATCAAAGGGGTCGCCTCGGCCTACCACCAAAGATTGTGGTTTCCATCCTATCGAGGGGTAGTGGAGGTATTGGGCGACCCCCAAGCGGCACGAAAATACGTACAAATAGATATCCAGCAGAATGAAGAAAGGCGATCGAGGAAACGCCAAGAAAAGAATAAAGCCAAGGAAATAAGGGCGGGAGAAGAGCTAGAAAAGGTAATATCACAAGCCATCACCACCTATGAAGCTGACGAGAAGGATATCTTATAGCAATCAAAGGAGTCGACAATAGTCGATGAACCAAAGCCTAATTTCTCGGCCTTAGAATCCACTCGACAAGTTAACTTAGGCACTGAGGAAGAGCCTAAAATGGTGAGAATAGGGACTCTATTGACGGATGAACAAACACGGAAGTTGATAACTCTTTTGAAAGAACACATGGACGTATTCGCCTGGAAAATGCACGATATGGAAGTTATTGACCCAAAAGTCTGCTCACACCACTTGAGAATAGACCCCAAGGTCAAGCCGATCCGACAAAATATGAGGAGAATTGCACCCGAGCTACAAGCAGCGGTTGATGGTTATTTTCAATGATGTTGTAGTAAGAAAGGTTGTCGTTCACTCGGACTTGACGAGATTTATTTTAAGAATTAATAAAAGAAAATAAAAGAAAAATATATACAAATATTGTCACAGGATGAAGAGTCACTAGGACGCAGGATTTCACTACTTTTCATATTCTTGTGGTTCAGTCATTAACTCGAGACAATATAGCTCAAACAAAAGAAGTTGTGACTCTAATTCCTTGCCAAAAATAGATTTCATAAAACATTATCTGTAAGTCGTAAGCATGACGCATCAAAAGTAATTTAAACTAAGCATGCGACATCAGACAAAATAACAGATAATTAATAGAAATCATAAAACAATTAAATATATGCAAAAAGTCATATAAAGAATTAATTCATTTACCACAATCATGAAAAGTTGCTTCCTCCGTTGTCCAGTGATGGGTTCTAGCTCCGCATATTGGAAACACGCTCAGAATAATTTTTCATTGCTCAAAAAGTGTTTACAAGAGGTGAAAATGAATGAATATTGAAAACCGGGTTTGTAACAATTATATTTGTTACAAACCAAACTGTTACAGAGAACGATATATATGATGTGTCGCTGGCACTGTTCCAAAACGACTGTCTCCTTAACTACGACCCACAAGGCTTTGTCGTTGACACTGTTGAAGAACGACTGTCACCTACAGTCTAATGTTCTTCGTTCTCCCCTTTAATGGCAGCAGCAGAGACAAGCTCTGCAACTCTGATTTCTCACCCTGTTTCGTTCCCCTAACTCTCCATCCCCCTTCCTCGCTACCTCCACAGACTATTTATACTCGACAAATTTTCAAATAATCTCGGTTTAATGCGAGAATATCTTCTCTTTACTAAACGGAAATAACCGGGATTTTCTTACTCTGTTTTACTTCTTCACGCGTTAACTCGCAACTGAAACACTCTTATCATGCATAAACACGTTCCAGACGAACTCAAACCCTTTGCAGCTTCATGCAACTCCCAGAAATAACTCAAAGAATCCCGAGGATAACTCCAACCATATTTTCTTCGTATCGGTGAATATATTCCTTTTTTTTCGAAACCAAAACACTTACCAAACCTGTTTTGACGTAACAGGCTGGTATTAATCCATATGACCGATTAAATCTCTCAAACTCCTACCCAAAATCGATCCATAATATCTCGCAGGGAACCGGAATTTCAAACAAAATCTTCCCGCCAAAATTTGTTCTTCTCGTGAAGAAGATGACCTCCCCCTAATAGATATGGGGGTGGGAATAGCAGTTGCCGCCCTGGGGTGCAAATAGTAAAGAAGGTGCCCCTTATAAATTGAGGTTTCCCTTAGTAATTGAGGTGCCCCTTATCCAAAACTGAGAGTCCGAATAACATGTGTCCTCCGGGGGTTCTCTGAGTAGTTTTTCGAGCCGATTTTTCCAAAAATGTTTATTTCCCAAAAATACCTACACACACATAAAACACCATAATAAGTACAAAATCGAGTGCCACAATGTATAGTATTGAGATCAAATTAGACACAAAAATGTGTCTATCAAATACCCCCAAACTTATCATTTGCTGGTCCTCGAGCAAATTTATTCTAGAAAAGAAAAATCATTTGAACCCCTAAGTGGCCTTAGAGGCGGAGTGTTGTCTCCGGAGGGTTTACCAGAGGTGTACCCACAAAACCTTTATTCCAGACCCTAGCTATCTACGCAGAACCTTGGAAGGCACTAAAGAATCTCCTTGGTTGGCCTACAATCATTGACTATAGGAGGAAGTACCCTGATGCGAAATTCCAATTGATGTACACGAGTTTGCGCTCAAGCATACTAAAATTCATATAAAGTGACAGAGCTCTACTCAGATAGTTTCTGGACATCATAAACCGGAGTCAACCAATCACATGGAAAGATTAAGAAGATGGATGTAGAGAAGATGATTTTGATATCAACTAAGGTGAACCTATCCTAATGGACTGAGATACCGGTCTGACTAAAATCAACCCAACTGGCATATACAAGGGGACCAGTGGTCGATAATCCTAACTCTAGGTCAACACAACTGGCATATACAAGGGCTCCAGTGGTCGATTTTATTGAATTTATTCCGGTTGGTCTGATGGTCTGGTCTTTTTTTTTTTTTTTTTTTTTTTTAGCTCAGCATTCTATTTCACCCTAGCAATGGTAAAAAGAAAAAAAAAAAAAGAAGTGATCAGGATTCTTTCGATGTTTCCATCACGAGGATACGGCGAAACTACCATGTTTTCTTTTCTAACACCTGAGCTCGTGCTTTTATGAATAGACTCTTCTAGATGTTTCCATCTAATCGATTGATTCCTCAACTCCTACAACCAAGATGTTCCCATCCACTTAGATTAGTTAGTGCCAACCTTAATAAGCATAAATTTCTAGTCTCCTGGAGTTTATTTATTGCAACTAAAAAGTTTCTCCCATACCCCCAAACTTAAATCTAACATTGTCCTCAATGTTCTAAATATAAAATTAAAAGTATGAACAAGGAGAAACTGTTACCAGTTGAAGCAAAAGAGTTAAGTAAAGATATTACCATGTTGCATGAGAATGGGTTACCTCCCAAGAAGTGCTAAGTTTAAAGTCTTCAGCCAGACTAAGAAAGAACTAGTCACCTTGCAGAATCATATAGCAATAACCGGAATAACTGTGGGTCATCTGGATCAAAAAGTATAACCCAAAAGAAGAGAAAATTGCAATAGACCATGAAGATATCGAACATACCCTTATTTAACTTTTTGTTTAAGACAACTATATCTAGTTGTGGCTCAGGTTCAGGCTCTATAAACGGGTCTAAATAAAATATTTTCATGGGCTGGACTTCCTCAAATGAAGGATTCTTAAGATCAGGTTGTAGAGTCTGGAAATACTCAAGTAGGAACTTAGAAGCACATAACAATAACCTGAATAATTTGGGATCCTCTAAGTCAATCAGATTTGACTCACACAGCTGACCACAAAGAGAGTGGTGGTCTTCCTTAAACAAATATGTCGACCTTAATCTCCTAAAGTAATTAGGTTTAGTCTCGAAACTTAATATTTGACACATTTGAATTTCATAAGTTCCCACAATCGGAGAAAAAGTTTTTGGTGGGAAAACAAAGTCAATCGAGGTATCGTAGCCTGGGTTAAGCACATCAACCAGAGGATGGGTTTCTAACAACTGAACTTCTTTCTGGACATTATTGGGTTCAGGAAAACGTGTATGAAGATAATATTGTAAAATGGTTGAGGCACATATGTCAAGTCCCAAGTCATGGATCTCTGTAAGAGCTAAAGGTAAGGTACAAGGAGAATGATAATCACCCCCAAACTTAGAGTTTTGGGTGTCTCTAGATACACTAGCTACAATTTCCCTAATTTCTAGATCATCGGAATCCTGAAAATGGTCAATTGCTTCTTCTAAGTTATACTCAGGTGATGCATCCTCACTCATATTTAAAAGCTCTACGAGTTCATCTTCTTCATCTAAGACTATTGTTTCTAAATCCTTGGACTCTAAAACAGTATTCTCAGGATAAACCTGTTCCCCTAAACCATTATCGGCTTTGTAACTCGGAAATTCTACATCGTCTAAAACGGAGATACTTCTAGTCAAATCCTCATCCTTTTGAATAGGTGAATAATTATTAAAATTATTTGGATTTAAACCAGAAATATTACTATCATTATAAAGCTCAATTGGAGAAACAAATTCCCGATCACTATGCCTAAAAACTTCAGATTCTTCATCAACACTTTCCACATCATGATCATCACTATAATAACATGAAAATGATCGAACCTCATCTAAACAAGTAGTGTTACCAATTATAACCTCGTCATCTTGATTATGCGAATAATTGTCTTCATTCTCAAGGGTATTATTGGATACACTATATTGGCAATTCCAGTTATTTCGAGCAATACTTTCGTTTGTCTCTAACTCAAGTCTATGTGTCGACTCAGCTATCCTCTCAAGGCTCTCTTCCAAAGAAAGTTCCCTTAGTGTTGGATCTAAGTTTTGAGTTAATCTATTGAGGATGTCTTCTAAATAAGATTCAGTCATTGTTGCAGTCCTTTCGTCCATAACTACGTTATTCACCTCAGCTAACTTATATGTCATTTTAGCTAAATCCCTGAGGGACTCTTCTAAAGAAGGAGTAGGAACAAAAGGATCATAAAAAGGACTACTTTTCAAAAGTTTGATTGTATCCTCTAGAGACGAAGAATTAGTACTATAATCTTCTTGCTCGAATGACCGATGCTCATGTGGATAGTAATTTGGCTCACCATGGTATGACCCATAACCTTCAAAAGATTGGCGTTCCCAACCACTATTCACACTATGGTCATGAAAAGAGTAATGTCCATATTGTTCAGTTGGATAATCATTGTATTGGCTGTTATAATACTAGTTTGACATCCTAACTGCAAGGGAATTCTACACAAACACAAACAAGGCTGACTCGACCACAACAAACCTACTGATTTCTAGCAAACAAAAAGCATGATGGCTCCACTTAGATTGTTTCTAGACCAGCTTCTAATCCTTCGAAAGGGAATTCGTTACAATTTAAGCAAACCCCTCTGGAATCAATCCGAGTCAAAGTAAGTTGAATAGAGGCGAGGGAAGCTACGTGGAGCTTTGATACCCAAGGCCTCACCGCATTACAAGGCGGCGCAGTCACGCATTCAACTCACAGAAACCATCATGAACTTCGAAGTATGCTTAAAAGAGTAACCAATATTTTTCGAATGACTTTCCTATTAAGCTCGTTACCCTATCAGTCTCGTTCTAGTTAGTATTTTAAGCTTGGGTTCGCGTTTGGTATCGTTTTACTAAGGCGGGTAAGAAGAGAATGGTGATGAAATCCAAACTCTTATCTTGTATGGCCAGTCCTTTCCCTTTATTAGGAAATTAAAACAGCCGTATTCAAGACCTCGACATATATGCATACAAAATCATCCAGTAAACCCGCTGGCAGGGGATTCACGGGTGTTTAGAATTCTTACCTCCCGTTCCAGACGGAGTATGAACCGTTGAAGTCGACTCGGGCCACGACTCCTATGTCATGTACGAACCCGAGGGGCCGAGACGATATCGTAATCGTCGTCCTTCCCTGTGCAGTTTATATTTAAATTAACCCTTCCTTAGGGTTAAAAATTAATAATGTCCAATGTTCAATGTCCAAAAATAAAAAAATAAAAATGTCCAAAAATATTACAAAAATAAAAACCTTAATTACAGTTTCTAAAAAAAATAAAATAAAATAATATACAAAATCTTCGTCTTCACTCCTTTTGGATTCCTCTTTTCTTTCCTTCTTTGGCTTCGCTTTTGTTTTCAGCGCTTTCTCCCTTTTTCTTTAGCTCAGTTCCAAATCTGAAAACAAACAAGAAATACCAAAAGGCGTAAAACAGAACAAAAATAATAAAAATAAAAATAAAACCTAAAAACAAATCTATACACAAGTCCCCGTCGGAGGCGCCAAAAATTGATGGTTATTTTCAATGATGTTGTAGTAAGAAAGGTTGTCGTTCACTCGGACTTGACGAGATTGATTTTAAGAATTAATAAAAGAAAATAAAAGAAAAATATATACAAATATTGTCACAGGATGAAGAGTCACTAGGACGCAGGATTTCACTACTTTTCATATTCTTGTGGTTCAGTCATTAACTCGAGACAATATAGCTCAAACAAAAGAAGTTGTGACTCTAATTCCTTGCCAAAAATAGATTTCATAAAACATTATCTCAAGTCGTAAGCATGACGCATCAAAAGTAATTTAAACTAAGCATGCGACATCAGACAAAATAACAGATAATTAATAATAGAAATCATAAAACAATTAAATCTATGCAAAAAGTCATATAAAGAATTAATTCATTTACCACAATCATGAAAAGTTGCTTCCTCCGTTGTCTCAGTGATGGGTTCTAGCTCCGCATATTGGAAACACGCTCAGAATAATTTTTCATTGCTCAAAAAGTGTTTACAAGAGGTGAAAATGAATGAATATTGAAAACCGGGTTTGTAACAATTATATTTGTTACAAACCAAACTGTTACAGAGAACGATATATATGATGTGTCGCTGGCACTGTTCCAAAACGACTGTCTCCTTAACTACGACCCACAAGGCTTTGTCGTTGACACTGTTGAAGAACGACTGTCACCTACAGTCTAATGTTCTTCGTTCTCCCCTTTAATGGCAGCAGCAGAGACAAGCTCTGCAACTCTGATTTCTCACCCTGTTTCGTTCCCCTAACTCTCCATCCCCCTTCCCTGCTACCTCCACAGACTATTTATACTCGACAGCCTTCAAATAATCTCGGTTTAATGCGAGAATATCTTCTCTTTACTAAACGGAAATAACCGGGATTTTCTTACTCTGTTTTACTTTTTCACGCGTTAACTCGCAATCGAAACACTCCTATCATGCGAAACACATTCCAGACGAACTCAAACCCTTTGCAGCTTCATGCAACTCCCAGAAATAACTCAAAGAATCCCGAGGATAACTCCAACCATATTTTCTTCGTATCGGTGAATATATTCCTTTTTTTTCGAAACCAAAACACTTACCAAACCTGTTTTGACGTAACAGGCTGGTATTAATCCATATGACCGATTAAATCTCTCAAACTCCTACCCAAAATCGATCCATAATATCTCGCAGGGAACCGGAATTTCAAACAAAATCTTCCCGCCAAAATTTGTTCTTCTCGTGAAGAAGATGACCTCCCCCTAATAGATATGGGGGTGGGAATAGCGATTCCGCCCTGGGGTGCAAATAGTAAAGAAGGTGCCCCTTATAAATTGAGGTTTCCCTTAGTAATTGAGGTGCCCCTTATCCAAAACTGAGAGTCCGAATAACATGTGTCCTCCGGGGGTTCTCTGAGTAGTTTTTCGAGCCGATTTTTCCAAAAATGTTTATTTCCCAAAAATACCTACACACACATAAAACACCATAATAAGTACAAAATCGAGTGCCAACAATATATAGTATTGAGATCAAATTAGACACAAAAATGTGTCTATCAGCGGTAGAGGCCGAACTAAAGAAGTTGCAAGTAGCAGGAATCATTCGAAAAGCCCAATACCCACAATGGATATCTAACATGGTGATAGTCCCCAAAAGGAATGGAGGTGTTCGCGTCTGCATCGACTTCAGCGACTTGAATAAAGCATGCCCGAAAGACAGCTTCCCCCTCCCCAGCATCGATCAGCTGGTAGAATCCATAGTTGGATACAAGGCAATAACACTCATGAAGGGTACTCGGGGTACAACCAGATCCCCCTGGCCCCGGAGGACCAAGAGCATACATCGTTCTTCACACCCCGAGGGTTATATTGTTACACCAAAATGTCGTTCGGACTAAGGAACGCAGGCGCCACATACCAAAGATTAGTAGAAGATATGTTCGAAGATAAAATACATAACACCATTGAGGTATATGTGGATGACATGTTGGTCAAAAGCAAGGTGGCCACCAACCACATCGATGACCTCCGAGACATATTTCAAACTATGAGAAGATACAAGATGAGGGTGAATCCTGCTAAGTGCACTTTCTGGGTCACCTCGAGCAAATTTCTAGGGTACATAATTACCGACAAAGGTATCGAAGGCACTTTTATAAGATCCGAGCAAAGAGTAGAAATGCCATCACCCGTGACGATTAAGGACGTACAACGGTTAAATGGGAACTTGGCAGCCTTGGGGAGATTCATCTCTCGATCATCCGACAAGTGCAAAGACTTCTTCGGGACATTAAGGAAAGGAGAAAAGTTCAAATGGACCGAGGAATGCGAGGAGGCATTTCAGAAAATTAATCAAAGATCTCGCGAGCCTCGCCGGGTGTTACAAAGGCCCGAGCCCGAGGAAGTACTAACCCTATATCTAGGGGCGACCAGTTATGCCATTAATGTCGTATTAGTCAAGAACGTAGGAGGGGAGGAAAAGCCGGTGTATTTCATAAGTAAAACTATGAACCCAGCGGAGAGGAACTACACCAGAATCGATCAACTGATATTAGCTTTGGTATTTGCAACTCAAAAACTTCGGACGTATTTCCAAACTCACAAAATTCGGGTCCTCACAAAATCCTCCATAGAATCAGTACTCGACAATACAACCAGATCGGGGCGGATCTCCAAGTGGAGCTCACAGATCAAGCAATTCGATAGTTTTTATGAGATGAGAACGGCAGTAAAAGCACAGGCAGTGGCAGACTTTCTGGCAGACTTCCTCCTGAGCGACGAAGATGAAGTAGAAGACATCCCAGGAATGGAGGAAGACCAAGAGGACCCGTCCGACCTACTTGAGACCTGTAACCCGATACGGTGGGAAGTTTTTGTGGACGGATCATCCAATAAAGACGGGTCAGGCCTCGGATTGGTATTTACGACGCCAAAGGGAAAAAAGATGGTCCACTCGTTTAGACTCGAATTTAAGGCGACCAATAACGTCACGGAATACGAAGTTGTGATACATGCTTTGCGTCTGATAGTGGAAATGGGAATTCAAGACGTGAGATTCAAAAGTGACTCTCAGCTAGTCGTCTGACAAATCAGCGGGCAGTACGCTATACATGATCCTTTGTTACAAAAATATTGGGAACTCGCCCAATTCTACATCGTCCAAATACCAAATATCAAGTTCCGACACATCTGTAGGAAAGATAATCGCCACTCGGACGCCCTAGAATACATCGCTTCCATGCTAACGGATGCAAGTGTTGAGGGCATCAGAATTATGAGAATCTTAATGCCTTCAGTGCCTGAGATGGTAGACATCGGCGCACACGTAGCAGCAACCACTACCGATCAGTATAAGGCCGATGATTAGCGAAAACCGATCCACGAATATCTTGAAACAGGAAAACTGCCCAAGGGGCGACCCGAGATCAACAAAATCAAAAGCAAAGCAGCTGCATACGAGCTCCGAGACGGCACTCTGTACAGAAAATCATACCTTGGACCATTATTAAGGTGCCTGAGTAAAGAAGAGGAGCACACTATCCTGAACGAATTGCATTATGGAGCCGTGGGAAACCACAGCTCGGGCCGTAGCCTAGCAGCACGAGCCAAGACTATGGGATATTTCTGGCCTTACATGAATGAGGATGCAAAGCATATGGCCCTCATCTGTGACGAGTGTCAAAAATTCGGAAAAAGGATACACGCACCAGCAATGACGTTAAACTCAGTAATCAGTCCGTGGCCTTTCGCCAAATGGGGGATCGACATCGTGGGATCATTACACGTCGGATCGGGGCAGAGAAAATACTTAATTGTGGCTACCGACTACTTTACTAAATGGGTAGAATCCGCCCCATTGAAGTATATCCGGGATAGAGATGTTTTTCGATTCATTTGGGAGCACATCATATGTCGCTTTGGAGTACTAGCGGCAATCGTCTCGGACAATGGAAAACAGCTACAAGGTAAGAATATCGACTTGCTATTCAATACCTACAACATCCGAAAGAGCAAGTCCACACCCCTTTACCCTCAGAGTAACGGACAAGCCGAGATCACAAACAAAACCATCGCCGACAACTTGAAAAAGAAGCTTGATGGAGAATACGGAGAATGGTGCGAAGAGCTTTACAACGTTTTGTGGGCATATAGGACAACTCACAGAGAGGCAACTGGGTTATCACCTTTCATGTTAACATATGGGACCGAAGCTATCCTTCCGACAGAGGCGATGATACCTACAACAAGGACCGAGGCATGGAGGCGAAACATCTCGGCAGATCTTATCTTGGCCAAGCTCGATGACCTAGAAGAAACAAGAGAGATGGCCCTGCAAAAGATGGAAAATTACCAGCGAAGAATACAACGAGAATATAATAAGCGGGTCCGACCAAGAGAGTTCTAGCCGGGGCAGTTGGTACTAAAGGATCTACCCAGTTATGAACGTGATAAAAAAGGCGGAAAGCTAGCAGCACGGTGGGGAGGACCCTATACCATTGTCGAGAAGGTCGGTGAAGGAGCATACAAGATACTAAAACCGGACGGAACACCCGAGCCACGACCGTGGAATGCTAAGCGACTAAAGCTATATCACCCCTAAGAATAAATATAATACATTATCAGTTATTTCCTTGAAAGGCCACGTGGGGTTGGAAATGTGACAATTGCGTCTAAATGGCCGTTTCGAACCCGAGGCGATGGCATTGTGCAAGTGTCGGGGCGGCTTACACTCGAATGGTCGTTTCGAACCCGGGGCGACGGTATTGTGCAAGTGCCGGGGCGACTTACATTAAGACGGGCTATTCGAACTCGGGGCGACGGCAGTGTGCAAGTGCCGAGGTAGCCTTAGGGCCCTGGTGGTTGGAAACCAGTGGCCGATTGTCGAGGCATGAGATACTAGGAAGGACCCTCGCAAGTGGCCGAAATCACTTGCCCAAGAAAGTTAATTGATAACTTCTTGGGATATCGATCCCATAGAAACTAGGAAGGACCAACTACCCTGCCACTAGATCTTGAAAGACGGTGATGAGATACCTCAATCGGGATATGGCATTGGGCCCGGTGACCCTCCCTGTTGAGTGTGTTCGACAGAAACGACATTCATGATTAACCAATCTACTCATGTTTATGCAGGTATACATAACTTAATCGTAAAAATAAACCATACATCATCGGCATAACATAAATAAGAACGGTAACATGAATAGTAACGTCAGATAGCAAGAAAAACAACCAAATTGGCGACGCAGCACCCCATTAAAAAAGTGTACGAGAAAATAAAGGTGTTCGAGCGGATTACAACCCATTGCAAAGGGTGAAATAGCGACGCAGCGCTACAAAAGACGAGCTTACTCTTTAGGAGGAACTGGCCCCGGAATCGCCCTCTTAGCAGCAGCGGCTCGTTTCTTATCAAGTACCGCCTTTACACCGGCTTTGACCTTCGCAACGAGCTCATCATTAAACTTCGCCTTTTCAAAGAACAAGGTCCTCGTGTCACCGCATCGACGCCGCCTCAAAGCAGGTGGCCACCGCCCGAGTAATTGAGCCTCCCTTGCCAACAAATGCACCTCCTTTCCCTTCAATCGGGCATTCTCCTCTTCCAAATGATGCCACCTTCCTTTGCTCATTGCCAAAACACGAGAGCGGTCAATCACATAATAACAAAGACTAAGGCAACGACAAGGAAAACACAATACAAGGTACACCACCTTCCAGTAAAGGGGTGACTACTCTAATGGTCTCTTCAGACTCATACAAGCTACACTCGAGGGAAGATATCTTAGAGGAAAGTTCTAGATATCGTTTCTCATTAAACTCATTGGAGGGGCAATATTTCGTATGATCACTCCATTCGGCTCTCTGCCGAGAGTGTGCTATCTTCAAACCTGATAATTGAGCGCGAACCCACTCCAACTCCTCAGAAACTTTCTTGGACTCTCTAAGCTTCTCAAGGGATCCTTGACTACACTTCTCGGCAGCATTCTTATCCCCCAGAATCCGAAGGCAATCTGCGTGCAAATCTCGAACCTGAAGCCTTAACCGACCACACTGACTTTCTAAGTTATCGGCCAACAGTGTTTTATCGGCAGCGATACCTTGGAACCGAGCTAAGCTCACCCTAAGATTATCAATCTCCTCGGGGACATACTCAAAAGTCTCGTAACGATGCACTTGGGTTTGAAGACCCTCAATCTCGGTCTCCAAACGATCGATTTTATCATCCTTATTGACAATCCTCTATTGTAAATTCGAAACGTGATCCCGTTTTATATTAATTTCTCTCTTCAACAAGCGATACCTCGTGGCAGCATCGGCCTCCGCACTAGAAGTTTCGGCTAGGAAGGCAGTACTAAACTCAGGATATTGGCACTACATAATCAATCATAAACACTTGAAAGCTAAGTAACTACCTTGGGTCTCGGCTAGTCGCTTCTCCAGCCCCCGGGATCGCTCGCGCTCTTGCTGTAATAAGAGACGAAAACCCTCTCTCTCGGCGACCTCCCTACGCTAAATGGCAGCGTTTAACAACGAGCGATTGATATCCTACAAACACCAACAGCATTAGCATTTACCCCGTAACATGAATGCATAACCTGATCAACACAACTCACCAGCAGATCGAATGTACTCTTCAGACCAGCGTCATACAACGAGACAGCCTTGATCTTATCTTCATCCGAAAGAGAGGCAAATTCAGGAGAAATAAGATCTCCAAGGGAGTTGCACATATGGCCTGAGACAGTAAAAGAGGTGCTACTCCCTGAATTAGGAACCACAGGAGAAAGAGGCTCTAGAAACTCGCTCCCAGAAGTGGTGTTCTCTTCTTCACGAGTAACCACATTATTTCCACCAGACTTCTCCGATTGCTTCGGCTCCTCTTCATCACCATCGGCTTTATCCTCTCCATCAAAAATATCATCATCATCGTCACCATCAGACTCAAGATACACAACACCATCGGCAAGAACAATCCCTCTACCAGCTGGCTGCTGGGGCACAGTTTTTTCCGGGACGGATAAGTCGCCCTTGGTCTCCTTTCCCTTTCCACTGGGCTTCCCACCTACAAGGGTAGATGAAATATCAGAAGTTTTCTGAGGCGACTTCCTCATGAAATGCGATAAAGGCAGCCGATCCTCGAGATCCTCACCATCCCTCGCCGAAGCACCTCCAGCTTTATCGACCCTCGGCTTCAAGATGAGCCAATGTCAGAACCATTCAAGGCAACAAATAGGGGCAATTACATGTACTGCAAAGAATAAGCAGTATATTTGTTACCTTCCCTGTCTCCTCCTTGGCTCCTGCGCTAGAACCCATATCCCTTTTCCGAAGAACGAGAGACTCAGAAGGAACGTTCTGGAACTTGGGCTGTAAAAACATAAAAATTAAAACATCGCCCTACCAGTCGCCCGAGCCGATCAAATAAATCAAAAGCCGGGAAACACACTTACTCGATCAACATTGACCACCCAGAAGGGATAAGACTCGGCCGGAGAAGGAAAATTGCCACTCAGAAGGGGACCAGAAATAGCCAAAGGAACTCGGTCCCAAGCCGCGTCTCTAGTATGACGGGCATGCCTGTTGGAACCTTTCCCCTCGGAATCCTCGTCCAATAAAAGCTTCTTGACACCCTCAGGAAGAGTCTTATGGCGATGAGGGCTAGCAAAAAACCAAACGAGGTCACCATTGGTAGCGGTTCCGCTTCGATAATTATCAAGAAAAAGCGGCGAGTATAGTCACCGCACGGGAAGGATCGTAAGTAGACCAAGTAGTAGGAGTACATTCGCCTCGACTGCGTCTCTCCCACTCGGACAAGATACGAAAGGTGTTGCCATTCCACTGAGCCAAGGCGCGGGACGGCGGATCTTAGAAAGAGCCTCATACCAAAATGAACGGCTAGGATCGTACAAAGGAAAACGCAACCCGAGCTCTAACTGGCCCCTGGTGACAATGGTCGCCTCGGCCGAGTGAGGAAACTTTAGAACATCATCCTTCTTCAAAACGCCTTTTTGGCCCGACAAGAGCCTGACGTCATAGCCATAGAGGTCGAACTCATCTTTCAACTGTTGGATGAATTGCTCATCCGACAAGTCTTTAGCAGTTCTCTTGTCAGCCCTACATGAAAACGAAAAAGGATTATCAAAAAAGATAGAATCCAGAGCACAATAATCATGCTTAGAAGGGCTCTCGATAACAAACAGGGAATCAAGCGGTACACCGTCTTCATCAGAAAAGACATAGCTCACGCACCTTTTTTCCATCATGGAAGGAGTTAAAGACGCCATGAAAGCTAGTGGAGGAAACGGCAGGAGAAATAAAGATATGACCGGAATCGCAAGTTGCAGCGACAACGGAAATAAAGAAAACTCAGGACAGTGAAGAAAGAAGGAATGAAACCTGTGGAAAGGATAACCAATGGCGATGAAGAAAAAGCGGAGGAGGACAGAGAAAGAGAGAAGAAAAAATGGCTAAGGAAAGAATAAAAGGAATACAAGGCTTAAGGGTCGGACTTATAAACCTCACCTGTGGTAACCGGCGAGGAAGGTAAACCGGTTGTAATAACTGAAGAAAGTGGGGAACAGCATGGCGCGAAACCCGGCATGACTGAGGACGTGGGAAGACGAGGCGGTTTCTTCCCCTCGTGCCGATCACACGAGCGGAAGAAGGGGCATAAATATAGGTGCAAATAATCCACAGGGACAGGTGGAACCATCCTGGGCGAGGGCGCACCAAGAGAAGCAAGCACCAGAAGCACTGAATCATCTCATCAGATCTGGGCGCGAGAAAAGAGGAATGGAGACAGCTCGAGAGGTCGACATAAAGGAGGGGAAAAGTTCTGATGTGATGCTCATCGGGTTCGAGGGTAATTAATACACTGACAGAGTTGGTGAAGAGATAAGAAAAGGTCGGTCAAAATGGGACTCGGCCAGGAATCTAAAGGGCGACGTCGGTCATCTCCACCAAACAAACGACATCGGGTGATGACACCACTCGGCTAGATGTCTCAACTCGAGCAAAAGGGAAGATCGGCTGAAGCATCAGCTAGTCGTCCGAGAAGAACATCAAGGAAGCTACACCAGGCCCAACACTGTAATATCGATGTATCACCATCTGTAACTATAAATAGAGATCGTGTAGAGAGGTAAAGGCAAGCAATCTGTAAGTGAGTGAGAGGAGAGATAGAGTATTGTTGAGAGCATTCACCCTTGTAAACTTGTGCGAAGTAATAAGATCATCGTTTCACCCCCGTGGACGTAGGTAATCATGCCGAACCACGTATATCTTGTGTTCTTCTATGTCTTTTGCTTATTTACTTATTTGCGTACGTTTGAAATCCTTTGGATGTAGTAGTTGATAGGTGTAGAATACACCGTATTTACTATCTAGTAGTTACGCTTTCTTTGCTATTTTTCTTGTGAATTATGTACTTTACGTGTGTTTTTGAGTTATTAGGTACTCTGGAGTCGCACGGAGGAAAAGAAGAAGAAAGTATCCAATTTGAGCAAAATGGGCGAAATTGTCATCTCACAGGCGAATGATATATGGAGCTGAGCCAAGGTTAAGGGGCAACTCTATTAGGAGGAGTGTTAAATAACAACAAGAAATGTTAAGGGGCTACCACCAGCTGGGTACCCCTTATCTGCTTTACCTGAGTGGTTATATCCACTTACATTTCTTACAACAAAAACTGAAAATCGAGAGGAGTTATTTCTTCTCATTATTTCACACCTGAACCGAAATTGAGAAACAAAGCGGAAGAATTTAAATTGAAATCGAGAGAGAAATGGAGGCGAGAGATGGCCGAATTGGAGGTACTTTACCATGGAATAGAGAGCAAGAACTACTCGGTGAGAGACGGATGTTTACTAGGTCGGAGAATCAAGAAAAGATGTTGCTCGATTCGGATCGAGATGGGTTTTGAAAGTTAAGTTGTAAATCGAGATTTGGGATCGTTGTGGCTCGTAGTTGGCGAGATGATGTTAACATCGACCTCGAAACAAAGTAGATGCTTATAGCGAATTTGGGTTGAAATTCCGGATGGGTTTGAGATTAGTGATTGAAGTATTGATGGCGTTGTTGAAGCTCGGTGAAAAGGGGTTTGTGAGATTTACATGAAATTGAGATGGTTTACCGCCATACGGGAGAGAAAGGAGTTTGTGAAGAGGAAATTAGGGTTTTGATTTGTGAGTGTGTCCCCAATGCAGTTGATGCGGGTTGAGTTGAAGTTCGATGGCAATGTCTTGAGTCTCAAATGCACTGAAGTTCTGTGCTGCTATTGAGAATTGCAGTTCAGTGGGCTTGAGATGAGCCGTGAAGGCTAAAGGATAAGCTTGAACCGAACCGTGAAGTTGGTGGTTTGGTCTCGGTGTTGTTGGTGGTGGTATGAAGTCATGTGATTAAGCCCGGTATGGGGAATTGGCGAATGGCAAGTGTCCATTGATCTCGTGTCGTCAGACTATGCAATGCAAGAAAGCCTAGGCTGTGAACTAGAAGAGCAGGTGGTGCTGGCATAAGCTGTGTGGTGTTGATGAATATCTGATGGAGTTGACCTAGGTGCAGGTGCAAGCTAGAACTGGTGATTGAAATAATTGAAGGCCTGGTGCTGCAAACTGGAATGGTGGCTTTGAGCAGGTGGTTTGGTCATGGACCGAGATGTTAACAAATGCATAGATGTATGTTAGGGGTTCTGTTGATTATAGAGGAGGAGAAGAATTGTGAATGTGGCATTGAACTGAGATGGCTGGGATGTTTTTGGTGGTTTCTGGTATTTTACTGAAGTTACAGAAGCAACTCAGACTAGTAATGAAGCCTGGTGGTAATGATGCCTCTGGTGGTTTGAACTGACTCAGGGAATGTGGCTACAGAGAAGGATCACAGCTGGGAATGAACAGGTGCAATAGGAGCTGATAGTAGTAATGCAAATGGTTGACACAGTGATCCTGGTGGTGAGATTTTCAGGGTGCTAGCTGTTACTGGGATGCTGTTGCTTTGAGAGGAATATACATTGAGCTGGTGGAGTGTGCAGGCATGTTGCAGCTGCAAAAGGAATATGGAAGTGAAGTGGCAGCTGAGTGGTGGTGGCTTGAGGTGTTATGCTGGTAGTATGAAGAATGAGATTGTTAGTGGCAGTGGCTCGACTCGGATGCGCTTAGTGGTATGCCTAGGACTGAAGCAATTGAGCTGAAGATTACAGGGCAGGATGTTGATTTGCAGTGTAGCCGTAATGGCTGGGTAGGCAGCTATGATGCACAAGGATGATGCTTCACAGAGTTCAGGCTGTGCAAAAGCCTGGCCTGGCTTGGCCATTCAGCTCACTCAGCTGATCCAGGTCTGACTCTGACCTGACTCATCCTGACTCCCCCTGACTCGATGCTTGACCGAGTTGACCCGATCCGACTCGTTGACCCGATCCGACTCGTTGACCGGACCGATCCGACTCGTTGACCGGCGACCGGGCGGACTTTGCCGGTCACCGGAGCCGTTTTCCGGGCATTTTTCCGGCCGATTTCCGACCACAATACCAGATTTCCGGCGGCCACTTTTGGGTCATATTTTCTACATGGGTTTCTCCCTCTTATGGGCTTGGTGGATTTTCATCTAATGGACTTTGAAGACTTGACCTAATTTTGGAAGGAGAGGAAAGGCTATAAAAAGAAGAATTCTACAACTTTTGGGGGGTCTTATATCTTATTCTTGGAACTTTGGAGAGCCGTTTTTGGTTGCACAACTAGGGTTTGCTTTTGTTCATCTTCTTCTTTATTCCATTGATATTTTGTGATGAACTCCATAGCTATGAGTAGCTAAATTCTCTATTATTGGTTAAGGATGTAGTCCGATTTCTAAAACTTGTGTTTGCTTTATGTATTAGTTTTCTCTCTTGATTATCGTTCAATTCTCTACTGTTTTTATGATCACATGATTGAAGTATTGTGATAGGATTATGGTGTTTGATTAGTTAAGTGGCCAATTAATTGAACTTGCATCTTAGTCCATAGCTATTTTAGGGTTTTTCATCAAGCGATAACCTTGAATACGAGTAGCATGATATGTTTACGGTTTGTAGTGATACACTCTCGTAATCATATGTAGAGTTTGACCATTGTCCGAATTGTTATGTGCAACGCATGACAATTGCATTGATTAGCCTATTTCTGAAACTTAATGCTCCTAGGAATTGAACTTGATTAGCGCAAGGCGTTAGGTTATTCTTTAGGTAGAATTCACATATGCAGCCCTAATGTGTGTGTTGATGAACTTAGGAAATTAATAGATTATCTTGCTTTCTTGATTCTCTAGGCTTTTGATAACACAAGAGATTAAATCGTAATTCTAATCATATATGCAAGCACATGTCTAAGATTGAAGATAAATTCCTTGACCAATATCTCTCTCCATTGATTACTTTCTACAATTTACTTTGCTTTTAATTTGTTTTTATTGTTTAAATAGAAATAAGAAATCCCCCAATTGGTTACTTTAAGAAATTGATTACGAAATAACTACAATCGCCTCTCTGTGGATACGAACTCTTTCTTATCATATACTTTAGGAAAGTGAAATTATTTTTGACGATACGACAAATGATCAAATTTTGGCGCCGTTGCCGGGGAGGCACACGGCTAGTTATTAAGTTTTTAGTTTCTTTTTACAATTTCTGCTTTTATCTTTGCTTTTCGGTTCTTGTCTTGTTTCTCACTTGTTTGCGAGAATTGTTTGCAGGTACCTAATCTCTGGCTTCTAAGGATTGGAATTATCCAAGGTGCGGGATAGCTACTCGACGCGGCACAATACTCCAACCAAGTCAAGACACAACGGACGAGCACGAGGAGGAAGTAGGAGAAGAGATTTTCCAACAACAAGAAGAAGGAAAAGAGGTTCCAATCGTAGAGGAAACACACGTGGAAGAACAAGGAGCAATGGGTGATGCAAATCGTTCACTCAAGGACTTAGCTTCTCATAGGCTTGATATACAACAGGGGTGTATTCAAACAGACTCTACTTTTGAGATTAAGCTGGGGTTGCTTAGAGAATTACCAAAGTTCCATGGCATGGTGAATGAAGATCCAAACAAACATCTTATGGACTTACACACCATTGTCACGGCCATGCTTCCAGCGGATGTTGCAGCGGATGGTGCAATGTTGAAAGTTTTCCGTTTCTCTTTAATGGATAGTGCTAAGGATTGGTTGTTCTATTTACCTCCCGGAAGTGTCACAACATGGAATGGGTTGAAGAAACTCTTTTTAGAGAGATATTTTCCTGCGTCAAAGGCTACTCAAATTCGCAAGGAGATTTGTGGGATGAAGCAAAATGTGGGAGAATCTCTATATGAATGTTGGGAACGATATAAGAGATTGGTGGCAAGCTGCCCTCACCACCAATTCAGTGACGCTATGATCATCCAATACTTCTATGAAGGACTCCAATCAAGTGATAGGAATCTTCTCGACGCTGCGGGTGGTGGTGCACTAGTTAACAAGACGGTGGCACAAGCTAGAGAGTTGATTGAAAACATGGCAGCGAACTCACAACAATTCTTGAGTCGTGGTTCGGATGTGCTTCTAAGAAGGGTGAGTGAAGTGAGCGAGGTTGAAGAGCTTCGTCAACAAATGGGTAACATGAACGCAATGCTTCAACAAGTTGCAGCCGCGGTGATACCAAGTTCCTCTCAATCTTATGAAGACGAGCAAGCTAATGCGATCTTTCCAAATCAACAAAGACGGTATGATCCCTACTCCAACACTTACAATCCGGGATGGAGAGATCACCCCAATTTTAGCTATGCCAATAAGCAAGGAGCGATTCAACAACCTAGTTTCAACAACCCGAGTGGATTTCAACCTCAACAACAACAATTCCAGCCGAGACAACAATTTCAACAACAACAACAACCTCAAAATATGGGGTCCAATATGGAGGAGTTGCTGAAATATTTTATGCAAAGAACGGAGAGTTCGGTTAAGGAGTTGCAAACTCAAGTTGGTTCTATGGCTATGGAGTTGAATCAATTGAAGGCACAAAATGGTGGGAAACTCCCTTCTCAACCTATCAACCCAAAAGAGGGTGTCAATGCAATTACGTTGAGAAGTGGTACACAACTTGTGCAACCCGAAGTTGCTGATTCGGGCACGGTGGAAGCACCAAAGGAACCTGTTTTGGAGGAGAAAACGAGGATTCTCCCCAAACTTCTGAGGTACCTATTCCTAACTCTAAAACTCCGGTTTCTACTTATGTTCCTCCTTTACCTTTCCCTCGCAGATTTGCAAGTTCTAAGAAGGCGGAACTAGAAAAGGAGATTTTAGACGTTTTAAAGAAGATCCATGTGAACATACCACTCATAGATGCAATCAAGCAAGTTCCAAAGTATGCAAAGGTGTTGAAGGACTTGCGTACCAACAAACAAAGGCTCAAAGGTAATGAAGTGCTTAGTGTGGGGGAGAATGCTTCGGCAATCTTACAACACAAACTCCCACTTAAGTGCAAGGATCCCGGTAGCTTCGACATTCCCGTCACAATTGGTAACACCAAATTTAACAAAGCTATGTTGGACTTAGGTTCTTCCGTTAATGTCATGCCTGCGTCTATGTACAATTCACTTGATCTTGGTCCTCTTAAAAAGGCTGGAATTGTGTTGCAATTAGCCGATCGTTCTAATGTCTACCCAATGGGTATTGTTGAGGATGTTCTTGTGCAGGTTAATCAACTTGTATTTCCAGCGGACTTTTGCGTGTTAGAGATGGATGAAGGTTCACCGGACTCGTCTCTTCCATTGCTACTTGGGCGTCCCTTCATGAAAACGGCGAAAACCATTATTGATGTTGACAAGGGAACGCTAACTATGGAGTTTGATGGAGAAATAATACGTTTCAACATTTTCGAGACGATGAGATATCCTAGTGATGTCCACTCTTGTTTCTCCATTGATGTGATGGACACATTGTTTGAGTTGAATGGTGTTGATACTTTGCGCAACAAATGTTTGAGTTAAATGGTGTTGATACTTTGGAAACCGTGCTCACTACACCTATCGACAATGGTTATGTGTATAGTGATGAGATGAAAGAAACCATTGGTTCTCTTGACTCATTACCGGAAAAATCAGCAACTAAGAATATTTCATATGCTTTTTTACCTTGCAATAATGAGAAACTTGTGCCATCTATTGTTAAATCTCCAAGTTTAGAATTGAAACCTCTTCCAAGTCACTTAAAGTACTTGTACTTGGGTGACAATGAAGATTTACCCGTGATTGTTTCTAACGAGCTTAATGAATTACAGGAGCAAAAACTTCTAAGGGTGCTAAGGACGTACAAGACGGCCATAGGATGGACAATTGCCGACATCAAGGGTATAAGCCCTGCCGTTTGTATGCATAAGATCCGTGTGGAGGATGATTCAAAGCCTACAAGGGAAGCGCAACGCCGTTTGAATCCTCCCATGATGGAAGTGGTGAAAAAGGAGATACTCAAGCTTTTGGACGTGGGTGTTATCTACCCCATATCCGATAGCAAGTGGGTAAGCCCTAAGTACAAGTGGTACCAAAGAAATCGGGTGTGACGGTGGTGGAGAATGATAAGAACGAACTTGTCCCAACTCGTGTGCAAACCGGTTGGAGGGTTTGTATTGATTATAGAAAATTGAATGCCACCACTAGAAAAGATCACTTTCCTTTACCTTTTATTGATCAAATGCTTGAACGTTTAGCCGGACACTCTTACTATTGCTTTCTTGATGGCTATTCAGGTTATAATCAGATTGTGATATCACCGGAGGACCAAGAGAAAACCACTTTCACTTGTCCTTTCGGTACTTTTGCTTATAGAAGGATGCCTTTTGGCTTATGCAATGCTCCAGCTACTTTTCAAAGGTGTATGGTAAGTATCTTTTCGGAATATGTTGAAAACATAATCGAAGTGTTCATGGATGACTTTAGTGTCTTTGGTGATTCATTTGACCTTTGCTTGAACAATTTTTCTCTAATCCTTGAACGATGTGTTGAAACAAATCTTGTGCTAAATTGGGAGAAGTGCCATTTCATGGTAACTCATGGCATAGTTTTAGGCCATATTATATCTTCTAAAGGCTTGGAAGTCGATAAATCTAAGATAGACCTTACTCGTGCTCTAACCCCTCCCACTACGGTGAGGGAGATACGTTCTTTTCTTGGTCATGCAGGTTTTTATCGTAGGTTCATCAAGGACTTTTCCAAGATAGCATCACCACTTTGTAACCTATTGCAAAAAGATGTGGTTTTTAACTTTGATGAGAAGTGTGTGGCGGCATTCAATCGTTTGAAAGAACTTTTGATTTCAGCCCCTATCATTAAACCACCGGATTGGAGTAAGCCGTTTGAACTCATGTGTGATGCAAGTGACTATGCGGTTGGTGCGGTGCTTGGGCAGCGTGTGGGGAAGATACCTCATGCTATTTATTATGCTTCTAGAACGTTAAATGAGGCCCAACAAAACTACACAACCACTGAAAAAGAGTTATTAGCTATTGTTTTTGCTTTGGAAAAGTTTCGCTCTTATCTAATTGGTACAAAAGTTGTTGTCTTTTCTGATCATGCAGCACTTAGATACTTGCTTACAAAGAAAGAGGCGAAACCGAGGCTCATACGATGGATATTACTCTTGCAAGAGTTTGATCTTGAAATCAAAGACAAGAAAGGAATTGAGAACACCGTTGCGGATCATTTGAGCCGACTTGCTTGTGGACAAGGAGACTATCCCGTTGCGTGAAAGTTTCCCGGATGAGCAACTATTCTCAATTGCCTTTGGAGAACCATGGTACGCTGATATTGTTAATTACTTAGTGTCTAAACAAATCCCAAAGAACTTGTCTCGTCTTTGAGAGGGACAAACTTAAGAAGTTAGGAAACTAATACATATGGGATGATCCATACTTATGGAAACATTGTAGTGACCAAGTAATACGTAGGTGTGTTCCCGAAATTGAATTTAATTCTATCTTGTCTTTTTGCCACTCATATGCTTGTGGAGGACACTTTGGGAGTAAGAGAACCGCTCTCAAGGTATTAGAATGTGGTTTCTTTTGGCCAACTTTGTTTAAGGATGCACATGCATTTTGTATCACATGTGATAGGTGCCAGAGAACCGGCAATCTAGGTGCTCGAAATCAAATGCCGCAAACTATTATTCAATTTGTGGAGGTTTTTGATGTATGGGGAATTGATTTTATGGGCCCTTTTGTCAATTCTAATGGGAATTATTATATTTTGCTTGTTGTGGATTATGTCTCGAAATGGGTGGAAGCTAAAGCCACCCCAACTAATGATTCTAAAGTTGTTTCAGATTTCGTGCAAGCTAATATTTTTGCAAGGTTTGGAATTCCAAGGGCTATAATTAGCGATGGAGGTTCATACTTCAAAAACAGGTTCTTGCAAAGCTTGTTAAGGAAGTATAATGTGTAGCATAGGATTGCAACTCCCTACTATCCGCAAACAAATGGACAAGATGAAGTTTCCAACCGAGAGGTGAAATCCATTCTTGAAAAGACGGTGAATCCCACAAGGAAAGATTGGAGTTCACGACTTAATGATGTTTTGTGGGCGTATAGAACCGCATATAAAACACCTATTGGGATGTCTCCTTTTAGGCTTGTTTATGGTAAACCTTGTCACTTACCCGTGGAAATTGAGCATAAGGCGTTTTGGGCTATTAAGCAATGCAACATGGAGTTGGATGGGGCTGGAAAGCAAAGAAAGTTACAACTTCAAGAGTTAGAGGAGATTCGTAATGATGCATTTGAAAGCTCACGGATTTACAAGGAAAAGACGAAAGCTTTTCATGATAATATGATTTCTAATAAACAATTTTGCATTGGGCAGAAAGTGCTTTTGTTTAATTCTCGCTTGCAATTATTTCTGGGTAAATTAAGGTCACGTTGGATTGGACCTTTTATTGTGACTAATGTGTTTTCTCATGGTGCAGTGGAAATTCGTAGTTTAGCTACAGGTAATGAACTTAAAGTAAATGGGCACCGGTTGAAACCATATTATGAGAACTTCTCTTCGGAAGTGGTGGAAGGAGTTAACTTTGTGGATGTGCTCCCTCTGGAGGAGTCATAGAAAGCAAGGAGATAGTCGGGCTGACGACTTTAAACCAAGCGCTAATTGGGAGGCAACCCAAAGGATGAGTATTTCTTGTCTTGTATTTATTTCTTTTCTTGTTTTTAGTTTTTCTTGTTTTGTTTTCTTTGTTTTTGCTGATTTCTTATTAGGATTTCCCACCTTGACTTACTTTGGACGATTCAATTTACATTGAGGACAATGTAAAGTTTAAGTGTGGGGGAGTGGTTTATGTTGTAAATTTTAGTCACATAGTATACATGTCGCCAAGATTACATCGAAATTCTCACAATAGTGACTGAACTTAGAGATGACAGAGAACATGATCGGGTTTCTTAGTTGTATGAGAGTTAAAGTTGGATTTAACCATGCCAGTGGCGAATAAGGTGCAGATCGAATTCGGTATTAGAACAAATGATCCCCTATAGTGGAGACTACCCATGTTACATAATGTGAGGCACCAACCTTCAATTCTTTGTACTGTCTAAATTTGTGCTTTTAGAGTGTGTGTCACCGTACGTAAATTCCGGCGTAATGGTGAGTCGTCCAATTTCCCACCATATAAGCACTATTTTGATCTCTTGAGTGCTATTTTTATCAACCATGTTGGTGACATCGAATTTCTAACTTACATACCACTTGTGATCTTGTTCGCAGTTAGCACCATCCACCTTATCTCTCTCTACACCAACAGTCCATAGAAACACCATCATCATCAACAAGAGGAGCATCACGAATTTGAAGGAAAGTTGAACACGTTCGAGGTTTACAAGCAACAATACAGAAATGGGCAGATTTCAGATTTGAGTAAAGCAACAAAAACAGGGGCAGAATTTTTATAAGTTGAAGAATATATTACAAGAGCGGAAAATTATCAAGGATGAGAATTCGAGAAGTCTATGATATCAAGACATATAAGTTGTGAAGATTCAAGCGGTAAAGTACTTATGCCATGGCATTGTACTTACATTTTTATTTTTGTATTTTACTTTCTCTTGTCTCAATGAAAAATTTGAAAAAAAAAAAAAAAAAAAAATTGAAAAAAAAAAAGACGAAAATTAGAAAAAGAAAAGAAAAATAAAAGAAAAATAAAAAAAAAATAAAAAAATAAATTTGGGTTTGTATAGTTTGTTTTTATTTTTGTATTCTTTCAATAAAGCCTATGGAAAGAAGGAATATCTATAATGAAGTTTCAAGCGACAAGAAATTTGAGGGAAAGAATCGTATTGTCAAGATTCTACGAAGTTCAAGAGTTATCATCAAGAGTTGAAGACCGAAGACGAAGATGAAGACACCGATAGAAGACCGAAGACGTTTCTATGGATGCTGTGAGAGTGGTGCTAGCTGCACGCCGAACGGATACACGGTAAGTAAGCATATTCTCACCTTCGTTAAATGGTTGATTTCCTTTCGAAGAGATCGTCAGAAAAATGGGTTTTCAAAAATATATAAAAGATGTGGGTTTTCAAAATATTTCGGAGGGTTTTGCCTTCCTACCATTCAACGTGTCTCAGGATTCTCTTTTCATTCCAACCTGGACACATGTGTGACCCATAAAAAGTCATTTTATTATTGAGAGCAATATCATAAAACCCTTTCTTGTGAGGCAGAGTCGAGACTTTCGATCACTCCGAACCCGAATTTTAGTCGAGAAGGGATGGTTATTTCTCTCTCAACTTTTAAGAATGAGATTGTGTTCATTTATGTGTCTAACTTCTTATGACTAGTGTGCATAATCTCTATGTCTTCTTAGCACATTGGATGCTATCATTACGGAGAACTAGTAAGTTGGTAAAATAGGTTTTGTGGGTATATCTCTAGTAAACCTTCACGAGACTATAACTCGTCCACTAGGGACACTTAGTGGTTTAAAGGCTTGTTATTTATGCTAAAAGTGACCGTAGCCTCGACGACACGGAGTTGTTGTATTTTATTGTTTTGTTTGATTTGCTCGAGGACTAGCAAAGTCTAAGTGTGGGGGAATCTGATTGGTGTAGAATACACCGTATTTACTATCTAGTAGTTACGCTTTCTTTGCTATTTTTCTTGTGAATTATGTACTTTACATGTGTTTTTGAGTTATTAGGTACTCTGGAGTCGCACGGAGGAAAAGAAGAAGAAAGTATCCAATTTGAGCAAAATGGGCGAAATTGTCATCTCACAGGCGAATGATATATGGAGCTGAGCCGAGGTTAAGGGGCAACTCTATTAGGAGGAGTGTTAAATAACAGCCAGCAAATGTTAAGGGGCTACCAGCTGGGTACCCCTTATCTGCCTTACCTGAGTGGTTATATCCACTTACATTTCTTACAACAAAAACTGAAAATCGAGAGGAGTTATTTCTTCTCATTATTTCACACCTGAACTGAAATTGAGAAACAAAGCAGCAGCTGCTGCTAAATTGAAATCGAGAGAGAAATGGAGGCAGAGATGGCCAGAATTGGAGGTACTTTACCATGGAATAGAGAGCAAGAACTACTCAGTGAGAGACGGATGTTTACTAGGTCGGAGAATCAGTAAAAGATGTTGCTCGAGTTCGGATCAAGATGGGTTTTGAAAGTTAAGTTGTAAATCGAGATTTGGGATCGTTGTGGCTCGTAGTTGGCAGAGATGATGTTAACATCGACCTCAGAAACAAAGTAGATGCTGCCGCGAATTTGGGTTGAAATTCCAGATGGGTTTGAGATTAGTGATTGAAGTATTGATGGCGTTGTTGAAGCTCGGTGAAAAGGGGTTTGTGAGATTTACATGAAATTGAGATGGTTTACTGCCATACAGGGAGAGAAAGGAGTTTGTGAAGAGGAAATTAGGGTTTTGATTTGTGAGTGTGTCCCTGAACAGATTGATGCAGGGTTGAGTTGAAGTTCAGTGGCAATGTCTTGAGTCTCAAATGCAGCTGAAGTTCTGGTGCTGATATTGAGAATTGCAGGTTCAGGTGGCCTGAGATGAGCTGTGAAGGCTAAAGGATAAGCTTGAACTGAACTGTGAAGTTGGTGGTTTGGTCTGGTGTTGTTGGTGGTGGTATGAAGCTGCTGTGATTAAGCCCAGTATGGGGGAATTGGCAGAATGGCAAGTGTCCATTGATCTGTGTCAGCAGCTGTGCAATGCAAGAAAGCCTAGGCTGTGAACTAGAAGAGCAGTGGTGCTTTGGCATAAGTCATGTGTGGTGTTGATGAATATCTGATGGAGTTGACCCAGGTGCAGGTGCAAGCTAGAACTGGTGATTGAAATAATTGAAGGCCTGGTGCTGCAAACTGGAATGGTGGCTTTGAGCAGGTGGTTTGGTCATGGGACTGAGATGTTACTGAAATGCATAGATGTATGTTAGGGGTTCTGTTGATTATAGAGGAGGAGAAGAATTGTGAATGTGGGCATTGAACTGAGATGGCTGGGATGTTTTTGGTGGTTTCTGGTATTTTACTGAAGTTACAGAAGCAACTCAGACTAGTAATGAAGCCTGGTGGTAATGATGCCTCTGGTGGTTTGAACTGACTCAGGGAATGTGGCTACAGAGAAGGATCACAGCTGGGAATGAACAGGTGCAATAGGAGCTGATAGTAGTAATGCAAATGGTTGACACAGTGATCCTGGTGGTGAGATTTTCGTGGTGCTAGTCACATTCTTTGGATGTTGTTGCTTTGAGAGGAATATACATTGAGTGGTGGAGTGTGCGGGCATGTTGCGGCAAAAAAGGAATATGGAAGTGAAGTGGCAGCTGAGTGGTGGTGGCTTGAGGTGTTATGCTGGTAGTATGAAGAATGAGATTGTTAGTGGCAGTGGCTCGACTCGGATGCGCTTAGTGGTATGCCTAGGACTGAAGCAATTGAGCTGAAGATTACAGGGCAGGATGTTGATTTGCAGTGTAGCCGTAATGGCTGGGTAGGCAGCTATGATGCACAAGGATGATGCTTCACAGAGTTCAGGCTGTGCAAAAACCTGGTCTGGCTTGGCCATTCAGCTCACTCAGCTGATCCAGGTCTGACTCTGACCTGACTCATCCTGACTCCCCCTGACTCGATGCTTGACCGATTTGACCCGATCCGACTCGTTGACCGGACCGATCCGACTCGTTGACCGGTGACCGGGCGGACTTTGCCGGTCACCGGAGCCGTTTTCCGGGCATTTTTCCGGCCGATTTCCGGCCACAATACCAGATTTCCGGCGGCCACTTTTGGGTCATATTTTCTACATGGGTTTCTCCCTCTTATGGGCTTGGTGGATTTTCATCTAATGGACTTTGAAGACTTGACCTAATTTTGGAAGGAGAGGAAAGGCTATAAAAAGAAGAATTCTACAACTTTTGGGGGGTCTTATATCTTATTCTTGGAACTTTGGAGAGCCGTTTTTGGTTGCACAACTAGGGTTTGCTTTTGATCATCTTCTTCTTTATTCCATTGATATTTTGTGATGAACTCCATAGCTATGAGTAGCTAAATTCTCTATTATTGGTTAAGGATGTAGTCCGATTTCTAAAACTTGTGTTTGCTTTATGTATTAGTTTTCTCTCTTGATTATCGTTCAATTCTCTACTGTTTTTATGATCACATGATTGAAGTATTGTGATAGGATTATGGTGTTTGATTAGTTAAGTGGCCAATTAATTGAACTGGCATCTTAGTCCATAGCTATTTTAGGGTTTTTCATCAAGCGATAACCTTGAATACGAGTAGCATGATATGTTTACGGTTTGTAGTGATACACTCTCGTAATCATATGTAGAGTTTGACCATTGTCCGAATTGTTATGTGCAACGCATGACAATTGCATTGATTAGCCTATTTCTGAAACTTAATGCTCCTAGGAATTGAACTTGATTAGCGCAAGGCGTTAGGTTATTCTTTAGGTAGAATTCACATATGCAGCCCTAATGTGTGTGTTGATGAACTTAGGAAATTAATAGATTATCTTGCTTTCTTGATTCTCTAGGCTTTTGATAACACAAGAGATTAAATCGTAATTCTAATCATATATGCAAGCACATGTCTAAGATTGAAGATAAATTCCTTGACCAATATCTCTCTCCATTGATTACTTTCTACAATTTACTTTGCTTTTAATTTGTTTTTATTGTTTAAATAGAAATAAGAAATCCCCCAATTGGTTACTTTAAGAAATTGATTACGAAATAACTACAATCGCCTCTCTGTGGATACGAACTCTTTCTTATCATATACTTTAGGAAAGTGAAATTATTTTTGACGCATACGACAGCGATCAGTAGTAGGGTTTTCTACATCTACACTTGCAATTGTGAAAGGGTGGTTTCTTTTCAATTCTGATAGTGACCTTTCAAGTCGCCAACTGGACTGCTGGATGAACAGATGCAACTTTGTGTACTCTTACAATTGTGAAAGGATGGTTTCTTTTCAATTATGATATTGACCCTTCAAGTTGCCAACGGGGCTGCCCAATTTGTAGTATATGTTGGAACAACCAATAAGATGCCGATGACATGGAAAGTTCATGCTGATGTGGCCTCACCAGAATAAAGAAAGATTGTGGGGACGACGTGTGGCGTTTTGAGGGGTCTCTTATTATAAATAAAGATTATTATTTCACAACTCTTGACTCCCACGTTCGTGCAAACTATTGGTTTTCATATTTTTTGCCAAGTATTGCTCAATTCTCCAAAAAGCCTACAAATCATATGATCCCACGACCGTCGGGTCTTTTTACTAATAAATATTAAAATATTATTTTTTTAATATTCTAAAATATTGGAGCATGAGTGAAAACCATGCGTGCTCATTCGTGCAAAATTGAGAGTTTCAGTCAAGAATAAACTCTTTTGAAAGTACAAAATATTGCACAAGTATCTAACAAAAATACTTAAATTATCAGGAATGGACGCACGTTGAATTGGTGGCCCGTGCACCACCATGGCTGGACTTGACCGGTCCACTTGGCCACCATGGTCGGCCGGTCCCACATTCATTAATCCACTTGGATAATCCTCCATATCTTAAATAGTCCTCCATATTTTGGTGAACCCTTTTCCACCAGTTGGATAATCTAGGTGGTCTCTCCACCACTAATGGATGATACTCATATCCTTGGTTGGTCTTTGTACCCATATTGGAAAGTCCTCCATCTCCTGTATCCAGAGTTCTCCAAAATTAGAGTTTCATACTTATCATAATTCTGATGAATATCAATAATTTTTATATTGATGTAGCTATCAATATTTAATGTTCGGTCCTGCTACCAGCATTATTGTTATTCGACTGCAACATGACATTGGACAACCATCCAATATTTCAGTGGACGACCATCGATTCCAATATTTACTGATACTTTAATTCCTACTTTGTAATTCAACAACTCATGACATGATGGATCAAGAATGGGAATTCTATAATAACTCAGCAATATCTGATTTCCTGTCAAATACTTGACACATCAGGATATATATTGGTTCATCATCGAGCAATCTCAGACTAAGTTTATCAATCTTAATCATTCGAGCACCATTGTTACCTCAATTGGCATAATTATATGTCATAGTTCATCAAACTCGACGTTTATGCATTATTGTTGTTCCAGCAGACAACTTATGTTCAGATCATGAGTCACGGAGAATATCACATTCGTCAATTATGCTCGAATCATCAAGGCTAAGACTCATGGCCTAGCCAAGTCAACAATTGTCCAAATAAATACAAGTCTGCCTTACAGACTCTACATACATGAGACATCAATCATGTCACATGAGGGAAATTTACTAGGATTTTGGTCTGGCGGCCTACAACACGTGCGATATAACAATACATCCACGGTGTAAAATGTGAGTAGTCGTGTTAGCAGTTGAAGGAGTTAGCAAAGTAGTGGATGGAAAATCAACCAAGTCTCCCGCGCAATCTGGAACTGGTTCAACCACGATTTCCCACTCCCACATTCTCCCTCTCCTCTGCAACCGTCGCACTTACTGAAGATCAATGTGTTAACTACTTATTCTATATAAATAGGTTCATCAACTTATGATTTGATAACACAACTTAACTCAATTTAGCATATCTCGGTCGAACACTACTTAACATAACTTAATCTGATCATAATTCACTGGTGGTTCATAAAACTTGTAGAAGTCTCCAACACATCCACAATCCTTCAATCATCATTGATCTCACACAATTCTCAGTTTTCCTCCTACATATCGACCCTCATCCCTTTTTGTGGCCGAATTGACTCTGGAACATCCATTGTCTTGGTTTAGGCCGGAGTCATATAGATTGATATCTCGAACTCAAAGCACTCTCGTGCAGTGCATCTATTAAAGTTTTAGGAAATTTGCTTAATCGAGGATCCTCCATAGCACAACCCTCCACTTTTCCGCAAAAACCAGCAAATCATTTTTACCCATCAACAGTTGCATGTATTTATAAGATTTTGTAGGATATTTGCTACTACTATGAAGTGGCATATTGTTATTGAGTTACCACTAGGACTGTCAATGGATAACCGAATATTCAACATCCTTTTAATCTCAATCGAAAATTTAGGTTATTATCTCAAGTTACGGATATCGGATAAAGATACAAATACCTTAGTGGATAATTTCTCCTTATCGGATACGGATACAGATACAAAAATACTAATATTCTATAGGATAATTATCCGATATCTAATAACATAAATATATGTGTATATAAAATTATTATATGTAAACTTACCTAGTTTTTTTACTTGTATTGATGATTTTGCTCGAAAGAAACGGAGAAATGAGAAAGTCATCAAAATTTGTTTGGTGTTACAATTTTTGAATCAAGAAAAGAAGAAGTGATTAAACACACAAAATCATTTTTTTTCTTCATATATATAGTTTTCAGATAATTATCGTATTATTGGATATCCATTAATTTAAACGGATTCGGATACAAAAATGATTTTCTATCGTCTGTCAGATAATTATCGGTAATGGATATCCAGTAAAATTAACATATTCAGATCCGAGAAAAATCATACTGATATGAAAATTATCTGTAATCCTACATGAATATCAATAATGTCGTAGAATAAAGCTTAATAAAGACGTATTAATCGTTTAATATTTACATCGGCTCACTTCCAATATTAGCTCATCCACATGTTTTTAGTTTGGGTTATTTGGTTTTTGGTACTTAGGTTTTGTCCAAAATTAGTGTTTGGTTTAACATTTGTCCAGCTTTGTGTTTGGTACTTGGAAATAACGTTGACTTCCGTTGACTTGATTTAAATTTATTTTATAAATAAATAATACTGAGTTTACAACTTTACCCTTGTAGAGGGTTTAGATCCAATGGCTTTTAATAAAAGCCTAAAGTGTGTGGTCACGATGTCATATTCCCTTTACTCTATCTCTATACTCTTCTTCTTGTTCTGGTCGACCAAATATTACAATATCCATCAAAAAGTAACCCCTAAATCTTGGATCTAGCTATGTAATGCATCGCAATCACGCATATCCTGATTCTCATAGGTTTCATATTGATTGCATCTAGATATCCTGATTTTAAGCTCAATCACACAATTACATACAAATTAACCCAAGCTGCCAAACATCATTTAATTTTTTCCCTAATTCCAATTTTCTGTAAACCAAATCGAAAATTGCCCAAAAAAAAGTTTGATTTTCTCTCTAAAATTGCAAACTCATGCTTTTTGTATCGTCAAGGATTCCAAATATACCTCTAATCTCTTTGTTCATCAACAATAGTCAATGGTAGCAACAAAAACAACTCGTCCCTGTAATTTCAGTTTGAATTTTGTACCCACTATGATGTCAAATTCCAAATTAAGCTCAAACCCACCTTCTAATTCATCATAGACTCTTCAAAACACCTCTTTCATTAACAACATTAAGCCATAAAATCAAATGTTTGTTTACCAATTAGCGAAGAGATCAGGGGAATAATTTTCGATGAGCAAAGATTTGTTTGCTTATCAAAGAGAATGGTTTCACCAGCCGTCAATTTGTATATCATGGAGAGATTGAGATGGTGGTCGAATTTAGTGTTGTTATTTGCGATTGTTGGTTGGGTTTGGTTTGAATTTGGGGTTTTGCAGGGATTGAATTTTGGGGGTCTTGTATGTCCTCTAAGAATGGATCTATGGGTTAGAAAAGTTGTGATTGTTCAATAATTGCTGGTGTGTATGATTTTGTCAGCGGTATCAAGAGACCAACACCAAACTTATCTTTTACATGCTTGAAGGTGTTAGTGGTGGTAGTTCAGGAGATGTTGGTGGCGGTATTGGTGAATTTGTAAGGATGTAAATATAGTTTCAGGTTATTAATTTATTATGTGAGTAAAGGGTACAATAGTAAAATTATTTAATCTGTGATGGAAAAGTTAGATTTAATCGAGTCAACCAAAGTCAACGTTATTTCCAAGTACTAAACGCAAAGATGGACAAATGTTAGACCAAACACTAACTCTGGACAAAATCTAAGTACCAAAAACTAAATAACCCTTTTAGTTTTCTGACGTAACCGGGTTTTGCTAACTGAAATAATTGTATCAGTAAATATTTATAAATGATTGAAACGAACCAAATCTCTGAATTTGCCGTATTATATAATCTTGTTTAAACCAGTTGATTTGTATATTAAATTTAGTAGCGCCGCCAATTTTTCAGTTTTTTAAGATCAAAATTATGTAATAAAATCTTATTACTTGTCGTATTCTAGAAACTCCGTTAAACATGTTAACTCACATCATCAGATAAAAAAATCAAATTGGCGGCTCTAACAACTTATTCATCGTCTGATTAAATTTTTTCTTTATTTAAAGAATGCAAATATTTGACATTATATTATGAAATGTTGTTTTTTTCAACCATGGATAAAGTCGTGAAGTAAATATTTAGTTATTTGGATGCATAGATTAAAAACTTAGCCTCACCGATGACAAATCATGTACTTTTTTGGGTTCAAAAACCCTTATTTACAAACGAACTTAAGTTTTGTCGTTATTGTACAGTTTTTGTTTATTTAGAGATTAGCTAATTAATAGATTGTATTTCATCAGAAAATGACAATGGTTATTACTCTTTAAAATTAAAATTCATATAAAGAAGAGGTCTTTTATGAATTATATTCCCAAAAACATACAAAGAACATCAGTAATATCTCCTCACAAATTATTTTTATTCCTCGGTAAGCACATTTATTACTATTAGTCAGCGTTGTATTCATCCGTTAAAATCATTTATGGTAATAAATATGATTTCAGTGTAATATTTACTGACACAACATGTGGTAATAAATTTAATTACTCCCTTCTCTAACCTTGAAATGAAGGGTAGTTTGTTTAAGCCGAGACGTCTTCAGGTTCTTAATGAGTAACAAGAGCGAGTGTCAACATTTTTGTTAGAGCACTACTCGGTCGAACTCGCAAGCGTTTCTATCTCAATCTTGTTTGTCAATGTTAGTGATCAAAACTATAAGTCTTGATTTCTAGTCTACTTATAGATGTCTCGGACTGATGAGTGCCAAATATTGCATATTTATACACCTTTTTATTGGCATTTTACTCATCTTTTGCGCTTAGAAATCAGATATTATCCCAGATTCTGTGTTTTCTTTGTTTTCAAGAATAAATATTTGTATTAATTAATTTTGTGTTTTTAGGTAATAAATAAAGCTCGGAGAAATTGAGGAGCCCAAACAGCAAAGAATTGGAGTCGAGCATCTATGGAGCAGATAGCCAAAGCCCGCGCGCGCAACAGTTGCAACCCATCCACAAGATGTGGGCTAGAGCTACCCATGACCCGGATCCGAGCCCGCTCACTCTGAGCCGTCGAGATCTCGCCTGGCTACATCCAACGGTCGCTACCTCCACGCGCATCGAAGGTCGCTGCTCCCGCGCAACACCAGATTACTCCAAGTCTTCCTCAGCCGTTCAGATCTTTTCCAAATAAATCCAATGCTCGCTGCAGCCTTCCCCATCAAACATCGATACGTCCGCTCTGCTGAAAAAATGACCAACACCCTATACCCCAATCGACCGAACCCTATTCTTCTCTTCCTCTTCTCTTTCTTCCTCTCCCACCCGCAAAACCCTACCTCCACCTTCTTCACCCATACCACCACCACGAGCCATCACTACCACCATCTCCCTACTCGCCATCATCATCAAACGCGCCGCAGTACCCGCTACCCCTCTCTACCTCGATTTATCTCTCTCTTAGCCTCTACCAACTCTAGAAGCTAATTTAGAGATAACTAGAAGCTAGGGTTTTCACCAAATCCATTGCATGGTCGATTCAAAGCTCTGAGACGAAGTGACAGAGCCAGAGCACAAATTCAGAGGCGATTGAGGGTATGGGTCTCGCATTTAATTCGTGTTTTGTTGAAAATTAGGGTTTGAATTTTTGTATGTATAAATAGGGTGAACTGAGGATGTTTTAGGGTTCATGCCTGGGCTAGCCAGAGCGTCAATTAGCTTTAATTGTGTTTAATTTGTATTTCTTGTTATTAAATCATGTTCTAAGTAATTAACTAGGGTGTTGTTGAAACCCCTAATCTTATGTCAAGTAGTTAGCCTTTGGATTTATTTGTGTGCAGCTCTATAACATGATTAGGATTAGTAGTTAATTGTAAGCTTTTGACCTGTGATGGAGTGTCTTGTAAGAAGACACTCCATACTAGGGGGAGATAGTGAATCGGTTGATGGATATCCACCCGAGACCTTCATGTGAAGGCTCAAGAGCATAACCATAGGAAAATTGCTTTAGCATAAGGTTGGAGGGTGAATGCAATCACCCTAGTGCCCTTCAATTAGCTATAATCTCCTTTGCTCCTTAGTTTAGAGTCACATCTAAATATCGACCGCCGACAACCTTATAATTGTGTTACACCTCTAAGAATTCAGTTAAGCATAGCCATTAGATCACTTAAGCACCACAAGTCTCTGTGGGAATGACCCGTATTTGCCACTGTCTATAAACTAGACACCGTGCACTTGCGGTTTAGACATAGTCGTAGGATATACATCTTTTAGCTCCTACCAAGTTTTTGGCGCCGCTGCCGGGGACTTGGCGCGTGCCTTGCTGATTTTTGGCTAGTTCTTTAATGAGTTTCCTTCCACCTTGTACATATTCACCTTGTGTTATTTCTTTTAGCTCTTTAATTAGTGTAACTTAGCTTGTTTTACCATTGCATTTAGTTTTCTTTTCTTTGCATTGCATCTTAGGGTGTGTGGTGTGTTGCGCATTTCACCCCGCATTTCATACTTTATTTCCTTTCAGCTATTAATTGTCTATCTGTGTAATCTTGCATTGTAGTCTTGCATTGTTAGCATAAATTAGCATGACTTAGTATGATCTTGCATTGTAGTGCTTCTTTCTATTAGCTCAGCTGAGCTTTGTCATCAGTTTACAAGGAGACTAAAGCAGCCCGTATCTTAGTGCCTTGTAACTCTTGATCCCTGTGTCGGTCAATTGATTCTCTAGTTAGTGCTTGGGTTGGTATCCATCTTGATCTTCTCACTGTAACATCCACATTTTTGAAACTAAACTCTCATTTTGAGCTAGCAGTACACGTGAACTGTGGAGCAAACCCAAGGCAGACCACAAAGTCTTTGCGGACTTGAGGTACTTGCTATCTTTGTGAGGTGTGCTACTCATTGCCATGTGGATAAGGTAAGCTCACCAAATCCGTATTTTGTGAGTCCGTGGAGCACCGAATGATTGCCCTGTACCTGTGTGTTGTTTGACCATTGTGTTAAAAGCCGGACCACGCTCACTTGCTAGCCCCTGAAGCTACAAGTTTGAGCCAAGTGTGAACCATTGAGCAATTGAGCCAAAGATCTCGTGAGGAAGTGCATAACCTAGCTGACCCCTGAACCGCAATCATGTGCCTTCCTGTGCTGTTTAGCCGCAAATCTATGTGATACCCTGGTTGACTGTTGAGCCAGTTACCAAGCATGCTAGACCTTGCATGAATGAATGAATAATATGTATGCTTGCTTGTTGACCTTGTGCTAAACCTTATCTGAGCTTTCCCTGTGCATGCTCTGAGTTGTGCACTGCACATTTGTTTGGAACCCAATTGAAAACTTGAAAATCACAGCATTTGAGCTGAGATTGCTAAAACTTTGAGTGAGATCAGTTTGAGAGTTTGCTGAGTGAAAAATTTGATAATCAGCTGAGAGTTTTGTGGGTGTTTTGTGAGAATTTGGCTGAGATTTGGCTGGACTTAGACCTGCCAGATTTGAGCAACTGAAGCTCTCAGTTGTGAGCTGAAATTCTCAAAATTTTGCTTGATATCAACTACACTTGTTGACTCGAGTGAGCCGAGTGAGGGTTGAATAGAAAACTTTGACTCAGTGAGTAAAAGTCCGAGCGGAGAGCCGAGTGAGTGAACTGGTTCTTGTTCACCGAGTTGAACCGGCGAGTTGAGTTGACTCCTCGAATCGCCGAGTCACCTAACTCGGCGATTTACCGAGTTGAATCGGTTTTCATTTTTCAACATAATTTGGGCCGTGCAGCTACTAGACCAACCCGTCACCCACACCACTGGGCTAATCGAACCCAACCTGGGCTGCAACCAAACTAAGCCCTCAAAGAACTTTGGGTTGTGCGGTTTCACACTGTCGGGCTGTCTGCACACACCGAGCCCACATCATCTCGGGCTGAAATACACTTATTCAAATTGGGCTTAGCAAATTCAAAAAGTAACCTTTTGGGCTTACACTTAGAATAAAGTGTCATTTTCTTTTGTGGGTTGTATCTATCTGGGTTTGCTCACATAGCTGGGTTGCACATAACCCAACTAATCCCAATAAACCAAAGAAACCCACAAAAACCAAACAACAAGCCCACAACAAACCAAAACCCAACAAACCAAATAAACCCTCTTAAACCAAAACTGAGCCCACTTTCCATAACCTTGGGTGTTTCTTTTTGAGTTCAATTTGAGTGCTAAATCATGTCAGGATTTTGGTCTGCATCTGGGGATGGAACCAAATCCATTAGAGAGCTTGCTTACGAGCACGCTTCACAGGATGAACTCCCCACATACCATAGTGATTTTAGGGATTATTATGAGCCTTCTCAGGGCCCTGACCTTGAGTACTCATACCCTAACCATCATGAGCACATGTATCAGTCACCACAGTGGGGAGATGAACAATTTTATACTCCCCGACTCCTTGTTTACAATCACTAATGGAAACTCTCATGGAGCAAAATGCTAGGCTTGAACTGAATGCAATACATGACCATCCATATAGCAACATGCATGATCATCCCTTCTCTAGTGAACCATGTGCACAACCATTTAATGATTATTCATATGAAACATGCATACCCACTATTGAAGACTCTCCCTCCATTGAACAATGTCACATGTTCTTAAAGATGAACCTGATTCATTTAGAAAAAGAAGAATGGAAGGCAGTTCATGATAGAATGATTATTGTCCCTAATAAAGAAAATCTTGAAAATAGTGTTTCTCTTCCTACTCATGCAACGAACACTGAATATGAACCTAATCTAGAGGTAAATGAGTATACTAGAAATACTAATAGGGAAATGAATTCTTGCTATGATGATGATGATGATGAATATGAAGAGCATGTGTATTTTGAAAATGTAGTAGAATCTTTAGGTTCAGAGACATTAAGTGTCTCTTCTGTGAACCCTATGAATGATACTTCTTCTAACATTCATACATGTGATCTTAACTATGAGCTTAGTTTTGTGAAATTCTTCAGTGAATGTGAGCATGCTACACAACTTATTTGTGACTTAGGAAAAGATGAATCTTCTGTTGACACTAATGTTCTTTTGGATCATGATATTATTGTTGTGTCTGATTCCCTGCCCATATCACAACATGTTGCCTGCTCTGATGATTATGACATGGTGATTGATGAATTGTTCTATCTTTGTGAACATGATTTACCCTCTTCGACTTTAGGAAAGTGTGTGATGGTACAAATGATCGATACATGAAAACAACTTAGATGTACCTAACCTCTCTCCCGAGTCACAAATTGAAACTCCTCCACCAAACCTAGGTGTAGTTTGTCACAAAATTGCAAAACCAACTTTTCTCGAAAATGCCTAACTTAGGCCTAGAACTTTGTGCTTCCCAAGTCCTCTTGGACTATTTTGCATCAAAGTATAACACTCTTAAGGAGCCACAGTTGGAATATGTATGTCCACTGTTCTTAGCAAAACTCATTTTGAGTTAGACCTTTTGCATGATGTACCGTTAAAATTGCAAGATTTTGTGCTCCCAAACACACCCGTTCACAAGTTTAGGTTTGGGGGAAACTCCTTCACATTTGCAGTCTTACTTGCACTCTCATTTTATATCTATGTAAGGCTGCTGATGTTTGTATATATTTTCTATTGGGTTGATCCTCAACTCTTTAGACTCTTGGTTTATGGTGAATTTTCATTGTATATATCCAGTAGGACTTGTTAAATTTTTCTTTTCTTGAAACGGTTGAGTCTTCTTGTACATATATTGTGCTAATCCGATATGATCTCCGCTGAGAATGTTGGATTCTAGCCTTGACTAGTGAAGCTCTAACCTTGCTCCGCCGACATCCGGTAATCTCTTCCCTTTTCTCTTATCAGCATAGTTCTCTCGGTATGTGACTGTTTAAATTTTTCCTATCTGTTGACACATTGAGGACAATGTTTGATTTAGGTTTGGGGGTGCATTTGCATTTGCATATAGAGTTTTTAGTCTTTTTAATTTTAGTCTTTTTAACCTTTTATTTTCAAAAAAAAAAAAAAAAAAAAAAAAAAAAAAATTCAAAAACTCTTTTTGTAAAAACCTCCAACTCTTAGAGATTTTAGAGTCACTAGCATGCTTCTAGCTATGTTTACATAGAGATTCTCGACCGAAATAACGAAACTTGGAAGTACTTGGAAAACGCAATCGGGTTCCTTAGTTGATTAGAGCGTTAAAGTTGGATTTAACCATACCGGAGGGCGAATTAGGTGCTTTGTTTAGATATTCGGTAGTAGAATTGTGATCAACCATAGTGGAGACTACCCATTTTACATCAAGCGAGGTACCGACCTTCACTCTTTGTGACTTTCTAGAAAAGCTTTTAGAGTGTGTGTCACCGTACGTCAATTCCGGGTAGGAATGGTGAGCTACCCAACTTCGCACCACTTGTAGCACTACTTTTGATCTCTTGAGTGCTAATTCCGTCAATCATGAGGGTGACGTCTAAAGATGAAAACTCCTTCTAAATATCGATTTGTAGTTAGCATCACTCTCTCTCTCAATCAGCAGTTCCATAGAAACACATCATCGTCAGCAAGCGGAGCAACATCAGAATATTCGAAGAAAAGTTGATATAGTCCAAGGTTACGTGCAACAAAGGAAAGAAAAGAAAATAGGATGAGAATTAATAAAATTTATAAAATCAAGACAATACAAGTGTGGAAAAATTGAGTGATAAAGTCCTTTGTCCATGGAGTTAGTTGTTTCATTATTTGTATTTTTATTTTCACTTATTGTAATGTAAAAAAAAAAAAAAAAAAAAAAAAAAAAAAAAAAAAATCAAAAAAAAAAAAAAAAATCAAAAATCAAAAAAATATTGTAGTTTATTTTTGCTACCACCATGGTAAAGAAGAATTTAAAAAGAAAAATCCAAACAACAAGGAATTTGAGTAGAAAAGTTAAAAATTGTCAAGTTTTGTGAAGTTTAGAAATTCGTCATCAACATTTGAAGACCGAAGACCGAAGATTGAAGACGTTTCTATGGTTCTTATGAGAGAGTGATATTAATTGCCGATCGGGTGAGAAGTGAGTGAGTACTCCCACCCCTTGCTAATGGTTGATTTCCTTTCTTAGAGATCATCGAGAAAAGATTCTTTTTGTCCACATTTCGTGGAATCTCCAGATTTTATTTCGGAAGGTTATCCTTCTTACCTACAACGTGTGCGGGATTTCTCTCTTTATTCCCGCCACGCACACATGAGAGACTAAAAAGCGATCTTTTTGAGTGCAATTATCATAAAACCCTAATGGTGAGGCGAAGTTGAGACTTATGATCACAATCGAATCCGAATTCTTTCATATGGTATGGTTACTTCTCGCTCAAAGACTTAAGGATGAGAATGCGTTCTTTGGTAGTTCTAACTTCATGTTACTAGCATGCGAAACTCTATGTCCTCATAGCTTCTTGGAGGCTTGAGACTCTTTTACACTCTGAAGTTGGAGAAGGTTTTGTGGGTACACCTCTGGTAAACCCTCACGAGACTACAACTCGTCCACTAGTGACACCTAGGGGTTTAAAGGCTTAGTGCATACGCTAAATGCATTCGAGAGACCTACGACAGTGGTATAGTTAGGATTTCTTCATTTCTGTTTCACTTGAGGACAAGTAAAATTCAGGTTTGGGGGTATTTGATGAGTGCCAAATAGTGCATATTTATACACCTTTTTATTGGCATTTTACTCATCTTTTGCGCTTAGAAATCAGATATTATCCCAGATTCTGTGTTTTCTTTGTTTTCAAGAATAAATATTTGTATTAATTAATTTTGTGTTTTTAGGTAATAAATAAAGCTCGGGGAAATTGAGGAGCCCAAACAGCAAAGAATTGGAGTCGAGCATCTATGGAGCAGATAGCCAAAGCCCGCGCGCGCAACAGTTGCAACCCATCCACAAGATGTGGGCTAGAGCTACCCATGACCCGGATCCGAGCCCGCTCACTCTGAGCCGTCGAGATCTCGCCTGGCTACATCCAACGGTCGCTACCTCCACGCGCATCGAAGATCGCTGCTCCCGCGCAACACCAGATTACTCCAAGTCTTCCTCAGCCGTTCAGATCTTTTCCAGCTAAATCCAATGCTCGCTGCAGCTTCCCCATCAAACATCGATACGTCCGCTCTGCAGCAAAATGACCAACACCCTATACCCCAGTCGACCGAACCCTATTCTTCTCTTCCTCTTCTCTTTCTTCCTCTCCCACCTGCAGAAACCCTACCTCCACCTTCTTCACCCATACCACCACCAGAGCCATCACTACCACCATCTCCCTACTCTGCCATCATCATCAAACGCGCCAGTAGTACCTGCTACCCCTCTCTACCTCGAGTTATCTCTCTCTTAGCCTCTACCAACTCTAGAAGCTAATTTAGAGATAACTAGAAGCTAGGGTTTTCACCAAATCCATTGCATGGTCGATTCAAAGCTCTGAGACGAAGTGACAGAGCCAGAGCACAAATTCAGAGGCGATTGAGGGTATGGGTCTGCATTTAATTCGTGTTTTGTTGAAAATTAGGGTTTGAATTTTTGTATGTATAAATAGGGTGAACTGAGGATGTTTTAGGGTTCATGCCTGGGCTAGCCAGAGCGTCAATTAGCTTTACTTGTGTTTAATTTGTATTTCTTGTTATTAAATCATGTTCTAAGTAATTAACTAGGGTGTTGTTGAAACCCCTAATCTTATGTCAAGTAGTTAGCCTTTGGATTTATTTGTGCAGCTCTATAACATGATTAGGATTAGTAGTTAATTGTAAGCTTTTGACCCTGTGATGGAGTGTACTTTAAGAAGACACTCCATACTAGGGGGGAGATAGTGAATCAGTTGATGGATATCCACCTGAGACCTTCATGTGAAGGCTCAAGAGCATAACCATAGGAAAATTGCTTTAGCATAAGGTTGGAGGGTGAATGCAATCACCCTAGCTAGTGCCCTTCAATTAGCTATAATCTCCTTTGCTCCTTAGTTTAGAGTCACATCTAAATATCAGTCGCTTCGACAACCTTATAATTGTGTTACACCTCTAAGAATTCAGTTAAGCATAGCCATTAGATCACTTAAGCACCACAAGTCTCTGTGGGAATGACCCGTATTTGCCACTGTCTATAAACTAGACACCGTGCACTTGCGGTTTAGACATAGTCGTAGGATATACATCTTTTAGCTCCTACCACGGACTAGGATAGATTGTGTAGTTCAGCATTAGACTTCACGACGTTCATCATTTGAAGACGAAGAACTACTAAGGAGAGCTTGTGGAACTTCATCAACAAAAGGTATGTGGAGACTGAAACTCATCTATCACTTGGAAAGTCTATTTCTACTCTATCTCATTGAGACATAAGTCGTAGTACTATATAGTTTTCTATTATGCACATTTGATATTTCGAGCTGAGTTTAACTCGGTTACATATTTCTCGAAATATGTGTTGGTAAGCTTTCGCTTCAACCAAGGTCATCTTATATTCTTGACGAAAGTCAAAAGATGATCATGTGAAAATTGCCGAGTAACATCTTACATGGTTTGTGTGATACAATCATTTAGTATAGACTTGGAATGTTTCGTAATGATTATTTCAATAACTTGAAAATTGCTTTAATGCTAATAGTGTGTGAAAACGGCTATTGTCATCCTCTAAGAAAGTTTCAATGATTGAAATAGACTGTAGAACACTTAACCAACATTGGATTATAAACATGTTATGCACTCTTGCATATATGTAATCCATGTCCGGGAACCACAGTATGCATACTCGTATGCGTACCTGTTGGTTTGTGAAAGTCCGGGATCCAAAGTACACGTACCCGTACGTGTACTGGCGTAAGGTTCAGGTCCGGGAATTTCTGCTGGGTTTGGAGGTATGCGTACAAGTTCGCATACTGGCGAAAACCAAACTTGGTCCGGCTACTTAAGTATGCGTACACGTTTGCATACTTGAGTGGTTAAAGTTCTAAAATCGGTTGTAACATGAACTAATACATTTATACAATAAGGAATGCAATCTTTGCAAACCGTGACTATAATGTTCATGAATTGATTCGAGTGAATCAAACCGATTTTGCTTCAATTGTGTTCTTGTATACTTCTATGAGAATATAGCAGTTGAACAACTCTTTAACTAGCAATTGTGTTCTTGCTTCAATTGTGTTCATTTGAGTCAAATTTGAACTAGTTATGGTTAAGATGAATAAGGTTGATATGAGAGTATTCATATGGCTAACTTCGGCTAACTACTGTTGAGCCAACATAGTGTACACGTTTAGGTACGGTTACTCAAACCTAAATAAAGGTACATTTCATTTATGTATAACAAGCTAAGTTCGATCTAACGGTTGAAAGATATTAGCTTGAGTCTAATTAGGTTTTCATCTAACGGTGAATATTGCATACTTTGTTACCAAGGTAACTTAGATTGAAAACCCTGATTTGAAAACTATATAAAGGAGAACTCTAGAAATTGGGAAACCTAATCCCCACAACTTCTGTGTGATACTAGTTGCGACTAGAGTCGATTCGCCTTTAACCTTAGGTTTTTCACGAAACCCTGTAGGTTAATGATTTGAAGACTTCATTGGGATTGTGAAGCCAAACCCAACTATTTTCTCTGTAGTTGCGTGTTCTGATCTTACTTTTACTATTGTGATTGAGTATTATCTTTGCTAAGATTTGCTTGAGATTTATCTCCGATAGGTAAGATTAAAAGTAGTCACAAACATCTTCGTCTCATCGTTTGTGATTCCACAATATCTTGTTTCGCTTCCATACGATTAAGATTATTGTGAGGTGATTGATAATACTAGGTTGTTCTTCGGGAATATAAGTCCGGTTTATCAATTAGTTCCTGTGCACCTTGATTTATCAAAAGACGGAAAAAAACTCGTAGGTATTTTTGTGGGAGACAGATTTATCTATTCCAACAGACTTTTCTGTGTGAGACAGATTTGTTTATCAAGTCTTCGACTTTGGGTCGTAGCAACTCTTGGTTGTGGGTGAGATCATCTAAGGGAATCAAGTGCGTATAATCCTGCTGGGGTTCAGAGACGTAATGAGCGCAACTGTACCTTGATCAGTGTGAGATTGATTAGGGCTCAACTACATTCCAGTCCGAAGTTCATTGGTATTAGGCTAGTGTCTGTAGCGGCTTAATACAGTTTGGTGTTCAAAGCTGGACTAGGTCCCGGGGTTTTTCCGCATTTGCGGTTTTCCTCGTTAACAAAATTCTGGTATCTGTGTTATTTCTTTTCTGAAAAGATGAGGGTACCCAAATATACCTTAATCTAAAACTTTTCCACCTATAAGTCCTTTCTCCGAAAGTGATTGTCTATGGACTGAGTCGAGACAATACAACTAATAGGTTCACACTTCGTGTGACCGTCTATGGATACGAGATCGAGACAATACGACAACAAGATAACTTGTGTGATTGACTATGGATACAAGATCGAGACAATACAACAACGAAGTATGTTTACTTGATAAAAGGTTCGGACTTAACCAAACACAATAGGATTGCTATCAAGTAAATAGGAATTAACGTTTGTGTATTTTACTTCTAATTATAATAAAACAATTATAGATGCGTAAATAGAAAAGTAAAAGACACAGCAAGATTTTGTTAACGAGGAAACCGCAAATACAGAAAAACCCCGGGACCTTGTCCATAATTGAATACTCTCAAGATTAAGCCGCTATACAAAATCTAAACCAACTTCGTATAGTTGAGACCAAGCAACTAAACCTATAGTTCACCAAGTTCCGTCTGTATCCCTGCGCCTTGATAGGTGTCTAAAACACCTAATTTTATATCGAGTATTTATGCTTTCTTTGCAAGTTATCTTGTGAATTATGTATCTTATGTGTGAATTTGAGTCTTATAGGTGTTTTGGAGTCATTGGAGCAAAAAGAAGTGGGACTCGTTCAAATCCGGGATTTCTTCTCATCATCTTGGAGAGAATGAGGCGAAGCCCACGGCGAAAGAAAGAGATCATTCCATGAGCGAAATCAATGATTAAGCTTGTCAGTCCCCTGAAATTGACAATACACGAATTACGCAGGACGACCCATATCCAAGCAAATGGGTGCCTAAGTAAATCCTATCTATTACAACCCTGAATCCGATGAGAGATATGTTTCTCTCATTCACTTGAAACTCAGCCAAAAGAAAAAGCAGCGATTCCTGCTGCTAAATCAAGAGACGATCGAGCTGAAATTTGAGTATGGATCTGAAGCTGAGAAGTGACATTCGAGCTAAGATGGTGGATTGGAAGACAAACTGAAGTTATATAATGAATCATAGAGTAGGGTTTGAGAGGAAATACGGTTTGAATGGAATTCAGAGGATTAACGGCTGAAGTTCTTGTCGATTTTGAGGAAGAACTGTTAACGGGTTTGATGGAGTTCAAGATGGAGGAAATGAGCTGCAGCTGATGGTTCGAATTGTAATTGAAGAATGATGAAATGATGGGTTTATGGTGAATTGACACAGGCTAGACCTAGGAGCTCAGAATGAGAAGAGGTGAAGAAGAAATTAGGGGTTTGCTGTTAATCCGAGAAATCAATGAAGCTGTTGTGAGTCGGAGAGTAATCGATGTGAAAATCTGAGATTGAAGAAGATAGAACTACAGTCGTCGAATGAAGCACTGAATGGAAAATGGGTTCTGGGCAGAATTTCATATGGGTTGAATGTTGGCCTGAGGTGCTATGAGTCATGGAAGATTAACTGGGAGCTGCAGAATTGAAGTTGCAGTCTGAACTGTGGGTGTTCTCGGTGGGTAGGAAGTTGGTGGTTTGCTGTTGAGATGCTGTGGTTGGAGATATTAAACTGAGCATGGGTTTCAGGTGAGAAAGCAGCTGGTGGTGGTATGTACTTGTATGGATGGAGCTAATCTGTGTTAGGCAGAGAAGATGGTGATGGAGACAGCTATGGAGTGTAAGCTTATGGAGAAGCCACAAGCTGCCACAAATGAGATGTGAAGAAGTTACAGAGATTGTGGGACTGCAATGGATTGGCAGTTGCAAGTAGCAGCTGGGAATAATATTACAGGGAAATGGAATGCAGGTCTGAAGCCAACAAGGAAAGGCTGGTCAAATGTATAGGCTGGGTGAAGATTTGAACAGGCTATGGCAGAATTGATTAAGAACCCCAGGGTTTAAGAGAAGGCTCAAGAGGAACTGGATCGAGTTGCAGGAAAGAACAATGGATTTGCGAGTCTGAGACAAGGAAGCACCTGGTGGATTATGAAATTGTATGGGCTGAGATGCAGTGGCAGTATGTTGCAGTTTTAGAAGCTAAGAAGTTTGGCAGGGAAGCAAGGATTGCAAATGCAATTGCAGTTCAGATGAACTGAGGATGTACTATGGGTTGGCCTGAGATGAAAGAATGGCAGAGTGCAAAGTTGGTTTGAGCTGCTGCTGCAATTGCAGAGTTGTAGGCATTGGTGGTTTGAACTGAGAGCTGGAATCACAAGGTGTATGGGCAAATGGCTAAATGATAGAGCAATGCTGTCTTGTATTGACTTGAGAGGCTGAATGTATGAGATAATGGGTGTGACAATGGAGTTGAATCGAGGCTAGGCTGAAGCGATGGGATGACAGAGTGGAATGGTGGTGATTAATGATAGGATTGCAGGTTCAGCTGCTGCAGAAACTAGAATTGATGGAAGTGAAAATGGTGGTAGTGGTGATGGATTCAGGTTATAGACGAGTGGTGATGCTGTTGTGATGAGTGCGCTGTAAGGGGAAGTGTTGGCGAGGCTGTGAAGAGCAAACAATTGACACTGTGGCTGCAAGTGAAGATAAGGCGAGGGAATGATGCAGTGAGCTTGAGCTGGAAATGCTTGCACAGGGACAAGGTGCTGGTGCCAGAGTGAATGGATGCAGTGTTTGAATGACCTGTGAATGCATGAGTATTGTGTATGAATGCTCTGCAGGGAAGAAGAGTGTGAAATGGCCTGACAAGCTGTTGAGAAAGCTGAGAAGGATGAGAAATTGCAGGTTATGAAGTTTTGAAAGGCTGAGCAGCCATCATGGATGGATAGATGGAATTAGTGAAGCACAATGATGGTGCATCACAACTTAAGGTCTGTGCAAGATGACATTAGCCTAGCTGAGTTAGCCTCTGACTCAGGCATTAGCTATAATCTGACTAGACAGATGACTCTGAACCTGACTTTCCCTGACTCGGTTTAACTCGGTCTGACCGAGTTGACCCGCCGATTTGACCCGTTGACCGGTGGCCGGGTGGACTTTTCCGGCCACCTGAGATATATTTTCCGGCCAACTTCCGGCCGATTTCCGGACACAATCCCAGTTTTCCGGCGACGGTTTTTGGACATAATTTCACATGGGTATTTCTCACACATGGGCTTGGTGGACCACTTGGAGATGGGTTTTGAGAAGACCTAATATTGGAAGGAGTATCCTTTTGGAAGGGGAGAAGCATATAAATAGAAAAGTCTTTCTCAAACCTAGAGATATCTCCATGAGGGAGACTTCTACTTGTTTTCTAGGGTTTCACATGATAGTTTTCTTCTTTGCTTTCTATGATGATTTTCAAAAACACAAGTAACTATTATTGGTTGAAGATGTAGTTGGATATTGCAACCAAGTTATGATTTTTATGAATTAGTTTTCTCTCAAAATCATTGTTCACTTTCTACGGGTTATAATAATTGCATGATTGATGTATTGCAATATGATTGAATGTTTGTTTAGTTAAGTCTAGAATTGATTGAACTCGCATCCATATCTATAGCTATTTTAGGGTTTTCATCGAGCGATAACCTTGAATACGAGTAGCATGATATGATTCTAGGTTGTAGTGATACATCCTTGTAATCATATGTAGAAATTGACCTTTGTTCGAATTGTTTGCGCAATGTATTACAATTGCATTGATTAGCCTATTTCTGAAACTTAATGCTCCTAGGAATTGAACTTGATTAGCGCAAGGCGTTAGGTTATTCTTTAGGTAGAATTCACATGCGCAGATCTAATGTGTGTGTGATGAATTAGGAAATTTACGGAGTATTCTTGCAATAAGATATTCTATGGCTTTTGATGATAGCGAGATTAAATACGAATTCTATTCATATATTCATAAACTTGTTTACAATTGAAGATGAAACCTTTATCCAATATTTCACATCCTTGATTTGCGTGTTTATTGTTTTGCTTTTATTTTATTTTCACTTATAAAAATCAGAAAATCCTCCGTGTTACTTATAAGATACCGAAACATATTGACAACCTAGACCTCTCTGTGGGAACGATCCTTTCTTGCCCTTGCTTCATTATATATTTTGAGTAGTAAGAAAGTGTAATTTATATTTGTGTCGGCTGACAACCGGTCACGCCTCCAACTTGCAATAAGTCACGCACTTGGAACAATTCCTTTGGTTCGTATTCCAAACAGTAAAGGAACAACAAATCTGTTTGGTAACAACTCTTTTCAACCAAGTGATGTGAGTTCGACAAAAGGCTCTTCTGTTTATCCAAATAAAATCCTTTGTCAGGTCCTTAGATCTATCTAATAACAACTACCAAAGTAATTGTCTAGATTTTGCAATCAATACTTTAAATCACAAAGAATTGTATTAATGCCGATCTACTCAACTAATCAATCCAATCTACCACAAGGATAAATTGATTATAGTTGGATCCTCTTTAACCGAAACAAGTATTGTGCACACCAAAACCCAAATCAGAAATCTTCTTCGTCTTCAAATCTTCTTAGATCTTCAATAAACACCTGCACACAATCAACTTGAATCTCTTGTGATCAATCACTCACAGAACGGAGTCTATTAACAATGGATTATCACAAGACGTCTTTAGATCTACAAACAGTCTAAAGATCCCCGTCGAAACTTCGATCTAGTTTGAGTGAATCTTATATCCGAAGAGAAGATTCTCAAGCATAAACAAACTAGGTGCAATCAAAGTTCAACAACCGTTAGTCAATCAAATCAATCGAAACTAATAATAAACTGCAATTATCTAGTTTCCCATCAACGATACTCGTAGAGCTTCCCAATCCCAAAGAAGTCTTTAAAATGAGCGGTCGTAAGAGATTTCGCCTAATTATGGTACTGGTCTCTCCGAATATACGGCTCCAACAGTAACAACACAACAAGGTAGTTTTGCTGGCTCTGAGGATTAGTTTGCTCGAAATGCAAACTTCAATATTTATAGACCAAGGAAGTTTGGACACCAAGGAATTTCGAAAACCGAAAATATATTCAAGATATGCAATATATTTCCAAATTCGGTTTCCATAATTAAAAAGACGAGGGTACCCAAATATACCTCAATCTAAAACATTTCCACCTATAAGTCCTTTCTCCGAAAGTGATTGTCTATGGACTGAGTCGAGACAATACAACTAATCGGTTCACACTTCGTGGGATCGTCTATGGATACGAGATCGAGACAATACGACAACAAGATAACTTGTGTGATTGACTATGGATACAAGATCGAGACAATACAAAAACGAAGTATGTTTACTTGATAAATGGTTCGGACTTAACCAAACACAATAGGATTACTATCAAGTAAATAGGAATTAACGTTTGTGTAATTTACTTTAAATTATAATAACAACAATTATAATTGTGGAAAATAAAAGTAAATGACACAGAAAGATTTTGTAAATTTGGAAACCGCAAATGCAGAAAAACCCCGGGACCTTGTCCAGAATTGAATACTCTCAGGATTAAGCCGCTATACAAAATCAAACCAACTTCGTTTAGTTGAGACCAAGCAACTAAACCTATAGTTCACCTAGTTCCGTCTGTATTCCCACGCCTCCAACTTGTAATAAGTCACGTACTTGGAACAATTCCTTTGGTTCGTATTCCAAACAGTAAAGGAACAACAAATCTGTTTGGTAACAAATCTTTTCAACCAAGTGATGTGAGTTCGACAAAAGGCTCTTCCGTTTAGCCCAATAAACTCCTTTGTCAGGTCCTTAGATCTATCTAATAACAACTACCAAAGTAATTGTCTAGATTTTGCAATCAATACTTTAAATCACAAAGAATTTTATTGATGCCGATCTACTCAACTAATCAATCCAATCTACCACAAGGATAAACTGATTATAGTTGGATCCTCTTTAACCGAAACAAGTATTGTGCACACCAAAGATAATGAACCCAAATCAGAAATCTTCTTCGTCTTCAAATCTTCTTAGATCTTCAATAAACACCTACACACAATCAACTTGAATCTATTGTGATCAATCACGCAAAGAACGGAGTCTGTTAACAATGGATTATCACAAGACGTCTTTAGATCTACAAACAGTCTAAAGATACCTGTCGAAACTTCGATCTAGTTTGAGTGAATCTTATATCAGAAGAGAAGATTCTCAAGCATAAACAAACTAGGTGCACTCAACAACCGTTACTTAATCAAATCAATCGAAAACTAATAATAATATGCAATTATCTAGTTTCCCACCAATGGTACTAATAGAGCTTCTCAATCCCAAAGAAGTCTTTAAACTGAGCGGCCGTAAGAGATTTCGCCTAATTAGGTTACTTTCCTCTCCGAATAGGCGGCTCCACCAGTAACAACACAACTAGGTAGTTTTCATGGCTCTGAGGATTAGTTTGCTCGAAATGCAAACTTTGATATTTATAGACCAAGGAAGTTTGGACACCAAGGAATTTCCAAAACCGAAAATATTCTCAAGATATGCAATATATTCCAAATTCGGTTTCCATAATTCCTGGAAATGCTTTGTCCAAACATTGACAGAACATCTCTTAGAAAATCTCCAACTAGTAAATGCACATTACTAAGTTTCATTTTCCAAAAATAAAATTAAAAACCTTAATTAAAAGATTCTCAACTTATTTTTCGATCCGGGATTTTTTCCTTTAGCTATTAAAGAATATCTTTGAACAATAAAAGATAAGCGTTACTGCACATGTTCAATGTTTGTCGACATCTTAACTTTGTAAGTCCTCTTTCATACTTACAATCTTGAAACCGATTTGCCACACTTCCAAACAAGTTTAGAATTGGTTCACCTGACTTTCAAGAACTATGTGATTGATTAAGAACACTCAATCACCAATCATGGGTTTCACGGTTCTACCAAAACAAGTTTCGGTTCTACCTCCATGTGAGTACTGGATTTAGTCACACTATCTTTCCAAAATTCGGTTGACTAGGTACTAGGATCGGTTCCCACATATATATGGTATCTAACTTGTATTTGTTGCACATCTCCATAGGATCGGTTCCCAATGTCTAAAAACGTGTTTCACATGTTCATAGGATCGGTTCCCAATATCTATAAACGTGTTGCACCTCTTACAAGGATCCATTCCCCTTTTGTGATCGGTTTCACCTTTTACTAGGATCAGTTCCCTTTTGCCTAAAGTTGGTCATACCAATAACACTAAATAGATCATACCATCTCAGGTGATTTCTTAAAATCGGTTTCACTAATAAAAGTCATACCAATACAAAAGTCAGGCCATGTGAATAGTTTTACCAAGAACATAAACAAGTCATGAGTGGTTATACTAATAACACATATTGGTAGTTCAAAAGATATGCAATGAATAACAATACCAATAATCCCAGCGATTTCCCTTTCGATTCACAATACAAGTTCATGAATTTACTTCCTTTAAACGAATGTAAAACAATGTTTCCTAGGATGAAATCTTCACCTCATACCCATATATAATCACAATAGCATTTAAACGATTATGTCGATGTCTTATATACGAAGTTCAGAAGATAAATGTTATACTTCGTATTGTATTCATTAATACTACGTCTAACTAGAGTGTAATCATTCATGCTTCGCAGTTATGTTTTCAATATGCACGACTTGAAAGATACGTTAGGGAATGAAACAGTTCAAGTCAAATATCACTAACCTCAAGTGGAAGGATGATGTCGTCGTTGTAGCTCCTTACTTCTTCACTTCTTCAAGTCTTCATAATACTTGTAATGTCTCATATCCTAATACTTTCAAGCTAACCTATACGAAGTTGACTCTAGTACATAATCAAGCGCCTCTTTAAATGAGTTTTGGTTCACTAAAATATGACAACCAAACTTGACATACCAACGCTTGGTAGGTTCAACCGAGCTATGCTCTAACAATCTCCCCCTTTATCAATTTTAGTGACAAAACTCTTACATCATATGGATAAACAAATTACAAGAATTCATTACACATACGCTTGATTTCCGAATTTAACAACACAATAACCTGTATACATTCAATCCATAAATGTCGTTATTGACATTATAATAACAAAGCTAATACTCCCCCTAAAGGTAAGATAGGTAGATTTTATCAATCCGCACGTCTTTGTTATTCCTTTGTAGTCCATGTAACTACAAGTATCATATGATATGCTACTCCCCCTTAGTCTATGATTTAATCTTTCGTTAGATAAACGTTTAAGCACCAATGTCCTTTCTCTTAGTGATACCAATCAATATAAATCAATACCAGTATCACTTGTTTACTCCATATATTTCTCCCCCTTTTTGTCACAAAATGACAAAGGTACGAGCAAATAAAGGACAAACCGAAAGGATCTTACAAATCTCACAAGACTTGCAACCTATAGAGTTAAGCATGAGGGTTCCACACACCATTTTTGATAATCAATATCAAAACTGAAACTACAAAGTAATTTTGTTTTGATATGTTACCAAGGAAACAATTGCCCGAAGCAATTTTCCCTAATAGTTTAGCAAACCAAAAAATTGACTAAGTACCTTAGTTCCTTTGCTAAACCGATTGTACAAATACAATCGCTTGTTCGATAAGACCAAAATAAAGATAACTCTATTTTTCTCATCAGGTTCTAATTATCCATATAACTTAGACCTTTCACTTTTAAACAAGATAAGTACTAGGTTAGTTAACTAGCATTTCTTGTTAAGGCATTCGATTAGACTTGAATAATCGAAACCTCCACTTTGATAAGTCTAACTAAGATCAGAATTAACTTAGTTTCTCTTATCCGGAATCGAATTGGACTAAACAATTCATCCCGAAAACCTTTTCTTTCGTTTAGCCATAAACAATTCATACAAACCAAATAAATCAACTTGCATAATTATTCGCCTCAACCGGAAGCAATTGAAACAACATAGACATTAAAGCACCGCAATTGCATCGAAATTTTGTAAGCCTAAACGATTGATACCAAACAATAAAGCAAGATAACAATAGTTTTTCTTAACCGGAAACAATTGAATCACACACACATCCATACACAAATAATGGAATAAAACATCAATTGTACCGAAATTTATTTAAGCAAAAGCAATAAATATACGCAATAAACTCAGGCTTTTCTTAAACAGGAAAACAATTAACTAACAAAGTCATTACCTCAAATTTTGCATCCTCTTCTCCAATATGTTTGCATCTTCTTCCAGGGAGAATTGATATCGAAATATCATTATGTTGTCATCCTTATGCAAAACAAAAGAATAACAACAACCAACCTTTACCAGAGAAAGGTTGAAAACCGGTTTTTAACTATTGCAAGCAAAAGTTGAAAACCCCGAAACACATATGCTTTTATGCTAAACCAAACGACTCAACATATTGTGAATTTTTCACATATTGTTTCAATCAGAACCCCTCATGATCCTTTGATAAAGCCTACCAACATGGGCTAGAACTTAATCCTGCTAAACCAAAAAGTCACCCAAACCATAAGGGTTCACCACATATGAGATCGAATATTAAGGTCATAGAACTGAACTCAAACATCCCATACACATACATAGCAATAAGATAAAGCATTCAAGCACAGACTATGTAAATCAAAAATTATCACAAGAAAAATTATAAACCAAATAATTTTATTCATAATAAGATAGTTTTATTCATAATAGACTTTATTGAAAGAAATCAAAAACTAATGTCTATTTTCTTGGGTTCAGTACCCTTCATAGTCTTGAGTTCTCTTGCGCTTGATAGGGATGATTCTCCGAATTCCCTGAAGCGATCCTTAATTGAAGACTAATTCCTCAACCTTGTGGAAGTTAGGTTCATTCTCGTTTACTCTTTTGGAGTGTAAATCTAGTTGTTTGAGAATTTGAGCTTGAACTAGTAAGGATTTTTCAAGGCTACGTTTTAGCATCAAAACTTCCAACTTGGTTTCGGCACAAGTTCGAGACATCTTGTAAAACTCTTTTTCATAATTGATCATACACGATGAATGATTCATATTCATATGGGAAGCGGATCTGTTTCCATTGAAGCTGAGATGACCGAAAGAGTCACTAGCCATTTTTTCAGCATACCTTTCTGAAACTTTTGAAGAAAGTTTTGCATAATAATCTGATTTGTCCATGAAACCTGGTTTCAGACTGAAAACCGAAACACTCATATAATACCGAAACTTATATATCAATAGTTACTAAAAACTTGTTCATTGATTATGGAAATCAAATATTCTCCCTTAATAGAAAAACCGAAAATTTGAATATTAAGGATTTTAGGAAAGTACGTTCCTGTGAATATCTTCATAATTCTATCAAGTTTTGAACTATTCCACAATATACACTGAACTCATCAAACTAAGTTTGAGCACTTCATGAGTCAGTGTATTTCTCCCAGATACTAAGTATCTGAATGAGACAGATTAAGTTTTCTGTGGTTATCAGAGAACTTCTTCTTACCTGATTTATTAAGAACCCTAATCTTTTCTGACGGTAAACCAAATTTATCATAGAAATTACTATCATCAATATATTTAGGAATTACCTTAAGTGTCGATAATCTGGATTCGTTGTCAACTTCCTCTCTGTTCAGTTCTTTGGTATTCTTTGGTATCCACTTCTTAGTCTTCTGATCCTTCTTCCTTTTGTGATGAACTACACCAGTTGAGTTCATTCGAGAATCCTTTGATTTAGAAGGATCAGTTTTACGCATGATTTCTTTAGAAGATGATCTCATGTTATACTTTAGACCTGAGAAAGTTTTTTCAGAGTTCAAATAAGAAAGCCGTTCACAATTCTTAACAACATGACCTTTGTTTCTACAGTGATAACATCGATTACGATGACCCTGATGATATGAAGAATTCTGATGTGAGTTGTTCATCTTGTGATTCCCTACAATTTTCTTTTTACAAGATGAAAACCCCTTTTTAGTGTTCTTATTGTTGACATTCTTCTTTTCTTTCAGAGAACTGATTGATCCGGATTTTTTGTACCTTCCCGGAAGGGATGTGTCCAACTGGTGTTCAGACATTAAAAAACACAGGTCATTCTTCAGCCTTTTGACATGTTCGGAAACAATCTTTACCTCAGCATCATATGAGATTTTTAAGGCGTTGTAATCATCAGTTGCAGTTTTTTTTTAACTGCTCGGATTTTTTTTCTTGATCAATATTTTTCCTTAGGTTTGCTTCTAAGGGTTGGATCTTCAAGGAAGAATTGCTTATGAGGGAGTCTAGATCAGTTTTACATGAAGAAAGATCACGATTGAGTTGATCATTTTCAGCTTTCATATGACATAATTCTTCAAGAAGTTTTCCTTCTCTTTTTAGTGCAAGTGTAAGCTCAGTTGCACAAGAAAGGAATTCTTTGATTAGTTCATCTAGATGAGATGTTACATAATCAACATCCTCTTTATCATCAAGTGATTCAGAATCAGAATCATTGATTGTGAGCACAGGGCTTAACTTAACCTCTTCTTGAGAACACTGGGACATATTTTCAGAAGAGTATGTAGAGCTTGTAGAAGACATCCCTTCTAAGCATTTTTGAAAGTTAAAACAGGACGAGTTTTTCTCAAATCTTGAGATACGTTAACTAAATCAGACATGGATTCAATTTTTTATAGGTTGGATCGCACCAAACACAGATTGTTATATCTTTTCGTGTTTGCCTGCTCTGATACCAATTGAAAAGACGAGGGTACCTAAATATACCTCAATCTAAAAAATGTCCACCTATAAGTCCTTTCTCCGAAAGTAATTGTATATGGACTGAGTCGAGACAATAAAACTAATCGATTCACACTTCGTGTGATCGACTATTGATACAAGATCGAGACAAATACGACAACAATATAAATTGTGTGATTGACTATGGATACAAGATCGAGACAATACAACAACTAAGTATGTTATGTTTCGGACTTAACCAAACAGAAATAGGATTACTATTAAGTAAATATGAATTAACGTTTGTGTAATTTATATTAAATTATAATAAAAACAATTATAATTGCGGAAAATAAAAGTAAATGACACAGCAAGATTTTGTTAACGAGGAAACCGCAAATGCAGAAAAAACCCAGGGACCTTGTCCAGAATTGAATACTCTCAGGACTAAGCCGCTATCCAAAATCAAACCAACTTCGTATAGTTGAGACCAAGCAACTAAACGTATAGTTCACCTAGTTCCGTCTGTATTCCCACGCCTCCAACTTGTAATAAGTCACGTACTTGGAACAATTCATTTGGTTCGTATTCCAAACAGTAAAGGAACAACAAATCTGTTTGGTAACAACTCTTTTCAACCAAGTGATGTGAGTTCGACAAAAGGCTCTTCCGTTTATCCCAATAAACTCCTTTGTCAGGTCCTTAGATCTATCTAATAACAACTACCAAAGTAATTGTCAAGATTTTCCAATCAATACTTTAATCACAAAGAATTGTATTGATGTCGATCTACTCAACTAATCAATCCAATCTACCACAAGGATAAACTGATTATAGTTGGATCCTCTTTAACCGAAACAAGTATTGTGCACACCAAAGATTATGAACCCAAATCAGAAATCTTCTTCGTCTTCAAATCTTCTTAGATCTTCAATAAACACCTGCACACAATCAACTTGAATCTCTTGTGATCAATCACTCACAGAACGGAGTCCGTTAACAATGGATTATCACAAGACGTCTTTATATCTACAAACAGTCAAAAGATCCCGTCGAAACTTCGATCTAGTTTGAGTGAATATTATATCAGATTTGAAGATTCTCAAGCATAAACAAACTAGGTGCACTCAAAGTTCAACAACCGTTAGTCAATCAAATCAATCGAAAACTAATAATAAACCGCAATTATCTAGTTTCCCACCAACGGTACTAATAGAGCTTCTCAATCCCAAAGAAGTCTTTAAACTGAGCGGCCGTAAGAGATTTCGCATAATTAGGTTACTTTCCTCTTCGAATAGGCGGCTCCACCAGTAACAACACAACTAGGTAGTTTTTCTTGCTCTGAGGATAGTTTACTCGAAATGCAAACTTTGATATTTATAGACCAAGGAAGTTTGGACACCAAGGAATTTCCAAAACCGAAAATATTTTCAAGATATGCAATATATTCCAAATTCGGCTTCCATAATTCCTGGAAATGCTTTGTCCAAACATTGACCGAAAATCTCTTAGAAAATCTCCAACTAGTAAATGCACATTACTAATTTTCATTTTCCAAAAATAAAATTAAAAACCTTAATTAAAAGATTCTCAACTTATTTTTCGATCCGGGATTTTTTCCTTTAGCTATTAAGGAATATCTTTGAACAATAAAAGATAAGCGTTACTGCACATGTTCAAAGTATGTTGACATCTTAACTTTGTAAGTCCTCTTTCATACTTACAATCTTGAAACCGATTTGCCACACTTCTAAACAAGTTTAGAATTGGTTCATCTGACTTTCAAGAACTATGTGATTGATTAAGAACACTCAATCACCAATCATGGGTTTCACGGTTCTACCAAAACAAGTTTCGGTTCTACCTCCATGTGAGTACTGGATTTAGTCAGACTAGCTTTCCAAAATTCGGTTGACTAGGTACTAGGATCGGTTCCCACATATATATGGTATCTAACTTGTATTTGTTGCACATGTCCATAGGATCGGTTCCCCTTTGCCTAAAAACGTGTTGCACATGTCCATAGGATCGGTTCCCCTTTCTTCTAAAAACTTGCTTCACCTCATACAAGGATCGATTCCCCTTTGTGATATGTTGCACCTCTTACTAGGATCGGTTCCCCTTTACCCAGAGTCGGTCATACACAAAATCACAAAATCGATCATACCATCTCAGGTGATTACTTAAGATCGGTTTCACTAATAAAAGTCATACCAATACAAAAGTCAGGCCTTTGTGAATAGTTTTACCAAGAACATAAACAAGTCATGAGCGGTTATACTAATCACACATATTGGTAGTTCAAAAGATATGCAATGAATAACATTACCAATAATGCCTGGCGATTTCTCTTTCGATTCACAAAAAAAGTTCATGAATTTACTTCCTTAAAACAAATGTAAAACATTGTTTCCTGGGATGAAATCTTCACCTCATACCCATACATAATCACAATAGAATTTAAACGATTATGTCGATGCCTTATATACGAAGTTCAAAAGATAAAGGTTATACTTCGTATTGTATTCCTTAATACAACGTCTAACTAGAGTGTAATCATTCATGCTTCGCAGTCATGTTTTCAATATGCACGACTTGAAAGATACCTTAAGGAATGAAACAGTTCAAGTCAAATATCACTAACCTCAAGTGGAAGGATGATGTCGTCGTTGTAGCTCCTTACTTCTTCACTTCTTCAAGTCTTCGTAATACTTGTAATGTCTCATATCCTAATACTTTCAAGCTAACCTATACGAAGTTGACTCTAGTAATCTTTAAATTAGTTTTGGTTCACTAAAATATGAAAACCAGACTTGACATACCAACGCTTGGTGGGTTCAACCGAGCTACGCTCTAACGATAATTCCTGGAAATGCTTTGTCCAAATATTGACCGAAATCTCAGTAGAAAATCTCCAATTAGTAAATGCACATTACCAATTTTTATTTTCTAAAGATATGCATTTTAATTGCTGGAAATTAAAAGCATATAAAACTAAAAACCTTAATTAAAAGATTCTCAATTTATTTCGATCCAGGATTCTCCTTTAGCTATTAAGGAATATCTTTGAACAATAAAAGATAAGCGTTACTACACATGTTCAAAGTATGTCAACATCTTTACTTTGTAAATCCTTTTTCATATTTACAATCTTGGAACCGATTTGCCACACTTCCAAACAAGTTTAGAATTGGTTCATCTGACTTCCAAGAACTATGTGATTGATTATCCTATCAAATCACCAATCATGGGTTTCACGGTTCTACCAAGACAAGTTTCGGTTCTACCTCCATGTGGGTACTAGGATCAGTCACACTAGCTTTCCAAAATTTGGTTGACTAGGTACTAGGATCGGTTACCACATATTTATGGTATCTAACTTGTATTCGGTTGCACAAGTCATAGGATTGGTTACCAATATCTAAGACTTGTTGTACCTCTTACATGGATCGATTCCCCTTTGCTTGTGATCGGTTGCACCTCTTACTAGGATCGGTTCCCCAATCTCTAGAATTGGTCATACCAATTACAACAAATCGATCATACCATTTCAGGTGATTACTTAAGATCTGTTTCACTACTAAAAGTCATACCAATACAAAATTCAGGCCTTGTGAATAGTTTTACCAAGATACATAAACAAGTTATGAGCGGTTATACTAAATACACATATTGGTAATCCAAAGATTTGCAATGAATAACAATACCAATAAGCCTAGCTATTTCCCTTTCGATTCATAAAAATTTTTATAAATTGTACTTCCTTTAAACGAATGTAAAACATTGTTTCCTATGACGAAATCTTCACCCATACCCATACATAATCACAATAGCATGCATACGATTATGTCGATGTCTTATATACGAAGTTCAAAAGATAAACGTTATACTTCGTACTGTAATTCCTTAATACCATGTCTAACTAGAGTATAATCATTCTCAGCTTCTTAGTTATGTTTTCAATATGCACGACTTGAAAGATACGTTTAGGGAATGAAATAGTTGTTTTCAAATATTACTAACCTCAAGTGGAAGGATGATGTCGTCGTTGTAGCTCCTTACTTCTTCACATTCTTCAAGTCTTCACGTAATACTTGTAATGTCTCATATCCTAATACTTTCAAGCTAACCTATATGAAGTTGACTCTAGTAAATAATCAAGCAACTCTTTAAATGAGTTTTGGTTCACTAAAATATGACAACCAAGCTTGACATACCAACGCTTGGTGGGTTCAACAGAGCAATGCTCTAACATTTTCCGCATTATATTTTGTTATATAATAGAAATATCACAGGTTGTGCGTTAAGTTCTATCAGTTCTTGAATCCAACCTTTGGGATGTTGATTGAATTGATTGACACTTGGATATTGGTTTGACCGTCCAAGTTTTTTCTCTTATTCAATCAGGCTCGCAAATTCATATTTGTTTGATTGTAGATTGAATTGATAAATTGAGATATAAACTCTTTGATATACTTTTCTATAGATTGAGTCTGACTATCTAGTTGATTCTCTTGAAAGTATATTGGAGTTTGTCTATTCAGATTGCATAACGAAATATTGGGTGTGGTTGTTAGACCCCCGCTTTTTCAAATTTTATGTTCCTAGTCCAACCTAACGAAGTTGACTCGAGTAATTAAATTAAGAAGCTTCGAGCTCAAAAACTAAAATACGACAAACAAATTTGACATATCAACGTTTGGTGGGTTCAACAGAACATGCTCTAACAAATGTATTTGGACTCGTATATTGGCGGTATAGACCTAAGAACTTTGTATAGAATATCCTTGTCCAAAATAGTTTATCATGACGATTTGAGATATTCACAATTTCAGAGATTTTGAAGTAGAATTCATTAAGGGTATCTTCATTGCTTATACAAAGGTTTTCTCAGTCGTAAATAAGAGCTTGTAGCCTAACATCTTTCTTGGAACCATTTTCTTCGATTTGGTATTTAAATTATCCCAAGCCTCTTTAGACGTCTTATACATAGACATGTGACGTTATACCATCTAAGATCTGGTGTGCTAAAAAAATCTATGTAATGACCTGGCCCTCCACCGGTATTATCCCCACTTAGCCACTACAGTTATCCGACAGTATGAGGTTTTTAACGGGTATCGCTGCGGTCATCGAGCAACAGCTTCCTGAGAGATCACTCATCCCTAGATTACTCCTACCCGAGCACGCTTAATTGCAGAGTTTTCTTCCATATTTGGATCCAATTGCGCTGAAAAAACCTCGATGTTATACAAGGACAACCCATTACATACATTCTACTTACCAGATCCTACCTGCGAATCTGGAATTACAATACCACCACCTTAAATTGGGGCCGTCCTTGGCTCCAAAATATATTCAAGCCCAGATCTCCGAGGTTCCCTGCCACTCATGAAACCATTACCTGACATATCTCATCCAACATACCCTCTCACACTCAATAGGTGACTCATCATCGAATCTGATACCATTTATAATAACCCGACCCACCGATGTTATCCAACTTATCCAGTGCGGGTATTCGGCAGTGTGAGGTTTTCAACCGATATCACTGCGTTATCCAGCAGCAGCTTTCAGGGAGGTTACACATCCCTGAATTACTCCCATCCGAGTACACTTAACTATAGAGTTTTCTGCCAACTCTGGAGCTAATTGTGCTGAAAAGACCTCGTGTTAGGAAAGGACAAACCATTACATATATTCCATTCGGCGAACCCTACACGCCAAATCGAGGTATTACAATCTCTGCATCATTAACTCATCTACCAAACAAAAGTCATTTTGTATTTTGAATATCCCCAACTAATTCGTAAAAAATCACGATTTTGGGTTTTATATTAATTTAATGACATTTTCCAGATGCACTCTTCTGTTCAGCCAATTAATCAAATTGATTTACAATACACTGTAAAATAATTAAATTATAGAGTTTACACATATAGATGATATAAAATGTCATTATTTTTCTTTGTCCATATCATCTACTTGGCATCGATTCATGTTGAATAAAACCTGTAATTGAATTAATAATCACGTGTATATACAAGATTTTGCAACATATGTATTCAACTGCTGATACTATGATAAGGCATATGTGATAGGTGTCATAAACGCCTTGATTTATTATCTATTGATTATGCTTTATTTGCAATTTTTCTTGTGAATTATGTATTTTACGTTTGTTTTGAGTCTTACAGGTATTTTGGAGTCATTGGAGCAAAAGGAAGTGGAACTCGCTCAAATCTTGGATTCTTTCTTTTTTCTTCTCATCATGCTGAAGAGCACGAAAATATGAAGTCAATGGCGAAAGAACGAGGTCAATCCGATGCCGTATGAGAAGGTTACGAGCAGAATCAACGGTTAAGCTCGTCAGTTCCCTAGGAATGACAGTACAAGAAGATTATTTGGTGGCCCGTATCCAGTTTCTGGGCGCTAATAATAGTTTGCATCATTACCAGGCCTTAATATTAAGAGAAATGATTCTCTTTTCATTTCGAGCCTCACCTGAAATCAAAACAGAGAAAGAGAGACGGCTGCTGTAAAACTGAGATTTGCTGAAGCTCAGGGAGAAGAAATCAGAGATGGCGATAAACTGTAGAAGATGAATCAGAGATAAAGAAACTTAGGGTTTGCTATTAATACAGATCGAGAGATTTAGAGAAGAACTGAGACCAGAGATCGATTCTGGTGATAAAATTGAAGAAATGAAGGAATTAGGGTTCGTCTCTGCAATTGAAGAACAACACTGTGATATGATGAAGATGGGTTTAAGCTCGAGTTGAAACAAGAGGAAGAGATGACGTTCATAGTTCGTGGAGAGAAGAAATCAGCCAGGCCTGTTGCTTCAATCGATTAACAGAAAGAGTTAGGGTTTGATGTTGCCAAGAAATGGAGTTTGTGATGAGTTGCTGCTGTAATTGAAGCAAATTGCAGAATGGGTTCGATTTGATTTACAGTAATGAGATGCAGCTGTTGTTGGTGGTAGTCTGAGAAGGAAATTTATTGAACTGAAATTGGGGAAAGTGTTGCTGTTGAAGACTGATGAATTTGAGAATGTTCGAGCAATTGCAGATTGATGCAAAGAAATTGTTGGGTTTGACATTGTTGATAGCAGTGAAGCTGAGAATAAATGGAGATGGGTGTTTATTGAGTTTGGCTTTACAACAAGATCAGCCAAGGATGAAAGGGAAGTTGCTGATGTTGTTTACTTTAGTGAATGGATGCAATTGAGTGAGTGTTTTGGATTAATGAATGAATGGGTTTGCTTTGTATGAATTTTTCTTAGCAAGGAATGAAGTCATGAGCAACCAGTTCGATGTAGTTTTGTGGAGCTGTTAACCATGGCTCAATGGCTAAGTGCAGGGTTTATTTGGCAGTAGATGGGAAGTGATAGCTTGGGTCTGGTGGAATTTGAGACAGTGAATGAGAGAGATTTGCAAGTTGGAGCTTGAGATGGAGTTATAAGCTAATGGATGCAATTCTGGTGTTGCTAATCAGAGCTTGTGATGATTGCCGTGAAGGTTTGAGCTCAATGTGAGAATGGTGGTTGTTGCAGGTAAAGGCAAGAACTCAGTTGAAGAAAATGGGTTACAGGGAATTGTGGATGATTTTACGGGAATTTGCTAGGTTATGATGCTGATGCAGTAATGGAGCTGTAATTGGCAGCTAACAAGAGTTGGAGCAATTACAGGGAAGTGGAAGTTGTGATAGTGCAGCTGAGCTGAGAAAAGAAAGAAAAACATGGAGTTGGCCTGAACTGAATTACAGAGAAGAGATGGCAGTGATGCGAATGAATTGGTGTTTGTGTGTTAGGTGTATGTTAGGTTATTTGGCTATGAAATGGCATTGCAGAATGAAGCTATAGGTGATGCTACTATGGAGATGTGAGCTGAAATGCAGAATGGGTTTTGGTCTGACAAGACTAAGTGAGAAAGAACAAGTAGATGGAGTCAGGTTGTAGATGACAGAGTGATGATGTTGCAACTGAGTTGAAGCAGTAACTGAAATTGGCATTACAGGTGGACTGTGGTTGTCCTGGTGTTGTTGAGTGAATATGAACTGGTGCAGCTGGGTTTATGATGGTGGTATTAAGATGAAGAGTTGCAGTTGTTGGGACTGGAGTTGCAATACTCTTGGAGGCGTTAAAGGTGCAGTTACGGCTCAAATGGAGATGTGTGTGCTGTGTATTGCAGTGCAGGTGATGATAAGACTGCAAGATAAAGCTACATGTGCTGGGAAAAGTGAACTGTGGTGCTAGAAGATGAATGAGATTTGAGGCAGGAGATGTTGTGAATTGTTGGTTTGATGGCAGAGGAAGTAAAGCTCCAGTATGGTATGAATGGTTGTTGCTTCAAGTGTTGCAGTGAGCTGCAGGATTGACTTCAGTACATGAAAGAAGATGGGAATGTGGTGTGGTAGCAGCAGGATATGCACAAGAAGACATGAAAGAATGCAGTGATGCAGGCTGTGTTGTTAAGGGTTGGCAGAGTAGCTGAAATGGATGTTGTGTTGGCTGGGAAATTGCAGAATGAATTACAAGTGCAGAGCAGAGCTGAAGGCACTGTTGGTGCACAAGACGATAAAGCTACTGCCGATGGCGAGAACATGGAATTGAAACCAAGTGAAATCTACAACAAGTGAATGGGAGAGTGCAGGCCACTATGGCTGGAAGTGAAGCAGTGATGCACCATCCTGGTGCAACACAAACTTTGGCTTCTGCAAATGGCTTATGCCATGGCAACTCAGACAAGTCAGCCCAGTTAGCTCTCATGAATAGGCGACTCGGTCGACTCATGATCCCGACTCACCCGATGACCCGGTTTGACTCGGTGTCATGAATCAGTTGACCCGACCGAGCTGACTCGTTGACCGGTGACCGGGTGGACTTTGCTGGTCACCTGAGCCATTTTTCCGGTCACTCCTCCGGCCAAATTCCGGCCATAATACCAGTTTTCTGGTGACATATTTTTGGGCATATTTTCTACATGGGTTTTTCTCACATATGGGCTTGGTGGACTTCTATCTATTGGACCTTTGAGCCTTGTCCTAATTTTGGAAAGCAAAGCTATTTAAAGGAAAGATTTCTACAACTTTGAGGACGTTATTATTCTTGGAACTTGGAGAGAGCCGCTTTTGTTTACGCTACTAGGGTTTGCTTTTGTTCATCTTCTTCTTTATTCAATTCATATTTTTGTGATGAACTCCATAGCTATAAGTAGATAATTTAATATTATTGGTTAAGGATGTAGTCCTATTTCTAAAACTTGTGCTTGAGTTATGTATTAGTTTTCTCTCTTGATTATCGTTTAAATCTTTATTGTTTTTAATAATCACATGATTGATGTATTGTGATAGGACTAAGATGTTTGGTTAGTTAAGTGGCCAATTAATTGAACTTGCATCCTTGTCCATAGCTATTTTAGGGTTTTTCATCAAGCGATAACCCTGAATACAAGTAGCATGATATGTTTACGGTTTGTAGTGATACACTCTCGTAATCATATGTAGAGTTTGACCATTGTCCGAATTGTTATACGTGATGTATGACAATTGCATTGATTAGCCTATTTCTGAAACTTAATGCTCCTAGGAATTGAACTTAATTAGCGCAAGGCGTTAGGTTATTCTTTAGGTAGAATTCACATACGCAACTCTAATGTGTGTGTTGATGAACTTAGGAAATTAATAGATTATCTTGCTCTCTCGATTCTCTAGGTTTTTGATAATAAAAGAGATTAAATTGTAATTCTAATCATATATGCAAGCACATGTTTAAGATTGAAGATGAATTCCTTGACCAATATCTTTCTCTCATTGGTTACTTTCTACAATTTACTTTGTTTTTAATTTACTTTTATTGCTTACTTAAAAATCAGAAATCCCCCAATTGGTTACTTTAAGAAATTGAATACGTAATAACTACAATTGCCTCTCTGTGGAAACGAACTCTTTCTTATCATATACTTTAGGAGAGTGAAATTATTTTTGACGCATACGACAGCGATCAAATTTTGGCGCTGCTGCCGGGGAGGCATACAACTAGTTATTAAGTTTTTAGTTTCTTATTTTTGTTTTTCCTTTTATCTTTGCTTCTTGTTTTCTTGTCTTGTTTCTCACTTGTTTGAGAGAATTGTTTTCAGGTACCTAATCCCTGGCTTCTAAAGATTGGAATTATCCAAGGTGCGGGATAGCTACTCGAAGAGGCACAATACTCCAACCAAATCAAGACACAACGAAAGAACAAGAGGTGGAAGTAGAAGAAGAGACTTTCCAACAAGAAGAATCAGTTTTAGAACAAGAGGTTCCGGGTGAACAAGAACCACCTTTTGAAGAAAAAGAAGAAGCAATGGGTGATGCAAATCGTTCACCCAAGGACTTGGCTTCTCATAGGCTTGATACACAACAGGGGTGTATTCAAACAAACTCTACTTTTGAGATCAAGCCGGGGTTGCTTAGAGAATTACCAAAGTTCCATGGCATGGTGAATGAAGACCCAAACAAGCATCTTATGGACTTCCACACCATTGTCATGGCCATGCTTCAAGCGGATATTGAGGCGGACGGTGCAATGTTGAAAGTTTTCCGTTTCTCCTTGATGGATAGTGCTAAGGATTGGTTGTACTATTTGCCTCCCGGAAGTTTCACGACATGGAATGGGCTGAAGAAACTCTTTTTAGAGAGATATTTTCCTGCATCAAAGGCTACTCAAATTCGAAAGGAGATTTGTGGGATGAAGCAAAATGTGGGAGAATCCTTATATGAATGTTGGGAACGATACAAGAGATTGGTGGCAAGCTGCCCTCACCAACAATTCAGTGACGCTATGATCATCCAATACTTCTATGAAGGACTCCAATCAAGTAATAGGAATCTTCTTGACGCTGCGGGTGGTGGTGCACTAGTTAGCAAGACGGTGGCACAAGCTATAGAGTTGATTGAAAACATGGAAGCAAACTCCCAACAATTCTTGAGTCGTGGTTCGGATGTGCATCTTAGGAAAGTGAATGAAGTGAGCGAGGTTGAGGAACTTCGTCAACAAATGGGTGACATGACAACAATGATGCAACAAGTTGCAGCCGCGGTGATACCAAGTTCCTCTCAAGCTTATGAGGACGAGCAAGCTAATGCGGTCTTTCCAAATCAACAAAGACGGTATGATCCCTACTCAAACACTTACAATCCGGGATGGAGAGATCACCCCAATTTTAGCTATGCCAACAAGCAAGGAGCGGTTCAACAACCTACCTTCAACTATCCGAGTAGATTTTAACCTCATCAACAACAATTCCAACCGAGACAACAATTTCAACAACAACAACAACAACCTCAAAATATGGGGTCCAATATGGAAGAGTTGCTGAAATCTTTTATGCAAAGAACGGAGAGTACGGTTAAGGATTTGCAAACTCAAGTTGGTTCTATGGCTAATGAGTTGAATCAATTGAAGGCACAAAATGGTGGGAAAATCCCTTCTCAACCTATTAACCTAAAAGATGGTGTCAATGCAATTACGTTGAGAAGTGGTACACAACTTGTGCAACCCGAAGTTACTGATTTGGGCAAGGTGGAAACACCAAAGGAACCTGTTTTGGAGGAGAAAAATGAGGATTCTCCCCAAACTTCTGAGGTACCTATTTCTAACTCTAAAACTCTAGTTTCTACTTATGTTCCTCCTTTACCTTTCCCTCGCAGATCTGCAAATTCCAAGAAGGCGGAACTAGAAAAGGAGATTTTAGACATTCTCAAGAAGATCCATGAGAACATACCACTCATAGATGCTATCAAGCAAGTTCCAAAGTATGCAAAGGTGTTGAAGGACTTGTGTACCAATAAAAAAAGGCTCAAAGGTAATGAAGTGCTTAGTGTGGGGGAGAATGCTTCGGCAATCTTACAATACAAACTCCCACTTAAGTGCAAGGATCCTGGTAGATTTGACATTCCAGTCACAATTGGTAACACCACATTTAACAAAGCTATGTTGGACTTAGGTGCATCCATTAATGTTATGCATGCGTTTATGTATAATTCACTTGATCTTGGTCCTCTTAAAAAGTCTGGAATTGTGTTGCAATTAGCCGATCGTTCTAATGTCTACCCAATGGGTATTGTTGAGGATGTTCTTGTACAGGTTAATCAATTAGTATTTCCAGCTGAATTTTGCGTGTTAGAGATGGATGAAGGTTCACCGGACTCGTCTCTTCCATTGCTACTTGGGCGACCCTTCATGAAAACGGCGAAAACCATTATTGATGTTGACAAGGGAACACTAACTATGGAGTTTGATGGAGAAATAATACGTTTCAACATTTTCGAGACGATGAGATATCCTAGTGATGTCCACTCTTGTTTCTCCATTGATGTGATGGACACATTGGCGCAACAAATGTTTGAGTTGAATGGTGTTGATACTTTGGAAACCGTTCTCACTACACCCATTGATAATGGTTTTGAGTATGATGATGAGATTAAAGAAACCCTTGGTTCTCTTGACTCATTACCGGAAAAATCAGCAATTAAGAATATTTCATATGCTTCTTTACCTTGCAATGATGAAAAACTTGTGCCATCTATTGTTAAATCTCCAAGTTTAGAATTGAAACCTCTTCCAAGTCACTTAAAGTACTTGTACTTGGGTGACAATGAAGACTTACCCGTGATTGTTTCTAACGAGCTTAATGAATTACAGGAGCAAAAACTTCTAAAGGTGCTAAGGACATACATGACGGCCATAGGATGGACAATCGCCGATATCAAGGGTATAAGCTCTGCCATTTGTATGCACAAGATCCGTGTGGAGGACGATGCAAAGCCTACAAGGGAAGCGCAACGTTGTTTGAACCCTCCCATGATGGAAGTTGTGAAAAAGGAGATACTCAAGCTTTTGGGGTGTTATCTACCCCATATCTGATACCAAGTGGGTAAGCCCGGTACAAGTAGTACCAAAGAAATCAGGTGTGACGGTGGTGGAGAATGATAAGAACGAACTTGTCCCAACTCGAGTGCAAACCGGTTGGAGGGTTTGTATTGATTATAGAAAATTGAATGCCACTACTAGAAAAGATCACTTTCCTTTACCATTTATTGATCAAATGCTTGAACGTTTAGCTGGACACTCTTATTATTGTTTCCTTGATGGCTATTCAGGTTATAATCAGATTGTGATAGCACCGGAGGACCAAGAGAAAACCACTTTCACTTGTCCATTCGGTACTTTTGCTTATAGAAGGATGCCTTTTGGCTTATGCAATGCTCCAGCTACCTTTCAAAGATGTATGGTAAGTATATTCTCAGAATATGTTGAAAACATAATCGAAGTGTTCTTGGACGATTTTAGTGTCTTTGGTGATTCATTTGACCTTTGTTTGAACAACTTGTCTCTAATCCTTGAGCGATGTGTTGAAACAAACCTTGTGTTGAATTGGGAGAAGTGCCATTTGATGGTAACTCATGGCATAGTTTTAGGCCATATAATATCTTCTAAAGGCTTGGAAGTCGATAAATCTAAGATAGACCTTATTCGTGCTTTAACCCCTCCCACTACAGTGAGGGAGATACGCTCTTTTCTTGGTCATGCAGGTTTTTATTGTATATTCATCAAGGACTTTTCCAAGATAGCATCACCACTTTGTAACTTATTGCAAAAAGATGTGGTTTTTAACTTTGATAAAAGGTGTATGGCGGCATTCAATCGTTTGAAAGAACTTTTGATTTCAGCCCCTATCATTAAACCACCGGATTGGAGCAAGCCCTTTGAGCTTATGTGTGATGCTAGTGATTATGCGGTTGGTGCGGTGCTTGGGCAGCATGTGGGGAAGATACCTCATGCCATTTATTATGCTTCTAGAACGTTAAATGAGGCCCAACAAAACTACACAACCACTGAAAAAGAGTTGTTAGGCATTGTTATTTCTTTAGAAAAGTTTCGCTCTTATCTAATTGGTACAAAAGTTGCTGTCTTTTCTGATCATGCAGCGCTTAAGTACTTGCTTACAAAGAAAGAGGCGAAACCGAGGCTCATACGATTGATATTACTCTTGCAAGAGTTTGATATTGAGATCAAAGACAAGAAAGGAATTGAGAATACCGTTGCGGATCACTTGAGCCGTCTTGCTATGGACAAGGAGACTATCCCGTTGCGTGAAAGTTTCCCGGATGAGCAACTATTCTCAATTGCCTTTGGAGAACCATGGTACGCTGATATTGTTAATTACTTAGTTTCTAAACAAATCCCAAAGAACTTGTCTCGTGTTTGAGAGGGACAAACTTAAGAAGTTAGGAAACCAATACATATGGGATGATCCATACTTATGGAAACATTGTAGTGACCAAGTAATACGTAGGTGTGTTCCCGAATCAGAATTTAATTCTATCTTGTCTTTTTGCCACTCATATGCTTGTGGAGGACACTTTGGGAGCAAGAGAACCGCTCTCAAGGTACTAGAATGTGGTTTCTTTTGGCCAACTTTGTTTAAGGATGCACATGAATTTTGTACCACATGTGATAGGTGCCAAAGAACAGGCAATCTAGGTGCTTGAAATCAAATGCCACAAACTATTATTCAATTTGTTGAGGTTTTTGATGTATGGGGAATTGATTTTATGGGCCCTTTTGTCAATTCTAGTGGGAATTATTATATCTTGCTTGCTGTGGATTATGTCTCGAAATGGGTGGAAGCTAAGGCCACCCCAACTAATGATTCTAAAGTTGTTTCAGATTTTGTGCAAGCTAATATATTTGCAAGGTTTGGCATTCCAAGGGCTATAATTAGCGATGGAGGTTCACACTTCAAAAACAGGTTCTTGCAAAATTTGTTAAGGAAGTACAATGTGTCGCATAGGATTGCAACTCCTTACCATCCACAAACAAATGGACAAGCCGAGGTTTCCAACCGAGAGGTGAAATCCATTCTAGAGAAGACAGTGAATCCAACAAGGAAAGATTGGAGTATGCGACTCAATGATGCTTTGTGGGCGTATAGAACCGCATATAAGACACCTATTGGGATGTCTCCCTTTAGGCTTGTTTATGGTAAACCTTGTCACTTACCCGTGGAAATTGAGCATAAGGCGTTTTGGGCTATTAAGCAATGCAATATGGAGTTGGATGGTGCTAGAAGGCAAAGGAAGTTGCAACTTCAAGAGTTAGAGGAGATTCGCAATGATGCATTTGAAAGCTCACGGATTTACAAGGAAAAGACGAAGGAATTTCATAATAGTATGATTACAAAGAAACAATTTTGCATTGGGCAGAAAGTGCTTTTGTTTAATTCTCGCTTGCAATTATTTCCGGATAAATTAAGGTCACGTTGGATTGGACCTTTTATTGTGACTAATGTGTTTTCTCATGGTGCAGTGGAAATTCGTAGTTTAGCTACAGGAAATGAACTTAAAGTAAATTGGCACCGGTTGAAACCATATTATAAGAACTTGTCTTCGGATGTCGTGGAAGGAGTTAACCTTGTGGAAGTGCTCCCTCTGGAGGAGTCGTAGAAAGCGAGGAGATAGTCGGGCTGACGACTTTAAACCAAGCGCTAAATGGGAGGCAACCCATAGGTTTTGTATCTCTTATCTTTTCTTTTCTTGTCATGTTTTTACTTTTTCTGATTTTTTGTCACTTTTCAGTTAAGATTTCCCACCTTGACTTTCTTTGGACGATTCAATTTACATTGAGGACAATGTAAAGTTTAAGTGTGGGGGAGTGGTTAAGTATTTGCATTGTAAATTTTTCATAAATTTTCAAATTTTGTGTACAATATTGAATAAAAAACTCCAACTTGTAGTTAGTTTAGAGTCACATAGTATACATGTCGCTAAGATTACATCGAGAATCTCATAAGAGTGACTAAACTTAGAGATTACAGAGAACATGATCGGGTTTCTTACTTGTATGAGAGTTAAAGTTGGATTTAACCATGCCAGTGGCAAATAAGGTGCAGACTGAATTCGGTATTAGAGTAGTGGTCCCCTATAGTGGAGACTACCCATGTTACATAATGTGAGGCACCGACCTTCAATTCTTTGTACCTGTCTAAATATGTGCTTTTAGAGTGTGTATCACCGTACGTAAATTCTGGGCAGAATGGTGAGCTGCCCAACCTCCCACCATAGAAGCACTATTTTGATCTCTTGAGTGCTATTTTTATCAATCGATGGTGACATCGAATTGCTAACTTACATACCACTTGTAATCTTGTTCGCAGTTAGCACCATCCACTTTAGCTCTCTCTACACCAACAGGTCCATAGAAACACAATCATCATCAACAAGAGGAGCATCACAAATTCGAAGGAAAGTTGAAGACGTTCAAGGTTTACAAGCAACGGTACAGAAATGGGCAGATTTCAGATTCAAGTATAGCAACAAAACAAGGAGCAGAATTTTTACAAGTTGAAGACTATTGTACAAGAGCGAAGATTATAAAGATGAGAGTTCGAGAAGTTTATGATATCGAGACATACAAGTTGTGAATAATCAAGCGGTAAAGTACTTACACCATGGCCTTTGTACTTACATTTTTATTTTATTTGTATTTTACTTTCTCTTGTCTTAAAAAAAAAAAGACAAGAGAAAATTTCTTTAGGTTCATTACTAGTTTTATTGTTTTGTTTTCATTTTGTATTTGTTTTATTTTTCTTGTCTCATAATAAAAAAAAAGAGAAAAAAAAAGAAAAAAAAATATATTAAAAAAAAAGAAAAAAAAAGAAAAAGAGACAAGAAAAATGTAATGTATCATATTTTGGGTTTGTATAGTTCGTTTTTAGTTTTGTATTCTTTCAATAAAGCCAATGGAAGAAGGAATATCTACAATGAAGTTTCAAGCAACAAGGAATTTGAGGAAAAGAGTTATATTGTCAAGATTATACGAAGTTCAAGAGTTATCATCGACAGTTGAAGACCGAAGACGAAGATGAAGACAAGGATTGAAGACCTAAGACGTTTCTATGGATGATGTGAGAGTGGTGCTAGCTGCACGTCGAACGAATAAAGAGGTAAGTAAGCATATTCCCACCTTCGTTAAGTGGTTGATTTCCTTTCTTAGAGATCGTCAGAAAAAGGGTTTTCAAAAATGATAAAAGATGTGGGTTTTCAAAACAATTCGGAGGGTTTTGCCTTCCTACCATTCAACGTGTCGCAGGATTCTCTCTTCATTCCTACCTGGACACATGTGTGACCCATAAAAAGCCATTTTATTATTGAGAGCAATATCATAAAACCCTTTCTTGTGAGGCAGAGTCGAGACTTTTGATCACTCCGAACCCGAATTTCTTTCGAGAAGGGATGGTTATTTCTCTCTCAACTTTTAAGGATGAGATTGTGTTCATATATGTGTCTAACTTCTTATGACTAGTGTGCAGAATCTCTATGTCTTCTTAGCGCGTTGGATGCTATCATTTCGGAGAGCTTTCAAGTTGGAAAAATAGGTTTTGTGGGTATATCTCTAGTAAACCCTCACGAGACTATAAATCGTCCACTAGGGACACCTAGGGGTTCAAAGGCTTGTTATACATGCTAAGTGTGACCGTAGCCTCGACGACACGGAGTTATATGTATGTTTTAGAATTGTTTTGTTTGATTTGCTCGAGGACTAGCAAAGTCTAAGTGTGGGGGAATTTGATAGGTGTCATAAACGCCATGATTTATTATCTATTGATTATGCTTTCTTTGCTATTTTTCTTGTGAATTATGTATTTTACGTTTGTTTTGAGTCTTACAGGTATTTTGGAGTCATTGGAGCAAAAGGAAGTGGAACTCGCTCAAATCTTGGATTCTTTCTTTTTTCTTCTCATCATGCTGAAGAGCACGAAAATATAAGTCAATGACGAAAGAACGAGGTCAATCCGATGTCGTATGAGAAGGTTACGAGAAGAATCAACGGTTAAGCTCGTCAGTTCCCTAGGAATGACAGTACAAGAAGATTATTTGGTGGCCTGTATCCAGTTTTTGGGCGCTAATAATAGTTTGCATCATTACCAGGCCTTAATATTAAGAGAAATGATTCTCTTTTCATTTCGAGCCTCACCTGAAATCAAAACAGAGAGAGAGACAGACGGCTGCTGTAAAACTGAGATTTGCTGAAGCTCAGGGAGAAGAAATCAGAGATGGCGATAAACTGTAGAAGATGAATCAGAGATAAAGAAACTTAGGGTTTGCTATTAATACAGATCGAGAGATTTAGAGAAGAACTGAGACTAGAGATCGATTCTGGTGATAAAATTGAAGAAATGAAGGAATTAGGGTTCGTCTCTACAATTGAAGAATGACACTGTGATATGATGAAGATGGGTTTAAGCTCGAGTTGAAACCAAAGGAAGAGATGACGTTCATAGTTCATGGAGAGAAGAAATCAGCCAGGCTTGTTGCTGCAATCGATTAACAGAAAGAGTTAGGGTTTGATGTTGCCAAGAAATGGAGTTTGTGATGAGTTTCTGCTGTAATTGAAGCAAATGGCAGAATGGGTTCGATTTGATTTACAGTAATGAGATGCAGCTGTTGTTGGTGGTAGTCTGAGAAGGAAATTTATTGAACTGAAATTGGGGAAAGTGTTACTGTTGAAGACTGATGAATTTGAGAATGTTCGAGCAATTGCAGATTGATGCAAAGAAATTGTTGGGTTTGACATTGATGAGAGCAGTGAAGCTGAGAATAAATGGAGATGGGTTTTTATCGAGTTTGGCTTTACAACAAAATCAGCCAAGGATGAAAGGGAAGTTGCTGATGTTGTTTACTTCAGTGAATGGATGCAATTGAATGAGTGTTTTGGATTAATGAATGAATGGGTTTGCTTTGTATGAATTTTTCTCAGCAAGGAATGAAGTCATGAGCAACCAGTTCGATGTAGTTTTGTGGAGCTATTAACCATGGCTCAATGGCTAAGTGCAGGGTTTATTTGGCAGTAGATGGGAAGTGATAGCTTAGGTCTGGTGGAATTTAAGACAGTGAATGAGAGAGATTGGCAAGTTGGATCTTTGGATGGAGTTATAAGCTAATGGAAGCAATTCTGGTGTTGCTAATCAGAGCTTGTGATGATTGCCGTGAAGGTTTGAGCTCAATGTGAGAATGGTGGTTGTTGCAGGTAAAGGCAAGAACTCAGTTGAAGAAAATGGGTTACAGGGAATTGTGGATGATTTTACGGGAATTTGCTTGGTTATGATGCTGATGCAGTGATGGAGCTGTAATTGGCCGCTAACAAGAGTTGGAGCAATTACAGGGAAGTGGAAGTTGTGATAGTGCAGCTGAGCTGAGAAAAGAAAGAAAAACATGGAGTTGGCCTGAACTGAATTACAGAGAAGAGATGGCAGTGATGCGAATGTATTGGTGTTTGTGTGTTAGATGTATGTTAGGTTGTTTGGCTGTGAAATGGCATTGCAGGATGAAGCTACAGGTGATGCTACTATGAAGTTGTGAGCTGAAATGCAGAATGGGTTTTGGTTTGACAAGACTCAGTAAGAAAGAACAAGTAGATGGAGTCAGGTTGTAGATGACAGAGTGATGATGTTGCAATTGAGTTGAAGCAGTGACTGAAATTGGCATTACAGGTGGACTGTGGTTGTCCTGGTGTTGTTGAGTGAATGTGAACTGGTGCAGCTGGGTTTATGATGGTGGTATTAAGATGAAGAGTTGCAGTTGTTGGGACTGGAGTTGCAATACTCTTGGAGGCGTTAAAGGTGCAGTTACGGCTCAAATGGAGGTGTGTGTGCTGTGTATTGCAGTGCAGGTGATGATAAGACTGCAAGATAAAGCTACATGTGCTGGGAAAAGTGAACTGTGGTGCTAGAAGATGAATGGGATTTGAGGCAGGAGATGTTGTAAATTGTTGGTTTGATGGCAGATGAAGTGAAGCTCCAGTATGGTATGAATGGTTGTTGCTTCAAGTGAATGGTTGTTGCTTCAAGTGTTGCGGTGATCCAGTGTGTGAAGTTGATTCTAAAGCTTTACTGCAGGATTGATTGGTGTCCGGTACATGAAAGAAGATGGGAATGTAGTGTGGTGGTAGGCTGGGAAAAGTGTTTGCCTACAACTTATACTGCAAGTGCACAGTGCCTATTGGAGGCAGGGCAAGTACAGGTCGATCCACAGGGAAATGGAGTGTGTGAAGTTGATTCTAAAGCTTTACTAAACTGATTTCTAAAGGAGTTACACAAATGTTTGGTTTGGTTGGTGTCGATACGACAAAGAGCTGTGATTGTAGTTCTAAGTTGCAAAAGCAGATTGTAAATAGGTTACTGAGAATACTAGGGTGATTGAATCAACCCTCTAATTCTATGCTAAGGCAAAACAGTTTCTCATTGTGTCTTGTATCGATCTTGACTGCCCTATATTACTTGTTAATTAGGTAGTAAAGTATTAATTAATTTGTTGGGTTACGACACGCATGGCCTTGGGCCCGTTGCGAGGAGCATGATTTTAGTTGTTTTTATTTTCTTTTTGCTTTATTCTTGCTTTGTTGGATTCTATTCAGATCTAACTTGGTTTTTGAATCTTATTTCAGGTGCCATGTATGGTGGACGAGCATATTACAACAATCCAATACGGTTTTCAACCTCAACATTATGGCAACTTCCAACCATCCTTAGGATACAATCAAAACCAATCTTTTGGCTATGATCAAATTCCTACGAGAACATTATGGATATTCTCATACATATCAACAACCTTGATATGTAAGTGGACAAACACACGGATGGAAGGATAGTTATGCATCTAATAATTTGTTTTCTAGTAATGTGCTTTGGAATATACTCCTCTTCATCGTGTTTTTCCTTCACTTTTTCCAAAGAGGAGATGCCGTCTAACGGTGGTAAAACGTCAGTTGCACAGAAAATTATACAAATTGGAAGATGATGGAGACTCGGAAGAGCTTGTCGCAGAAATTCGTAGGACCATTCATATGGAACTTAAACGACGTCGGGATAAAGGTTATGAAACCGATGAAGATTCTTATTATGGTGAGTCCGAAAATGAAGATGATTGTGTTGAGAATGTTGAAGAGATGATGCTAGAGGATGAAACCACATTCATTGATTTTGTGGAAGACCCAATTGAACTTGCTAATGATTATGATGATACCGAGACTTTGGTTAAGGTAGAAAACGACGAAGAATGGTTGCAAGGTTTAATAGAGGACCACGATATACAAGAGGTAAGTAATTCACTTGAATTTTTTAAGGATGAAGAGGATTCTATAATACAGAATTTGTGAAAGGTTTGTCTAACCCTTTGCCTATTGATTCTTCTCCTTTACTGTTATTGGTTTGAATGTATGTGCTTGAAAGTATTTTTGGATGATTTTGTTTCTAAATATCCACCATTGGAAACACTTGATGCTAACACTATGCGGGTTTGCCAAGAGGAATACATGGAAGTTCCCCTAATTCTATGTTATTTATACACTTTTCTTGTTTGTTTGAGTGTTAAATAATGGATTTAATCATGCCGGTGATGCCGGGGAGAAGTGCGTTATTAGAGTTCATTGATCAATCATTAGTGGAGACTACCCGTATTCATATCATGAGAGGCACCGACCCATAAACACATTTGGAAAAGTTTAAGGTTTATAAGCAACAGAAAAAGAGCAAATTTCAAATACAAGCTAAAAGGTGAGAATTGTTTAAGTTTATGATTTCAAGACGATACAAGTTGTGAAGAATCAAGCGGTAAAATACTTCTCCCAAAAAAAAAAAAAAAAAAAAAAAAAAAAAAAAAACAAGTTTATGAAATCTCGAGGTTTATCATCAATAGTTGAAACCGAAGACTAAGAAGTTAAAGACAAAGCGGAAGCGTTTTCTATTGATGCAGAGTGGTGTTATCATAATTGGCGATCGGATGTGAAGGTAAGTAAGTAATCTCATCCTCGATAAAAATGGTTGATTTCCTTTCTTAGAGATCGTCGGAAAATGGTTTTCAAAATATTAAAAGATGTGGGTTTTTAAAAATATTTCGGAAGTTGTCCTTCCCACCATTCAACGTGTCACGGGAATTCTCTCTTAGATTCCTGCACCGCACATGTGAGAACCATAAAAAGCCTTTTTAGAGTGCAATTATCATAAAATCCTATTTGGTGAGGAATGCTTATTGATCGTTTCTCAAACACGCGTTCTCTCATTATGGTGTGGTTATTTCTCACTCAACATTTAAGAATGAGAATATGTTCAATTTCTAACTTCTCATTACTAGCATGCGAAACTCTATGTCCTCATAGCTCTTTGATGCTTGTGACGCTTGAAGCTTTGCTCGAGGACTAGCAAAGTCTAAGTGTGGGGGAATTTATAAAGGTGTAGAATACACCTAATTTACTATTTAGTAGTTTATGCTTTCTTTGCTATTTTTCTTGTAAATTATGTATTTTATGCTTGTTTGAGTCTTATAGCTACTTGGTCTTTTGAGCCAAAAGGGCAAAGAGGTCATTTTACGAGGCGATTGATATATGGAGCCAGTTGAGGTTAAGGGCAACCCGATTTGAGGAGTGTTAAACACGGATTAAGGTTAAGTCACTTCTTTATTAGAGGATTACTAAAGAAGGGCAGGTTCACGGATAAAGAGGCCGCTAAACTCGTGTAATCCGAAGCGAGAATCTTGATATCGTTTGGTAATGGATGGGTTATGTCCATGGATGTTGAAACCCATGACCCACACCCTTACCCTGTGGATTGTTGTTTGAATCGATTAGGACAGGTCGGTGTTCGAGTTACGAGGTGTTCTTGCTACACAAGAGGAGATGGTGATGTTCTCTCGATGTTCGAAATAAGGATTTCAGATCGAGATGTTCTTTAGAAATGGTTTATCTGATGTGGTGTTGATGCGGAGAAATGGGTTCGATCTGTTAGATGCTATTGCTATGGATTTGAAGTGGGTTTTTGTGTTGGTGTGACTGAAGGCGAGAGTCAAGATTGAGCTCTGGAAAAATTGATCTTGTTGAGTGAAGCAATGGAAAATGGGTCGATGATTTTGCCGACACTAAAGTTGAGAAAATGAATGAGACCGAGAAGAGCAGTTTTGGTTGGTAGTGATGGTTTGTGAGAGAAGGGAGTGATCCGTGCGTGAGTTACTCGACATTGGATTCAATCTTTGGAGTTTAACGCGATAGCAATGAGAGCTCGGGAATGATTTGTTAGTTATTGGATGGTGAAAACGGAGTTAGTCATTGTTGTCGATCATGAAATGGACGAGAGAAATGAAATCGTAGATGTATGTGCTGGTTCTTAGCGAGGAAGACCCAAGGAACGCTGAAATTGGCTTTCCTACGAATCGTCCCTTCGGCGAGTTGACTCGGATTCTGACGATTCCGATGGCCGATTATGGTGAGTCAATTAATCAAGTCAGAAAAGCCCTAACTCGAAACCACTATCCCTTTCTCCTTGACTTGACTAACTGCAAAAGATTAGTACATGAAAGAAGATTTTTCACATTGTTTTTACTAATAGGAGTGATCTTAAAGGAATTGGATAGATTGTTTAGAATGCATGCTAAATTGATTTGTTAGTGTGGTGGTAGGTTAGGAGAAAGTGTTTGCTTCCCTTGAAGGTCTCGACAACAAGTAGAAGAGAACATATTGATTCATTGTTCTAAGTTGCAAAAGGATTCCTTGATCTTGTCTCTCTTATTTGTAAATATTGTTTTTGCTTATTTTCTTTTGAGAATACTAGGGTGATTGAATCGACCCTGCCCTATATTACTTGTGCTAGTAAAGTATTAATTAATTTGTGGATCTTTGGTTAACTAACTCACTAATTCTCCCCTAGTATAGGTTGTCTTCTTACAGTACAACCTATCACAGGATCATTTGATTCATTAGCTAATTATGAATCCTAAAACAGTTTAAGCACATCAAGAACAACAACATGAACACTGATTATATTAGCATACAAACTAGGGGTTTCATCTACACCCTTGTAGGACCAGAATATCGCGACAGCAATACTTCGCGAGATTAATAAACGACTGTGTCGCGAAGGAGTCGCGTGAAAGAAAATAAATGACGTAATAAATGACGACAGTCAGAACATGAGGAAAGTGTGAAGACTTGGCGAGATTTAGGGGTGTGTCGCGAGGACAAGCAGTTACACATTCGCGAGGACTCGCGAGTTGTTTCCGAAAATAAAGGACAGCTTAGCTGTCATCCACTATGTAATACCCTATATAAAGGGTCGAGTCAATCTGTTGTAGGAGGAGGTCTTTTTGAATTGTTAAGCAAGTCATTAGGAGAGAGAATTAAGAGTGATTGTAATTTCTTTATCTCTGTTCTACATATCTTTGTAAACCTTTCAAGAAGACAATTAATACAACCACATTATTATTCATCTTCAAATGGATTGATTAAGTGAATTCGAGTGAGGTGTGTAGTGTAGGATTTCCTGCAACTACATATGCGCTAGAAAAGAGGATTGAAGAAGATCAACCTTGTGAATTGGAAGAATTAGGGATAACAAGAAAGAAATCTTGAATAATTTTTAACAAATTACTAAAATTGAGAAATGGCTAGGAGAAAGAATGCATCAGAACAAGCAACGATCGTAAGGAGAAGTGGAAGATTAGTGGGAGAAATAAGAAATGAAGTAGGTGAACCATCAAGGATAGATGCAAGAAATGGAGAAGAAGATCCAATTCAACCACCAATTCAACCATCAGCTCAACCACCAGTTCAACCAGGCGCTAAACAGAGTAATCGATTATGATAGGGTGAGTGTGCATACATGGAGATCAGATTCTATGGAAGAAAGAGAAGAAGTGCAGCAATTGGTGAATAGTGGACAGGAAGAGAGATATCGAGAAGAGATGGGAGAAACAATTCGTGGAAATGAAGAAATCGCGGCATTAGAAACGCTGAGACAGACAATACACGAAGAAAGGCGGTTAGAAGCAGAAGAACGTGCGAATCTAACAAGGCAAAACCACGAATTGAGGATGGAAAATAGGAGGCTACAAAATAGAAGATCAAGAAGTAGTAACAGATCGAGATCAGGATCGAGTAGAGAAAATGGGAGAAGAACATTACCTGCAGAGAACATTAATGAAGAAAATTTGGAAAGAGAGTTAAATCATGGCGAAGGAGGTCGCGAAGAGAGAGAACTAATAGAAAATCGTTATATTTTGGTGAACAATCACGATGATGGAAATCAAGAAGATAGGCAGCCTCGAGGACAGAATAACTCAGCTAATGAAGAAACACAAAGGAAACAAAAGGAAATTGAAGATGATATTGAAAAGCATTAAACTGAGCAAGCACGTCTAGCCCGCGAGAGAGAAAGATTGAGAGCAGAAATGGAAAATCGAGAATTGGAAGAGGCAATCCGGCAGAATAATCATGATAATCGAGAGAGGAGGCGCGAGCGAAATCGCAATAATGGAGATATTAACGAAGAATACGAAAGAATACAAAAAAGTAGACACGAACGAAGAAGGAGAGAAGCAGAATTAAAGAGACCGATCAATTCAAATTCTAAGGCAAATGAACAAATTCTGCGAGAATTGGCAGAGATGAGAGGAATATTGAACAACAGAAGAGAAGGAGGAGGGAGAAGGCAGTTAGATGAAGCTATCGCGGAGGCTGCGAAAAATCCTTTTACACTAGAAGTGCGAGTTAGGAGGAATACCCCCAAATGCAACTTACCAGCGCTAACTAGCATTTTTGATGGATCAACTTGTGCATTACAACACATCAAGGCTTACGTGAGATGTATGCTACAATGGGAAAACCATGACGCTATATTATGCAAATACTTCGCGTCAAGTTTAACAGGAGAAGCATTGAAATGGTTTGAGGGTTTACCAAGGAATACGATCACATCATTCAATCATTTACGGGCTATATTCTTAGGGCGTATATAAGTAACAACTCTTCGCGACCAGTATTGAAGATGTATTTGGGCTAAAACAAAGAGTTGGCGAGAGTTTGAGACATCTAACTGTCGATGGAAGACGATGTGCAGCGATATGGCCGGAAGGGTAGATGAAAGATACCTCATCATCATTCATAAATGCTATGTTCGCAACCAATCTATTGTATGTTCGATTTTTTAGAGTCAAGAATACGATTACAATGACCGAATTGCGAGAACTCCGGAAGAATATATCGCTTTAGAAGAAAGACAGAACGAGATGGAATCTTATCCAGTGGCGAACACAAATTCTAGCATCGCGAATGGAAGTTTATTACCTCAACTTGTACACACAGTGGCGAGCACATCTCAAGGGAAACAAGAGAGAATGGTAGATGATAAACAACCAAATTGGTAGCTATGGGAAGTCGAGATCAGGAGGAATTTGAGAAAGAAAGGAACTATTACAATCGCGGTGGGAATAATAAGATCCAGAGGCTTGATCAACCACAAGAAACCTATGGAGGTCAAAGGCATAATTCGCAAGAGACTTATGGAGGCCAGAGGCAGAATTATCATAGAGGACAGCGAAGTCACAGAGTAGTGTGGGAGGAAATTAAAATGCCGCCATTGAATGCAGTGTGGAAAAAATATGGGAAGCAATACTTTTGATGGAAAACATACCTGCACCATGGAACTCGGGAAGTGAACCACCACCTGGAGATAGGAGCCACGAATTCTGTTCTTACCACCGTTTCCACGGGCACCTAACAAATTACTGTAGAAACATTAAGAGAATTATCCTGCGAATGATTGACCAAGGGAAGCTGAATCACTTTTTAAAAGAAGAAGAGAAAGCTCAACATTTACTCGCCGCCACCAAAGAAAAGGAAAAGGAACATTTGTTATAGAAGTTGGGGCAAAGAATAAAAATTTGTTTTAGAGAGCTGCGAAGAGAGAGCGGCAAAAAGGAAAGGTTGGAGGAAGAATGCAAAGGATGCGCAAAGAAAAGAAAGGTTAATGGTAGATGCCATAGAAACAAAGGAAGAAGAGGCAATGAGAAATGAATGCATGAAAACAATTGAATATCATAATGGAAAGGAGATATTGAAAAGCTTGACTGACGCAGAGGCAGAAGGAAGTAGGAGTAAAAGGTGTAAAAAATAAATAAGTTGCGAACAGAACTCGTGAAGAAGAGAAAAGATAAATAGTTGCGAGTTAAAGAAGAGAGTATCATGAAAATAACAATTTAGTGAAAGGAAGTGCGAGAAAAGATAACAATTTAGTGATGAAGTATGATAAGGATAAGAAGCAGAGTGATGGCAATAACTTCGTCGATTGATAAGCATCAATAAGGGAAAAATTGATAAGCATGAAAAGATATTGATTGCGGCAAAGTTGCGCGAGAATCTCGCCATAAAGAATGTATATGATGCGTGTCGTAACCACAACAAATTAATTAATACTTTACTACCTAATTAACAAGTAATATAGGGTAGTCAAGGTCGATCCCACGAGGAGCAAGAGATTCTAGTTGTCAAAATTGTCACCAAAAGGGGGGTGTAAAAAGAAAAAGAAAATAAGCAAAGCAATTAAAAAGGTAAAGTTGAAAGCAATAAGAGAGACAAGATCAAGGAATCCTTCTTCGTTGCAAAATAATGAATCAAGTTATGTTCTTTTCTACTTGTTATTAGTCACAGATTATCACCAACCGTAGGATAGCAGGTCCGCTTAGCTAGCCCCAAAATCCCTAATTTCACTGAGTAACAGGTCCGCTTAGTTATCAGATTCTATTCAAAAGAACCACCCTGAGGTTCGCTTACAAGATGTAATTCCCTGAATGCATTAAGATTTATGAATTTAGGTTTAGTACTAGTAGTTAAACTCGGTTCGCTTGGTTCACTTTCTAGCGTTGTTTCTACACACAATTGCTCCACGGAATCCCTCCGCAAGGTCTCGTGTTTGCTACTTATGTAAAGAGTCAAGAAACGATTACTTATCCCCTAACTTTCACTAGCTTTAGATCAAATTAACAAATCAATTTAGCATGCATTCTAAACAATCTATCAATCAATCATGAATGTCTTTAAGATCATTCCTATTAGTAAAAACAAACGATAATCATGTGAAAAACTTCAAGATAGAATTGAAAACAAAAACTCAAATCATATTAAGAACTAGGAATTCATCCTCAATCAATAAAATTAACTACTCATGTTAAAGAGTTCACACAAAGAATAAGAAAAGAAAAGTGTTGTGTGTGTAGAGATGTGTATGTAGAGAGGTGTATGTAGAGAGGTGTGTAGAAGTTGTAGAAAACTTCTCTATTTATAGGCTTCAACATTCTCCAAATCTTCTAAGGAGTAGAATCCTTTTCCTTTAGCAATTCAATTTCCAATTCCAAGCTTTTCTCAACTCTTCCACCTTCTCTTTCCAAGTTTGAGTCCAATTCTCCATCCAATTCCAAGCCCAAGTCTTCACACCCATGAGAGAAATCCATAGAAAATTCTGGAATTTTTGCTCGCCGGAAAACTGGGATTGTGGCCGGAATCCGGACGGAATAGTTGCCGCCGGCCACCTGTAAAAGTTCACCGTCGTCGGGAGAATATTCGACGGAATATTCCGTCAGTCCACAGTTAGGACTAACGGTCAAAAGTCAAACTTAACGGTCGTCGTCAGTCAATGAGTCAAGGGGTGAGTCACTGAGTCAGAACCGAGTCAGCTAGCTAACTCGGCTGACTGGTCCTAGCCAGGCCACTTTGCACAGGCCAAAGTAGTCACGGCCAAGATGGCCATGCCTTCCCTGCATCTCTCCCAGCCATGATGGCTGCTCAACTCAGTCTTTCAAAACTTCATAACCTGCAATTGCTCAGCCTTCTCAGCTTTCTCAACAGCTTGCCAGGCCAGTTCACTAGCATACACCAGAGACAATCACTGCCTGCAAATAATCATTCCACCACAACAACAAAGACATCAACCACTAGACTCATCTCTTCCCATATACAACACCCGCACCGGTGTAAACCTAGACATTCACCTAATTAAGCAGCTTCACTTCATTCTTGCATACTTCCCACTGCAGCTCCAAACACAGATCACTACCACCTATCCTTGGATCACAACACTGACTAGACATTACATCACCACCAGTCTTTAGCTCCAATTCCTCAACAGCTTCAACATCAGAAACCCATCTTGAGCACCTGGCTATCACCACTGCCATTCAACCAACACTAATCCAACTGCAACACAGCATCAGGCCAACAACCACAAAAATCCATCACTACTGCTTCTGCACAATTCCTAGGCATTCATCTAGTTATAAGCATTCTATCATTCCAATTGCAGCTTCATTCTCTGACATATACAGCCCTTCAGTCAATAGCAAAATCACCACCAGATCCCCTTGTTTCCATGTCAGTCGAAACCCATCTTTGAACTGCAACTCTCTCTTCACAAATGGAACTCTAACTCATTCGATCAAATCAAACCCATCGGTTCTTCCACAATCGACAATGAGCAAAATAGTCTTCATGGCATTAGCTTCTCCACGGCAACACCACCAAACCCACTCTACCATCTGTTGTTGAACCAAAACCAGAACCATCTTCATCTTGATATCCAATTCACAACAGACCCATTTAATCTCCATCTCTGTAAAACCTATTTTTCAATTTATCAATTCCATCTCTCGACATCAGTGATTTAACTTTCTTCTCTTGGTTTCAGCAGTAGCAGGAGTCCATCGATCCCATTACGAACTTCAATTTCTTCTCTTTTAATTCTTCTCATCATTCATCTTTTTCTCTCGATTCTGCTCTCTCTCTCTCTCTCTCGATTTCAATCAATTATTCACATTTCTCTTGGAAATGGTACAGCAGCCCCTGCCCTAATCGTCTCTCTCAATTTCTGGTAGAACTGAATTCGATTAATATGCAGCCTCTATTTCTCAGTTTCAGAGAAGTAATTGATGAGTGAACGAGAGACATCCCCTTCATTATTCTTTTAACAGCTCACTCTTCTTCTCGTTTCACAAATACTGAATCGATTGCAACCCAGCTCGACCTCATACCCATCTAAGCTTTCTCATCGTCTCTTCCAGATCGAACCCCATCTCTTAAATCATCCTCTCGATCGATCTACAGCAGCTTCAGAAACCCTTAAATTAGCTATAAGCCCATCTTTGATTCATCCTCTCTGTTCACTCTGTTCTCGATTTCTAATGCACCTCTCGAGTTATTAGCAGTCATGGCTGCTGTTTTAATTTCAGTTTCAGGTGAATGAATGAAACGAATGAGAGACTCTCGAGATATAGGGTTAGGTTGTGAAGTGGGTCTGGATCCGGATCTGGGCCATGGATAGGACCGACCCAATTGGGTGCTATCCAGCATAACCATCCTCTGGATAAGGGCTACCCATTGTTAGTAACACCCACTGCTGAGTGATAAGGGGTACCCTGAATGAGAGCCCCTTAACCCCCTCTGGGCTCCGAATAGTGTTCACCCCTGAAATGACAATTTTGCCCTTTTGGCTCAAATTGGGTGATTTCTTCTTCTTTTCCTCCGTGCGACTCCAAAGTAGCTATAAAACTCAAAACAAGCGTAAAATACATAATTTACAAGAAAAATAGCAAAGAAAGCATAAACTACTAGATAGTAAATTAGGTGTATTCTACACCTATCAAATTCCCCCACACTTAGACTTTGCTAGTCCTCGAGCAAATCAGACTAAAAACTCACAACTTCAAAGCGTTCAAGCGTCACAAGCATCCAAAAAGTTATGAGGACATAGAGTTTCTGCATGCTAGTAATAAGAAGTTAGAAATACTAAAGAACATATTCTCATTCTTAAATGTTGAGTGAGAAATAACCACACCATAATGAGAGAACGCGTGTTTGAGAAACGATCAATAAGCATTTCGCCTCGACTTCTACCTCACCAAAAAGGATTTTATGATAATTGCACTCAAAAAAGACGGCTTTTTTATAGTTCTCACATGTGTGCAGGTAGGAATGAAGAGAGAATTCCTGCATCACGTTGAATGGTGGGAAGGACAACTTCCGAAATATTTTTAAAAACCCACATCTTTTAATATTTTGAAAAACCATTTTTCTGACGATCTCTACGAAAGGAAATCAACCATTATTATCGAGGATGAGATTACTTACTCACCTTCACATCCGATCGCCAATTATGATAACACCACTCTCACGGCATCCAATAGAAACGTCTTCCGCTCCTCGTCTTTAACTCTTCGGTTTCAACTATTGATGATAAACCCTTGAATTTCATAAATCCTTGAAAATTTTTAACCTTTACCTTAATAATCCTTGTCGCTTGAAACTTCCTTATAGATTTTCCTTCCCCACGGCTTATACAAATATTTCTCTTGTTTTTCTCTTTATTATTATTATTATTATTATTTTTTTTTTTTTATTTTTTTTTATTTTTTGAAACAAGAGAAATTAAATACAAAAAATAAACCATGGCCGTGGAAGAAGTATTTTACCACTTGATTCTTCACAACTTGTATCGTCTTGAAATCATAAACTTCAAAAATTCTCACCTTTTGATTTTCTTCGCTTTCATGAATAAGTCTTCATACTTGGATATAAAATTACCTCATTGTATTGTAAGTCCTCAACATATATGTGAATTCCGCTCTTTGTATGTTGCTTTACTTGAATTTGAAATTTGCTCTTTTTCTCATTCCGTTGCTTGTAAACCTTAAACTTTTCCAACTTTCCTTGTAGATTTTGATGTCGCTCCTTGTTGATGATGAATGTGTTTCTATGGACCCGTTGTTGTTGAGAGAGAGAATGGTGCTAACTGCAAATCGAACTACAAGAAGGAAGCTTTCATCCATGGACGTCACCCTCATGATTGACAAAATTAGCACTCAAGAGATCAAAGAGTAGTGCTTCTATTGGTGGGAGGTTGGGTAGCTCACCATTCTACCCGGAATTAACGTATGGTGACACACACTCAAAAGAAAGCTCTTTAGTAGATGGAAGATTTCTGGTCGGTGCCTCACATGATATGAATACGGGTAGTCTCCACTAATGATTGATCAGCAACTCTAATAACGCATTTCTCCCTGCACCAAATTCGCATCACCGGCATGATTAAATCCATTATTTAACACTCAAACAAACAAGAAATCCGAATGTAGTTCTCTAACATTTCCAAGTTCAATTATGTTGGTCAAAATCTCTATGTAAACATACCTAGAAATATGCTAGTGACTCTAAAATCTTTAAAAGTTGAAGGTTTTAAGTAAAACTTTTTTTTTTTTTTTTTTAAACTTTTTTAATTTTTTTGTAATTTTTGTTTTAAAAACATGCTTAACCACTCCCCCACACTTAAACCTTACATTGTCCTCAATGTAATTGAATCCTCCTAGTAAAGTCAAGGTGGGAGATTTTAACATGATAAGGAATAAGAAAAAGAAATAACAAAAAGCAAAAGGATAAGAAATACAAAACCTATGGGTTGCCTCCCATTAAGCGCTTGTTTTAAAGTCGACGGCCCGACTTGGCTCTTGTAAGATTCATTCCCCATATACTAACAATCGGAAAATTTGAGGATCCACCCATAATACCTGTTTTGCAAACAATAACTCCATACAAATATTAGCACAAGAAAACAATAGTGATGTTATCGCTCGATAGAAATTTCCCCCACACTTATTCTCGTCCACACTCGGAAGTGTATAAAGAACATAGAATTTTGGAACTTCCATGCATTCCTCTTGGCAAACCTGCATGGTGTTAGCATCAAGTGTTTCCAATGGTGGATATCTAGAAACAAAATCATCCAAAAATACTTTCGAAGCACATACATTCAAACCAATAAGAGGTAAAGGAGAAGAATCAATATGCAAAGGGTTAGACAAACCTTTCACAATTTCTTGTATTATAGAATCCTCTTCATCCTTAAAAAATTCAAGTGAATTACTTACCTCTTGTATATCGTGGTCCTCTATTAAACCTTGCAACCATTCTTCGTCGTTTTCTACCTTAACCAAAGTCTTGGCATCATTAAAATCATTGGCAAGTTCAATTGGGTCTTCCACGAAATCAATCAATGTGGTTTCATCCTCTATAATCATCTCTTCAACATTCTCATCATCGGAATCGGGCCATTCACTAAAATGATTTTCATCGGTATAGATTGTAAGATCTTCATGTGCGGGTGTTACACCGTTTATAACAATAGGTAAGTCACACCCAATCTCCTCCTTTTGAATAGGTGAAGGATCGTTATTATGATCCGGAGTTGGAATAACTTCCTCATTGTCGGAACACTCATACACTTCCGCGGACTCCCATCTTTCCCTAAGAAATTTTTGCCAAGCAATAAATGCATCTTCCTCAAGCTCTTCCTTTTGAATAGGTGATTGATCATCAATAAGATCAAGGCTCGAGTAATCTACACTAGCGTCATCAAAAGTCTCCAAAGGTTGGTTAATTTGTTCGTATATTTTCTCCGAATTCCTTTGAATTTCTCGATGTGATTCTTGAAACTTTTGTTGAAGATCCCCAATCATGGCAGACATCTTATCTGCAAAACTAGAGAATTTCTGATCATAAAAATTATCCTCCCATCCTTGTGATTGTCCACTTACATACCCGTCATAAGGTTGTTGATATGTATGAGAATATCCATAAGGTTCTGTTAAGTGCATATTTTGCATATATTTAGTGTTGAATCCATGCTAGTAATTGTTATATATTCTTGCGAATTATTGTATATTACTCTTGTTTTCTCTTGTTTATGTTTTGCTAGGTGAATCATCCAAAAGAAGTGAATTGGCACATATTTGTGCAATAAAAGAAGTTAGCCGCAAGCGGAGAAGGGCCTAAGACCAAGTGGAAATCGTTCGACTCTAGGAGTTCTTGCTATCACATTGAAGAGGACGAAAAGACGAATCGAATAGCGAAAGAATGAGGTCATTCCGACTCCATATGAGAAAGTTACGTGCAATTGAAGCAAGTCAAAGTTGCGGCGACGCACGAATTTATAAGGGCACCCGCCGGGATTACTCAAGGTGTCAAGGCGTATAAGACTGAACTGTCGGTTTTCCAAGACCGACAGTTGAAACCCATTACTATCACCTTCTTTCCCCACGTAACCAATAAGACCAGCCGAATATTTCTTCTCTCCGGTTCATGGCCAGTTATCTGGTGGGTTTTATAACGCAAGCATGGGACGATGGGTGAGTTCGAAGCTATACATAAGATGAAAGAAGCTCGAATAAGTTATATGTGATGAGCTCGGAGGAATGGAAAAGGATGATGATGCGCTGCCATTGATGGAACGTGATGAACATGGAGACGGTCCGAGTTACCTTGGTCGCTGTCATGATTAAAGATGAGGAAAGAAGCAATGGGATTGAGTTCTTTACTGCCATGAAGATCGAGCTGCAAAGTTAGTTGCTGCCATTAATGGTGGTGATTGATGATCGGCAGAGATTGAGTTAGGGACAGTATCATTGGTGAGAAGACGATGGGAGTGATCGAGAAGATGAAGCTAAGCTAGACATAATAGGGAATGATTGATTTAGATGTGGTAGCTACTGTTGAACATCGAGAGTATGGCGGAGAGCTGGAGAAGGAGGATGTGTGATGTCGTCCCGTTGAGTTGTCGAGGTTATCGACAAAAGAAGATGAGGTTGCTGCTGGGTTTTAGTTGAGAACTCGAGAAAGATGAGAGGTGATGTTAGTGACTGCTGTTGCTGCCAACCCTGGTAATAAAGATGATCGGTGATTAATGGCAGTGAGAAAGTGGAGCTCGAGCTGCTGGATGTTTTGATGAAACAAAGAGAAGACGATGGATATGGTGTTGCTGCTCGGGTTGTGGACAAGACTCGATATGGAGTTGAGCCGAACAGTAATGAAGATGGTCGAGAAGATATGCTCGAGTAGGACTTCAGGGAAGGAGCTGAGACCGCAGTAATGGTGACTGCCGGTGATTCTCATGATGCAGTGATAGATTGAGAAGTTGACTGTTTTCGGTGATAGCAGCTGCAGATGATGGCAGCGATGGAGAATGAGTTTGGTTGGTTGTTCACGTTGGTTGCTATATGATCGATAATGAAAAGTTAAGAGACGTGATGAGTGAGTTGTTGCTGCAAAGTAAAGGGGTAGTTGAGTACTTTGAGCTATAGCAAGGGAGCCATGTTGGTGCTGTTAGTCATGGGTTAGTTGGTGATTGGTAAGGAGCTGAACTAAAATGCTTGCTGCTGAGCTTGGCAGTGACGAGAGGAAACAGAAGGTGCAGCTCAAGGTATTTATGGGAGCTGAGAAGAAGATGAAGCAAAACGGGAAGGAGGAGAAGAATGGAAAAAATCAGTTGAACTACGGTGGAAACTTCCAACCGTATAGAAATCCAGGGAGACTTACGGTAGACTACCAAACCGTATACTATATCAGAAGCACTTACGTTGGGGTTTCCCAACCGGAGAGAAACACAGTTGAACATACGGTTTGGTTATTCCACCGTACTAACACATGAGAAAACTATTGTCAGTGCCAGCAAACTGACAGGCAAAGGACGTAATGGGCTGGACTTAACCAACAATGATGCAAGCCCATTAAGCTGATTTGGGTATCTTTCACACGACCAGACTTTGGCATTATTTGTCGAGTTTTGGCAAGTCTGTTTCACCTATTTTCGACCAGGATTCATGCACGGGCACTTCTACTACTTGAAGACTATATAAGGACTTCTTAACCTAAATAATATATCACATATCATATCATATATAATATATCTACATCTCGGAATACACTTTGTTCTTCATAAAATATTTTAGGGTTTACCCCTTTTGGGGGAAACCGTGAAACGGTGTAAACATGAGAGGCTAAACTTTTGTTGATTGAGGATGAATTCAATGTTCTAGCGTGAAGCTTTATTATTATACAAGTTTGTTCGGAGTTTTAATCACATCATCGTTTGTTTTCACTATTTGATCTTTATGAGTGATTCTTAGATTGATTTGGGATGCATACTAGATTAGTCTATTAATTGTTCTATTGCTAGTATTGGGTTAGGAGATAAGTAATCGTCGAATAATTCATACACAAGTAGAAATCGCAAGACCTTGCAGAGGGATTCTGTGGAGCAATTGCGGGTGAATACAATACCAGCAAGTGGACCTTGAGCTAAGAGTTTAACTACTGGGATCAACCTAATTCACAAAGCCTAAGCGTTCGATCGGATTACACCTTGAGTGAGCTACTACTTGGTGGTTCGGTTGGATAGAATCTGATATTGGAGAGCTTCCGTATCCGTGGTAAAAGGAGTTTTGAGGATAGCACTGAGCTAGTTGCTTTCCTACGGTTGGTGATGAATGGTTCTAACGAAGATAGATAAGTATACTAATCCAGTTATCGCTTGGTAACGGCGAAGGATTCCTTGATCATATCTTTCCTTTATTTGTTATTCTTTTTATTTCACTCTAAAACAATCCCCCTTTGTGTTTTTTATTATTTTGCTGAACTAAATAACATATCAATTACACAGCTCTCTGTGGGAACGATCCTTACTACCGCTATATTACCAGTTAATTAGTGGGAAATATATTGAATTAATTTGTTGCACCTACGACACGCATCAAATTTTGGCGCCGTTGCCGGGGAGCGGTTGTTAATTGATTTGTTATTTGTTTAGCTTGTTTTTGTTTTTAAATTTTTTTTTCTTGTGTTCTTGTGAGTCGTCATGTTTCCTTATGGACATAACATGTACGGAGCACAAGACCAATCATCATATTATTGTGGTAATCAATTTGGATTTCAACCTCATTCATATAACAACTACCAACCATACCCTACGGAGCCTTATGGATACTATCATACATATCAACAACCTTATGACGGGTATGTAAGTGAGCAATCAAAGGGATGGGAGGATAGTTATGCTTCTGATCAGTTGTTTTCTAGTAATGTGCAGATGACAGGAAGTGTGGAAAGACCTACTCCTCTTTATCATGTTCTTTCGTCATTTATGTCAAAAGAAGAGATACAGTCTGAAAATTTCATCGTGAATAATGGCGGAAAACGTATTAATATCAGAAAACTTTCAAAGCAATATGATCAGTTAGAAGAAGATGGAGCATCAGAAAAGACCCTCGAAGAAATCAACAAGGTAATACGAACGGAACTTCAACGTCATTGGGATATTGAAGATTATGAGGTTGATGAAGACTCGGACGAAGACGAACAACCTTTGGAAAATCCTTGCAATAATGGTAATGTTATTTCAACTCCGGATCATAATAACGATCACTCGCCTATTCAAAAGGAGGAGAATGAATATGACATAACCGTTGTTATAAATGGTGTAACGTACTCAAACAATGATTTTAGGATTTGCACCAATGAACTACAATTTCTAGGAGATGATTATGATTCTGATGACGAAAGTGTTGAAGAAATAGAGATTGAGAATGAAACCAAATTGGTTGAAGTTGTGGAAGACCCAATTAAGCTAGCCAAGGATTATAATGATGCTGAGATTTTGATTGAAGCGAAATCCGATGAAGAATGGCTAAATAGTTTGATAGAGGACCACGATACAAATGAGGTAAATAATTCATTGCAATTCTTTAAGAATGATGAGGATCCTGTAATACGAGAGATTGTGGAAGGTTTGTCTAATCCTTTGCATATTTCTAAATCTTTTGATCGACATCACTTAGGATTGGAGTTGTGTGCTTCTACAGTTTTAAAGAATTATTTTGCTTCTAAGTATCTACCACTTGATGTGTTTGATTCTAGAATTGCGCAGGTTCATCGAGAGGAACCCGAAGAAGTTCCCTTATTTTATGTTCTCTATCCACTTCCGAGTGTAGAAAGGACTAAGTGTGGGGGAAACTTTCAAGCTATAACAATTTCACTATTCATATATTATGCTAATAATTGTGCGAAGTTGTTATTAGAATTTCAGATTGTTTTCTGGGCAGACTACCAGATTTTCAGATTGTTGGTATATGGACGATAACAAGAGAGTCGGGCTGACGACTTTAAACCAAGCGCTAAATGGGAGGCAACCCATAGGTTTTGTATCTTAAACCCTTTTATTTTTTGTTTTTATTGTTTTCATATCATATTTGCATCCCCATGTTTAATTTCATTGAGTCCGAATCTATCTTAGAAGAGAATTATGACGAATACCTTTCCGTCAGAAAAATTCAGACTGCGCGTAGTTCAGTCCAGAGACCATAACTGTCAGACCGTTTATCGAAACATTGTGCCCTTTTGACAGTGTGTAGAAAACACGTAGATGAACAACTTTTGTGAAATGGAGTTTTTCCAAATTCCTTACCAATTTGTACAGTTTTTGCGTTTTATCTGCTGTTACGTCAGAATTCAGAACTTTCGGTTTTACACATTGAGGACAATGTGAAGTTTAAGTGTGGGGGAGCATTTATATGTTTGTATAGTTTGTTTTAGTTTGTTTTATGCCTTTAAAAAAAAATCAGAAAAAATAGAAAAAACCAAGAAAAATTGTACTTTTTGAACTCCGAAATCTAGAAACTTGTGCCTTTAGGATGACACCATTAGTGGATTGAACCATTTTGAATGCAGGAGTTGAGGAACCAATTAACTAAAAGGGACGAACACATAGCTCAGAAATCACAAACAACATGATAGTTGTTACCATATCTCGGAATATCACCATATCACATTCTATTTTTATTTTTCCATATATATCTATTGTTCTCTAAGTGCTTTGGTGGGTCACTAAACATCGACGTGTTATTACTGCTAAGATGAAATAGAGTGATTGAGTTGCTAAAAAAAAAAAAAAAAAAAAAAAAAGAGACCGACCAATTAGACCAAACGGAATAAGAATGACACTTGGGAATAACAGTATGTGTGAAACGTAGTCCCTGTCTCCGTCGCCTAAACAAGCGTGGAATGCAGGATCCAAGGCAACTATCACGTACTTGCGACAAGAAGCATGCGCTTGGATCCAAAAGATCTAATCATGCCGTCTAAAAAAAAAAAAAAAGTGAAAAAGAAAAGAAAAAGAAAAGAAAGTAATATATTTGGTAAATAAAGTCACTCCTGGTTCCCTTGTATATGCCAGTGAGTTGATGTAGAAGTAAGTTGTTGGCCACTGGTTCCCTTGTATATGCCAAAGTGTGTTGACGCTAGAGTTGACCAAAGAGCTCAATCCAATAGGCATAGGTTCATCTTGGCGGTGACCTTGAGAGAGATATGGGAAACATTGATCACTTGTGAACATTCGCCAACATCTACATCTATATTCATCTTCTTAATCTTTTCATTGTGATTGTGGTTTGTTAGTTTCCGAGTATTGTGGCTTGTTCGACTATCTAATTAGAGCTTTATTTATTTGAATATGAACTGAATTTGCGCAAGGTACCTCCTCCTGTAGTCATTTTGGATTCGTTCATGAATTTGTCACAAATAGACGGAGTTGGAAATATAGGTTTTGTAGGTAGACCTCTTGTAAACCTTCACGAGACTATAACTCGTCCACTAGGGACACCTAGGGGTTTAAAGGCCTGTTATTCATGCTAAGAATAACCGTATCCTCGGCGATATGGAGTTGTTGTATTTAGATAGTTTGCTCGAGGACTAGCAAAAGCCAAGTGTGGGGGAATTTGTTAAGTGCATATTTTGCATATATTTAGTGTTGAATCCATGCTAGTAATTGTTATATATTCTTGCGAATTATTGTATATTACTCTTGTTTTCTCTTGTTTATGTTTTGCTAGGTGAATCATCCAAAAGAAGTGAATTGGCACATATTTGTGCAATAAAAGAAGTTAGCCGCAAGCGGAGAAGGGCCTAAGACCAAGTGGAAATCGTTCGACTCTAGGAGTTCTTGCTATCACATTGAAGAGGACGAAAAGACGAATCGAATAGCGAAAGAATGAGGCCATTCCGACTCCATATGAGAAAGTTACGTGCAATTGAAGCAAGTCAAAGTTGCGACGCTTACGGAATTTATAAGGGCACCCGCCAGGATTACTCAAGGCTGTCAAGGCGTATAAGACTGAACTGTCGGTTTTCCAAGACTGACAGTTGAAACCCATTACTATCACCTTCTTTCCCCACGTAACCAATAAGACCAGCCGAATATTTCTTCTCTCCGGTTCATGGCCGATTATCTCGGTGGGTTTTATAACGCAAGCATGGGACGATGGGTGAGTTCGAAGCTATCTGAAGATGAAAGAAAAGAAGCTCGAATAAGTTATATGTGATGAGCTCGGAGGAATGGAAAAGGATGATGATGCGCTGCCATTGATGGAACGTGATGAACATGGAGACGGTCCGAGTTACCTTGGTCGCTGTCATGATTAAAGATGAGGAAAGAAGCAATGGGATTGAGTTCTTTACTGCCATGAAGATCGAGCTGCAAAGTTAGTTGCTGCCATTAATGGTGGTGATTGATGATCGGCAGAGATTGAGTTAGGGACAGTATCATTGGTGAGAAGACGATGGGAGTGATCGAGAAGATGAAGCTAAGCTAGACATAATAGGGAATGATTGATTTAGATGTGGTAGCTACTTGTTGAACATCGAGAGTATGGCGGAGAGGCTGGAGAAGGAGGATGTGTGATGTCGTCCGTTGAGTTTGTCGAGGTTATCGACAAAAGAAGATGAGGTTGCTTCGGGTTTTAGTTGAGAACTCGAGAAAGATGAGAGGTCTTTATTAGTGACTGCTTGTTGCTGCCAACCCTTGTAATAAAGATGATCGGTGATTAATGGCAGTGAGAAAGTGGAGCTCGAGCTGCTGGATGTTTTGATGAAACAAAGAGAAGACGATGGATATGGTGCTTTGCTTTGCTCGGGTTGTGGACAAGACTCGATATGGAGTTGAGCGAACAATAATGAAGATGGTCGAGAAGATATGCTCGAGTAGGACTTCGAGGGAAGGAGCCGAGACCGCAGTAATGGTGACTTGCGGGTGATTCTCATGATGCGATGATAGATTGAGAAGTTGGATGTTTCGGTGATAGCAGCTGCAGATGATGGCAGCGATGGAGAATGAGTTTGGTTGGTTGTTCACGTTGGTTGCTATATATGATCGATAATGAAAAGTTAAGAGACGTGATGAGTGAGTTGTTCTTTGCAAAGTAAAGGGGTAGTTGAGTACTTTGAGCTATAGCAAGGGAGCCATGTTGGTCTTTGTTAGTCATGGGTTAGTTGGTGATTGGTAAGGAGCTGAACTAAAATGCTTGATCTTGAGCTTGGCGTGTGAGAGGAAAGCAGAAGGTGCAGCTCAAGGTATTTATGGGAGCTGAGAAGAAGATGAAGCAAAACGGGAAGGAGGAGAAGAATGGAAAAAATCGGTTGAACTACGGTGGAAACTTCCAACCGTATAGAAATCCCGGGAGACTTACGGTAGACTACCAAACCGTATACTATATCGAAGCACTTACGTTGGGGTTTCCCAACCGAGAGAAACACTGATTGAACATACGGTTTGGTTATTCCACCGTACTAACACATGAGAAAACTATTGTCGGTGCCGGCAAACCGACGGCAAAAGGACGTAATGGGTTGGACTTAACCAACAATGATGCAAGCCCATTAAGCTGATTTGGGTATCTTTCACACGACCAGACTTTGGCATTATTTGTCGAGTTTTGGCAAGTCTGTTTCACCTATTTTCGACCCGGGATTCATGCACGGGCACTTCTACTACTTGAAGACTATATAAGGACTTCTTAACCTAAATAATATATCACATATCATATCATATATAATATATCTACATCTCGGAATACACTTTGTTCTTCATAAAATATTTTAGGGTTTACCCCTTTTGGGGAAACCGTGAAACGGTGTAAACATGAGAGGCTAAACTTTTGTTGATTGAGGATGAATTCAATGTTCTAGCGTGAAGCTTTATTATTATACAAGTTTGTTCGGAGTTTTAATCACATCATCGTTTGTTTTCACTATTTGATCTTTATGAGTGATTCTTAGATTGATTTGGGATGCATACTAGATTAGTCTATTAATTGTTCTATTGCTAGTATTGGGTTAGGAGATAAGTAATCGTCGAATAATTCATACACAAGTAGAAATCGCAAGACCTTGCGGAGGGATTACGTGGAGCAATTGCGGGTGAATACAATACCAGCAAGTGGACCTTGAGCTAAGAGTTTAACTACGGGATCAACCTAATTCACAAAGCCTAAGCGTTCGATCGGATTACACCTTGAGTGAGCTACTACTTGGTGGTTCGGTTGGATAGAATCGATATTGGAGAGCTTCCGTATCCGTGGTAAAAGGAGTTTTGAGGATAGCACTGAGCTAGTTGCTTTCCTACGGTTGGTGATGAATGGTTCTAACGAAGATAGATAAGTATACTAATCCAGTTATCGCTTGGTAACGGCGAAGGATTCCTTGATCATATCTTTCCTTTATTTGTTATTCTTTTTATTTCACTCTAAAACAATCCCCCTTTGTGTTTTTTATTATTTTGCTGAACTAAATAACATATCAATTACACAGCTCTCTGTGGGAACGATCCTTACTACCGCTATATTACCAGTTAATTAGTGGGAAATATATTGAATTAATTTGTTGCACCTACGACACGCATCAGGTTCTGTAGGAATTTGATCATAGCCAAAAGATTGGTTTTGATTGTATCCTAAGGATGGTTGGAAGTTGTCATAATGTTGAGGTTGAAAACCATATTGATTGTTGTAATATGCTTGCTCTTGTCCACTATACATGGAAAACCGGCACCTGAAATAAGATTCAAAAAACCAGTTAGATACGGAATAGAATCCAACAAAGCAAGAATAAAGCAAAAAGAAAAATAAAAACAACTAAAATCATCCGCTGCTCCCCGGCAGCGGCGCCAAAATTTGATGCGTGTCGTAACCACAACAAATTAATTAATACTTTACTACCTAATTAACAAGTAATATAGGGTAGTCAAGGTCGATCCCACGAGGAGCAAGAGATTCTAGTTGTCAAAATTGTCACCAAAAGGGGGGTGTAAAAAGAAAAAGAAAATAAGCAAAGCAATTAAAAAGGTAAAGTTGAAAGCAATAAGAGAGACAAGATCAAGGAATCCTTCTTCGTTGCAAAATAATGAATCAAGTTATGTTCTTTTCTACTTGTTATTAGTCACAGATTATCACCAACCGTAGGATAGCAGGTCCGCTTAGCTAGCCCCAAAATCCCTAATTTCACCGAGTAACTTGGTCCGCTTAGTTATCGATTCTATTCAAAAGAACCACCCCGAGGTTCGCTTACAAGATGTAATTCCACTGAATGCATTAAGATTTATGAATTTAGGTTTAGTACTAGTAGTTAAACTCGGTTAAGCTTGGTTCACTTTCTAGCGTTGTTTCTACACACAATTGCTCCACGGAATCCCTCCGCAAGGTCTCGTGTTTGCTACTTATGTAAAGAGTCAAGAAACGATTACTTATCCCCTAACTTTCACTAGCTTTAGATCAAATTAACAAATCAATTTAGCATGCATTCTAAACAATCTATCAATCAATCATGAATGTCTTTAAGATCATTCCTATTAGTAAAAACAAACGATAATCATGTGAAAAACTTCAAGATAGAATTGAAAACAAAAACTCAAATCATATTAAGAACTAGGAATTCATCCTCAATCAATAAAATTAACTACTCATGTTAAAGAGTTCACACAAAGAATAAGAAAAGAAAAGTGTTGTGTGTGTAGAGATGTGTATGTAGAGAGGTGTATGTAGAGAGGTGTGTAGAAGTTGTAGAAAACTTCTCTATTTATAGGCTTCAACATTCTCCAAATCTTCTAAGGAGTAGAATCCTTTTCCTTTAGCAATTCAATTTCCAATTCCAAGCTTTTCTCAACTCTTCCACCTTCTCTTTCCAAGTTTGAGTCCAATTCTCCATCCAATTCCAAGCCCAAGTCTTCACACCCATGAGAGAAATCCATAGAAAATTCTGGAATTTTTGCTCGTGGAAAATCGGGATTGTGGCGGAATCCGGCCGGAATAGTTGCCGCCGGCCACTGTAAAGTTCACCGTCGTCGGAGAGAATATTCGACGGAATATTCCGTCAGTCCACAGTTAGGACTAACGGTCAAAAGTCAAACTTAACGGTCGTCGTCAGTCAATGAGTCAAGGGGTGAGTCACTGAGTCAGAACCGAGTCAGCTAGCTAACTCGGCTGACTGGTCCTAGCCAGGCCACTTTGCACAGGCCAAAGTAGTCACGGCCAAGATGGCCATGCCTTCCCTGCATCTCTCCCAGCCATGATGGCTGCTCAACTCAGTCTTTCAAAACTTCATAACCTGCAATTGCTCAGCCTTCTCAGCTTTCTCAACAGCTTGCCAGGCCAGTTCACTAGCATACACCAGAGACAATCACTGCCTGCAAATAATAATTCCACCACAACAACAGCACATCAACCACTAGACTCATCTCTTCCCATATACAACACCTGCACTGGTGTAAACCTAGACATTCACCTAATTAAGCAGCTTCACTTCATTCTTGCATACTTCCCTGCAGCTCCAAACACAGATCACTACCACCTATCCTTGGATCACAACACTGACTAGACATTACATCACCACCAGTCTTTAGCTCCAATTCCTCAACAGCTTCAACATCAGAAACCCATCTTGAGCACCTGGCTATCACCACTGCCATTCAACCAACACTAATCCAACTGCAACACAGCATCAGGCCAACAACCACAAAAATCCATCACTACTGCTTCTGCACAATTCCTAGGCATTCATCTAGTTATAAGCATTCTATCATTCCAATTGCAGCTTCATTCTCTGACATATACAGCCCTTCAGTCAATAGCAAAATCACCACCAGATCCCCTTGTTTCCATGTCAGTCGAAACCCATCTTTGAACTGCAACTCTCTCTTCACAGCGGAACTCTAACTCATTCGATCAAATCAAACCCATCAGTTCTTCCACAATCGACAGCAGAAATAGTCTTCATGGCATTAGCTTCTCCACGGCAACACCACCAAACCCACTCTACCATCTGTTGTTGAACCAAAACCAGAACCATCTTCATCTTGATATCCAATTCACAACAGACCCATTTAATCTCCATCTCTGTAAAACCTATTTTTCAATTTATCAATTCCATCTCTCGACATCGGTGATTTAACTTTCTTCTCTTGGTTTCAGCGATAGCGAGAGTCCATCGATCCCATTACGAACTTCAATTTCTTCTCTTTTAATTCTTCTCATCATTCATCTTTTTCTCTCTCGATTCTGCTCTCTCTCTCTCTCTCTAGATTTCAATCAATTATTCACATTTCTCTTGGAAATGGTACAAAGAGTCTTCCCGCCCTAATCGTCTCTCTCAATTTCGGTAGAACCGAATTCGATTAATATGCGGCCTCTATTTCTCGGTTTCGAGAAGTAATTGATGAGTGAACAGAGACATCCCCTTCATTATTCTTTTAACAGCTCACTCTTCTTCTCGTTTCACAAATCTTCGAATCGATTGCAACCCAGCTCGACCTCATACCCATCTAAGCTTTCTCATCGTCTCTTCCAGATCGAACCCCATCTCTTAAATCATCCTCTCGATCGATCTACAACAGCTTCATAAACCCTTAAATTAGCTATAAGCCCATCTTTGATTCATCCTCTCTGTTCACTCTGTTCTCGATTTCTAATGCACCTCTCGAGTTATTAGCAGCATGGTCTGCTTTGTTTTAATTTCGATTTCGGTGAATGAATGAAACGAATGAGAGACTCTCGAGATATAGGGTTAGGTTGTGAAGTGGGTCCGATCCGGATCTGGGCCATGGATAGGACCGACCCAATTGGGTGCTATCCAGCATAACCATCCTCTGGATAAGGGCTACCCATTGTTAGTAACACCCACTGCTGAGTGATAAGGGGTACCCTGAATGAGAGCCCCTTAACCCCCTCTGGGCTCCGAATAGTGTTCACCCCTGAAATGACAATTTTGCCCTTTTGGCTCAAATTGGGTGATTTCTTCTTCTTTTCCTCCGTGCGACTCCAAAGTAGCTATAAAACTCAAAACAAGCGTAAAATACATAATTTACAAGAAAAATAGCAAAGAAAGCATAAACTACTAGATAGTAAATTAGGTGTATTCTACACCTATCAGTATACAAATCTATTGAATAATTGAAATGAGATAGTGCGATAACTTCGCAGACAAATGATTGAATAAATTGATAAATTGAATGAGTGAGTGAATGGGACGAACCTTTATGGCGTACACCCTAGTTCGCGAATGATATTTCGTAAGAGGCAAATATAAGACCTAAAGTACGTCATATAAGGGGGTATCTCTTAACATGGCTCAGGTGGAAGGTTACACCGCTCCTGAAACCTGAGTCATGGAGATTTGGGGCCCATGAAAGCCTATCCTAAGAGGTACCTTGGATTCCCAACTATATATATAAGGTTATACCCTGGTTGGGCGACCGAGGGTCTCTTCCAAGGAGTCAGTGTATGACCAAGGCGCCGAGGTACACGGTTGAGTCAAGAGTGCGGGGAGCATGGAACTTCCTTACCACTCTTGACAAGTCTTGGCACATCTTTTCGGCCCAAAGAAAACTCCACTTAGGGTGCAGCCTCGTAACCATAAACCATATAGGTATAAGGGATAAGAGGCTGCGAAAACAACTGGTTGTTGTTAAGACCGGATGGGAGGAGCTAGTCTTGTATGGCCGATGTACGCCTCCTTGAAGGGGCAACCAGGGAGAAGATAAGGGCGGCACCCTCCATTAGGGAGCTGATAAGTGTCAAAACAGACGCAAATGTCATGAGGCTTTATTTTCGCAAGAAAATTTAGGCTTGTCATATTTGTGCGATGATCCTGAAGAGGCAATAATACTAACGCGAGGTTAAGACGAGATCAATGGGTTTTTACATGAAAGTGTAAGAACGTCCTGCGATTTCGTCGCAAAGATGACAATGTCACGGGATTTTATGGTCGCAAGAACATTTAAACCTGTCACATTGTCGCAAATATAATATCCTGCAGAGGCAAAAATACTTAAGAAATGATAAGACAAGGTCAATGGGTCATTACATGAAAATGTAAAGACGTCCTGCGATCTTGTCGCAATGAGGGGTGGCAAAATAAGACCTTTACTTAGGAAGGCAAAATAAGACCACATAAGTAATGATAAGGCAAGACCAATGGGTCAATACATGAAAATGTAAAGACGTCCTGCGGTCTTGTCGCAATGACAACATTCAAGAAAGATTTTCATCGCAGGAAATATTACATGATAAGCTTGCGAGTTTAAGAAAATGATTAAATGATGAGCTTGTGAAACATATAAATAATAATGAGACCGAGGCAATGATTGTGAATGATTACAACGTTCAAGAAAGATCTTTAAACAGCAAAAGACTTAATAGAAAATAAAGGAATTGCTCGATAAGATGGCAAATTGAGTTCTTAAAAGGAGAAGGAAAGAGAAATTAAATGATTCATTCAACACAGGACTTAAACTTTTGCAATCAAAACGGAAAATTCAGCAAGATTACAAAGAAGTTTAATTCTCTACATCAATATTCTCAGTTGAAGGAGATGGTAAAGATTCGTCAACAATCTTGATAGTTTCACCCTCGCGAGTTGACGGGTTTTCATCAGAGATATTTTCGCAAGGATCCTTATTAATGACTTCATTGTTAGCGAGATCTTCGCAGCTTTCATAATCATAGTCACTATCAGGAGAGTTGGGTACTTCATCATCCTCAACTTCTAGAGGTTCAACAGAGACAGGATCAAGGGATTTAGCAAGTAAAATATTATTCACCAAAAATTCTGCTTTGGGATGAAATTGACGAAGAAGTGCTTTCTGTTGATTCCTACTCTGGACATCTTTAGGATGATTAAGATAATTAAATCTCCTTATGGCTCGGTCGTGAGATTGAGCGAGAGAAGCAATTAGAGTTGCATTTTCTTTACGAATCTTAGCATGCGCCACTTCCAAAGTAGATAGAGAAGAGTGAAGATTTTTCTCAGATTCTGCGAGAATAAAAGAAAGATATTAAGATTATACAATGGAAAGTGGTATATAAAATTAGAAAAGAAAAATGATGGACAAGGCAGTCAAATCTTATGACTACCTTCCTTCTGCGAGATAAGATATTGAGTAAGGGCCAAGCAATTATTCCCCAAGTTTTCCATGGCATTATCAAAACCATCACCAACAAGACCTTTTAACCGCGAACGCAAACTCTTTTCGTTAGAAATCAATAACTTATTTTGCTTCGCAAGAGAAGAATGGGATTCTTTTAACTTGGCATAATCATCCTTGAGTTGGTTTGTTTTAACACTTAGGTTTATTCTATTCTGAATAAGCTTATCTCTTTCCGTGGTAGTATCTTCAAGTTTATTTTTCAATAAGCGGATAGATTGTTCTTGCTCATTCAAGGCTTTTTTATAAGCATCCAATTGTTGCGAGGATATCGCCACCTTATCCAATAAAGCTCGTTTCTCTTGAGATAAAGTTCCATTTTCATCTGATAATGTTTCCAACTCCAAATTAGATTTATTCAAAGAATATGAGAGACGCGACACTTCATTACTTAATAATTCTTGATTTTGAGTTAAGCAGGCATTTTCTTGGGAAAGATTATCTATTTGATCCATGGAATATGTGTGGAGATTATCTAAACGATTATATTGCTCCATCCAGGCGTCTCTTTCCGTTCGAGTTTCTTCCATGATAGATTCCAATTGATATATCTCCATTTTACGTCTCTGGTGCAAATCTTGAGAGGCGAATTAAAAAAAAAAAAAAAAAAAAAAAAAAAAAGGGGGGGGGGGAAAGAGTGATACCTTTTAGTTCTTCATTTTTCTTGCGAAGATTATCGCGATCTAGTAAAGTATTATGAAGACTATTTTTTAAAGTCTTAATCTCTTGTTCTAAGGATACTCGCGATATTGTATCAGAACCAAAATATTTACCCAAAGATTCGTAAACACTGGATCTGATGGGATCAGTGGAGGCTTTTTTAACATTATTCATGGTATCTGATAAAACTTTAAAAGCTATATCTATCCCTTCCAAATTTTCTTTGGTAAGAGAGATAGATTTTGAGGAAGAAGGAAAAGTGGAATCGCCCATGGTTATAAGATTACCAGTTGGAGAAGCTTGATCAATAAGCGGGGGCGAGACAAGAGTAAAAGTGGAGAGAGGCACTTCCTGAAGAATTTCATTCACGTAAAGTTCGGGATTGATTTATCTTGTGGTGACGCCTTGAGAGGAATGGTAGATTATCTTGAGAAGAAGAAATGGGTTTATCCTGCGATGAAGTCGCTATAGTAGGAGATTTGTCTTGCGAAGATATGGTAGGGGAAGCAGAAAGTTTGAATCCCGAAAAGGGAACAGTAGGAATGGTAGCAGAAGCTTCAGGTTTATCATGGCGAAATCTTTTGGGAGATCTATTATCATTCTTGTCATCCTGCAAATAATAAATCACATGAGTAACAGAGGCAACAATATTGCTATCAAAGGAATAAACATTTCTAGAATACCTTACTACTTGTAGGATGTTTCTTGGAAGCGAGAGATTTCGGTTGCGAAGAGGATTTTGGTTGTGAGCCCGTAGGAATGTTAGGGTTCACCACGGTATACTTAGAACTGGATTTGTTCTTGCTAAAACAAAAATGGCGGAAGAAACATCAAAAGAAGAATAAAATCAAGATGAAGTAACTTCAATAAAGAAGATCAATCAAGAATAGTCAAAATTGATAAAACTAACAAACCTGGATGCCATGAAAACAATAGCGGAAAGACGGTAAAAAGAAGATGACAAAGATGAACAATGAGGAAATAGTTGCGGGATTTATGAGGAAGATAGAGAAGAAGAGAAAGAGTATTTTTCACAGGAGGTATTCCTTTAAATAGAAGAAAAAAGAGTGATTGGATAACATTAAATGTGCCGGTAAAAAGAGTAACTTTGGACACGTGTAAGCGGTTACCCCTAAATTCAAGGAATCAAATTAAGAAGATTTCTGTGGGAAATTAAAAAGATTTCTTCTCTTCATTCTTCGCATACTTCAAGAGATAGTATTTCTTGTTCACTTCGCAAAGCTTCGGAACTTCGCAAAAGAATAGAGGCAAGTACGTACTTTTCAAGTCCAATATTCTTTCGCTTGTTCCTTCATCAACAAAGATCACCGCAGTGACAAATTTTTCCTTAAAAATCGCTCTCCAAGCAATATTTAAGGAAAAAGAGGCAAGATGTAGGACCAGAATATCGCGACAGCAATACTTCGCGAGATTAATAAACGACTGCGTCGCGAAGGAGTCGCGTGAAAGAAAATAAATGACGTAATAAATGACGACAGTCAGAACATGAGGAAAGTGTGAAGACTTGGCGAGATTTAGGGGGTGTCGCGAGGACAAGCAGTTACACATTCGCGAGGACTCGCGAGTTGTTTCCGAAAATAAAGGACAGCTTAGCTGTCATCCACTATGTAATACCCTATATAAAGGGTCGAGTCAATCTGTTGTAGGAGGAGGTCTTTTTGAATTGTTAAGCAAGTCATTAGGAGAGAGAATTAAGAGTGATTGTAATTTCTTTATCTCTGTTATACATATCTTTGTAAACCTTTCAAGAAGACAATTAATACAACCACATTATTATTCATCTTCAAATGGATTGATTAAGTGAATTCGAGTGAGGTGTGTAGTGTAGGATTTCCTGCAACTACAACCCTAGCTGATGAAGTTAGAACATGATAAAAACACAAATTAAACTAAGCTTGGTGCACTGGCTAATCCAGGCATGAGCTCTTACATCACACTACCTCTTCCTATTTATACATGCAAACCCTGCCATTCTTCTAACACTCAAATTCGAAAATAAATGCAAACCCACTCACCCAAAACCTCTGAATTTGTTGTTCCCTCTGTTATTTCGGCTCTGGTACTCCGTTAAATTGATGTTTTCCCAAGCTGTGAAGGAACCCTAACCCTAATTATTTCTATCTCAAACTTAGCCTCTAGGGTAAGGAGCTATGGAAGAGATAGAGAGAAACTAGGTGGTGAAGGCGGCTGTATTGGAGCGGCTGTGGTGGCTGTGGTGTCGGGGGAAGGAGATGGTGGTGGTGAAGTGGTCTGCAACTGGGAGTTTGGTCGGGAGAGAAGAGAAGAGGCATGGGGGAGCTCTGGTTTTGTCGGGGAGAAAGAAAAGAGAAAGGGGAAGGGAGTGTTTGGTTCGGTTGGGAAGAGAAGAGTATGTAGCTGTGGTGTGAGGCAGGTGCAGCGAGAGCTGATGCGCGGGCCGATGCGAGCGTTGGATGCAGAAGATGGATCGAATCTCACGGCTCAGATGGGACGGGCTTGGATCCGGGTTATGGGCCGGGTCTTGGATTGCTCTAGCCTATGTCTTGTAAATGGGTTTCTACTTGTTGAGTTGCAACTGATGCGCGCGCGGGCTTTGGCTTTCTGCTCCATAGACGCTCGTTTCCAATTTTCTGCTCTTTTGGCTCCTCAATTTCTCCGAGCTTTATTTACTACCTAAAAACACAAAATTAATTAGTACAAATATTTATTCTTGAAAACAGGGAAAATACAGAATTTGGGATAATATCTGATTTCTGAGCACAAAAGGTGAGTTAAATGCCAATAAAAAGATGTAGAAATATGCAATATTTGGCACTTATCAAATACCCCCAAACCTGAATTGTTACTTGTCCTCAAGTGAAACAGAAATTAAGAAATCCTAACTATACCACTGTCTCTGGTCTCTCGAATGCATTAGCGTATGCACTAAGCCTTTAAACCCCTAGGTGTCCCTAGTGGACGAGTTGTAGTCTCGTGAGGGTTTACCAGAGGTGTACCCACAAAACCTTCTCCAACTTCAGAGCGTAAAAGAGTCTCAAGCATCCAAGGAGCTATGAGGACATAGATTTTCTGCATGCTAGTAACACGAAGTTAGAACTACCAAAGAACGCCTTCTCATCCTTAAGAGTTGAGCGAGAAATAACCATACCATATGAAAGAATTCGGGTTCGAGAGTGATCACAAGCCTCGACTTCTGCCTCACCAATAGGGTTTTATGATAATTGCACTCAAAAAGACCGCTTTTTAGTCTCTCATGTGTGCAGCGGGAATAAAGAGAGAAATCCCGCACACGTTGAAGGTGAGAAGGATAACCTTCCGAAATAATTTCTGGAGACTCCACAGAGTTGTGGATAAAAAGAATCTTTTCTGATGATCTCTAAGAAAGGAAATCAACCATTAGCAAGGATGGGAGTACTCACTTACCTTCTCACCCGATCGGCAATTAACATTACTCTCTTAGCATCCATAGAAACGTCTTCAATCTTCGGTCTTCAACTGTTGATGATAAACTTCTGAATTTCACAAAAACTTGACAATTTGTAACTGTTCTATTCAATTTCCTTGTTGCTTAATTTTTTTTTTTTTTTTTTTTTAATGACATGAAATGAAAATAACAATAAAATAATAAAACTCAATTTTCCACAACTTGTATTGTCTTGATTTCATAAACTTCACTAATTCTCATCTTATCTTGTTGCATGTAAACCTTGGACTATTTCAACTTTTCTTCAAATATTCTGATGTTGCTCCGCTTGCTGACGATGATGTGTTTCTATGGATGTATTAATGTTGTTGAGAGGGAGAGAGTGATGTTAACTGCAACTCGAACTACATGAAGGAGTTTTCATCTTTAAACGTCACCCTCATGATTGACAAAATTAGCACTCAAGAGATCAAAAATAGTGATGAAAGTGGTGCGAAGTTGGGTAGCTCACCATTCCTACCCGGAATTGACGTACGGTGACACACACTCTAACAGATTTTTTAGAAAGTCACAAAAAATTGAAGGTCGGTGCCTCGCTTGATGTAAAATGGGTAGTCTCCACTATGGGTGATCACAATTCTACTACCGAATATCTATACAACACCTAATTCGCCCTCCGGCATGGTTAAATCCAACTTTAACGCTCTAATCAACTAAGAAACCCGATTGTGTTCTCCAGTACTTCCAAGTTCAGTTATTTCGGTCAGACTCTCTATGTAAACATAGCTAGAAGCATGCTAGTGACTCTAAGATCTCTAAAAGTTGGAGGTTTTATGCAAGTATTTACAAAGAGTTTTGAATTTTTGAATTTTTGAATTTTTTGATTTTTTGATTTTTTTTTTTTTTTTTTTTTTTGAAATAAAAGACTAAAAACTCTATATGCAAAACACACCCCCAAACCTAAATCAAACATTGTCCTCAATGTGTCAACAGATGATAAGAATTTAAATATTCACATTCCATGAGAACTATGCTGATAAGGGAAAATGGAAGAGATTACCGGTATGTTGGCAGAGCAAGGTTAGAGCTTCATTAATCAAGGCTAGAATCCAACATTCTAAGCTGAGATCATATTGGATTAGCACAATATATACAAAAGAAGACTCTACTGATTCAAGATAGAAGATTTTAACAAGACCTACTGGATTATATACAAGAAAAATTCACCATACACCAACAATCTAAAGAGTTGAGGATCAATCCAAGAGAAGATATGCATAAACATCAATGACCTTACACAAATATAACATGAGAGTGCAAGTAAGATTGCATATGTGAACGATGTTCCCCAAACCTAAACTTGTCAACGAGATGTGTTTTTGAGCACAAAATCTTGCATTTTTAGAGGCAGATCATGCACAAGGTCTAGTTCAAAGTGGACACTTTTAGGAACGGGCAGAGATACACATTCCAACTGAGGCTCTTCAAAGGCATTGTACTTAGCTGCAAAATAGTCCAAGAGGACTTGAGAAGCACACAGCTCCAGCCCTAGACTAGGTATTATATGAATAGTTGGTTTAAAATTTTTGTGACAGGCCAAACCTAGGTTGGGTGGAAATCCATCAACTTGTAGCATGGACAGGGGGCTACATACATCCAATTTGCTCTTATTCATTTGACTCTTAACATCAATACACACTCTCCCTGAGTTAGAGACAAGAATTGCAGTATCATGCTCACAATCATTGAACAAATTAGCAAGTCCCAATTGAGAATCATCATCAATAATTTCAATCTCATGCATATGAAAACCAGGAGAAGCATCATGATGTGACCTAGGCATGGAATCAGACACATCAAAATTGTTTTCATGCATAGTATCATTGGTGTCGACAAGAAATTCAGCATTCCCTAAGTCACAACCCAGTGGTATAGCATGCTCACCTTCACAGAACAATTGCACAGGCCCAAACTCAGAGTTAACCTCGCATGCGTCTGCAGATTTAGAAGAAGAATCATTCATGAAAATCGGAGCAAAGCCTAATGTCTCTGAGTCCACAGGCTCCACCATATTTTCAGCATACACATGCTCTTCTAACATATCATATTCATCATCTGAGTAATATGCATACTCATCCCTATTAACAGCATTGGTGTTTTCAGTCAACTCATTTTCCTCTAGGTGAGGTTCATATTCAACATTAGTGGATTGACTAAGGGCATACTCCCTTTCTACATTTTGTAAATGACTGAGATTCATCCTTAAGAACGTGTTAAGCTGTTCAATTGAAGGGGAGTTTTCAATAGTGGGTATCCTTGTTTCAGGGTAGTCATAACATGGTTGTGCACAAGGTTCACTACAAAAGGGAAATTCATACATGTTGCTATATGGATGATCATGCATTGCTTTCAATTCAAACCTAGCATTGTTTTGCTCTATGAGTTTGATATTCTCCATTATAGACTGCATACAATGGTTCATTGGAGGACACAATTGTTCAACCTCCCATGGCGGTTGATGATACATGTGGGAATAATGATTAGGGTATGTGAAGTCAAGCTCATGACCCTGAGAAGGTTCATAATACTCCCTAAAGTCATTGACATCATGGTATGTGGGGGGGTTCATATTGTGAAGCATGCCCATAAGCAAGCTCTCTAATTTACCTATGTGATAATTCTTCATCCCTAATGCCATCCCAAAATCCTATCATGCTAGGCAATCAACTCAAAACAAAACAAAATAGCATTAGCCTAACATACAAGCCATACTAAACCACACCCAAAATGAGCAACGAGTATACAAGCCAGGCCACAGATGATGCTTAGAGAATAGACAGCGCGGATTCGAGTTTCATGGTCGTTCAAGTGCAAAGCCAAATAACAACGAGATGCGATCAACTAATGTATACTCAAATGTCACAGATCGTGATCAGTGCACATAAATGCAAGGATGCGAAGGCTTGATCACCAAGACACAACCGCACACTCAGAGAACTAATGCTTAAAAATGATCCTCAGTCTCAGGAAATAGAGGTAGACTATGCTCAAGAGATTTGTAAGGCTGGCCCTAGGATTAGTGTACACAGACAAGCAGTGATGCGCCAAGGTGGAAAGTAATGCTTCTAGGGGTGGCAGCAGGATTCAGGGATTCACAAACACGCTTAGCACAGATGCACTCAAAATATCAGGGGAATGTGCATGGATCCAAGATGTTGCAGTGACTAGCTTGGCAGGTGATCAAGTGTCAGGAGATGTGCACAGTGGTAGCCAGGTTATGTTCACTCAAGGTGGAGCACGTGCTATGATTGTGTGTGGCAAGTGACTATGACTCACAGATGCAACAGATGCAAAGGATGCAAAAGCAGATGAACAATAAATGAACAATGCCAGCACTTTACAGCGGATTTAACATGCCAAAGAGTGTCAACTGTTCGATTGACCTCAAATTTTTCAGAGGTTATACACAGATATGCAGGGTCAACAGGTTTATGCACCCAAGCTGTAAGGCAGATGACTCAACAGGGCTATACAGATGGCCTAACATTCAACTAGTGAAGATGACAGCAAGTTTACAGGTTTGCACAAATGAATATGATTTAGCATCCGACACAGAGAGTTACACAAGGTTGTCAACAGGCTTGGTTGACTGAGTAGAGCATGCAAAGTACAGGGCAACTTTCTCAGTTGATATCAACTCTCTCAGTTGACATCAACTTGGGTTTGCAGGCTTCTGACTATCTTGGGCTAACCAGGTTGCTGCTCAAGCTCAACAGCTACAGGGGCTGGAGCTAGGCACAAGGTATGTTGAAGCCTAGGGGTTAAAGTGAAAAAGGCAACTAGTTCAGTTGACTCCACTTTTCACAGGCTATGCTCAGGTCACACAAGCACAGGCTTCAGATTTATCACAGTGGTGATTGCTTAGCAAGGTAACTAGTGCATTATGCAAGCATGGTTCACAGATTCAAAGTCTAGTTTTGACAGTTGTGCAAACAGATTCAAGGTGATATATGGATCAAGGTGATAGCATGGAATCATTCATATGCATACCAACAATTTCATGGACTGATCAGGGTTTTCCAAGTCTCAAGTTAATCATGCAGGCATGGTTCACATACACATATTCATCACACAGAGCAGAGTTAGAAAGTGATACCACCGATAAAAAAAATCGGGTTTAGGCAACTTTTGCAGCACATGTACCTGTTTACTCAAGAGAGAGTTTTAGTTCCGAGAATGTGCAACTTAAGGCAAAGATGATGAATATTGATATTGGCTATCAATAACTGAGAAGATTCTGTAGCATGAAGATGGACTACTGTACTTGGTTATCTGTTCAGGGCAGACCAAGTTACCATTGACAGGCCATTCACAAAAGAATAAGGTGAAGTTGAGACAGAGTGCAGTTATAAGCAAGTTTCAAATGCAAGAATGTTCAAACTGGAATGAGATGCATGATGCTAGTGAATGTGAATGAATGTGAACTGGTGCAGCTGAGTGGATGTGAACTGGTGCAGCTGGGTTTATGATGGTGGCATTAAGATGAAGAGTTGCAGTTGTTGGGACTGGAGTTGCAATACTCTTGGAGGCGTTAAAGGTGCAGTTACGGCTCAAATGGAGGTGTGTGTGTTGTGTATTGCAGTGCAGGTGATGATAAGACTGCAAGATAAAGCTACATGTGCTGGGAAAAGTGAACTGTGGTGCTAGAAGATGAATGGGATTTGAGGCAGGAGATGTTGTAAACTGTTGGTTTGATGGCAGATGAAGTAAAGCTCCAGTATGGTATGAATGGTTGTTGCTTCAAGTGTTGCAGTGAGCTGCAGGATTGACTGCAGTACATGAAAGAAGATGGGAATGTAGTGTGGTGGTAGGCTGGGAAAAGTGTTTGCCTACAACTTATACTGCAAGTGCACAGTGCCTATTGGAGGCAGGGCAAGTACAGGTCGATCCACAGGGAAATGGAGTGTGTGAAGTTGATTCTAAAGCTTTACTAAACTGATTTCTAAAGGAGTTACACAAATGTTGGGTTTGGTTGGTGTCGATACGACAAAGAGCTGTGATTATAGTTCTAAGTTGCAAAAACATATTATAAATAGGTTACTGAGAACACTAGGGTGATTGAATCAACCCTCTAATTCTATGCTAAGGCAAAACAGTTTCTCATTGTGTCTTGTATCTTCCCTTGAAGGTCTCAGGTAGATCTTTGGTTAACTAACTAACTAATTCTCTCCTAGTATAGGTTGTCTTCTTACAGTACAACCTATCACAGGATCATTTGATTCATTAGCTAATTATGAATCCTAAAACAGTTTAAGCACATCAAGAACAACAACATGAACACTGATTATATTAGCATACAAACTAGGGGTTTCATCTACACCCTAGCTGATGAAGTTAGAACATGATAAAAACACAAATTAAACTAAGCTTGGTGCACTGGCTAATCCAGGCATGAGCTCTTACATCACACTACCTCTTCCTATTTATACATGCAAACCCTGCCATTCTTCTAACACTCAAATTCGAAAATAAATGCAAACCCACTCACCCAAAACCTCTGAATTTGTTGTTCCCTCTGTTATTTCGGCTCTGGTACTCCGTTAAATTGATGTTTTCCCAAGCTGTGAAGGAACCCTAACCCTAATTATTTCTATCTCAAACTTAGCCTCTAGGGTAAGGAGCTATGGAAGAGATAGAGAGAAACTAGGTGGTGAAGGCGGCTGTATTGGAGCGGCTGTGGTGGCTGTGGTGTCGGGGGAAGGAGATGGTGGTGGTGAAGTGGTATGCAACTGGGAGTTTGGTCGGGAGAGAAGAGAAGAGGGATGGGGGAGCTCTGGTTTTTTCGGGGAGAAAGAAAAGAGAAAGGGGAAGGGAGTGTTTGGTTCGGTTGGGAAGAGAAGAGTATGTAGCTGTGGTGTGAGGCAGGTGCAGCGAGAGCTGATGCGCGGGCCGATGCGAGCGTTGGATGCAGAAGATGGATCGAATCTCACGGCTCAGATGGGACGGGCTTGGATCCGGGTTATGGGCCGGGTCTTGGATTGCTCTAGCCTATGTCTTGTAAATGGGTTGCTACTTATTGAGTTGCAACTGATGCGCGCGCGGGCTTTGGCTTTCTGCTCCATAGACGCTCGTTTCCAATTTTATGCTCTTTTGGCTCCTCAATTTCTCCGAGCTTTATTTACTACCTAAAAACACAAAATTAATTAGTACAAATATTTATTCTTGAAAACAGGGAAAATACAGAATTTGGGATAATATCTGATTTCTGAGCACAAAAGGTGAGTTAAATGCCAATAAAAAGATGTAGAAATATGCAATATTTGGCACTCATCATGTGGTTGCAGCAGGATATGCACAAGAAGACATGAAAGAATGAAGTGATGCAGGCTGTGTTGTTAAGGGTTGGCAGAGTAGCTGAAATGGATGTTGTGTTGGCTGGGAAATTGCAGAATGAATTACAAGTGCAGAGCAGAGCTGAAGGCACTGTTGGTGCACAAGACGATAAAGCTACTGCCGATGGCGAGAACATGGAATTGAAACCAAGTGAAATCTACAACAAGTGAATGGGAGAGTGCAAGCCACTATGGCTGGAAGTAAAGCAGTGATGCACCATCCTGGTGCAACACAAACTTTGGCTTCTGCGAATGGCTTATGCCATGGCAACTCAGACAAGTCAGCCCAGTTAGCTCTCATGAATAGCTGACTCGGGTCTGACTCATGATCCTGACTCACCTGATGACCCGGTTTGACTCAGTATCCTGAATCAGTTGACCCGACCGAGCTGACTCGTTGACCGGTGACCAGGTGGACTTTGCCGGTCACCTGAGCCATTTTTCCGGTCACTCCTCCGGTCAAATTCCGGCCATAATACCAGTTTTTCGGCGACATATTTTTGGGCATATTTTCTACATGGGTTTTTCTCACATATGGGCTTGGTGGACTTCTATCTATTGGACCTTTGAGACTTGACCTAATTTTGGAAAGCAAAGCTATTTAAAGGAAAGATTTCTACAACTTTGTGGACGTTATTATTCTTGGAACTTGGAGAGAGCCGCTTTTGTTTACGCTACTAGGGTTTGCTTTTGTTCATCCTCTTCTTTATTCAATTCATATTTTTGTGATGAACTCCATAGCTATGAGTAACTAATTTAATATTATTGGTTAAGGATGTAGTCCTATTTCTAAAACTTGTGCTTGAGTTATGTATTAGTTTACTCTCTTGATTATCGTTTAAATCTCTATTGTTTTTAATAATCACATGATTGATGTATTGTGATAGGACTAAGATGTTTGGTTAGTTAAGTGGCCAATTAATTGAACTTGCATCCTTGTCCATAGCTATTTTAAGGTTTTTCATCAAGCGATAACCCTGAATACAAGTAGCATGATATGTTTACGGTTTGTAGTGATACACTCTCGTAATCATATGTAGAGTTTGACCATTGTCCGAATTGTTATGCGCAATGTATGACAATTGCATTGATTAGCCTATTTCTGAAACTTAATGCTCCTAGGAATTGAACTTAATTAACGCAAGGCGTTAGGTTATTCTTTAGGTAGAATTCACATACGCAGCTCTAATGTGTGTGTTGATAAACTTAGGAAATTAATAGATTATCTTGCTCTCTCGATTCTCTAGGTTTTTGATAATAAAAGAGATTAAATTGTTATTCTAATCATATATGCAAGCACATGTTTAAGACTGAAGATGAATTCCTTGACCAATATCTTTCTCTCATTGATTACTTTCTACAATTTACTTTGTTTTTAATTTACTTTTATTGCTTACTTAAAAATCAGAAATCCCCCCAATTGGTTACTTTAAGAAATTGAATACGTAATAACTACAATTGCCTCTCTGTGGAAACGGACTCTTTCTTATCATATACTTTAGGAGAGTGAAATTATTTTTGACGCATACGACAGCGATCAATATGAAGATGCATTATTTTCGTATCAGATTATCAAGCTTACGAAACATGTATCTACACAATTTTATGATTTCATTAGTGGTTTAAGTCTTATCTCCAGACTCGATGTGTTCTTGATCTTCGTCTGTAGATGATTTAACCTTAATTCAGTTGGTGATTATCGAGTTATCTATAGGCCGGTGATCACAACTTAGTATGAGAGAGAATCAGAGAAATATAACTCTTACTGGTTTAGTTAGCCTCAATGATAGTCTTAATTTACGAAGTGTGCCTCTGAGGGCTTATATACAAATAGTTTAACATGTGAATCACGCTAACACGTAGATACAGAGGGATCACTTATGCCTAGCTGGGGGTGATGTCATGATCCACTCGGAATTTACTCGGCTCAACCTATGATCTTCAGATTATCTTGATATTCAGGTCGCGATCTTGACAACCTTGGTCATGTCTTCGCGCCTTTCACGTGTCGTAATATTATGTGTCGTGTCTCGTCCTATGTTAAGTCTTTACCTTCAGGCCGTGCTCGATGTGAGGAATCATTAAACAATCTCGACGTGAGCTCCTTCTTAGCTCTGAGCTCCAGGATGCTCCAGCTGTCAGTTGTTGGTAGACTGAAAATACGAGGGTACCCAAATATACCTCAATCTAAAACTTTTCCACCTATAAGTCATTTCTCCGAAAGTGATTGTCTATGGACTGAGTCAAGACAATACAACAAATCGGTTCACACTTCGTGTGATTATGTATGGATACGAGATCGAGACAATACAACGACGAAGTATGTTTACTTGATAAAAAGGTTCGGACTTAACCAAACAAAATAGGATTACTTATCAAGTAAATAGGAATTAACGTTTGTGTATTTTACTCTCAGGATTTTGTTAACGAGAAAACCGCAAATGCAGAAAAACCCCGGGACCTTGTCCAGAATTGAATACTCTCAGGATTAAGCCGTTATACAAAATCAAACCAACTTCGTATAGTTTAGACCAAGCAACTAAACCTATAGTTCACCTAGTTCCGTCTGTATTCCCACGCCTCCAACTTATGAATAAGTCACGTATTTGGAACAATTCCTTTGGTTCGTATTCCAAACAGTAAGGGAACAACAAATCTGTTTGGTAGCAACTCTTTTCAACCAAGTGATGTGAGTTCGACAAAGGCTCTTCTGTTTATCTCAATAAACTCATTCGTCAGGTTCTTAGATCTATCTTATTATCAACTACCGAAGTAATTGTTAAGATTTTACAATCAATACTTTAATGACAAAGAATTGTATTGATGCCAATCTACACAACTAATCAATCTAATCTACTACAAGGATAAACCGATTATAGTTGGATCCTCTATACCGAAACAAGTATTGTGTACACCAAAGATTATGAACCCCAAATCAGAAATCTTTAATATCTTCTTTGTCTTCAAATCTTCTTAGATCTTCAATGAACACCTGCACACAATCAACTTGAATCGGTTGTGATCAATCACGCAGAGAACGGAGTCTGTTAACAATGGATTATCACAAGATGTCTTTAGAACTACAAACAGTCTAAAGATCCCCGTCGAAACTTCGATCTAGTTTGAGTGAATCTTATATCAGAAGAGAAGATTATCAAGCATAAACAAACTAGGTGCAATCAAAGTTCAACCACCGTTAGTCAATCAAATCAATCGAAAACAAAAGACAAACCGCAATTATCTAGTTTCCCACCAATGGTACTAATAGAGCTTCTCAATCCAAAAGAAGACTTTAAACTGATAGGTCGTAAGAGATTTAGCCTAATTAGGTTACTCTCCTCTCCGAATATGCGGCTTCACCAGTAACATCACAACTGAGATAGTTCTTGTTGTACGAATGATTAATTTGCTTGAAATGCAAACTTTCATATTTATAGACCAAGGAAGTTTTGACACCAAGGAATTTCCAAAACCGAAAATATTCTCAAGATATGCAATATATTCCAAATTCGGTTTCCATAATTCCTGGAAATGCTTTGTCCAAATAATGATCGAAAATCTCTTGGAAAATCTCCAACTAGTAAATGCACATTACTAATTTTTCATTTTCCTAAAATAAAAATAAAAACCTTAAATAAAAGATTCTAAATTTATTTTATTCGATCCGAGATTTTCTTCCTTTAGCTATTAAGGAATAACTTTGAACAATTAAAGATTAGCGTTACTGCACATGTTCAAAGTATGTCGACATCCTTACTTTGTAAGTACTCTTTCATACTTACAACCTTGAAACCGATTTGCCACACTTCCAAACAAGTTTAGAATTGGTTCATCTGACTTTCAAGAACTATGTGATTGATCAAGAACACTCAATCACAAATCATGGGTTTCACGGTTCTACCAAAACAAGTTTCGGTTCTACCTCCATGTGAGTATTGTGCATAGTCACACTAGCTTTCCAAAAATTTGGTTGACTAGGTACTAGGATCGGTTCCCTACATATATATGGTATCTAACTTTTATTTGTTGCACATGTCCATATGAGAGGTTCCCTTTGCCTAAAAACGTGTTGCACATGTCCATAGGATCGGTTCCCCTTTATTCTAAAAACTTGCTGCACCTCATACAATGATCGAGTCCACTTTGTGATATGTTGCACCTCTTACTAGGATCGGTTCCGCTTTACCCAGAATCGGTCATACACAAAATCACAAAATCGATCATACCATCTCAGGTGATTACTTAAGATCGGTTTCACTAATAAAAGTCATACCAATACAAAAGTCAGGCCTTTGTGAATAGTTTTACCAAGAACATAAACAAGTCATAAGCGGTTATGCTAATCACACATATTGGTAGTTCAAAAGATATGCAATGAATATCAATACCAATAATGCCTGGAGATTTCTCTTTCGATTCACAAAACAAGTTCATGAATTTACTTCCTTAAAACAAATGTAAAACATTGTTTCCTAGGATGAAATCTTCACCTTATACCCATACATAATCACAATAGCATTCAAACGATTATGTCGATGTCTTATCTACAAAGTTTAATGGTTAAGCAATAAACCTCGTATTGTATTCCTTAATACTATGTATAACTAGAGTATATCATTCATGCTTCGCAGTTTTGTTTTCAATATGCACGACTTCAAGTAAAATATCACTAACCTCAAGTGGAAGGATGATGTTGTCGTTGTAGCTCCTTACTTCTTCACTTCTTTAAGTCTTCGCAATACTTGTAATGTCTCATATCCTAATACTTTCAAGCTAACCTATACGAAGTTGACTCTAGTACATAATCAAGCGACTCTTAAAATGAGTTTTGGCTCACTAAAATATGACAACCAAACTTGACATACCAACGCTTGGTGGGTTCAACCGAGCTATGCTCTAACAATCTCCCCCTTTGTCAATTTTAGTAACAAAACTCTTACATCATATGGATAAACAAATTACAAGAATTCATTACACATACGCTTGATTCCCGAATTCAACAGCACAATAACATGTATACATTCAATCCATAAATGCCGTTGTTGACATTATAATAACAAAGCTAATACTCCCCCTAAAGGTAAGATAGGTAGATTTTATCAATCCGCATGTCTTTGTTATTCCCTTGTAGTCCATATATCTACAAGTATCATATGATATGTTATTCCCCCTTAGTCTATGATTTTACTCTTTCGTTAGATAAACGCTTAAGCACCATTGTCCTTTCCCTTAGTCATACCAATCAATATAAATCAATACCATTATCACTTGTTAACTCCATATATTTCTCCCCCTTTTTGTCACAAAATGACAAAGAAACGAAAAAATAAAGGACAAACCGAAAGGATCTTACAAATCTCAAAATAGACTTGCAACCTATAGAGTTAAGCGCGAGGGTTCCACACACCATTTTTGATAACCAATATCAAAACCAAAACTACAAAGTAATTATGTTTTGATATGTTATCAAGGAAACAATTGCCCGAAGCAATTTTCCCTAATAGTTTAGCAAACCAAAAATCAACTAAGCACTTTAGTTCCTTTGCTAAACCGATTGTACAAATACAATCGCTTGTACGATAAGACCAAAATAAAGATAACTCTATTTTTCTCATCAGGTTCTAGTTATCCATATAACTTAGACCTTTAACTTTTAAACAAGACAAGTACTAGGTTAGTTAACTAGCATTTCTTTTTAAGGCATTCGATTAGACATGAATAACCGAAACCTCCACTTTGATAAGTCTAACTAAGATCAGAATTAACTTAGTTTCTCTTATCCGAAATCGAATTAAACTAAACAATTCATCCCGCAAACCTTTTCTTTCGTAAGCCATTAACAATTCATACAAACCAAAATAAATCGACTTGCATAATTATTCACCTCAACCGGAAGCAATTGAAACAACATAGACATTAAAGCACCGCAATTGCACCGAAATTTTGTAAGCCTAAACGATTGATACCACACAATAAAGCAAGATAACAATAGTTTTTCTTAACCGGAACCAATTGAATCACACACACATCCATACACACATAATGGAATAAAATATCAATTGTACCGAAATTTTGTTAAGCAAAAGCAATAAATATATGAAATAAAATCAGGCTTTTCTTAAATAGGAAAACGATTAACTAACGAACTCGTTACCCCAAATTTCGCATCCTCTTCTCCAATATGTTTGCATTTTTTTCCAGGGATAATTGATATCGAAATATCATTATGTTGTCATCCTTATGCAAAACAAAAGAATAACAACAACCAACCTTTACCAGAGAAAGGTTGAAAACCCTCGAAACACATATGCTTTTATGTTAAACCAAAACCGATTCAACATATTGTGACTTTTTCACATATTGTTTCTATCAGAACCCCTCATGATTCTTTGTTAAAGCCTACCAATATGGGCTAGAACTTAATCCTGCTAAATCAAAAAGTCACCCAAACCATAAGGGTTCACAATATTAGGAGATCGAATATCAAGGTAATAAAACCGAAATCAAACATCCCATAAACATACATAGCAATAATAAAGCATTCAAGCACAGGCTATGTAAATCAAAAACTATCACAAGAAAAATTATAAATCAAATAATTTTATTCATAATAAGATAGTTTTATTCATAAATAGACCTTTTTGAAGGAAATAAAAAATTATTTTCTATTTTTCTTTTCTAGAAGATAATTTAATCTTCATTTACTTGCTCATCAGAATCTTCTTTAGAGTCATCTTCTTGTTCTCCGACTAGAAACTCATTATTGATCGTGAGGATTCCTTGAGGGGTTTCCGGATCATTTTTATAGGCAAATGCCAACTGTTTCTTAATACAGTCCATTTGTCTCCCAAGACGTAAAATATGGAACATGAGATCTCCATTGCTATAGATTTGATCATATGAGATACTAGATCCCTTTTTAGTTCCACTCATTCGGTTGATAGTTCCCTGTGAGACAGTTTTGGTTTCTTTCTCATCTCTAAAGTTGTTCCCTATTTCTTTTTCACATAGTTTGGTGATGAGACAAGGATATCGAAGATTTCTATGAAAACCTGTGATATTGAGAGATTCAATGATCTTAATCATTTGATTGATAATTATTCCAAAAATATCAAACGTTTTTTGCCTTCAAGGAGATAGTATATAAGTTCAGCAAATTCTCTATTCCATAGAGAAGAATCTCCTGAACAAGCAAAGAGATTTGCTACGGCAAGTTTACCGAAAATCCTTAAGTGTAAGGGTACGTCTTTGGTTAACATCTTTCCCTTTTTCCATTCAACAGTTTTACCAGTAATAAGTTTTGAAATGTTATCTTGCTCAATTTCAAAACCAGTAATCATATGACCTTTCACATTGTAGTTGATGATTTCTGATATCATGTTTTTGTTGACATGAAGAAAAGTACTTCCAACCAAAGTGTTAAAAGTAAGTTTTTCATGATTAATATTGTAAATATTACCATAAAAAATTCTTACTATGTTAGGTGAATATTTTTCAAATCCGAACATATTTCCCCAGATTCGTTCTTGAACAAACTTCACATAACTGGTTTCTGAAACATCTGGATCGAATCTCTTCTCTTCAGTGAAGCTTACTTTTTTTTTTTTTTTTTTTTTTGCTTAATCACATATTTTTATTAATAGAATAGCCAAATCAAGCCAAAGTTACAAAAAGCAAACAACCAAACAACAGGAAGCATAAGTTCCTTCACAACTCAAATTACAAAAATTTAACAGAACCTATAGTAAATTGTGTTTGGCATTTAAACTCTTTTAATGAAGTTGGGCCTTCCATTGTGAATAACTCTTTCTCCAGCTCCAAGTTCTGCTCCTCTTTTTGCTAGATCATCTGCACTAAAGTTAGCTTCTCTAAAGATATGTTGAAAAACAACACATTCCATCTTCTGAAGAGCATTGATCCATCTTGTTCTGAGTGCCCATGGAATGCTATTGTTGCAGAAGTCATTAATCACATATTTGGAGTCTGATCTAATAACTATTTTTGTTGCAGAAAACATTGAGGCCCATTCCAGTGCACATATCACTGCAAAGACTTCAGCTAGATAATTAGTAGCAGTTCCAATGCCACCTGACAATGTTCCAAGTACTTGGCAATCATGATCTCTAGCAATGATGCCAAATCCTGCTGCTCCTGGATTTCCAAATGAAGACCCATCACAACAAAAAAGTAGAAAACCATACTATGGAGCTGTCCAAGAACATTCCTTAATGCAGCTGTACTTTGAGAATCTGATACCCATATGAAAAAAGGCTATAATACTCTGATCATATACTTTCCCCCATTTTGTACCCTTCATTCTCAGACCCCCTTCATGTACCGTTTTCCAAATTTCCTTTTAAAATCATTGAGTTGTGGAGACTTTTCTGCAAAGAGTTTTTGGTTTTTTTGGAACCATAAATCTCTCATTATTGTACATGCTGCAGTCATCCAAACTTCTTTTATAAGAGGACTTTTTCTCTGTGCAGCTTTGCAGATGTCACTGAAAGAATTTGGTTTATCAAAACCAAAAATGGCACATATCCAATTCCATATAGTTACACTGAATTCACACTGCCAGAGCGTGTGATCCATACAGTCTTATTCTGCAGCACATATGCAACATCTAGATACCATATCATACCCTTTCTTTCTCATAACTTCATCATCCACAATTGATGCTGAATTTTCCATATGTTGCTTGCAATGCTTGGATGGAAAAATGGTTTCCAGATGAAGGAAGGCCAGTTTACTTTTAGCTCTTTTAACCTGATTTTCTCCACAGCTGCTGAAGTAGAAAATTTACCTTTAACATCACCATTCCATACCATTTTGTCCACTCCTCCACTCACTTCAGTTAATGATGTGTTGGCAAAATACTCAGAAAGCTCTTCAGGGATGCACCGGCTATTGCCATGTAATAAATCTTGAAGCTTCATACTTAAATTTTCTTTAACAAAAGCAGTGAGACCAATATCATTTATGAGTGGAGCATTTCCTACCCATATATCAAACCATATTGAAATTTTTGATCCATCTCCAATGCACCATCTAATGTCATCTTGCAATAAATTAAGAGCCCATTTTAGACCTGGCCATATAGTAGACTATCTCCAATTTGAAGTCCATTCTTGTCAGTGTATTTAGCTAAGAAAAACAGAGCCCATTCTTCCTGAGAATTCAATATCTTCCACATCATTTTCATGAGTAGAGCTTTACTGACTGTTTCTAATCTTTTTAAACCCAAACCTCATTCACAAAAAGGTGCACAAACTTTTCTCCATGCCAAAGTTTTGAATTTTCTTATTTCACTGTCTCCAGACCACAAAAAATTCCTGATAATCTTTTCACGTATCTTAATTACTGAAGATGGCCATTTGTAAATTGCCATATTGTATAAAGGGATGCTACTTAGAACTGATTTTATCAATACTATTTTGTCTTGAAAAGATAATAATCTCCCCTTCCAAGCAGCTAGTTTGCTTTGAATCATCTCCACCATAGGCCAGACCATAGAAATAGTTACTCTACCAGGTGCAAGAATCACTCCTAAGTATTTATCAGGAAATTTAGAAATCTCCATTTGAACTCTTCCACTAATTTTCTGTTTTTGATCTTGAGAAACTCCATCCACAAAACATTTACTTTTTGCTCTGTTAATAATTTGCCCTGAACTAGTTTGATATTCTTCTAGTAAAGTCATTAAGTTATTTAAGCTCTTTTTATTACCATTGCAGAACACAAAAATATCATCTGCAAAAAATAAATGAGTTGGATGTATACCTTTTCTCACCACCATTGGCACTATTTTGCCAGATTGCACCAAATGAGTTAGGTTTCTGCTAAGAACATCTTCCATCAATATGAATAAAAGAGGAGAAAGTTGATCTCCTTGCCTTAAGCCCCTTCCAACTGAGAAGAATCCACATGGCCCACCATTTACCATCACAGAAATCTTTGCTGAATGAAGAATTGTCATTAACCAGCTGCACCAAGAATCAGAGAATCCAAATTTGAGCAATACCTTAGTTAGAAATTCCCAGCTAACTGCATCACATGCCTGAGATATATCTAGCTTGAGTCCTACATTTCCTCATCTTCTTTTCTTTTTCATTTCATTCACCATTTCTGAAGCCAATAGCACTTGTTCATGAATACTTCTCCCCTTAACATATGTTGTTTGCTGAGGTTACACAAGTTTTTCCATTAAAGTACTCATTCTTGCTGTGCTTAGTTTGGTGATGATTTTGAAGCTGAAATTGCTCAATCCAATGGGTCTGAACTGTGAAGCAGTTTTAGCACCTTGACATTTTGGTAACAGAACTAAAAAACTGGAATTTAAGCCCTTAGGGATGAATTGTCTGGACCAGCAAAATTGTATGGAAGCTACTATGTCTTGTTGAATAATATCCCAACATGTTTTATAAAATATACATGAGAATCCATCTGGACCAGGAGAACTATCTGGATCCATTTCAAAGGCAATTTTTTTGATCTCCTCTGTATTTTGAAGTGCATCAAGCATTCTTTGATCTTCTGCATTAATTGAATGTGGAATAACATTAAGTAATTCTTCAACAATCTTAACTTCTTTATGTGAAAATCTTTTCTCAAAAAAGTCAACTAATTCAGCTGAAATTTTTTCTTGATCAGTTATAATATTGCCTTTAGCATCTTCCAACTCATTAATTTGATTGAAATCTTGCCTTATCTTGAAATTTGCGTGAAAGAAACTAGTGTTGGTTGCACCATCTTTAACCCATTTGGTTCTAGATTTTTGCTTCATAAGAGTGTTGTATTGCACTTCTCTGTTGGAATGCTCATTTTGAGCTGCTACTAATGTATTGTATGCATTCTCATCAAGAGCATTTTTGTCTGATTCTTCCATTGCTAGTTTAACGTTAGCTTCAGCTTCTTGAATTTTGACTTTGACATCTCCAAACACCTTCCAGTTCCACTCATTAAGACACTTTTTGAGATTTTTTAGTTTGCTCATAAAAATAAAATATGGATCAACAATTACTTCATTTGACCAAGAATCAGTGACTACTTGAAGAAAATTTGGATGTTGTATCCACATTTTTTGAAATTTTCTAGGTGCATTTTTTGGTTTTGGCACACTAGCACATCCTCCTAATAATGGAGCATGATCTGAAACAAGTCTTAGTCCAATCTTATAACCCCAATCACCATATAATTGTAGCCAGTTTTGATTGAAAACCACTCTGTCCAGGTTGCATTATATTCTCTTCTTGCCCTGCTGACAATTTGACCAAGAAAAATCTAAACCTGTTTTGGGAGCTTGAATAAGCTCACAATTATTTAAGCAACTTGTGAAATCTAACATTGTTGTTTTATTAGTAGTTCTTCCACCAACTTTTTCTCCCACTGATGTTACTGCATTGAAATCACCTAGAACAATCCATGGTTTTTGAAATTCACTTATTAATTCCATTTCAGACCATAAGAATCTTCTTTGTAACATGTGCATGGACTCCATAGATTAATGTATCTCCAACACTTATTGTAAACATTTGACTAGACATTGATATGACTTGAGGATTTGAAATGCTCTTATTCCAAAACAACCAAATGTTACCCTTCTTATTTGTGGAATTAGAATTGTGAATTACCATACTTTGCATCCCAGGCAAGTTTAATTTACTACAAAAGGAAGCACTGCAAACTATTTTTGGTTATGCTATCCAAACAAATGATGGACTAAATTTATTAACTAAAGACCACAACTTGTCTTGAGCCCTAGCTCTTCTAAGGCCCCTTAAGTTCCAAAAAATTATCTTCATTGTTTGGGTGGAGGGTTTTTGGTACCCCCCTTCCCTGGATTTTTCCTAAAATTATATTTGACAGGAATATGCTTACTGACCTTGCTTTGTCCAGGACTATTATTGTTTGAAGAGCTTGCATTATTGTCCTTTTTACATCCTGAATCAGCATCACTGGTTGATGACGTTACCATTTCTTTGTTAACAATTTTGGCCCATGATGTAACTGGAATGACTTCTTCTGTTACTTTTCCAGTACTTCCATTTACAAATTTAACAACACTGTTCTGCACAGAATTTTGCTCAACTACTTCACAAACTTTGGAACTTCCATTATAACAGATTCTTCTTCTATTTTTGATTCTTCAGTACTTAGATTATTAAATCTAACAGAAGTTAAAATTACTTCCTCCACATGTGAATTAATGTAAGGAGTAACATTGATTGTATGAACTATAACATCTTCCTCTTTTTCAGAACTATTGCAGTTGTCAAAAGGAACTCTAGCTGGTGTAGATTTATTAACTTCTTGATTCTTCTGAGTAGATTCTGCATTTCTAGTTGATGTATCTTTATTGACTTCCTGATTTTTCTTAAAATAATTTGAATCTTTATTTTTATTTTTCTCCACATAACATTCAGTTACCAAATGTCCTACAATTCCACAAGTACTACAGAATTTAGGACAATCAGGAATTAAAATATCTTGGAAAAAACCTCCAAATTTAGTATTGATCCAAATTTTGCTAGGAATTGATTGAGAGAAATCCATCTCAACCAACACATTAGCATAGTATCCAACTTCACATTTTATTGTTGCAGCATCAATCTTGATTGGATCTTCATATTCTTGACATATGGTGAATAATATTTTTTCCTTCCAGAATTCAAGACCTAAACCAGGAAATCGTACCCATACTTGAGCTTTAGAGGTTCTCTGATATGCTGGATGAAAATTTGATACCCAATTTCTAACCCTTAATACTTGATTGAGGACTTCCCATTCACCTGCTTTGATGTAGTTTCGATCTATTTAATTATCTAGTTTAATTGTGAAAAAACTTTTTCCAAGAGGAATAAGTTTACAATCACCAACCAACTTCCATTGTTGTCTTAAGATAATAGCCGCATCTAAAAATTTAGTTTAGTTTTCTGTAGATGTAATCTACCAATAAGTGAAAATTTCCAAGGATTTAATCCTTCCTCAAACAAATCATCAGGTAAATCGATCGAAGGAACTTTTTTATAACCCTCTTCATTACTAACATTAGATGAAACTGGATTCATTTTATCGTTGTCTGAAGTGGTTTTAGGACTATTATTCATCGATCCACATCACTTAATCACCAGTAATCATTGAAAGTGCAGAAAAATTAACGAAGAATCACCTGAATTAATGAAGACGAAGCTCAAAAATCTAGATTTGGGAAGAAGAATTTTGCCGAGTCAATCGCCAATTTTCAGTGAAGCTTACTCCCTTCAAAGCTTGATATCTTTCAAAACATGTGTTATCTACAAAATTCGTAAGATCATGCTTCCATTTGATCAAGTGAGGATACTTGATTTTCTCAACCTCTCCGGGAGGAATAAATGGATTCAGGACATACTTGTCTGTTTCAGAGTTTTCTTCTCTTGATTTCCTTTTTCTCATACTTGCAAAAATATGAAAAACCCTAGTTACGGTTTTGACCAATCTTCCCCAATATGTTTGAACACATAGCAAGAGGTTATCTTTTATAGGAAGACATGATATCAAAAACCGGAAATAACTAGTTTTAGGAAATACTCTCAAAATCGGAAACCAAGGCTTTTGGGGAAACAATTCCGATTTTGTATCTAGATCTTTCTTTTGGAAAACCGGTTTTTGTATGGACTGGATCTTTAATTCGGATTGATTCCATGTTTTTGTCCACAAGTCTGTTTACTCTTTTATTACCTGAATTTGATAATATTACTTGATGTTTATTCAAGAATTTACTAGAGCATACAGAGATAAATTTGAACAAAATATGATATTTGTTAAAAATACCATCAGAATCATACACCCTGTAGAATCAAAAGATCACTTGGTTCATTAAAACAGTTGTGAGGTGTATGAAACAATCCATTGTTAATATAATTATTAACTGAAAACTCATTCCTTTTAGGATTACACATTTTCCAAAATCGCATCCTAGATAGCGATACATTGACAGTATTAAATCTGAAAATGTACATATATATACTTTGAAAGGTTTTCCAAAATATATTTAAGATTCCATGTTTCACAGGAACATAATAGCCATGGTTCATATAATGAATAACAAGAGGAATCTTATGCATTTTCGAGATACAGCCTATCTCATAGAGTATTGTATCATTGCTACTAAACATGTTAGTATTCAAGACAATGATATACAATTCTATGATATCCCACTGATTATGTAAGACTTTCAAGACATACATGGACATAATTCCAATTCCTAAAACTGTTAGAGCACTTCTCGGTCGAACTCGCATGCGATGCTATCTCAAGCATGTTTGTCAATGTTAGTGATCAAAACTATAAGTCTTGATTTCTAGTCTACTTATAGCTAAGTCTCGGACTAGGATAGAAAGTGTAGTTGAGCTCTAGACTCCATGGCGATCATCATACAAAGACAAAGAACTACTCAAGGAACTGGTGGAACTTCATCCACTAAAAGGTATGTGGAGACTTGAACTTATCTATCACTCAAAAGTCTATCTACTCTATCTCCAATCTTGAGACAAAAGTCGTATTGATATATAGACTTTGATTATACACATTTGCTATTTCGAGCCGAGTTTATCTCGCTTATCTATTTCTCGAAATATGTGTTGGTAAGCTTTCGCTTTGGCCAAGTTCATCTTTACTGATAGGTGTAGAATACACCGTATTTATTATCTAGTATTTATGCTTTCTTTGCTATTTTTCGTGTGAATTATGTATCTTATACGTGTTTTTGAGTTATTAGGTGCTTTGGAGTCGCACGGAGGAAAAGAAGAAGGAATCACCCAAGTTTGAGCAAAAAGGGCAAATTTGTCATTTCAGGGAAGAACACTATCTGGGGTCAAGTTAAGGTTAAGGGGTGACTCTCTTTTGGAGAATAACTAAAGACAACTCGAGATAAGGATAAGGGGAAACTCATTGGGTGGTTATATTCCACTCAATGGGTGCAAAAATCCGCCCCAATACTTACCCTAATTCGATCGAGAAGATATTATCTTCTCCCCTTTCCTCTCTTTCACCGAAACGAAAAGCGTGACTGCTGCTACTAAAACTGAGAAGAGGAAATCAAATCGAGGAAAGATGAAATTGATGGAAATCAGAGAAGGAGAAGATGGATAGGGGTCTTGTGATTCGAGTGCGGTCGTTGAGTGAAGCAGTGAATAAAAGAATGATGTTGTTACTTCTTAATCCGAGAATTGAAGATTGAATTGATGGAGGATCGAACGGGTGTTTGAAGAATTAGTTTGTCGCTGCCATAGTCACGAATCGAAGAAGAAGTCAGAACGGATGAATAGTATTGATGGTTGCAGTAGCAGAGAATTGAAAGAGCAAGGAAGGGGATCTAATGTATGATGAAATTAAAGGTTATGGTTCTTATGGAAATCGAATTACTGGCGCTGTTGGCTTAAATGGGTTTGAGATCGATGTTTAACTAAGAGAAAATGATGAACTCAGATGGAAGTCTGCTGCTAAGAACAAGGTGATGATGAGAGTCTGAGTTTGGTAGCTGCCATGAACTAAATGAGATTTTGGGTTGAAAATGGAAGAGACGGCAACAAGATTGAAGATGGTTTCTGCTCTGACAGTGTCGATGCTGTTGGTTTTCATGGGAATGAGGCTGAGTTGCTGGTGAATTGTGACTCAGAAATGATGCTGTAAAGTGTTGAGCTCAACCTAAGAAGCAACATGGGAATGGTGTATGAAATTGATGAAGCTGGTTTGAATGTAGGAGCTTGAACTGAATTGGAGGAAGAGAGTATCTTTACCAATGGTTGTAAAGTTTGCCATTAACTATGACTCAGTAGGACGGGACTTTGGTGCTTGAGATGATGAAGAATGTGTTGTTGAATCAATGAGGCTTGGTAGCCGAGATTGTCGCGAGGGTCCAGTGGCAAGTGGCAGTGGAATGGAACCCGGGGAGAATGCCAAGGTACGGGTTAAGTGGTTGCCACCGTAATGGGCATTGTTGGCCTGAGTGGTTGAGCTTCTTTGCAATTGCGGAGCTGTAGGCACTAATGGAGTATGTGATGTGAGTTAAAGTTACGGGGAAAGGTAGTGGCTCTGTTGGTGGTGAATTGAGTGAGTTGCGGTTGGAAATGCTTGTTACGAGGAATGTGATTCCATGGAACCCGAAATGATATGCCGGAAGAGAAGCAATGATGCTAAGATGAAATGGCTAGAAGATGATTGCTTTGCAGGTATTTGGGGTTTGTTGTTGCAATTGAGAGAATGGTGGCTAAGATGGAGCTACATTGCAGTTTTACTGAGAGGAGTCGATGCCGCAACGAGCAACGGATATTTTTGCAGGCCTGAGATGCGGTTAAGCTGAAAGATGAACTGGAGCTGGATACAATGATTGAATTTAGCTTGAACTGATGCTGTGAACTGAGTTGAGATGGAAATAGGTTGCCATGTAGTGATGCGGCGAGCGGCGAGGATTGAGCAAGAATGGCAGTGAATGCAGCTCAGGTGCAGGTTGTGACTGAATGTGCAATGGATTGCAGGGTGAAGAGTCAGGTGATTTGATGGCTATGGCAGTTGAGCTTAGGTAATCAGCCAGAGACTGGTGGAGGTACAAGGAAGTGATAAATGAATGGATTGGTGATGTGGTTCGAGAAGCGGAGAAGTTGCAGCACTGGTGGTTTTGAAGCTACAACAACTGAGAAGAGGAGAGTCTGAGTTACAGGGCAATGCTGTAGGTTATGTAGGAATGGATGTAGGGTTGTGAGTTGCAGTGGCTGTCTTGAAGTCGCATAGCATGTGAATGGGAGCTGCAGAATGGTCAGAGGCTGAAGACAAGAAATTGTGAGTCGATGGAGACCAGGGATGAGTTGGTGGCATAATCTGGGGAAGAATTGAGTCGTGTCATGACTAGCGGCTTGAAGTAGAGTCGAAACTAGAGGAATTGGAGCAGATAAGGGGTGTTGCTCATTACAGGCAGAGCTGAATGGAACAGTTGGTGTTGCAGCAGCTTGATATGCAAGATAGTGATCTGGAGCTGAGATGCAGGGCATAGTGCAAAGCAGGTGGGTATGAGCTGCAATGTTGGTGCTAGAGTGGGATGAATGCAGGGGCAATGGTTGTGTTACTGTGTCAATGCAGTGAAGGTTGCTTACAAAGGGCTTGTGATGCTGAGTTGCAGTGAGCTGTGCTGATACTGTCAAGGTTACAGAAAGTGAAGCTGGTGTGCTTTCATAGGTGGCTAAGCAGGGCATTGCAGAGAAGAGAAGAAATGGGTAGTTGTAGTTGTTGCCATCGTGATGGAGAAGATGGAATGAGCTGAGCTTGAGGCAGTGGAGTGCTGTGACAGTGTACAGTTCTGCAGGATATGGAAGTGAAAGAGGCATTGGAATAGCCATCATGGCTGGTGCAGTCATGGCCTGATGGTTGTTCTTTGAAGCACAATGATTGTCTTTGCAGTATGGCTGTGCAATGGCTTTGGCTTTGCTAAGTTAAATCGCCAAGGCGGGAACCGACTCCATCTAACTCAGTGCTGACTGACCCTGACTTGACCCGTTTCGACTCAGTGCCTTGACCCGAGTTGACCCGCCGAGTTGACCGTTCTGACCCGGTGACCGGGCGGACTTTGCCGGTCACCTGAGATGCTTTTCCGGCGACTATTCCGGCGGGATTCCGGCCACAATCCCAGTTTTCCGGCGAGCGTTTTTGGGACAGAATTTCTACACGGGTTTCTCTCACTTGTGGGCTTGGTGAATTTCCAACTAATGGACTTTGAAGACAAAACCTAGTTTTGGAAGGAGTGGAGCTATAAAAGAGAGGACTTTTACCTAATTGAGGATATCTTATTATTATTCTTTTGCCTCTACTTTGTTCTAGGGTTTTCACCATGAAGTCTTTTCTCTTTCTTCTTGTTATGAACTCCATGAATATGAGCTAGAGTTTTTATTATTGGTTATGGAATAAGTTGAATTTCCAAACATGAGTTTTTGTGCAATAAATTAGTTTTCTCTCATATTATCGTTTATGATTCACCATGAATATTGTTACATGATTTGAATGCTTGTTAGTCGAGTCGCGAATCAATTGAGTTTGCTTTCATCTCTATTGCTAGATTAGGGTTATTATACGCAAAAGTGATAATTCCGGATTGCAAGTAGCATAAATATGATTATAGTTTGTAGTGATATATTCTTATGATCATATGTGAGTTATAACCTTTGTTAAATCGGATTAGTGCGCTTTCCACGTTCGATTGCTTTGATTGGCCTGATTTCATAGAACTTAACGCATCTAGGGAATTAAACTTGATTAGTGCTTTTACACGTTAGGTTGTTCCTTTAGGTAGAATTCATATTCGCATCTTTTAATGTGTTTGTTGATGGCATGAGGAGATTTGCGGGATATACTTGCGATCAAGGTATTCTAGGGTCTTTGATAAAAGTTGAGATTAAATATCAATTCTAGTTATTGTGAAAAGCATGTTAGTGAATGAAAACGAAATCCTTAACCAATATCTCTTCTATCTTATTTGTTTACTTTTGTTTATTTGCTTTTAGTTTATTTTACTTTCACAAAAATCACAAAACCCCCGGTGTTTATTATAGGAAACCATAACAATTTGACAACCTAGACCTCTCTGTGGGATCGATCCTTTCTTGCCCTTGCTATATTTATATTTTGAGTAGTAAGAAAGTGTAATTATATTTGTGTCGGCTGACAACCGGTCATTTACTAGTGACGAAAGTCATATTAAGTTTCAATTACTTGAAAATTGCTTTGATGAAAAATGGTTTGTGAACAACAACTATATAACGTCCTCTAAGAATGTTTCAATAATTGAAAAGAGAATTTAGAATATATAACCATTGTTGGATATAAACATTGAGTGATAACTCATACGTGTGTAAGTCCTTATTCCTTGAACCAAAGTATGCGTACTTTGCTGATAAGGAAAACCAGAACTAAAGTCCGTGTACCAGTACGCGCACCATCGGAAGTTCATGTCCCGTGAAAATCTGCTGGAGTTTGTGAACTGAAAACAAACTTATTCCGGGTACTTAATTCCGCGTACTAGTATGCGTACTTAAGTTGGTTATTTTCTAAAAACGATTATTCGTGAACTTAAACTTATATAAACTAAGGAATGCATATTTGCAAACCGTGGCTATAAAGTTCATGAATCGATTCGAGTGAATCAAATTGTTTTTGCTTCGATTGTGTATTGTATACTTCTATAAGATCTAAGCAATTGAACAACTCTCTAACTAGTTCATTTGAGTCATTTGAACTAGTTATGGTAAAAAAGAATATGGTTGATATGAAAGTCCTCATATGGCTAACCATTTGGTTAACTACTGTTGAACCAACTAAGTGTACATGTTTGGGTACGGTTACACAAACCTAAATAAACGTGCATTTCATTTGTGTGTAACAAGCTAAGTTTCGATCTAACGGTTGAAAGATATTATCTTGAATCTAATCAGGTTTTCATCTAACGGTGAATATTGAATGCTTTATTACCAAGGTAACTTAGATTGCAAACCCTGATTTGAAAGACTATATAAAGGAGAACTCTAGCAACTGGGAAACCTAATCCCCACACCTCATGTGTGATACTAGTTGTATAAGCTAGAGTCGATTCTCCTTTGACCTTAGGTTTCTACCGAGACCATGTAGGTTAACGACTTGAAGACTTCATTGGGATTGTGAAGCCAGACCCAACTATTTTCTTTGTAGTTGCGTGATCTGATCTTGCTGTTTCTATCATACTAAGTACAATCATAAGATTGGCTTGAGATTGATTTCTCCGATAGGCAAGATATAAAAGAAGTCACAAACATCTTGATCTCATCGTTTGTGATTCCGCAATATCTTCTTTCGCTAGTCGATTAAGATTATTATGAGGTGATTGATAATTCTAGGCTGTTCTTCGGGAATATAGGTTCGCGTTATCAATTGGTTCATGTTCACCTTGATTTATCAAAAGACGGAACAAAAACTCGTAGGTATGTCTGTGGGAGACAGATTTATCTATTACCGTAGACTTTTCTGTGTGATACATATTTGTTTATCAAAGTCTTCGACTTTGGGTCGTAGCAACTCTTAGTTTTGGGTGAGAGCATCTAAGGGAATCAAGTGCGTAGTATCCTGCTGGGATCAGAGACGTAAGGAGCGCAACTGTACCTTGGATCAATGTGAGATTGATTGGGGTTCAACTACAGTCCAGACCGAAGTTAGTTTGTAGTAGGCTAGTGTCTGTAGCGGCTTAATACAGTGTGTGTTCAATCTGGACTAGGTCCCGGGGTTTTTTCTGCTTTTGCGGTTTCCTCGTTAACAAAACTTCTGGTGTCTGTGTTATTTCTTTTCCGCATTATATTTTGTTATATAATTTAAATATCACGGGTTGTGCGTTGAATCGATCAATTGGGAAATCCAACCTTTGGTTGTTGATTGAAATTGATTGATCCTTGAACATTGGTCTTTGATACCGTTCAAGTATTTCTCTTGTATTCAATTAGACTCGCAGATTTCTATTTGCTTGAGTAAGTATTGAATCGAGAAAGTGAGATATAACTCTTTGATATTCTTTGATTAAGATTGAGTCTGACTATCTAGTTGATTCTCTTAAAAGTATATTGGAGTTAGTCCATACAGATTGCTAAGCGAAATAGTGGGTGTGGTTGTTGTACCCCCGCTTTTTCAATTGGTATCAGAGCTGGCAAACACATTTAAAGACCTTATAAGACTGTGTTTGTAGCGATCTGACTATATGGACAGCAAAGTATCTAGAAAGCTCAACCAGGGTTAAAAACCATTCGTAGAAAATGTTCTGAAAAAACTGGTTATTCTCCAGGAAAAGTTGGATGAACAAATCCGGATCAACTCTGATCTTGTTGTAGAAATTGCAATGCTTAAGGATTTGAAATCTGTCAAAATTCCTAGATGGACTTGAATAACTCTTGTTGTTCTTCTATGAAGAAAAGTTGTAATTCAGATGTTAAACAATGTCTAGACATTGTGAAACCTGATAATACTCAGAACGAGATTAAAAATGTTGACGCATGTATGTTCTGTGACTCTTACAATCACTTTCAACATACTTGTATGTCCTTCCGGAAAAGCCTAAAAGTTGCAAGTAATCTTCATAAGAAAGCTGAACAACTGTTTACTTCTCTAAAAGGATGTACAAAACTAACTAGAAATCCTAAACATGATAGTAGTGTTAGCATGGGAGCTTTTGCTTTGAAATCAACATCGCCCTTTCAATGGTTTCTTGATAGAGTATGTAGCCGACATATGACAGGTGATCTCACATGGTTTGTTTCTTCAAACAACTATGAAGGAGGTCCGGTGACATTTGGAGATGGGAGTTGCTGCTACATAAGCAAGAAGGGGACGATCAAACTTCCCGGCGTACCTGAAATCCATGATGTAGTATACGTAAAAGGTATGACTTCAAATCTTCTTTCTATTAGTCAAATTTGTGACAAAGGCCATAGAGTTGTCTTCAATGCAAATGGATGTGACATCGTAGACAAAATTGGGAAAGTAATTTTCAGGGAACTCGTGGTAAAAACAACTGTTATCTTCTGGATACTGAGTTCAACAACTGTTGCAATTTGACTAAGGTGGAATATACACATCTTTGGCATGAGCGTTTTGGTCACATCAATTATCGTCTTCTAACTAAGATCATTAACAAAGAACTTGTTAGAGGCGTTCCCAAAATCAATGCAATAATTGATGGTGTATGTGGTTCCTGTCAAAAGGGTAAACAAATGAAAGTTCACCATAAATCATCTCGAAATATTCTCACTAAAGCTCTACTTGATTTAATTCATATGGATCTCTTCGGACCAATTCAACAAACCACGGTTACTGGTAAGAAGTATGCTTTAGTTATGGTAGATGATTACACCAGATTCACTTGGGTTGCATTTCTATCTCATAAGAATGAAACCCTTGATGAATTCAAGATTATTGTTAAAACAATCCAGAACGAACAAGGTCGCAAACTAAAGAAAATTAGAAGCGACCGTGGAACTGAATTCAAGGACACTAAGGTGTTTGAATTTTGTGACGAACTGGGGATTATTCAACAATATTCACCAACCATCACTCCTCAAGCCAATGGAGTTGCAGAAAGAAAAAAAAGGAACATTCAGGAAATGGCCAGGGTAATGCTCCATAACAAAAACTTACCATTAAGGTTTTGGGGAGAAGCTATCTTTACAGCATGTTATTTGATCAACCATGTCTACCTACGGTCTAAAACCCTAAACACTCCTTATGAGTTGTGGTACGGTAAAAAACCCAACTTGCACTATATCAGAGTGTTCGGAAGTAAGTGCTACATTCTAAAATATCGAGAACAGAGAGGGAAATTTGATACTAAAAGTGATGAAGGTATCTTCCTTGGCTATGCTTCTGATAGTCGTGGTTTTCGAGTGTTTAATCTCAGAACCCAGGTTATGATGGAATCTGCTAATGTTATCATCGATGACATTAGTAATTTTCATCATGATAATCCTCATGTTGAATTGCCTCCAACTGAGACAATTGAGGAAGTCAAATAAATCCCAGATTCAGTTGAAGTTATCCCAACTGTTATTGATCCTGATATTTCTAGTGACGAGGAGAAGAGCACTGATCAGGCTACTCATGTCAAACAAGAACGTGTCCCTCCACGAAACCTCTGGGTTCAAAGGAATCATGATCCCAACAGTATTATTGGAGGAAGAGATTCTACTGCGAAGACAAAAGGACAACTTCAAAATATTTGCAATTTTGGTCGTTATCTTTCACAAGTAGAACCGAGAAATATTGATGAAGCTCTTAGCGATCCCTTTTGGGTGAATGCAATGCATGAAGAGCTAAATCAATTTCAAAGACAGGACGTATGGAAACTAGTGCATTGTCCCTCCAATATCAATATTGTTGGTACCAAATGGATATTTAAGAATAAGTCTGATAAATTTGGCACTATTGTCAGAAATAAAGCCAGACTTGTCTCTCAAGGGTATTCACAAATTGAAGGTATCGATTTTGACGAAACCTTTGCTTCTGTGGCACGCCTTGAGTCCATTCGGTTGCTTTTAGCTCCTGCTTGTTTTCTTAAGGTTAAGCTGTTTCAAATGGACATAAAATCCGCGTTCCTAAACGGAAATTTAAAGGAAGAGGTCTATGTCGCTCAACCTAAGGGTTTTGAAAACCCTGATTTCCCAGATCATGTCCTTAAGCTTAATAATGAGTTATATGGGTTGAAACAAGCGCCTCGTGCATGGTTCAAAAAACTAACCACATCTCTCCTTAGGAAAGGTTTTTCGAGAGGCGAAGCTGATAAAACCTTGTTTACTAAATGGAGTGGGAAAGATGTTGTCATGCTCAAGTCTATGTAGATGACATCATCTATGGCTCAACTTCTGAAAAACTTGCAAAAGATTTTCAAGTATCTCTTGGCAAGGAATTTGAAATGAGCAATGTTGGTGAATTAAAGTTCTTTTTAGGATTACAAATTCAACAACATAAGGATGGAATTTACTCATCTCAAGAAAAATATGCTAAGGATCTTGTTTCAAGGTTCGGCTTGGATAAGTCAACTCCAAAACTGATACCTATGCCCACCACTGGTAAACTACACAGAGATGAGAAAGGAGTGAGCGTAAATCAATAATTGTATCGATCTATTATTGGTAGACTTTTATATCTTAAAGCTACTAGACCTGACATTGCTTTTAGTGTTGGTTGTTATGCTAGATTTCAGGCTAATCCAAAGGAATCTCATCTTGCAGCTCCAAAAAGGATCATACGATATGTGAATCACACGGCTGGGTATGGTTTATCTTACACTTTTGATACCAACACTGAATTTTCTGAGTATTCAGATGCTGACTGGGAGGATGTGTAGAAGACAGAAAAAGTACATCAGGGGGTTTCTACAATGTAGGTCTGAATCTTGTGGCATGTCATAACAAGAAACAGAATTCACAATCCCTGTCCACATGTGAAGCAGGATATATTGTTGCCGGCTCATGTTGTACTCAACTTCTATGGATTAAACAAATGTTGGATGATTATGGAATTGATACTGGAGTAATGAAGATCTTCTGTGATAAATCTAGCGCGATTCGAATCACTGAGAATCCCGTTGAGCACTCAAGAACAAAGCACATTGATATAAGGTACCATTTTATTCGAGATCTCTATGAAAATGGTATCATAAATATGGAATTTGTGCCTTCCGAACAACAGTTGGCTGATATTCTCACCAAACCACTAGACACTGCTACATTTCAACACTTACGGCAGTCTATTGGTGTTGTTTTGGTTCATTAGTTTCCTATAACTCTTGACCATGTGCTTATATCGATCTTTTGGGCAATTGAGTTTGGAATCCAGTACGTGTTTATTTCAATTCTGCATTTGTTTCAGTCAGTTGATTTACTCTGTTAGGTGTTGTTTTTTTAAGAAATCCTTATTTTCTTGTGAAAGTAAGGTCGCTTTTGTTGTTCTTTCGGGAATGACATTTTATGGGGGAGAGTTCTTAATTGAACTTGTGCTTAATTGCCAAATCTTTGTGGGGAGTGCGGCTGTGGAATATTATAGGAGTTATCTTGTATCTTTATAAACTCCTTGATGAAAGCATTTAGCTTCAGCTATATGATTGCATCTAAAAAGTTGATATGTGCTTGCTTTTGGTCATGGAATGTCTCTATGGAAATTTCATTAGGATCCCACTAGTTTTCGTACCTTTGCCAATTTTATTGACAAAAAGGGGGAGAATTAATGTGTGGTTCACACTACAAATACATATGGTTTTCAGATCATTATGTAAGGGGGAGTGGTTTCCATGTGAGATGGAGTATTGACTAAGGGGGAGTGATACATATCACCATAGTATTGTTTTCGAAGTTGTGATACAATTGAACTTTGATGCTGTGAAATAATACTATGACACTGTGTAACAATGATTGAGAATTCCTGTTTTCTCATTATTATAGCTACAGATTTTCAACAACGATGATACTAAACTTACAACCTTTGGAATCATTGGAGTACTTGGAAGTGACGAAGAGTTCGAGTAATGTTGAAGAATCAAGAAGATTAGGCATGTGGAAGAGAAGCTACAAAAGTCTATATTTATTTTTGTATTCTATATGTATTGATAGTTTTGTCACTAAAATTGACAAAGGGGGAGATTGTTAGAGCACTGCTCGGTCGAACTCGCATACGTTGCTATCTCAAGCATGTTTGTCAATGTTAGTGATCAAAACTATAAGTCTTGATTTCTAGTCTACTTATAGCTAAGTCTCGGACTAAGACTCCATGGCGATCATCATACAAAGACGAAGAACTACTCAAGGAACTGGTGGAACTTCATCGACTAAAAGGTATGTGGAGACTTGAACTTATCTATCACTCAAAAGTCTATCTACTCTATCTCCTATCTTGAGACAAAAGTCGTATTGCTATATAAACTTTGATTATACACATTTGCTATTTCGATCCGAGTTTATCTCGCTTATCTATTTCTCGAAATATGTATTGGTAAGATTTCTCTTTGGCCAAGTTTATCTTTACTAGTGACGAAAGTCATATTAAGTTTCAATTACTTGAAAATTGCTTTGACAAAAAATGGTTTGTGAACAACAACTATATAACGTCCTCTAAGAATGTTTCAATGATTGAAGGAGAGTTTAGAATATATAACCATTGTTGGATATAAACATTGTGTGATAACTCATACGTATGCAAGTCCTTATTCCTTGAACCAAAGTATGCGTACTTTGCTGCTCAGGAAAACCGAAACTAAAGTCCGCGTACCGATACGCGCACCATCGGAAGTTCACGTCCCGTGAAAATCTGCTGGAGTTTGTGAATTGAAAACAAACTTATTCCGGGTACTTAAGTCCGCGTACCAGTATGCGTACTTAAGTTGGTTATTTTCTAAAAATGATTATTCGTGAACTTAAACTTATATAAACTAAGGAATGCACATTTGCAACCCGTGGCTATAAAGTTCATGAATCGATTCGAGTGAATCAAATCATTTTTGCTTCGATTGTGTCTTATATACTTCTATAAGGTCTAAGCAATTGAACAACTCTCTAACTAGTTCATTTGAGTCATTTGAACTAATTATGGTAAAGAAGAATATAGTTGATATGAAAGTGCTCATATGGATAACCATTTGGTTAACTACTGTTGAACCAACTAAGTGTACATGTTTGGATATGATTATACAAACCTAAATAAACGTGCATTTCATTTGCGTGTAACAAGCTAAGTTTCGATCTAACGGTTGAAAGATATTAGCTTGAATCTAATCAGGTTTTCATCTAACGGTGAATATTAAATGCTACCAAGGTAACTTAGATTGCAAACCCTGATTTGAAAGACTATATAAAGGAGACCTCTAGCAACTGGGAAACCTAATCCCCACACCTCCTGTGTGATACTAGTTGTATAAGCTAGAGTCGATTCTCCTTTAACCTTAGGTTTCTACCGAGACCCTGTAGGTTAACGACTTGAAGACTTCATTGGGATTGTGAAGCCAGACCCAACTATTTTCTTTGTAGTTGCATGATTTGATCTTGTTGTTTCTATCGTACTAAGTACAATCGTAAGATTGGCTTGAGATTGATTTCTCCGATAGGCAAGATATAAAAGAAGTCAAAAACATCTTGGTCTCATCGTTTGTGATTCCGCAATATCTTCTTTCGCTAGTAGATTAAGATTATTGTGAGGTGATTGATAATTCTAGGCTGTTCTTCGGGACTATAAGTCCGGGTTATCAATTGGTTCCTGTCCACCTTGATTTATCAAAAGACGGAACAAAAACTCGTAGATATTTCTGTGGGAGACATATTTATCTATTACCGTAAATTTTTCTGTGTGATACGACAGATTTGTTTATTATAGTCTTCGACTCTGGGTCGTAGCAACTCTTAGTTGTGGGTGAGATAAGCTAAGGGAATCAAGTGCGTAATATCATGTTGGGATCAGAGACGTAAGGAGCGCAACTGTACCTTGGATCAGTGTGAGATTGATTGGGGTTCAACTACAGTCCAGACCGAAGTTAGTTTGTAGTAGGCTAGTATCTGTAGCGGCTTAATACAATGTGTGTTCAATCTGGACTAGGTCCCGGGGTTTTTCTGCTTTTGCGGTTTCCTCGTTAACAAAACTTTTGGTGTCTGTGTTATTTCTTTTCCACATTATATTTTTTTATATAATTGAAATATCACAGGTTGTGCGTTGAATCGATCAATTGGGAAATTCAACCTTTGGTTGTTTATTGAAATTGATTGATCCTTGAACATTGGTCTTTGGTACCGTTCAAGAGTTTCTCTTGTATTCAATTAGACTCGCAGATTTCTATTTGCTTGAGTAAGTATTGAATCGAGAAAGTGAGATATAACTCTTTGATATACTTTTATTAAGATTGAGTCTGACTGTCTAGTTGATTCTCTTAAAAGTATTGAAGTTAGTCCATACAGATTGCTAAGCGAAATATTGGGTGTGGTTGTTGTACCCCCGCTTATTCAAAAACATTTAGGAACAAGAATATTACATACTTCATTCGGGTCTTCCACCACGAATTTTTGAAATAGTCAAATCATGTCGTTACGTTAACTGAATCGACCATTAGATTCAATTTCTTATAGGTTGGATCGCACCAAACACGGATTGTTAGATATTTTCGTGTTTGCCTGCTCTGATACCAATTGAAAAGACGAGGGTACCCAAATATACCTCAATCTAAAACTTTTCCACCTATAAGTCCTTTCTCCGAAAGTGATTGTCTATGGATTGAGTCGAGACAATACAACAAATCGGTTCACACTTCGTGTGATTTTCTATGGATACGAGATCGAGACAATACAACGACGAAGTATGTTTACTTGATAAAAAGGTTCGGACTTAACCAAACATAATAGGATTACTTATCAAGTAAATAGGAATTAACGTTTGTATATTTTACTTCTAATTATAATAAAAACAATTATAATTGCGGAAATAGAAAAGTAAAACACACAGCAAGATTTTGTTAACGAGGAAACCGCAAATGCAGAAAAACCCTGGGACCTTGTCCAGAATTGAATACTCTCAGGATTAAGCCGCTATACAAAATCAAAACCAACTTCGTATAGTTGAGACTAAGCAACTAAACCTATAGTTCACCTAGTTCCGTCTGTATTCCCACGCCTCCAACTTATGAATAAGTCACGTACTTGGAACAATTCCTTTAGTTCGTATTCCAAACAGTAAAGGAACAACAAATATGTTTGGTAGCAACTCTTTTCAACCAAGTGATGTGAGTTCGACAGAGGCTCTTCTGTTTATCTCAATAAACTCCTTCGTCAGGTTCTTAAATCTATCTTATTATCAACTACCGAAGTAATTGTTAAGATTTTGCAATCAATACTTTTAATGACAAAGAATTGTATTGATGCCGATCTACACAACTAATCAATCTAATCGACTACAAGGATAAACCGATTATAGTTGGATCCTCTATACCGAACAAGTATTGTGCACACCAAAGATTATGAACCCCAAATCAGAAATCTTCAATATCTTCTTTGTCTTCAAATCTTCTTAGATCTTCAATGAACACCTGCACACAATCAACTTGAATCTGTTGTGATCAATCACGCACAGAACGGAGTCTATTAACAATGGATTGTCACAAGATGTCTTTAGAACTATAAACAGTCTAAAGATCCCCGTCGAAACTTCGATCTAGTTTGAGTGAATCTTATATCAGAAGAGAAGATTCTCAAGCATAAACAAACTAGGTGCAATCAAAGTTCAACCACCGTTAGTCAATCAAATAAATCGAAAACAAAAGATAAACCGCAATTATCTAGTTTCCCACCAATGGTACTAATAGAGCTTCTCAATCCCAAAGAAGACTTTAAACTTAGCGGCCGTAAGAGATTTCGCCTAATTAGGTTACTCTCCTCTCCGAATAGGCGGCTTCACCAGTAACATCACAACTGAGATAGTTCTTGCTGTACGAAGGATTATTTTGCTTGAAATGCAAACTTTCATATTTATAGACCAATGAAGTTTGGACACCAAGGAATTTCCAAAACCGAAAATATTCTCAAGATATGCAATATATTCCAAATTCGGTTTCCATAATTCTGAAATGCTTTGTCCAAATAATGATCGAAAATCTCTTGGAAAATCTCCAACTAGTAAATGCACATTACTAATTTTCATTTTCCTAAAATAAAATTAAAAACCTTAAATAAAAGATTCTCAATTTATTTTATTCGATCCGGGATTTTCTTCCTTTAGCTATTAAGGAATAACTTTGAACAATTAAAGATTAGCGTTATTGCACATGTTCAAAGTATGTCGACATCCTTACTTTGTAAGTCCTCTTTCATACTTACAACCTTGAAACCGATTTGCCACACTTCCAAACAAGTTTAGAATTGGTCCATCTGACTTTCAAGAACTATGTGATTGATCAAGAACACTCAATCACAAATCATGGGTTTCACGGTTCTACCAAAACAAGTTTCGGTTCTACCTCCATGTGAGTATTGTGCATAGTCACACTAGCTTTCCAAAAATTCGGTTGACTAGGTACTATGATCGGTTCCCCACATATATATGGTATCTAACTTGTACTTGTTGCACATGTCCATAGGATCGGTTCCCCTTTGCCTAAAAACGTGTTGCACATGTCCATAGGATCGCTTCCCCTTTCTTCTAAAAACTTGCTTCACCTCATACAAGGATCGATTCCCCTTTGTGATATGTTGCACCTCTTACTAGGATCGGTTCCCCTTTACCCAGAGTCGGTCATACACAAAATCACAAAATCGATCATACCATCTCAGGTGATTACTTAAGATCGGTTTCACTAATAAAAGTCATACCAATACAAAAGTCAGGCCTTTGTGAATAGTTTTACCAAGAACATAAACAAGTCATGAGCGGTTATACTAATCACACATATTGGTAGTTCAAAAGATATGCAATGAATAACATTACCAATAATGCCTGGCGATTTCTCTTTCGATTCACAAAAAAAGTTCATGAATTTACTTCCTTAAAACAAATGTAAAACATTGTTTCCTGGGATGAAATCTTCACCTTATACCTATACATAATAACAATATCATTCAAACGATTATGTCGATGTCTTATCTACAACGTTTAATGGTTAAGCAATAAACCTCGTATTGTATTCCTTAATACTATGTCTAACTAGAGTATATCATTCATGCTTCACAGTTTTGTTTTCAATATGCACGACTTGAAAGATACATTAGGGAATGAAACAGTTCATTCATGCTTCACAGTTTTGTCGTTGTAGCTCCTTACTTCTTTACTTCTTCAAGTCTTCGCAATACTTGTAATGTCTCATATCCTAATACTTTCAAGCTAACCTATACGAAGTTGACTCTAGTACATAATCAAGCGACTCTTAAAATGAGTTTTGGCTCACTAAAATATGACAACCAAACTTGACATACCAACGCTTGGTGGGTTTAACCGAGCTATGCTCTAACATAGACAATATATTATTGAGTTACTACTAGGCATGTCAATGGATAACCGAATATTCGATATTCTTTCAATCCCGATCGGTACTGTTCAAATTTTAGATATTTGATACAGATACAAATATCTTATCGGATATTGATATGGGAATAGTAATATATTATAATTATCCGATATCCGATAACATATATGTAAATAAAATTATTATTATTATAGGTCAAATTTGCATTTTTTTTTTTACATGTGTTGATGATTTTGCTCGAAAGAAATGAAGAAATGACAAATTCATCAAATTAACTTGGTGCTAAATTTTGGGATCTCGAGCACAGGAAGTGATTAAGCACACACATCCAAAATTTTTTTCATTCTTATATAGTATTCAAATAAGGGATATTTTGACTTTGGGTCACATAAAAGTGACCAGAGTTGAGTTTGGGTCACGAGAAAATTTTAATTAGAGTTTGGGTCACATGACCACGGTTGACCGTTTTGACAGTTATCTATTTATTTATTTTTCAAAATTAATTTCAATATATTTAACACTGTTAGCTGCTGTTAACATGTGTCATCCCACCTCCCTCGCCTCCACCTCCGGCTCCGTCTCCCTTTCTCCGACGAAGATGTACTCTTCCCGTATAGATACATCAAAACACCAAACCCAAGTTGAACAGAGAAAACAATCTACACCGTCTACAATTCTGAATTCATAACAGCTATTCATCTTCCACGGATTGCAAACCAAATCAATTGTAAATCTCCTCAAACATCCATTCTTCTAGCTCCTTCCCTGCAGATATGATTACAAGCATAACCCAACAATCCAAAAATGTCAAAACTCAAAATCAATACCATTTACTGCCCACTATCAATGGCGGCACCAGAATCTTACTCAATTAGTTTCTCGGCAATACCTAACTCACATCTCTGCCTAATCTGAATTTAATTGAAACCCATTCTGCAGTACTCTTCTTAACTCTGATAATCACTTCAAACTCTTTGGTAAAATACCATTGAACCCATGACTAGAGCAGAAAGATAAGGGACAAAACTTATTGTGACAAAGGCATGACCTGTAGTTCGGCCATTATTTCGAAGAAACTAATTGTTAAGCACAAACTGGTGATGTTGTTGAAAGTTGAAGAAACATTTTTTTGTAGCTCTATAATTCCTGCAACTTCGAATTCACAGTAAACCCAAGTTCCTAAACGTCAACACACTCCAAATTACTTCGTATTACATCCATCCATCATCAATGTCTATCGGCAGAAACAGCCACCCAAAACGTTTACCAATCTTCATTACAAGCTCCGTATAAAAATTGACAAAATCTTTGATTTCTAAGATCCTAATACATTAACCGAAAACCTCAATTTCAAGTTTCAGATCGTGAATTGAACAACCCTAATCTATTCCGAGGTTTTTTCAGAGATTGGAAAAAATGACGAACAGTTCTTACCTTCATATAAAAATTATGATTTGGATCGGAATGAATCTAATTGAAGAAGAGAGAATACTAGAACCATTTTGGATTTTGTGAAATTTGGAGGTTTTGATAAGCAATATTTGGATTTTCTCTACCAAATCATTCGTAGATGATGGAGGCGATGGACGAGAGAGAGAACTCAGAGAATTAAAGTAGCAGTAGAAAGAAGGCAAACGAATTGGATGTTGAGAGATAAAAAATCCTAAAACATTTTGGAATCACAACCCTTAATTTGTGGCAATTTTTCCACCGTACACGTGTCAAACAGAAGGTACAATGGCATGTTAGTAAATAAAATTAAATCTGATATTAATTTGGTCATTTAAGTAGTTAACTAACTTTGTTAACTGTCAACGCAGTCAACGACGGTCCTGTGACCCAAACTCTAATTAAAATTTTGTCGTGACCCAAACGCAACTCTGGTCACTTTTACGTGACCCAAAATCAAAATATCCGTTCAAATAATTATCGGATCATTAGGTACACGTTAATTTAAATGGATTCAGATACGCAAATGAGTTTCTATAATCCATTGGATATTTATCATATATGAGTATCAAGTGAAACTAACAAATTGAGATATTAGACAACACTTAATTATTCTGTTAGGCACACTTGACAACCCTACTTACCACTAACCATAAAAAAAATTCTTTGATTTTTTATTTTTATTTTTATAAACTGATATGAAAATTATCTATAACCTACATGCACATTAGTAATGACGCATTATCCATTTGTATTTACATCAGCTTACTTTCATCATTATATTAGCTCAACTACTGGTCTTTAGTTTTCTGACATAACCGTGTTATGCTAATCGAAATAATTGTATCAGTAAATATTTTTAAATGATTGGAACGAACCGAACTCCTAATTTGTCGTATTGAATACCCTCAGTTAATCCTGCTTATTTGTGTATTCAATTTAGCAGCGCCGCCAGTTTTTATCAGATCAAAATTATTTAGTAAAATCTTATTATTTGTCGTATTTGGTATACTCGGTTAAACATGTTAACACACATTATCAAACTGGCAGCGTCGACAATTTTTTTCAATATTTGATTAAGTTTTTTTTTTTTTTTTTTTTTGAATTGTAAATATCTTACATTATATTACGAAATATTGTTCTTTTAAACCATGAACAAAGTCGCGAAGTAAATTTTAGATATGTGTATGTGTAGCTTGAACAACTAACCTCATCGATGAAAAAAAAGTCATGGTCTGGTTTGGTATCAAAAAATTTTTTTTTTACAAAACAAAGTTGAAATTCTTACGCTCCAGTCAATTTTTATTGTTACTATACGATTTTGTTTATTTGAAAATTAGTTAATGTAATATAGGTTGTATCTCATCAGAAATGAAAATAATTATTACTCTCTAAAATTAGAAAAGTTCATTTAAAGAAGAGATCTTTTATTAATTCACCACGAACATTGCTAAAAAACATACAAAAAATAGGTAATATCGCGTAGAGATTAGTTTTATTCCTCTGTAACCACATTTTACTATTAGTCAGCGCTGTATTTATCCGTTAAAATCATTTATGGTATTTGTTGATACATGAAAAATAATACCCTTTAATAGTACAAGGGTGCCCCTAAGAGGAGACGTAAGCCTATCATGAGAGATGGGGACTTGGGGACTAAGCCCAAGTCCAACAAGAAGAGACCTATGAGGAAAGAAGGACAAGGAAGAGATTAACGAATAAGGAGGAGGTTATGTTAAGAAATGCCATTAGAGGTAATTAAGAGGGTTTAGGACATGTGTCATGATGACATAATAAGAGGGACTTTTAGGAAAGTATATATAAGGAAGGACAATGTACAATGGAAAGGCAACTCTCTCTCTTACTATTCCTAGAAAAGTGAGGTCACTTGGTGTAGCTAGGACGGGTAGGACCAGAACTAAATTCAACCCTCAACAGTATTAAAAATGATTTTAGTGTAATGCTGATTTAGACAACATGTGGTAATAAATTTTATAAAATCTTAAAAACAATTACCATAAGGCAACTAATTCAAATCTTAAGTGTTTGTTTTGCAAAATAATATTTCAAAATTACTATTAGTTGTGAGAATTAAAAACAAAATCCAATTCAAGAAAACGAATCCATGGATAAGCACTTGCTTCACTCTCCAATACTGGCTTTTTGTATTTTGTTTTCACTGCTCAAAACATTTGACACGTGGGTTTCACTACCTAATGGCATCTCCGCCGTACACTTTTTTTAGTTGAATATGGTCCCACCTAGTACTAGGCAACCGTAAGTTCCAAAAGGACCAAATAGTCACAACATCGAGGAAAGCTAAGATGTTAACATACAACATGGACTATTATAAACACTTTGTGCTTCATAATATTAGTACATTAACGGCCGAAGATGAATAAACTAAGGCAAAGAGTACGCCCATAAAGGAATACATACAAATATACGGTTATATATGAAAAGTAGGTGGAAGTGAAGAAGTGAAAATGACAAGACATGTAAGACTCTTGTATTTATAGACACTATTTACTCAATTGTGTTCTGGTCTTATTTTCATCAAACCATTAGGAGGAATTCAGAGTAATCTCAGTCTGTGATAGACGTGGAATCGCCTTGTAGCTGAGAATGATGCCTCCTGGATTTCTTCTTCGTTGTGAAAACATTCTGCGAGTCGACGAAAAGACCTTTCTATAGATGTAAAGTTCATATATGGGTTTCTGAGTACGTTTGTGTAATGGTTGTTGGTTGCATAATCAACTTCCTCCATGATGAAAACCATGATTGTAATCTGTAACTACGACTGAGTGATGAACCGTCCCACCGTGATCTCCAAAATGTATATGTCGAAGAATATACGAGGGTTAGTAGGGTAATCTGACTTGTTCGACTGTGAAGACGAGAGGCTGGTGACGAACAGTCCTTGCCTAAACCAAGATCATGGACATTCAAAGACTGCTTCAGTCGCATATGGGAGGTAGGATTGGTCTAGGGAGAGAAGACGAAAGAGATGAGATTAGAGTTTCTCAGTTACATATGGCAAAACTCTAAGATAGGGACAGTTGCAAAGAAATTTTTGTTCTTCTAGTTATTCAATTTTATTTAGAGTGACCAATGGTAGGTCTATTTATATCTATGCAAAACCCTAATCTCTAGTCGGTGGGATAACGATAAGGAGACAGTATCATCACTTTCTCATAAATCCTAGGAATAACTAAGGGTAAACAACTTGTCTAGTATATCTTAAGCTGACTCCTCGCACCTGACTATTTATCTTTTTGTGGGCAGGATGATACCCACACGTTGTCGTAGACCGCTAAACCAAAATCTTAATTTTATCCCCCTATTTGTGACTTGACCAACCTTTGTATGTGATGTAGCGTGTGACGTGTTAGCATACTAACGAGTTGTCATAATTTTGCATGTTTTTGCACGTGAAGGCCATATAGAGTCATGTGAAGAGATCCAGAAGGCTTGTTATAGCCATGTCCCATGTGTTTGTGGGTGCAAATAGTTTCTGCTGATTTCGGTAATTTTGGGTGTGTGTGGGTGAGAAACGAATTTAAACCCTAAACAATGTACTGCAAGGGATTACTTTAGATTCGAGAGATCAATCTGTACAAGTCTGGCCTAAACCAAGAAATGGCCGTTCCAGACTTGCTTCGGTCACAAATTGGAGGAGAATGGGTCGGTTTTGGGGAGGGAAGCAAGGAAAGTGATGAGACCAGAATAGTTGATTCTGGAAGAGTAGTTGTGTTACGACTTGTATCAGAAAGTGGGAAGCTAACAGATGAAAAGCTAGCAAACGTTTTCTGAGTGGTGTATGCTCCTGACTGAACTTGTTGTTCGGTGGAAATAGGTAAGACCTATTTATACAAGTCAAAGTGAAACGTACTCTGGTTTCATTAAGGAATGGAAAAATGGGTGAATAAATGGGAGGAGGTGGTAACGTTAACGCATGGAATTGATGTCCCATAAAACTGTTAACGCATGGAATTGATGTTCCATAAAACCGTTAACGCATGGAATTGATGTTCCATAAAAAGAACGTTTCACCATTAACTCCCTGTATTTACTAACCGCCTCATCCTTATGACACTTCCTTATGACGGGCGTAGTGTACGCCGCACGTCAGAAACCGCCAAACCAATACCCAAAGAGGATCCCCCGGTAGTTTGTGATATGTGTTGATATCTCGAATGTTTTTGTGGAAAACATGTAGCATGTTGTTGTTGCCTGGCAAGTCGCACTGGGGAGACTTGCTAGCCTGGTGACCTTCGACGGTCGAGATTTTACATCTCAAGAGGAAAGATAGCCGTTGATCGTTGCACGCTTTCGTTTCGGTAGCCGCGTAGGGAAGGCCAGCATGGTGACGCGGTTAGGTTGGCATGTCATTGGCATGGCATGGTTTGGCGTGGCCAAACTTAGGTTTTCGGGCCAAAGGTTACCATGCGTCGTCTGGTAACCTTGGATGGCTAGGATTTGCTCCTGGGATTGAAAGGGGACCGTTGATTGTCGTACGCCTTTATTTTTTGGTAGCCGCATAGGGAAGGCCAGCATGGTGGCGCGGCTAGGTTGGCATGTCGTTGGCATGGCATGGTTTGGCGTGGCCAAACTTAGGTTTACGGGACAAAGGTTACCATGCGTCGTCTGGTAACCTTGGATGGCTAGGATTTGCTCATGGGATTGAAGGGGGACCGTTGATCGTCGCACGCCTTCGTTTTTGGTAGACGCGTAGGGAAGGCCAGCGTGGTGGCGCGGCTAGGTTGGCATGCCGTTGGCATGGCATGGTTTGGCGTGGCCAAACTTAGGTTTTTGGGCCAAAGGTTACCATGCGTCGCCTGGTAACCTTGGATGGCTAGGATTTGCTCCTGGGATTGAAGGGGGACCGTTGATCGTCGCACGCCTTCGTTTTTGGTAGCCGCGTAGGGAAGGCCAGCATGGTGGCGCGGCTAGGTTGGTATGCCGTTGGCATGGCATGGTTAGCATGGCTAGGGCCAAGGCAAGGTGCGGTTTGGCTTGGTATGGTGGGCCAAGGGTTTGGCATGCCGTTGGCACATGGTGCGGCTAGCACGGCTATGTCCAAGGCAAGGTGCGGTTTGGCTAGGCATGGTGGGGCCAAGGGTTTGGCATGCCGTTGGCACATGGTGCGGCTAGCCTGGCTAGGGCCAAGGCAAGGTGCGGTTTGGCTTGGCATGGTGGGGCCAAGGGTTTGGCATGCCGTTGGCACATGGCGCGGCTAGCATGGCTAGGGCCAAGGCAAGGTGCGGTTTGGCTTGTCATGTGGGGCCAAGGGTTTGGCGTGAATGGTTTGGCTTGGCATGTGGGGCCAAGGGTTTGGTAGGTGTGGCTGGCATGGTTTACCATTGGCACAGGGGTGCGGTTAGCATGGTTGGCATGCCTTGGCGCGGTAGGTGTGGCTGGCATGGTTTGCCATTGGCACAGGGGTGCGGCTAGCATGGTTGGCATGCCTTGGCGCGGTAGGTGTGGCTGGCATGATTTGCCATTGGCACAGGGGTGCGACTAGCATGGTTGGCATGCCTTGGCGCGGTAGGATGTGGCTGGCATGATGAGTCATTGGCACAGGGGTGCGGCTAGCATGGTTGGCATGCCTTGGCGCGGTAGGATGTGGCTGGCATGATGAGCCATTGGCACCTGCGGTGTGAGAGTTAGGGTTTTGGCTTGTCGAAACCCTAATTAGCATTTAAAAAAAAAGGTACCCTGGTAATTTTCTCGCAGACAAATTAAAGGGTTCAATAAATGTGCTTGGTTTGGACATTATTACTCAAGTTCTGTGACGTCACTGTCTGACTAGGGTTTTACGACTTTACTCCTAAGTTAAAAACCACCATCAATACCATGTGTGTCATGTGGAAAGCACAAGCTTGGTCGAGGTCTATCGTGACCTAATCGTGAATGTTTACCTCGGCTGAAGCGTGTTGATCCAGCTCTATAAAGAGGCTTAGGGCAAGGTCGGGCCAAAATGGGCGCTATGACCTGGAGGCGGTCGAACGTTGACCTGAGATGTTTGGTCTCAGCTGAGGTGAGTCGTTTGACCTCGGCTGAGGCGTGTGGTCGAACGAGAACCTGTAGGAGAGCGATATCTTTTACCTTTGAGTGGTGAAGTCCGATGAAGGCTATTCGGCTCGGAGCGGCGGAACCTCTTCGAGTCTAACTAGGTTTCTTCAGCTTTAAGCTAGCTTATCTTTCTTCATAAGTTGAACTCCTTCTTGAACCCTTTCTTAGTTGAAGTTTTGGGCTTCATACTGACTAAATTGCGTTTGAGTTCACATGCTCCTCCACATGACCTGGTAGCTGACCGTAATCATGGGCCTGAGTACCTTGACTGGGTTGGACATTTCGGTAGAGTGAAAATTTCGCCTTGGATTACCAAAATTACGATTTTACCTCTGGATCGTAAAATGACCATTTTACCCTCGGTCAAAAAATCACCATCTACACCAGTGAAACTAACAGATTAAGATACTAGACAACCCTTATTCATTCTGTTAAGTACCGTTGATAGCCCTACATACCACTGACCGTTTGAAATTAATTTTGTTTTACATAACTGATATGAAAATTATTTATAACCAACATGCACATTAGCAATGTCGTAGAATAAAACTTGATGACGTATTATTCTTTTTTATCTACATCGGCTTACTTTCATCATGTATTTACGTCGGCTTACTTACATCATTATATTAACTCAGCCAATGGTCTTTAACTTTCTGACATATCCACGTATTGCTAATCGAAATAACTGTATCAGTAAATATTTATAAATGATTGAAACGAACTGAAGCTTTTATTTTGTCGTACTATATACCCTTAGTTAAACCTGCTGATTTGTGTATTCAATTTAACAGTTCCGCCAGTTTTTTCATTTTTTATCAGATCAATTTTATTTAATAAAATCTTATAATTTGTCGTATTGTATATACTCGGTTAAACATGTTAATACACATTATCGAATTGGCGGCGCCGACAACTTTTTCAGTATATGATTAAGTTTTTTCTTTATTTGAAAATTGTAAATATCTTACATTATACCATGAAATGTTGTTCTTTTCAACCATGAACAAAGTAACGAAGCAAATTGTTAGTTACGTGTATGCGTAAGTTGAAAAGTTAACCTCATCGATGAAAAAAAAATTCATGGTCTGGTTTGGTATCAAAAACTCTTTTCACAAAACAAAGTTGAAAATTTTACCCTTCACTCAATTTTTATTGTTACTATACAATTTTGTTTATTTGGAAACTAGTTAATGTAAGGTTGTATCTCAAAAATAACAATAGTTATTACTCCCCAAAATTAGAAAAGTTATGAATTCATCATGAATATTCCAAAAAAACATACAAAAAAAAAAAACATAGGTAATATCGCTTCAAAGATTACGTTTATTTCTCTGTACCACATTTATTACTATTAGTCAGCGCTGTATTCATCCATTAAAATCATTTATGACATTAAAAATGATTTTTCGTAAAAACCTAGAAACACTTACCACAAGACAACTAATTCAAAATTTCAAGTGTTTGTTTTGGAAAATAATCTTTCAAAATTACTATTAGTAATGAGAATTAAAAACAGAATCCAATCCAACAAAACGAATCCATGGATAAACACTTGCTTCACTCTCCAATTCTGGCTCAGTAAGAAAAACTTAACATGCTCCACACATATGCCACGTGGGTTTCACTACCTAATGGCATCTCTCCCGTACACCTTTCTTTGCTGAACATGGTCCACTTGGTACTAGTAAGTGCAACCGTAAGTTCCAAAACGACCAAATAGTCACAGCATCGAGAAAACCTAAGATGTTAACATACAATATGGACTATTATAATCACTCCGTGCATCAGAATATCAAAACATTAACGGCCGGAGATGAATAAACTCAGGCCAAAAAGTGGGACCCACAAAGGAATACAGACAAACATCCGATCATAGTGTGAAAAGTAGGTAGAAGTGAAACAAGTGAAAATGACAAGACTATCCTGTAAGACTCGTATTTATAGACACTATTTACTCAATTGTTTTCTCGTCTTATTTTTATCAAACCATTTAGGGGGAGAATTCAGGGCAGTCTCACACTCTCTCTCGTTTCTTTCAGAGGATATTCTCTCTCACTCTTACTGTTTCTCATCTAAATTTGTTTCTAAACAAGGGAAATTCTTGTTTTGTTCAACTTAAACTGATATAGAACAAGTGGGGCTGTGGGGGAGGAAGAATTTTGAAGGATTGGTGTTTCTCAAAATAGCTTACAATTGAAGGTATAATGAACTTCTTCTTCTTATTATTATTATTCATGTTTATGTTTTTGTTTTACTGTGTCTATCTGTCTGTCTGTCTGGGTGTCTGAATTGAATTGTTTGTTTCTTTTCGTTATTATCACCATTGCTTGATTGTGCAAGTTTTAGTGTTTTGTGAAGAAAATTATGTGTTTTAGAAGAGTTTGAGTTATGGGTTTTTTCATTTCTTTGCTGTTTGTTTGATTCAAGTGGGGAATGTTGTTTAAAGGGTCTGTTTATTTTGATGAATTTGGTTGAGGTTCTTTGAGGCTTTAGTTTGACTGACTGAAGTTCTTTTTTAGGAAGATGTAAAGTTTAAGGTTTACTCAGTATGTACTTACTTGAAAGTTCTTATCAGTGTGTTGAGAATTTCTTCAAGGATTTACTTGTGCAAACATTTGTGGATCCTTTCCTACATTGCTTGTTTGGTTAAAAGTATATGAGGGCGTTTTTTTGTTTTTGTTTTGGTGTTTTCATGTGAGATTTTTATCACTAATCAGAGGTTTTAGTTACTCATTTCTTTGTTTCTTCTATGTTTTTGTTATTGTGATTGAGAAAATCTTGGGTTTCTTTTTGTATTTTCAATGGTCATGGTCAGTTACATGCTAGATTTGGTTTTTCCTTGTGCTACGATTTTGACTCCTTTTTTGTTGATATCAGAAAGATCAGAAAGATATGTAAGCAGATTAAATAGGTCTTGTCTTGTTTCAATCTTTGACTACTATGTCATGTTTAGAGATAAGGGAGGGTCTGAAAGGATTTTTATCTTCTTAAAGTTAAATCGTATATATTTGAAGTTATTATACCTTCTGAACTTTAAGAAAATGGGTTCCTCTTGTACATGAGTTTGAAATAGAAGCATGATTATGCTTTCATGCACTCGAGTCTGTTAATGTGGTCTAAATTTGGATTTGTAGTAGATGAGGTTTGTTGCTGGTTGAATTGCAGTATTGGGCAATTTGGACCTTATTCTTTGAGCACATTTGCTCAAGGTATATAACGTTTAAAGAACTCGTACTGTTTGTACGTAGTTATAAGATTGCATGATGGATGTTTCTTTCCAATTTCATGATATGGTTAGGTTGCCCATGTTTTCTTTTGCTTTATCATTTCACCTATTTTCAAATGTTCCCCAAGGATGCTCAAATTGGTTGACCTTATCTGTTTACTTGTTCGAGAACATATAAAACATTCTGTAAAGTATGTTTCTATGGTCTCATGTTGTGTGTATAGCAGCTAGGGTTTGCTTTCTTCCTATTTTAATAACGATTCTTAAATTAGAGCCACGTGTTTTTACTTTAATGCAGTCTCTTGTTATTTTCTTCGGTGTAGTACCTTAACGGTAATAACCGCTCAGGGCTATTTGTTTTCTGCATTTGTCAACTTTAGTTGTCGTTATATCCCATGACATGCTACTCACTTATCGCCTAATCACGTTTCCAGTCACGTGCCTATTTTTTACATTTAAAATATAATCTAGGTTGATATATTTTACTGTCCAAGCCAGCTGGCTCCCCTTACTAGCTCGTGCTCAGGTTGAAGCATATGTATAAGTAACATGACTAGGCATGCTAGGCTCATTTTGCTTTCTGTTTCTATTATGGGAAAGTAGGTCGGTGTTCATCTTTGTATGCTAGAGTGTAGTTAAGGAGATTATGATCACTTGAGGACCTGTTAGAAAGACGCAGTATTTGCTATTTGACAGCCCTTTACTTCCTGATAGGTGACAAGGTTCAATCGTTTTGTCGGTATGTTTTGGGTAGGTTCGAAACAAAGAAGACATTCCGAAACATTATATGAGAGATCCTAAAGAGTTTTGTAGAACATACGTTGATGAACTGGAAATTGTATTCCTGGAACTACCAAACAAGAAACCGAACTTTCTGTTGGCATGCATTATTTGTCGTTATGAGGTCAACGTCCACATATTATAGGAAGGCATGCATTGTACTAAGTAACAATGATAGCCATAGCAAGGATGAGACATCACTCAGTTGGATTGTCCTGTGATCATCTTATGCTTCTACAATTATTGCTCTCTGTACTTGGCTTTCGTGTTTTGTTTCTTAACAGCATGCACCTTACTTAAATGATTTCCAAAACAATGTTGTCTTGTATTTTTAAAAACTGATAGCACCTGCATCATACAACACAATAGTTCTCAATTGGTTTCATGCATGAGTTAAGCATACAACAATTGCTCGCCTGTATAACTAGTTTCTGATTGTGCTAATAATCCTTGATGGTCTTTCCTTTGAAATTTCATGCTGTAGTAATTATGTGGATACCTGACTATATGAATTTGTTCTTAGAGCTGATTAGGTATTTGTCTGTCAACTTCCTGATGCTTTCGAAAGTTTACTTTTTTTATCTTCGTATTAGTTGCTTATCCATACCTAATATTTTCTTTTACTTGTGTGCTGATATGGACAGGCATATCAAGGCATGCAGCGTGCTCTTGGGCGGAGCACGCAAAGCAGGAGGAACGGGGTCTTACAAGGTGGAAATAGTTCTATAGCGGGGAGAGCACCAGAGCCGGAGATCATCTTGAGCTCCTTGAAGGTTACACACCTGTTTGTATGATTGTATCAACTTGTTGACTTATATAAGACTTCTGCTAGGCCTAACCACTCGTGTTGTGGACCATATACTGTTTGTGAGTTTTGCTGGGTAATGAACACCCTTTTATTTTTCCAGGATAAAGCTGAAGCAGCTTTCCTTGTGATGCTTGATCCTCAAAGGTAGCATATTTTGGTGCACTTGTGTCTTTCTTTATTTTATTCTTCCATTTATTTCTCTATTTCTCTAGTTTGGATATCAGTCAACAAGGCAATTCTGATACGATTGTTCTAGCGTCTTATCATCACTGCTTAGTTCATTAGGTGATGCGAATAACAACCATGATAGTCAGGATTAATGAAAATATAAATATCATCTGAAAATCTCATTTCTCTGTCAGATGCAATCTTTTGTTGACGGCAAAAGATGAACCCGGAAGGCTTATATTTGGTATCTGTAACCTAGGTATACTTAGAAGTCTCATAGTTCCTATCTTTAGTGCAGATACTCTCTTTAATAAGGAGATCATATTCACCAAAAACCAACCTGTAAGTCAACTTCAGCCTTGCTCCATGTCATTCTGCCATTTCACACTTACGACTTTAGATGCTAAAAAAATATAAGCTGAGGGCTTTTACAGGAGGATCCATATACTCTAGGCCTATAGAAGTATGTAAGAAAATGTTTCAAAATTTCTCACCATAAATAAATGGATTAATGAGCCATGAATATTTTTCCTTTTGGTGAGAAAGATTTTCTCTCTATTTTTGAAAATCAAAATGGTACTACTAATCTGTAGCACATGCTAGAATTTCCATTTAAGAAATATTTTTAACCAAAATTACTATATGTGATCCAATTATGTCAGTAATTTTCATTTGGGTTACAACACTAATATTCCATAACCATATTTACTGGCGGATAATTATGAACCATAGCTAACGAGTCAACTTTGTGCACTCATAGGTTATAATCTTACAACACCAGTTGCTTGGGATTTAAGCGTCGACCACAGGATTTATCTAGTAAGACACTCTATATTCGGCAGTATAACTAGGATAATGTGTTTATGTCACATGGGGGTGACATTAATTTTTACTGGAGTATCAGACAATGGGGTTGGCTTTTGGTGGAGAGGATCCTCAAAGCTGGAATTAACTATGCAATGGAGACACAGTAGTTTTGGTGGCATAATCGTTGCTCCTCTTTGATAGATCTCACAATTTTCAGTACCAGTTAATTGTTATTGTAGGAACATGCCTAATTTAGTTACATGATTCTTTGGGTATCGTTGATGCAAGTGGGCACTTCGGATGCAGCCTGATGCAAATGATATACAATGATCCATCTCAGCGTGTATTAAAAGACTTCGGCGCTGGATTTTAGATTTCCCTCATACCACTTTCTAGACTGGATGCCAAAAAATTTGTTTGTGATATTCTACTCTTCCTGCATCTCATGAGAAATCTATCTACTCCTTCAACTTTCTACTGATTAAGCAATTTCATGGCTATAGCTAATCTCTGCTCCTATTCATTCAACAGGTTTATTATCTGTCCTGGATTTCTGGCGGAGAGGGGCGAAAACTGTCGCATACTGCTTCCCTTTCTTCTATGGCAGGATCATGCTGATCTAATTTCTTCTCAATCTGCTTCATCATCTTCGCCAAGTGCCCCTACTCTTTCAAAAAGACAAAGGAAGAAAATGGCTAAGGCTATCCATCAACAAAATTCCTTCCTTCCGAGGGATTTAGCGGAATGGCTCCCTCAGGGGCCTGTCGCATCAAATGATCAAGAAAAAAATTCCAGAAAGAAATCAAAGAAGAAGAGTAAGAAAACGAAAAAGACTTCAGTAGGTACCAAGTCGGAAACTTCATCTTCCAAAGAGGTCAGTGTAAGTTCTGCCTCTGCAACCTGTGGCGACAGTGACTTAGCTAATGAGGAACCTTATACAGAGTACGAGTTGCCTGAGATTACTCAAGCGGAAAGGGGCACAGAGGGAAACAGTATCTCCAGAGATAAACAGCCTGAAACTCCAAATACTTTCGTGTCCCATAGTGACGGGGTGGTTGCATCGTCATCTCCAGTACCTTCTTCTGTATCAGAGGACTTTCATTCTGTTGATTCTAGAATAAGCGCTACAAATGAGATGGAAAACAGATACTCTATCCTCTCCTCCTTTGACGAGGAAACTGCATACACCCATGAGAGCACTGATAGTTCTTCTGAAGTCTTCTTTGATGCACGCAGTGCTCCTTTTACAGAACCTTTTTACGATGAGTGGAACAGTTATGAAAGTACCAATGCTGGTGATGATATTGAAGTCCAATCATCTGTTAGGGAAGATTCTATTATAAATCCATCGGAGACATCTGAATACAGTAAGTATGGCTATTTGGATTGTCCTGGAAGTAGAGGTCTTTCATCTGGTACTTCATCACATGAGGGTGTTGATGAAAAAGATAAACACTTGTCTGGGAATTCAAGTGTTCAAAATTTGGGTGAAGCAATGAAGAGTTCCTTTGGTCCAATAAGAAAGAAAAGTCATTACATATGGCGGGAGGATCAAGAAGATGATGTTTGTGAAGGTATTTCTAATTCAAGTGATTCTTCTTTGTTGCAGTTGCATGAGTTTCCTACAGTCGCAGAATGTGGTAATAAAGGCAATAAGCGCTCTGGCTGGCGCAGAAGCTCTGACTTGCCTTCAGTTCTACCAATAAAAAGTGAACAGAAAGACAAAAACTTGTCTGAGTCTTCTATTAGTGCTCGAAGACTCAGTCTAGAAGGGAATGTTTCTAGTGGACCAATTGGAAAGGAAAACCATTTGGTAAGGCAGAAGAAGGTTCGAAAGGATGATGTTGTTGAAGGTGTTTCTGAGTCAAGTACTTCTTCTGGGTTGCAGTTTGATTCTTCACTAAAAGAAGCTCCACTTTCGAACAGGGTTTCAAATGTTCTGGGTTCAGAGGAGATAGTTAAGTCAAAAGATGACAGTAAACCAAAAGCAACAGACATGCCTTATAAGGAAGCGTTGCAACACCCCGTACAGGTGAATCAGAAAGTTCAACGTCCTTTAAGAAGAGCGCGGCTTGAAGATTTCACAGGACGGAGTCAGACTAGAACGATAGATCCCAATGCTTTTTTTGTCAGACTAGAACGATTGCAGAGGACTGGGAACATGGAACCATTGACGATTTCAGAGCTGGCGAAATGGAAGGACGAAAGGAAGGACCTTGAAAATGTGACAGAGACAGCATCTCATGCCATTGATGGCAATGCCTCTAAACCTGTTGGGAACTTAGAGAGCTCTAAAGATGAAAGGAGTGAGCTGGATGTGTGTGCTACAGTTTCCCCACAGGTCGGCTACAATGACTGTGAACGTTTTGTGGACTCAGAAATTGATAAAGACGAAAGGCAAAATGTGACAAAGACAGCATCTCATGCCATTGACTCCAAACCTGTTGCAAACTTAGAAAACTCTAAAGATGAAAGGAATGGGCTGGATGTGTGTGCTACAGTTTCCCCACAGGGTGACTATAATGCCTGTGATCGTGTTGTGGACTCAGAAATTGATAAGGACGAAAGGAAGGTGCTTCAATATGTGACAAAGACAGCATCTCATGCCATTGACCGCAAGGACTCCAAACCTGTTGCAAACTTAGAAAGCTCTAAAGATGAAAGGAGTGGGCTGGATGTGTGTCCTACAGTTTCCCCACAGGGTGACTATAATGCCTGCGATTGTGTTGTGGACTCAAATACCTCTGAAGAAGTGCTTCAAGCTGTGTTCACTACAGTTTCTGATACGAATGGTAAAACTTCATCATCTTCGACACCTGAAATTGCAGACCAGAACTATTCGCTGTTGGGGAATTCCGAGGGATGCAGTCCCATTCCTGTCACAGATGCCACCATCAACATACAGCAGATAGAAGATTCTTGTCCAGAATCTGGAAATCAAGGCCATATTTCTGGATCCATCTCGAAGAAGTGGTTACCTGTTCCGCGACAAGATGCTTCTGGGGAAACAGGTAAAAGAACATATGAGAATTCATTGGCGTCGGTTGATAAATCAGTATCTGGGGGGTTGACTCTGCAGAAACATGGTGGGAAAAAATTGAATCCCGATGCTCATGTTTTTGTTCCGTTACAAAGAAATAATGTGAGAAATGTTGGAAAGAGTTCTGCAATCCCAACTGGCAGAGATAGAATCCCAATCCTAAAAAATCCACCTCTCACAGATCGAGTCCAGAATCTCCACATAGAGAAGTTGAGAACACTTGCAACAGGTGAGTCAGACGAGATAGTACAAGCCGTAGGGGATGCTTATAGAACGGAAATGAGATCAATAGGTGTTCATCTGGCAACTAGCAAGCCACTAGCTGAGTTTGAAACATTTCTTCACTCCGCTTCACCAGTTCTTGGTTCAACTCGCACTCCTCATGATTGCACATCTTGCTCTAGAGATCATTTCATTGGCACTTCCCTTTGCAAGCATGAAATACCAGATGCATCTCTTGGAAGACTTTGGCAGTGGTATGAGGAACATTCGAGCTTTGGATTGGAAATAAAAAGGGAGGATTGTCCCAAGTTCAGTGCCTATTATGTTCCCTCCTTATCGGCAGTTCAGCTATTTGGAAATTGTAGAAGTACTTCCGATTGCAGCAGAGGATCTTCTAGAGCTAAGGCACTGAAAGCAGTAGGAGAGTCCAAATATGATGCAGATCTTGTAAAATCCTCAGGCCTGTTGCCTCAGCCAAGTGGAGCAAATGCATCGGCAGCAGATTTTAGTTCACCATGCAGTTCATCTTCTGTGTATGGAGAGGATGAGTTCATTGATCGTTCACTTGGTATGACACCACTTGAGTCAGAGCTCCTGTTTGAGTACTATGAACTCGAGCAGCCATTTCATAGGCGACCACTATTTGACAAGTAAGCATACCTGCTTCTTTCTTTTATTGTTATTGTCACTATTATCAGCATTATTGTTGATGAGTCCGAGGCTAAGTTCTAGACTTCGTCACTCTACCTAACTTAACCCAGAAGTTAATGGGAGAATGATGGTCCGTCAGTTCATCATGTTCTTCATTTCCTCTAAATTAGTGATCCTTGGTTCAGGATCACTGTTCATAGTCATTGCATGGTTACTATTCAAGAACACTGGCCAATTAGTTTATCTTTTGTCAATAGTTTGTGAAAGTACAGTTTTATTTGTACAAGGCGTTCTATCTTTTATTCATGGTACAATTTTGTTGTGGTTCTAAATAATCAGGATAAAAGAACTGGTTAGAGGTGGTGGAATTCAGAAATGCCAAATATATGGAGATCCAAAGAAGCTAGAATCTAGCAATCTGCAAAATTTGCATCCTTCCTCTTGGTAAGTAGAGTATTATTTTGTGAACCCCAGAAGTTCTTGCATTAGATATTTCGAAATTGTTTCTTAGCTCAGTGAACATTTTCTTACTAAGTTAATCTATTGCCTCATGGGACTTGAATCGATATCTACCTCAACTAGGTCTCTAATTTTGGTTCTGTTTCAGGTACTCCGTTGCCTGGTATCCCATTTATAGAATACCCCAAGATGACTTGAAAGGAGCGTTTCTAACGTTCCATTCACTAGGGCATTTTGTCAGAAGGTGTACTCCATCGGACAATCGTGGTGGTAGTACAACTAATATAGTATCACCAGTTGTGGGTTTTCAAAGCTATAACACACAGGTACTCCTTTTTGTACTCGTACTTGTTTAATTGTGCAAGGTTTCTCCTTAGTCTAATCCACAGCAACAAGAAGAGGTCCTTCTTCAGCTTGCCAGCATCTAAGGATCTTGAGGCAATTGATTTGGCTTTTACACTCACCTATTTTTCGACACGATCTACTCTTTTTATCTTTACATTTTTTACGTGATGCTGTCAGTGTTTGAAGCCCTCATGCCATATATTTCTTGCTGACTTGTCTGAATGATTAATCACCGAGAGAATGATATCTCATTTTTGTGCAACTAGGCCCCAGTATACCGTGATAAGATTATCTTTTATTTGTATGAGTGACCTTTTAGGATTGTTGGATCTCATTATTTTGCTTCCTGTGAGATATCTTAAGTTTGATCTTGTGCACCGATAATTTTCTCCGCCTTCATGTATTTTTCTTGTTAAATAAGTTTTAGCATCGTGTATTCACGACTGAGCTGATTTACTCATTTTACATATGTTATACATTACAGAAGGAATCCTGGTTCAAACTCAAGACACCTTTGATGACTCGAACACAAGAAGAAATCTCTAACCATGCTGAAATTCTGGAAGAACGTTTGGGAGCTCTACAAAAAACAGCATATGCTATGGCAAGAGCTGTTGTTAACAAAGTAGATGAGAATGTAGTCACAGAACATGGAGATCTCAAATTCTTTGCTACTCGAGGAGGGTTTAAATAGAGATTCCAGCAGCATTCTTCAGGTTCACTCACTCAAAAATTGCCTGATTTTTTTGCGTAGATTACCAATAACAAAATATAGTTCAAATTTTATAAACAAATACTCCAAAGCATCTTAACCAACAGAGAGAGAGAGAGCAGAAATAATAATTAGGAAAGGAAAAAAGAAATGTCTTTTGTTGTCAGTTTGTACAACATCTTTTTCCTTCTTTTGTATAGGACTTAGTTGAAAAATTGTATCATAAGTTAAATTTTCTTTTGAGGGCTTGAAAATGAATGCTGCTGTTGGTGCTCTATCTAGCCCTGGCTAATTATTTTTCTTTTGATTAATGGAAAAAGAAAAAAAAAAAAAAATTGTTCTCAGAATTCTTTATCTCATTATTTTACTATGGGTTACTTCATATATTTACGGAAATGATTTGCACAATACACTTCCATGTCAGATTTCATTTTTCAATGCCTTTCATGGGCAAATTTGGGGTGCTTTCCCTGTTCACGCAGCAGTAGCACTTCTCATCCTACTTTGTGCCTTTGTGGTGGATCTGTTTGCTGGAGTCTTGGACTTGCGCATTCGTGTTTGCTAGACGGTTCATGCTGCATTGCTGCAATAAGTATAGGAAAATGCAACAAAGCAGCTACTGGTTGGTAGTGTAGTTATTGATATATTTCTCATTCTTCTTCAATGGTGCAATCTTTTTAGATGTTTAAGGTTCTCTAGTTTTTCAGTAAATCGGATTCTGCGTATATCTATCTTCATTAGCTAGATATATAGTCAGGACTGGGGACGACGTGCAATCCATCAATACTGCACTAATATATTATTATTAGTCCTTTAAATTTGTTCGCACCCAACCATGGGGTTAGTCGTGACAAACATGATTGTAATTTCCAACTTAAGTTGACAAACATGATTAAAATTGGAATTTACATTTGTGACGGTGGTTGATACATGATAATGTTGTTTTCAATACAGGCACAACCAATTGAAAATCTTACCTCTCCTTGGGAAAAGGGGCGAGTCCTATGAGTTGCTCAAATGCACAAAGACTACGGGCAAATGTTCAAACGTGAGCGGTTAGAGCAAGTCTTATTGGGGAATCTAACATATTCTATCTAAGTTTGGAAAAAGTGTGGAATGTCAAGTTTAGTGGATTCCAAATTGATGTCATCCACAATTTTTCCAAGCCATGTTTCATGGTTCTGTGGAATTTAAAGAAAATGTTATTCTAAATAGCGCGCTAAAATACGAAAAACGTTATTCAGAATAGCTTTTTCAACATAAATCAAATACAGAAAAGCCACTCTTAATTTCAACAATGTGTTTCTATGATTCCATCATAAGACTTGAGCTTTCATAAACGATTCCAAATGCTGAGGTGGCATGGAAGATGGAAGATGGAATTCTTCAGGTTTAGACGCATTGATGACTTGCATTTGACGCGTTTTTTTTTTCATTTAAATTTCTTCCTTTATTTTTACTATTATTAATTAAATGCAGAAAAAGAAACATTTAGACTAATCATTAAATCGATTCATCCGATAAGAATACGGAATAACAAGCTTAAGGTAATGTAATTGAAACATTAATTAATTACATTATAGATCCATACACAATGATCCTTCGTCCGTAAACGATAACTAGGTAGATGTGGATTGAGTGTTGGTAGAAGATGAAGCAAAACTATTTGACGGTGAAGGAAAGTGAAGAAGAGGAGGCGAGAATAAGAAGTCAGAGAGAAAAAATGGGATAGTTAGGTCATTATTAGGGTTTTGTATTTGGAAATAACATTATGTAACTACCCTTGGTTGGACACGTGTTGTTCTAAGAGTACATTTTGGTTGTGCCATGTGTTTAATAGTGATTGCTTGATTGATCTTCGGCGTGCATAAACAAACAATCTCTTCTTTTCTTTTGAAATTTATATACAAAAACAACATAATGTAGCATCATTTTCTAATTTTCAAGATCGAAACACTTGATTTTGTTGTATCAATACATGATTGTATATATAAATAATATATAAATAAAATATGTATATACGTGTTCTCTCTCAAAATGTCCTAGTTTTTGAGAATTTTATCGTTGTTACGTGTTCAAAGGTCATTAAGGGTTTTGTATTTGGAAATAACATTAAAACCCTTGGTTGGACAGCAAGAGTAATGTCGTTGATTGATCTTCGAGACATAAACAAACAATCTCGTCTTTTCGCGTCATGCAACCCAGTCCTTGGCGGTCAAAGATGTGGGACGAGGTTAGTATATATTTTTTTCTTGATCGGTTAATAGAAAAACAAATTCATAAAAATTCTTGATCGGTCAATTGGAAGAAAAAAAATTATGAAAAAAAAAAAGGTATTTGAGGGAGTACCTCAACCCAATAAATACAACAACAAAAAAATGATCATCCAAAGAAGAGAAAAGACAAAACGCCAAATGAAAGTAATAAAAATAATCTACACTAATCATCTCATATCCTATTCAAAGTCATTGATAGAAATTTGAGTTCCGTAAGGCTATTACCATGTTATCCGTTAAACCCCGCATTTTAATGTTTGAATCTTCTTAATTAATTATACTTTCTAAATTTCTATTTTTGTGATTGAAGATTCTAGAATTCCTTTCTTCTATGCACCACGATATTGCAACCATTAGATTGTTTCATATACGATTAAGCCGTTCGTCACCCCGAACGTGATTCCAAGCTTTTTATAGTTATGGCAATATTACTACAGTAATCCAAATTGAAGTTGCATTCTTTCGACAAAATAATCTCAAATTATCTTTGTTCGCCAACATTTATAAAATAAATAAGAACTTGTTTCATCTTCTTCTTCACAAAACCGGCACACCCTATCTACATTCATACCCCTTCTAAAAAGCTTGTCCGTCACATTAAATTTTCATGGTATTGAAGTCATATAATTTTTTTTTACTATACATGGATAATGACTCCAAATAATCTGCACAGAAAACCGCCTTTGATTGTCCCTACCTTATTGAAAATAATATCATTTGGGAAGGTAATATTGTCGGATTCACAAAGAAAATCAACACCACACTTAACCGTATAAGCATCAAACGTATTATTTCTATCCACCATGCACATTCTAGAGTCTAACACCCCTTCTTGGATATTCACCAATTCTACTAATGAGTTTATGGAAGCAAGCTCTCTCATTATATCTTGAATATATATAATTTGAGATATGAACTTCCATTCGATGTCGTTATTCAAAATCTCATAAACCTACCCACCATTCGCTCTTTTATTTTTTAAGCTTCAAATGCCCATGGATATCTATTGCTTAAGATGCACGCCATCTCCAATCCAAATATCTTCCAAAAATCTAATATACTTGCCTGCATTGATCTTAAATCTCACATGTACTCAAGCTCATTATAAATATTGTGCCACACACTACACGCGTTTAGCCCTTTCACTTGAAGAGTTTCCTAACCGGTTGATGATTCTCCTAAATTTTCCACCGTTATCTGTCTCCAAAATGCATCTTTTTTTATTCCAAATCTCCACCACCACTCTTTCAAAAGCACCGAGTTCATATATAGACTTATGAATTCCAATACCACCACTTTATGTAGATTTTACGACTATAACCACCCGACAACATGAATTTTTCCTTGTTAGAATCATCGCCCCAAATAAATTCTCAAACTATCTTATCAATCTCATTTTTAATGGAAGATGGTGAAATAAATATTAATAAATAATAAATGGGCAAACTAGCAATACACTTTTAATGAGAGTCAACTTACCTTCTCATGATATCGTCCTCCCATTCAATAATCTTCTCTCAATTTTGTGAGCCACTAACTTTATCACCCGATGGTACGTATGATCTCTTTACCTTGGTGATTATTATTATAGAGGCGGAATTCAGAATAATGATGCACGAATAACTAGAAAACAGAAAATTCCAGAAACCAAATTAGAAGAAATTATCTTCTCTAAATTATAAATAAGAAAATTATTACAATTCTCTCTTTGTCACGCTCACAATCTCTCTAAACAGATAACCTTAAACTGTTTGCTAAGCTTGTTTTGACAATAATATAGGTGTTTGTCTACAAGCTTTCTCTAGGTCTGTGTTTTAGCTTTAAACCAAACCTCCCTATGTATAGCCTTCCGTCGTACTTAGCCGACAAGAAAACCCAAACCTTTTAGGAATATATTTCCTAATATAATAATATTGCCCAATTAAGTAATCCTCCCTAAACTAGGAATTCTGCCTACATAGAGACTCCTTCCTAAAATAGGATTCTACCCTCAACTTAGCTCGAGGTTTACTAAGTTCCCTAAAGGAGTAGAGATACACATGTATCAACCGAGACAAATACTTGGAAAAGTTGATTTTTTAGACCCCAACATATTCGCAAATTTCAATGTCTTCAACGAGAGCTACTCCAAACAAGCAACTTTTTTCAAAGTTGATTTTCAAGCCCGGGGTTAACTTAAAAAAGAAAAAAACCAAACAAAGAGTAAATATCGAAGAGAATCTACTTGTTCACACTACGCATCGAGAAAAATAATGGTGTCATCGGAAAATTGGAGATGGTTAACTATAGTTCCCCCGTTCATTACCGAGAAACCCGAAATTTTACCAACCTCCTGAGCCTTTCTCAAACATATGACTCTAAACCTCTCCGAAAGTGGTAAAAAGAAAAGGATAAAAGGGATCACCTTCACGAGTACCCTTATCACTATCAGAAACCGATGATTGGTACCATTTACAATAACAGAAAATTTTAAATAAGATAAATATTTATGTATCCAAGCATGCCAAACGCATTTAATGACTCAAATTCAATGGCTATAGGTTGAACGAATATGTCATCCAATGAGTGTATATATATATATATATATATATATATATATATGTAATTTCATTTCAACTCATACTTTATCTAATCTCACACAATTTTTTTCTAACTCAAAACTATTTCCTAGCGTTTTTTATGAAAAAATTGGCAACATCTCAAGCCGGTACCCAGGTTTGTTAAGGAGGAGGATGAAACTGTGTTAGAGTATTACTCTGTCGAACTCACAAGTTTCTCTATCTCAGGCTTGTCGCCAATATTAGTTGCACAAAACTATATCTTGATTTCTAGTCTACTAAATCAAATCTCGGACCAGGTATAAAAGTTCGCAGTTGAGTATCAGACATCACTGAATAGCCCTCGAAAACTGAAGATCGACGAAGACATTTGGAGAACATTATCAACACAAGAGGTATGTGTAGACGAAACCATTCTATTTACTCACATGCATTACCATTCTATCTATACGAGACTATGTCGTATGCTCTCTAGCAGATTTAATATTGCAAAGAATAAATTTTGAGTCAAGCTTGTCTTGTTAAATATATCGAAATATGGTTTTAAGCAATGGATGTTCATTGGTCCTTAGCAATCTTAGTTCGAAACAATTTATTGTTCAAGAACTATTTTTTGTGTTATATGGATCATTTGAAAATTATCCAATCATTAATATTTATATCCATGGAAAATGGGAAGTTTTCAACATCAAAAAAGATTTTATCAAGACTACTTTAATTTGGACTCATGGTAGATTGGACAACCACTTCTCAAACCATGGATATCTAATATTCGAAATATAGGAAGGTTAGCGAACCTAGTTCGCAAACGGTAAGGTTGTGAATAGGACAGTTCACGAACTGTGGTGATCTGAATTTGTGAAATAGCCAACAGTTCACGAACCCATGAACTGTAGACGTCTGAGGTCAGGAATAACAAGACAATTCACGAACCCGGTTCACGAATGTCTGAGTTCAAGAATAGCATATACACTAAAAATAGAACACGTTTTTTGAGAATTTTCTCGCAGTATCGATCTACTTGTGATCACACTTTTGTGTTCTTATAACATGATACACTCCGTAATATTCTCTTATGTTGAGCCATGCCGATTAAATTTATCTCTTTGTTCGTAACTGGCGTTGAGATTAATTTAAGTCGATATTCAGGATACAAATCCATGTGATTTGTTAATGTCCGACAAAATCCTTTTTAGGAGTAATCTATTAATGATTAATCTTGAATCGAAATTTCTTCTTTGTAAATCTATTAGAGTCATACGACATGGTCTCAAATGATAGAATGGTAAGATAGTGAGTAAAATAGAATGGTTCATTCTTCACATACCTGATAAAAAAAGTTCTCCAAATGTCTTCGTCGATCTTCGGTCTTCGAGGGTGGTGTATGATACTCAACTACCAAATTCTAACCTAGTCTGAGACTTGACTTAGTAGACTAGAAATAAAGATATATTTTTGATCATCTAAATTGACAACAACATTGCTCTCACAATGTCAATATTAATGAAAAAGCAATCAACAACACGTGGATTCAAAAAATAAATAACCTTCACCTGAATTTCCATATTGCTTCTTGATTTATTGAATGCTCAATACTCTAAAATTCTTCGTTCTTCTACTTCTTTTATGATTCTGCAGGTGTTCGTTTAGCATTTTGTTTTTCAAAATTCGTATTTTGATGACAACTTATGATACTTAAAGTTAGAGCGTTTAGAATAACAATCAATTTACTTAATGGTTTCTATGCTAATACGTATTTTTACCTACTTCAAAGTCCATTGTACAAACTACGGTGATATGTTCTCTCCCTTAATTTTTACTTGTATCCTTTTACTAGATTTGAAGCTTACCTTCGAAAAATAATTCACACCCTCTTAGAAAATATTTCATGGAACCATATGTCTTAATAGATTACTGCTATATGATTATCCCCATTTTTGTCATAAATGGATAAAGGTTCCGAATAACAATATATAGTAATAAACTACGCCTTAAGAGATTATCAAGACTAAAGATAACATACCATCTTTTTCTGATGATTCCACTAGGTTTCGCAACTTAGCATCTTCACCAAGGAAAGGTTTTTTATATGTATTGGTTTATCCTAAAATTCCATAGCCGCACTTCCCACAAATATATAACAGTTAAGCACAAGTTCAAAATCGAACTCTCCCCATTAAATGTCATTCCAATGAGAATAACATGAGCGGCCTTTTTCTATACAAGAAAAGGATTTTCTTTAGACGTTAACAAATTTCCATTTCATATGAGAATAACATGAACCTTTCCTTATACAAATAAAATTGTATCCAATATTTTTCTCACTTCTCGCTAGTTGCGAACAAATAAGTTTTTTTTTTTCTTTAAATAATATTCTTAGATTTTAAAGGAATTAATAGTCATTATTCTTTAGAGAAAAATAAACATCAACAAAAATTTGCTCTTCTTAGACATTATGAGCGGATAGTAAAGAGTGCAATTTTTGTGATATGATTCGCATAAGATTTTATTATATTATATGTATGTACAAAAGTAGAATTTAAAGTCTAGACCTTATTCCCTTCTAGTTACGAACGAGAGAAATAAAACGATGTTTAAGAACTATCTTATGGAAACCCTGAAATACATTCAAAATAATCATGAAAATTATTTCTCTTTTAGCAAATCGCGAACAAAAAATAATAAAGAGGTATCTTAAGAGAAATCATGAGAATACATTCTACTCACCATCTATGACAAAAAAAAAAAGAACAATATCATGAATAATAAGCAATACATAAAGAATAATCAACAAAGATCAAATATTGCAAATATCATCATCAAAATAGAATTAAGATAAATAAACTTCAATAATTAATAGATGATAAATTTGATGTAGTAATGTAAGAAAAACATTATAAACTACTTCAAAATACTAAGAGCATGTTTGGTATAGTTTTCAAAAACAGTTTTCTGTTTTTAAAAACAGAGAAAACGCGCTTGGTAGGAACATTTTCAGAAAATGTTTGTTAGAGCATAGCTCGGTTGAACCCACCAAGCGTTGGTTGTCAAGTTTGGTTGTCATATTTTAGTGAATCAAAACTCGTTTAAAGAGTCGCTTGATTATGTACTAGATTCAACTTCGTATAGGTTAGCTTGAAAGTATTAGGATATGAGACATTACAAGTATTGCGAAGACTTGAAGAAGTGAAGAAGTAAGAAGCTACAACGACAACATCATCCTTCCACTTGAGGTTAGTGATATTTGACTTGAACTGTTTCATTCCCTAACGTATCTTTCAAGTCGTGCATATTGAAAACAAAACTGCGAAGCATGAACACTCTAGATAGACATAGTATTAAGGAATACAATACGAGGTTTATTGCTTAACCATTAAACTTTGTAGATAAGACATCGACATAATCGTTTAAATAATATTGTGATTATGTATGGGTATGAGGTGAGGATTTCATCCTAGGAAGTAATGTTTTACATGTATTTTAAGGAAGTAAATTCATGAACTTGTTTTGTGAATCGAAAAGGAAATCGCCAGGCGTTATTGGTATTGTTATTCATTGCATATCTTGTGAACAACCAATATGTGTGATTAGTATAACCGCTCATGACTTGTTTGTGTTCTTGGTAAAACTATTCACAAAGGCCTGACTTATGTATTGGTATGACTTTTATTAGTGAAACCGATCTTAAGTAATCACCTGAGATGGTATGATCGAGTTTGTGATTTTGTGTAAGACCAACTCTGGGTAAAGGGGAACCGATCCTAGTAAGAGGTGCAACTCATCACAAAGGGGAATCGATCCTTGTATGAGGTGCAACATGTTTTAGCAGAAAGGGGAACCGATCCTATGGACATGTGCAACACATTCAAGTTAGATACCATATATATGTGGGGAACCGATCCTAGTACCGAGTGAACCAAATTTTGGGAAGCTAGTGTGACTATGCACAGTACTCACATGGAGGTAGAACCGAAACTTGTTTTGGTAGAACTGTTAAACCCATGATTTGTGATTGAGTGTTCTTGATCAATCACATAGTTCTTGAAAGTCAGATGAACCAATTCTAAACTTGTTTGGAAGTGTGGCAAATTGGTTTCAAGATTGTAAGTATGAAAGAGGAGTTACAGAGTAAGGATGTCGACATACTTTGAACATGTGCAGTAACGCTTATCTTTAATTGTTCAAAGTTATTCCTTAATACCTAAAGGAAGAAAATCCCAGGATCGAAACATAAATAAGTTAAGAATCTTTTAATTAAGGTTTTTAATTTTATTTTAGGAAAACGAGAATTAGTAATGTGCATTTACTAGTTGAAGATTTTCCAAAGAGATTTTCGGACATTATTTTGGACAGAGCATTTCCAGGAATTATGGAAACCGAATTTGGAATATATTGCATATCTTGAGAATTTTTTCGGTTTTGGAAATTCCTTGGTGTCCAAACTTCCTTGTCTATAAATACTTGAAGTTTGCATTTCTAGCAAACTAATCCTTCGTGAGAGCAAACTTCCTCAGTTGTGTTGTTACTGGTGAAGCCGCCTATTCGGAGAGGAGAGTAACCTAATTAGGCGAAATCTCTTACGGCCGCTCACTTTAAAGTCTTCTTTGGGATTGAGAAGCTCTATTAGTACCATTGGTGGGAAACTAGATAATTGCGGTTTATCTTGTGTTTTAGATTGATTTGATTGACTAACGGTGGTTGAACTTTGATTGCACCTAGTTTGTTTATGCTTGAGAATCTTCTCTTCTGATATAAGATTCACTCAAACTAGATCGAAGTTTCGACGAGGATCTTTAGACTGTTTGTAGATCTAAAGACGTCTTGTGATAATCCATTGTTAACAGACTCCGTTCTGTGCGTGATTGATCACAAGAGATTCAAGTTGTTGTGTGCAGGCGTTTATTTAAGATCTAAGAAGATTTGAACACAAAGAAGGTATTGAAGATTTCTGATTTAGGGTTCGTAATCTTTGGTGTGCACAATACTTGTTTCGGTATAGAGGATCCAACTATAATCGGTTTATCCTTGTGGTAGATTGGATTGATTAGTTGTGTAGATCGGCATCAATACAATTCTTTGTGATTAAAAGTATTGATTGCGAAATCTTAACAATTACCTTTGGTAGTTGAGAATAAGATAGATCTAAGAACCTGACGAAGGAGTTTATTGTGATAAACAAAAGAGCCTTTGTCGAACTCACATCACTTGGTTGAAGAGATTTGCTACCAAACATATTTGTTATTCCTTTACTGTTTGGAATACGAACCAAAGGAATTGTTCCAAGTACGTGACTTATTCATAAGTTGGAGGCGTGGGAATACAGATGGAACTATGTGAACTATAGGTTTAGTTGCTTGGTCTCAATTATACGAAGTTGGTTTAATTTTGTGTAGCGGCTTAATCCTGAGAGTATTCAATTTTGGACAAGGTCATGGGGTTTTTCTGCATTTGCGGTTTCCTCGTTAACAAAATCTTGTTGTGTCATTTAATTTTATTTCCCGCAATTATAATTGTTTGTTATTATAATTTAAAGTAAATTACACAGACGTTAACTCCTATTTACTTGATAGTAATCCTATTGTGTTTGGTTAAGTCCGAACCTCTTATCAAGTAAACATACTTCGTTGTTGTATTATCTCGATCTCGTATCCATAGATGATCACACGAAGTGTGAACCGATTAGTTGCATTGTCTCGACTCAGTCCATAGACAATCACTTTCGGAGAAAGGACTTATAGGTTGGAAAGTTTTAGCTTGAGGTATATTTGGGTACCCTCGCCTTTTCAATTGGTATCAGAGCAGGCAAACACGAAAAGATCTAACAATTTGTGTTTGGTGCGATCCAACCTATATGAATGAACTCGAGTTCTCATGAATCGACTTCAATTAACGTACCACCAAGATTTGACGGAGCAAAGTATCTGTGTTGAAAATCTTATATGAGATGTTTTCTTCAATCACGAGATTTTAATACATGGCTATTAGTCGTCTATGGTTATAATTACCCAAAAGTAGAAAATTCGGAAACTGAGTTTAAACGCTTAGTGGAATTTTCAAACGAAGAAAAGGATTTTGCTAAGCAGAATTTAGATGGTTTGAATGCCATTATACATGATGGTTTTCGTGATTTACAACATCATGTATCAACTTGTCAAACTTCAAAAGAAGCTTGGGATAATCTTCAGATCGTATTCGAAGGAAACACATCAGAGAAAGAAGCTAGACTTCAAACTCTAATGACCGATTGGGAAAACCTTCGAATGGATGACAACGATACGTTTGAAGAGTTTCATATTAGACTCTCTGAGATAATCAATGCCTCCTTCTCTCTTGCAAAGACTATTTCTGAAAAGGATATAGTATGCAAAATTCTCAGATCGTTGCCATCTAGATACGATTCTAAAAAGTATGTAATCATTGAAGCTAACGATCTTTCATCTTTATCTAGAAGTTCCCTAGTTGGAAAACTGAAGATATTTGATCAAGAGAATTTGTCTAAACAAAAAGATAATCTAGCCTACAAAGCCATAAAAAGGGTTACAACGCTATATTCGGAAGATTCCGAAGATCAGGAAGATCAGACTGCTGAAGATGAAGCTGAACTAAATCATCATTTATCTCTTATTACTCAACGATTCAGGAAAATCACCTGTGTCAAAAGGAAAATATGTTCCTTCACATAAACGTGAAGACACCTGGGATGATTATGATATTATTCCTCAATGCTACAAGTGTAGATGGTTCGGTCATATCTCTCCAGACTGTCCAACTAAGGACACACAGTGGAAAACAAATGCTTACACTGCCACACTTGATTATTGTCCTAATGAGAATTATCAAGTTGATGAGATAGATCATATTGCAACTATTGCAGAAGTCTATGACTCTGAAGTTCTTCCAACTCTAGATACTCAAGAAGAGTTTACTCCTTTGATTTTCAAAGAAATGTTTCAATGTAAAGATAAAAGAACTCACCCTCTTGAATCTGACATCATTGAAATAAAATCATCGCTTGATCAACTTTAACGGAGTCTTCTGAATGATAAAGAAAAATTTAACAAGCGGTTGAAGAAAATAGAGGTTACTCAATACTCTGAAAAGGTACAAGTATCTAAACTCATTCTCGACATCAAATCTTGTCAAGATGAGATAAGGAAGTTAAAAGCAGAAAATCAGAATATGAGAGATAGACTCAATTGTGTTTATAAATCATTACCTGGTATGAATGTATCAAGACATAAGCAGGTAAGGCTAAATAAATCTGTGGAATCTAGATCCCAAAAACGCAACAATTCTGGTGTGTGCTTCTTGTGCAAGCAAAAAGGGCATTTACAAAGGCAATGTCCTGATACTAAACAGAGAGAGAGACTATATAAAACTGGAAAATCAAGATCTAAGTGTAGATCAAAGATCTCTCCATAAAGGGAGAATAAGTTTCTCGATCATCATGATCCTACATCAAGATTAGAAGTTGAACCTAGCAGTTCAAACGTGATGTCTCCTCAACCATGTAAGAATGTTGAACCCTTCAGGGGAAGAATCTCAACAACCAAAAGGTGACCACCTAACTGTTATCATGGATCCTTACTTGTTACCCTTAAAAGTATACAGTAAGGATATAGATGTAAATATTTTGGATAAAAATATTTCTAAAAATTGATTTTTCGGTTAAAAATTTAATTGATTTAATATTCTCAAAGATTTTTGAGACAAAGTTTTAGAACTTATAAGAGGGAAGACCTCTTACTTCATTTTCATAGAGATTTGACAGTATGTATACCTCTAGTTGCAAATCTCGCAAAACCGAAAAAGTCTGGACTATATTGTTTCCCAATAAAAAACTTCTTCTCGAGTCTTCTGATGGTGATTCTGATTTATCTCCCGAACTTCAACAGGATGTTCCTAATGAAGAGATCTCTTCCCTCAATGATAATCTTTTCAAGAATCTTTCACTAAAATTAGATCTAATCTTATGTGAAGTAAGGAACATGGAAAAGGATTTGCTAAAGGAAGTTAAGGAAGTCAATGACAGTGTTGTTAGTCTTGAATCAAGACTAGTGATTATAGAAGATGATTGGAATACGGTAAAATCTTCTGATCCGGCTTCAACTTTAAAGGATGCTCTAAAAGGCTGAAATTAGAGTTTCAAAAATGAAAAATAGACATCAATTTTTGATTTTTTTTCAATGATTGTATTAAGTCTATTATGAATAAAACTATTTGATTTATAATTTTTCTTATGATAGTTTTTGATTTACATAGCCTGTGCTTGAATGCTTTATGATTATTGCTATGTATGTTTATGGGATGTTTGATTTCGGTTTTATTACCTTGATATTCAATCTCATAAAGTTGTGAACCCTTATGGTTTGGGTGACTTTTTGATTTAGCAGCATTAAGTTCTAGCCCATGTTGGTGGGCTTTATCAAAGGATCATGAGGGGTTCTGATAGAAACAATATGTGAAAAAGTCACCATATGCTGAATCGGTTTTGGTTTAGCATAAAAGCATATGTGTTTCGAGGGTTTTCAACTTTTGCTTGCAATAGTTAAAAACCTGTTTTCAACCTTTCTCTGGTAAAGCTTGGTTGTTGTTATTCTTTTGTTTTGCATAAGGATGACAACATAATGATATTTCGATATCAATTCTCCCTGGAAGAAGATGCAAACATATTGGAGAAGTGGATGCTAAATTTGAGATAACAATCTTGTTAGTTAATTGTTTTCCTGTTTAAGAAAAGACAGATTTTTATTTCATATATTTATTGCTTTTGCTTAACAAAATTTCGATACAATTGATGTTTTATTCCATGATGTGTGTATGGATATGTGTGTGATTCAATTGTTTCCGGTTAAGAAAAACTATTGTTATCTTGCTTTATTGTGTGGTATCAATTGTTTAGGCTTACGAAATTTCGGTGCAATTGCGGTGCTGTAATGTCTATGTTGTTTCAATTGCTTCCGGTTGAGGTGAATAATTATGCAAGTTGATTTATTTGGTTTGTATGAATTGTTTATGGCTTAACGAAAGAAAAATTTTACGGGATAAGTTGTTTAGTCCAATTCGATTCCGGATAAGAGAAACTAAGGTTATCTTAGTTAGACTTATCAAAGTGGGGGTTTCGGTTATTCAAGTCTAATCGAATGCCTTAACAAGAAGTACTAGTTAACTAACCTAGTACTTGTCTTGTTTAAAAGTGAAAGGTCTAAGTTATATGGATAATTAGAACCTGGTGAGAAAAATAGAGTTATCTTTATTTTGGTCTTATCGAACGAAGTGGTTGTATTTGTACAATCGGTTTAGCAAAGGAATTAAGGTGCTTAGTTGATTTTTGGTTTGCTAAACTAAATTGGGAAATTACTTCGGGCAATTATTTCCTTGACAACATATCAAAACAAATTACTTTGTATTTCGGTTTTGATATTGGTTATCAAAAATGGTGTGTGGAACCCTCGTGCTTAACTCTATAGGTTTGCAAGTATATTTTGAGATTTGTAAGATTATTTTCGGTTTGTCCTTTATTTTTCGTTTCTTTGTCATTTTGTGACAAAAAGGGTGGGAAATATATGAAACAAGTGATACTGGCATTGATTTTATATTGATTGGTATCACTAATAAAAAACATTGGTGCTTAAACGTTTATCTAACGAAAGAGCGAAAGCATAGACTAAGGGGGAGTAACATATCATTACAAAGGAATAACAAAGACGTGCGGATTGATAAAATCTACCTATCTTACCTTTAGGGGGAGTAATATTCTTTGTTATTATAATGTCAACATCGGCATTTAAGGATTGAATGTATATAGGTTATTGTGCTGTTGAATTCGGGAATCAAGCGTATGTGTAATGAATTCTTGTAATTTGTTTATCCATATGAAGTAAGAGTTTTGTCACTAAAATTGACAAAGGGGGAGATTGTTATAGCATAGCTCGGTTGAACCCACCAAGCATTGGTATGTCAAGTTTGGTTGTCATATTTTAGTGAATCAAAACTCGCTTAAAGAGTCGCTTGATTATGTACTAGAGTTAACTTCGTATAGGTTAGCTTGAAATTATTAGGATATGAGACATTACAAGTATTGAGAAGACTTGAAGAAGTGAAGAAGTAAGAAGCTACAACGACAACATCATCCTTCCACTTGAGGTTAGTGATATTTGACTTGAACTGTTTCATTCCCTAACGTATCTTTCAAGTCGTGCATATTGAAAACAAAACTGCGAAGCATGAACACTCTAGATAGACATAGTATTAAGGAATACAATACGAGGTTTATTGCTTAACCATTAAACTTTGTAAATAAGACATTGACATAATCATTTAAATGCTATTGTGATTATGTATGGGTATGAAGTGAGGATTTCATCCTAGGAAACAATGTTTTACATGTGTTTTAAGGAAGTAAATTCATGAACTTGTTTTGTGAATCGAAAAGGAAATCGCCAGGCGTTATTGGTATTGTTATTCATTGCATATCTTGTGAACAACCAATATGTGTGATTATTATAACCGCTCATGACTTGTTTGTGTTCTTGGTAAAACTATTCACAAGGCCTGACTTATGTATTGGTATGACTTTTATTAGTAAAACCGATCTTAAGTAATCACCTGAGATGGTATGATCGAGTTTGTGATTTTGTGTAAGACCAACTCTGGGTAAAGGGGAACCGATCCTAGTAAGAGGTGCAACACATCACAAAGGGGAATCGATCCTTGTATGAGGTGCAATAGTTGGTGAAACTTGACTTAATTTTGTTGTAGTTGGTATAGAAGGGAGGCAGGTGGCCCTTATCAAACATCTGTCTGTATTTAGCAGTCTTCAGAACTGATTAGCTGATTGGCCGTTTGAAACTTTAAAGCCACTGTGCTTCTGTGCTACAACTTCTCCAAAGCCTAATGTCTCCAAGCAATGAATTAAGCTCATAATTTTCCTGTTTTTGCTTCGCATGACTCCAAAATACCTACAAAAGCAAAACAAAGCGTAACATACAAAAATACAAGAGAAATAACTAAGAAAATCATACAAAATTGATATTCAAATGATGTAATTTAAGCTTCTATCAATGACTTATTCATAAGTTGGAGGCGTGGGAATACATACGGAACTAGGTGAACTATAGGTTTAGTTGTTTGGTCTCAACTATACGAAGTTGGTTTAATTTTGTGTAGCGGCTTAATCCTGAGAGTATTCAATTCTGGACAAGGTCCGCGGGTTTTTCTGCATTTGCGGTTTCCTCGTTAACAAAATCTTGTTGTGTCATTTACTTTTATTTTCCGCTAATATAATTGTTTGTTATTATAATTTAAAGTAAATTACACAAACGTTAATTCCTATTTACTTGATAGTAATCCTATTGTGTTTGGTTAAGTCTGAACCTCTTATCAAGTAAACATACTTCATTGTTGTATTGTCTCGATCTCGTATCCATAGACGATCACACGAAGTGTGAACCGATTAGTTGCATTGTCTTGACTCAGTCCATAGACAATCACTTTCGGAGAAAGGACTTATAGGTAGGAAATGTTTTAGCTTGAGGTATATTTGAGTACCCTCGCCTTTTCAATGTTTTCTATTTGTTTTCTGTTTTTGAAAACAAAAAAATGAAAACAACAAATTATTGTTTTTTGTGTTTTCTCTTTTTTTTTTTTTTTTGTTCATTCTTCTTCTTTTCAGAACAAAGTAAGAGATCGGGGGGATGACTACAAGTGAGTCATGGCGAGTATCACTATCTCTTAGACGAGTCTTTACATTTGATCTGATTTAGTTTATTTTCCTTGGTTTTCAAAAAACAATTTTTATCCTACCAAACAATTTTTAGAAAATGAAAACAAGGAAAAAAGGGTATGTTTTTAAAACAGTGGAAAACTATTTTTGAAAATTGTACCAAACAAGCTCTAATTTTCCTCCTTAAACAATAAGAATAAATCCTTACAAGAATTAATGCATTAAGTTGTTCCGAAGAGTTTTAGCAAGGAATTCCTTCTCACTGTTGAAGAATTCGTTGATAACAGGATCAATAAATTCTTATGCATCGACAAAGATACTTGTCAGATCATATAATTTAGCTTTCATATTTATAACGATTCTTCCATTGGTTATATACCTTCTCATGAATTACCTCCTTCAATGTACAATTAATACGAAATTTGAGAGAATTTTTGAAAATAAAAATTAGATTCAAATAAACAACCACCACCACCAAGCCTTTAGAGAGTAATCAAGGTTAAATCGGAGGAGAGAGACAGTCTGCAACTCGTTCAAATCGGGCGATAAACTCGGTCTTCAATTTTTATTTTTTTTATTTTCAGGGTTTCGTTTTCAGTGCATCTTCAGGTGATTTCATTAATTTCCTTCATGGTTGGTGTTAGTTTTTATTGGTTTTATTACATTCATGGTCGGAAATCTATCTGAATATAGTCTTATAGTTTCTATTAAATAAGTTTTCAATGGAGGAAAGACGATGTGATGAACCAGAAACCTGTATTTCTGATGATGATATTGGTGATTGTATTGATGAATGGAAATTTAGTTTAATTGGTAGATTGGACTTTATGAAACTTTCTTTTGAGGCTGCTAAAAAATCTCTTACAAATCAATGGCGCTTAAAAGGAAAATGTCAATTAATTCCTTTAGGAAAAGGGTTTTTTGTGATTAAACTTGGGAAGTTGAGGAGCAGAGTTTGAAAGTTCGTAATTGGGAACCTAATTTCAAGCCTGCAAATCAAAAAACCTCTTCTGCTTTTGTTTGGTTTCACCTTCCTGGATTGAGTATTGAGTATTGGAAAGAAAAAATTATCTTAGAAATTAGTAGAGCTCTAGGGAGGCCTGTAAAAGTGGATGATGCTACATTGCAGAGAAAAATTAGATATTATGCAAGTGTAAGGGTGGAAGTTGATCTAAATAAATCCATTCCTGAAAAAGTTTGGGTTAAGACTAAATATGGAGGTTTCTCACAAAGGATTCAAATGCCTAAAGTTCCCAAGTTCTATAATCACCGCAAGGTAATTGGTCATTATCTGGCAGAATGTAGAAATAAAAAGAAAAGTGAATCAACTGAAAATAATGATGAATCCAATGCTCCTAAATTGGGCTCTAGGTACAGAAGAAATAATAAAAATAAAGAAGATCCTACTATGCAGATTGGATTTGATATCTGTAATCATGTTCCTAATATTTCTTCAGATGGAGATGGAAAAACAATTGGTGAAACTACTTCAGTATCTCCAGATTTTGATGCAACGCTGAAGGAAGGTGAAATTTCTTCTGGAAGGTATGATATTCTTAAGGATAAACATGATTCTCATGTGGATTTCCCTCCAATTGAGGTGGTGAAAATGCTGGAATTTAGTACTGCCTCTACTTCTCAAGTTAAGATACTTCCGGAGGTAGCAAGTAAAGAAGTCATTTTAGAAATTCCAAAAGTAATAGTTAAGAATGCTAGTAATGTCACTACAAGAACTCAAGCTGCAAGAATTTTAGTGAAAAATGATAATGGCAAGAAGAGCAGCGCTCTTCAAAAATCTACTTCTAAATGAGAGTCTTATATTGGAATGTCAGAGGCTTAGGAAGACTTAAAGCCAAAGATAAACTACAGTGTTTAGTTAAAAAAATTGGTCATTCTTTAGTGTGGATTGTGGAACCTAAGGTTTGTGCAAACTCCAAATATGCAAAGATGATGAGGTTAATTGGCATGAAATGAAAAATAATTCATAACAGTAGTGATGAAAAGAAAGGGAATATATGGTTATGTTAGAATGCTACCATGGCTAATCCAATAATCATATATGTGACAAGACAAGCAATTATAGTGAATGTTGGTGGAGTATTAGTGACTGGTGTTCATGGAGCAAATTTATACATAGATAGAAGGGAGTTGTGGTAGGATTTAGCAAATATCAATAATCTCAACCTTTCATGGTTAGTGATAGGAGATTTTAATGTTGTGTTATCTTTGGATGAAAAGAAAGGTGGCAGAAGACCTTTGAGAGAAGCAATGCTGGAGTTTCATCAATGCCTTGATACTTGTGGGTCGATTGGTGCTCCTAAATCTGGAATTGAACTTTCATGTTGTAATAATAGAGTGGGTGTGAAAAGAATTCTCTGCAACCTTGACAGAGCTGTGTATAATGCAAAATTGTTAGATTTGTACCCTAACTGGGAATATAAAGTAGGTACAAGAGGAGTTTCTGATCATAGTCCATTGTGTGGTGCTCATATATCAATTCCAAAACCTTGTAATGCTCCCTTTAGGGCCTTCAAGATTTGGTTAACTCATGAAGATTTTATGAAAGTAGTGGATGGGGAATGGAACCAAGAGATAAATGGTACACCTATTTTTGTATATATGAAGAAAACAAAACATTTAAAGACAACTCTGAAGAAGTGGAACTGGGAGGTTTTTGGTGATCTTAATGCAAAAAAAATTACAAGCCAGTGAAGAAGTTATGCAGGCAACCCTATTATCTGACAGGAATCCTGAAGATATTAAACTCTTAGATGCTCTCATAACAACAAGAGGGAGACAAGAAATAATTTCTAATCAACAAAGAGAGCTTCTGCATCAAAAATCCAGAATTAAATGGTTGAAAGAAGGTGCAGCAAATACAAAATTCTTTCACACAAGTATGAAAATAAGACAAGCTCAAAACTCCATAACAGAAATTGAGAATGAAAATGGTACTTTGGTGGCTTCACAATAAGAAATCTCAGAGGTTCTGGTGAGACACTTTGAATAAAAGTTCAAATTTAAAGAATTGCAAATTTCAGATAAACTTTTAAGTGTTATCCCTGAGATACTCACAGATGCAGATAGGAAATTGATTGAATTGATACCTTGTGAAAATGAAATCAAAGCAGCTATGTTTGATATGGATCCTGATAGTGCTCCAGGTCATGATGGATTTGGTGGTTGGTTTTATAAAATCTGCTGGGAAGTTATATGAAAAGATATAGTATTTGCCATACAATATTGTTGGAGAAGGTGTTATATTCCAAATGGCTTATATTATAATTTCTTGGTCTTACTACCTAAAACCAAAAGTGCAAAGACATCAAATCAATTTAGGCCTATTGGGCTATCAAATTTCTTCTTCAAGATGTTCACTAAGATACTCACAATGAGAATCAGTAGTTTACTTTGTAAACTCATTTCTCCCCGACAAGGTGCTTTTATCAAAGGAAGAACAATTCAAGAACAAATAGTGCTAGCTTCAGAAATGGTGAATGAACTAGAAATAAAGAGAAGGGGTGGAAATGTAGGAATGAAGATTGAAATTACTCAAGCTTATGATTCATTGAGCTGGGAGTTTCTGTTCACAGTCTTGAGGAAATTTGGTTTCTCTGATAAAACTATTAACTGGTTGAAGACTTTGTTTATTTCAACAAGAATATCAGTAATGATAAATGGTGGGCCTGCAGGTTATTTTCCAATTGCTAGAGGATTGAAACAAGGAGATCCCTTGTCTCCAATTTTGTTCGTACTAGCTGAGGATATATTAAGTAGACTTTTATATCAGATGGTGAAAGAAAAGAAAAAAAAAACTACTTCCAATGGTGAATAGAAATGGAGTTTGTCCAACTTATATTTTCTTTGCAGATGAAGATATTTCTGTATGGAATGATGCTTGGATTAAGGAGAAACCCTTAAGCATTCTGTATCCTTATAATCAATATATACAACTTCATAAGTATCAGAAGGTGAGTTCTATTATAGTTAATGCTGAATGGTGCATCCCTGCTGCTTTACTTGAATTCTTTGGACCTGAAGATTTACCAGCAATAGATGGGAGACAAGATAGACTTATTTGGAGTGGCTCAATCTCAGGAAAGTTCTCTATAGCTTCTGCTGTTCAAAGTATTAGAAAGAAATTTCCTAGTTTTAATATATTCAAAAAGATCTGGAATGCTTGTATCCATCCTACAGTAGCTAGCAATGTGTGAAAAATTGCTAGGGGCATTTGTTCAACTGATGAAAAACTGAGGAAAAAATGATTCCAAATGGCTTCAAGGTGCTACATGTGCAAAGTGGAGTAAGAAACTTTGGAGCATATCTTGTGGTTTTGCAGTCATGGTATCAAGTTTTGGTGTTGGATCTGTGATGTCTTCAATTTCAAAATTCATGCATCTATATAAGACTACTGGCAAATCATAAGAGCTCAGTGATAAAAGAAATATGGATTGCAGCTGCTTTCATTACTTTAAGAGAGATTTGGTTCATGAGAAATAGTACAGTTTTTGAAGGTAATGTTGATGGTATGGATCAAATAAATAATAAGATTATCTTCTTGACTGGAGAGAGTGAATGCAGATTGAAAGGTAAGATGCATAATGGAGCATATGACCTAAATGTTCTCAGCTTTTTTGGTATTAAATACAGGCAAATACATAACTTCAGGGTAATGGAAGTTTTCTTCACTCTTCCAGTTCTCCCAAGATCCTGTTATCTTGGGATGGGGCATCTAAGGGTAATCCAGGATTAGCTGGATATGGTTTTGTAGCAAGATCTGGTACTGGAGATTTTCTTGTAGCAGTAGCAGGGGGTATGGGGATTGCAACAAACTTCTTTGCAGAGATTATGGCAATAGTTTGTGCTGGTGAGTGGGCAGTGAATAATCAACAACTGGAAGTTGTTTTTAAATCTGATTCAAAAGCAGCATTGTCTGCTTTCAAGAGCAATAATCTACCATGGTGCATGATTTCAAGGTGGAATAAGGTATGTGATAAATTACAAAGTATGGAATTTGATCGTAGCTATAGGGAAATAAACACTACTGCTGATAAACTTGCAAAAGAGGGCAGTGGAATGAGCAATGGAAGTGTGAAGATATACTCAGACAGTAGTACTTTCAGATGAGGATAAAGACTTGAGGCCTGCAGATATTCTTGTTCTCAACTGGGAAAATGGTCAGGATGTTTGTATGGATGTCACTGGTGTCTCGCCCTTCACTGGTGATGGTATACGCTCTTTTGTCCCAGGAAAATCCATTTCTAATGCGGTTTCAAGAAAGCGTACTAAATATTTAGAAAAGTGTACTGCACTTGGGTATGGTCTGGGTGTCCTTGCTTTCTCTACTCTATGGGAACTTGGTGAAGACACTTTATGTTTTTTTAAGCGTCTGAAGAACCGTCTTGTTAATAATGACGCTAGTAGTGGTTTTAGTAGTTTTATTTTCCATAGACTAGGCATTGCTATGCAGAGAGGAGTTGGATCCCAGCTTGTTGCTAGGCTACCAACCAATAGCTTTGTATGATGGGTTCATCGTAGTAATTTTACACTAGAATCTCCATATCAGACCTATTATAGGTTCTGTTAGTTATTTTCCTTTTTGTTGTAATGGGCCTTAAAAGGGATTTGGTTGTATTTTTGTGGTGATCACAGCTAATAAAATTTTTAATTGATTGAGCAAAATAAAAAAACCACCAAGCCTTTAGTCCAAAATAAATTGGGGTATGTTATAAATAAAACTCATATCTGAAAAAGCGGGGGTCTAACAACCACACCCAATATTTCGTTCGGCAATCTGAATAGACAAACTCCAATATACTTTCAAGAGAATCAACTAGACAGTCATACTCAATCTATAGAAAAGTATATCAAAGAGTTTATATCTCAATTTCTCAATTCAATCTGCAATCAGCAAATAGGAATTTGCGAGCCTGATTGAATAAGAGAAATAACTTGAACGGTACCAAAGACCAATGTTCAAGTGTCAATCAATTTATATCAATAACCAAAGGTTGGATTATCTAATTGATTGATCTTGACGCACAACCTATGATATTTCAATTATATAACAAAATATAATGCGGAAAAGAAATTAAACAGACACCAGAATTTTGTTAACGGGAAAAACGGCAAATGCAGAAAAACCTCGGGACCTAGTCCAGCTTTGAACACCACACTGTATTAAGCCGCTACAGACACTAGCCTACTACCAATGAACTTCAGACTGGAATGTAGTTGAGCCACAATCAATCTCATACTGATCAAAGTACAGTTACGCTCCTTACGTCTTTGAACCCCAGCAGGATTCTACGCACTTGATTCCCTTAGCTGAACTCACCCAAAACCAAGAGTTGCTACGACCCAAAGTCGAAGACTTGATAAACAAATATGTCTCACACAGAAAAGTCTATTGGGATAGATAAATCTGTCTCCCACAGAAATACCTATGAGTTTTCTTCCGTCTTTTGATAAATCAAAGTGCACAGGAACCAATTGATAAACCGGACTTGTTAGAGCATAGCTCGGTTGAACCCACCAAGCGTTGGTATGTCAAGTTTGGTTGTCATATTTTAGTGAACCAAAACTCATTTAAAGAGTCGCTTGATTATGTACTAGAGTCAACTTCGTACAGGTTATGAGACATTACAAGTATTGCGAAGACCTGAAGAAGTGAAAAAGTAAGGAGCTACAACGACAACATAGTTCTTCCACTTGAGGTTAGTGATATTTTACTTGAACTGTTTCATTCCCTAACGTATCTTTCAAGTCGTGCATATTGAAAACATAAGTGCGAAGCATGAATGATTACACTCTAGTTAGACGTAGTATTAAGGAATACAATACGAAGTATAATGCTTATCTTTTGAACTTCGTATATAAGACATCGACATAATCGTTTGAATGCTATTGTGATTATGAATGGGTATGAGGTGAAGATTTCATCCTATGAAACAATGTTTTACATTAGTTTAAAGAAAGTAAATTCATGAACTTGTTTCGTGAGTCGAAAGGGAAATCGCCAGGCTTATTGGTATTGTTATTCATTGCATATCTTTTGAACTACCAATATGTGATTAGTATAACCGCTCATGACTTGTTTATGTTCTTGGTAAAACTATTCACAAGGCCTGACTTTTGTATTGGTATGACTTTTATTAGTCTAACCGATCTTAAGTAATCACCTGAGATGGTATGATCGATTTAGTGTTGTTGGTATGACCAACTCTAGGCAAAGGGGAACCGATCCAATGAAGAGGTGCAACCGATCACAAGAGGGAATCGATCCTTGTAAGAGGTGCAACACATTTTTAGTAGATGGGGGAACCGATCCTATGAGCATGTGCAACAAGTTTTTAGTGAAAGGGGAACCGATCCTATGGACATGTGAAGCAAATACAAGTAGTTACCATAAGTATGTGGGGGACCGATCCTAGTACCTAGTCAACCAAATTTTTGGAAAGCTAGTGTGACTATGCACAATACTCACATGGAGGTAGAACCGAAACTTGTTTTGGTAGAACCGTGAAACCCATGATTTGTGATTAAATGTTCTTAATCAATCACATAGTTCTTGAAAGTTAGATAAACCAATTCTAAACTCGTTTGGAAGTGTGGCAAATCGGTTTCAAGATTGTAAGTATGAAAGAGGACTTACAAAGTAAAGATGTCGACATACTTTGAACATGTGCAGTAACGCTTATCATTTATTGTTCAAAGATATTCCTTAATAACTAAAGGAAAATCCTGGATCGAAAAAATAAGTTGAGAATCTTTTAATTAAGGTTTTTAATTTTATTTTTGGAATATGAAAATTGGTAATGTGCATGTACTAATTGGAGATTTTCTAAGAGATTTTCGGTCAATGTTTGGACAAAGCATTTCCAGGAATTATGGAACCCGAATCTGGAATATATCGCATATCTTGAGAATATTTTCGGTTTTGGAAATTCCTTATTGTCCAAACTTCCTTGGTCTATAAATACCAAAGTTTGCATTTCTAGCAAACTAATCCTCAGAGCCAACAAAACTACCTAGTTGTGTTGTTACTGGTGGAGCCGCCTATTCGAAGAGGAAAGTAACCTAATTAGGAGAAATCTCTTACGGCCGCTCAGTTTAAAGACTTCTTTGGGATTGAGAAGCTCTATTAGTACCGTTGGTGGGAAACTAGATAATTTCGGTTTATTATTAGTTTTCGATTGATTTGATTGACTAACGGTTGTTGAACTTTGATTGCACCTAGTTTGTTTATGCTTGAGAATATTCTCTTCTGATATAAGATTCTCTCAAACTAGATCGAAGTTTCGACGGGGATCTTTAGACTGTTTGTAGATCTAAAAACTTCTTGTGATAATCCATTGTTAACAGACTCCGTTCTATGCGTGATTGATCACAAGAGATTCAAGTTGATTGTGTGCAGGTGTTTATTGAAGATCTAAGAAGATTTGAAGATAAAGAAGACTTTGAAGATTTCTGATTTGGGTTCATAATCTTTGGTGTGCACAATACTTGTTTCGGTTAAAGAGGATCCAACTATAATCAGTTTATCCTTGTGGTAGATTGGATTGATTAGTTGAGTAGATCGGCATCAATACATTTCTTTGTGATTCAAAGTATTGATTGCAAAATTTAGACGATTACTTCGTTAATTGTTAGTAGATAGATCTAAGGACCTGACAAAGGAGTTTATTGGGATAAACGGAAGATCCTTTTGTCGAACTCACATCACTTGGTTGAAAAGACTTGCTACCAAACAGATTTGTTGTTCCTTTACTGTTTGGAATACGAACCAAAGGAATTGTTCCAAGTACGTGACTTATTTATAAGTTGGAGGCGTGGGAATACAGACAGAACTAGGTGAACTATAGGTTTAGTTGCTTGGTCTCAACTATACGAAGTTGGTTTGATTTTGTATAACGTCTTAATCCTGAGAGTATTCAATTCTGGACAAGGTCCCGGGGTTTTTCTGCATTTGCGGTTTCCTCGTTAACAAAATCTTGCTGTGTCTTTTACTTTTCTATTTCCGCAATTATAATTGTCTTTATTATAATTATAAGTAAAATACACAAATGTTAATTCCTATATACTTTATAGTAATCCTATTGTGTTTGGTTAAGTCCGAACCTCTTAACAAGTAAACATACTTCGTTGTTGTATTGTCTCGATCTCATATCCATAGACGATCACACGAAGTGTGAACCGATTAGTTTTATTGTCTCGACTCAGTCCATAGACAATCAATTTCGGAGAAAGGACTTATAGGTGGAAAAGTTTTAGATTGAGGTATATTTGGGTACCCTCGTCTTTTCAGGACTTATATTCCCGAAGAACAACCTAGTATTATCAATCACCTCATAATAATCTTAATCGTATGATAGCGATACAAGATATTGTGGAATCACAAACGATGAGACGAAGATGTTTGTGACTACTTTTAATCTTACCTATCGGAGATAAATCTCAAGCAAATCTTAGCAAAGATAATACTCAATCACGATAGTAGAAGTAAGATCAGAAACGCAACTACATAGAAAATAGTTGGGTCTGGCTTCACAATCCCAATGAAGTCTTCAAGTCGTTTACCTACAGGGTTTTGTGAAAAACCGAAGGTTAAAGGAGAATCGACTCTAGTCGCAACTAGTATCACACATGAGGTGTGGGGATTTGGTTTCCCAGTTGCTAGAGTTCTCCTTTATATAGTTTTCAAATCAGGGTTTGTAATCTAAGTTACCTTGGTAACAAAGCATTCAATATTCACCGTTAGATGAAAACCTGATTAAATTCAAGCTAATATCTTTCAACCGTTAGATCAAACTTAGCTTGTTATACACAAATGAAATGTACCTTCATTTAGGTTTAAGTAACCGTACCTAAACGTGTACACTATTGTTGATGGGTGAAAACTACTCCTGCAGAATTTGGTAATTTGGGGTGTGGATGAGGAATGAATCTAAACCTTCAACAAATGCACTGCGCGGTGAGTGCTTGTAGATTCGAGAGATCAATCTGTGCAAGTCCGGCCTAAACCAAGAAATGGCCGTTCCAGACTTGTTTCGGTCACAAAGCGAAGGAGATGGGGTTGATCTTAGGGAGGGAAGCGAAGAAGGTGTTGAGATTGTGAAGGTGTTGGCTTGCTTATGACTTGTAACAGAAAGATGAGCAAGCTTACGGTTGATGCAAGCAGGCTCTGAGTGTTTGAATACGGTTTTTGTATTAACACTTGGTTTCTGTCGTCTGAACTTGTGTTGTTTTGTGTCTTGTTTGAAATAGGGCGGAGAACCTATTTATACAAGTCATTGAGCCTCATTCACGTTTCTCATGGGAAGTGGAGGTAGTGGAATGATGGAGTAGTGGAGTTGTGTGTCGGTGATACACGACCAGTCTTGCCCACTTCTCCTGTTCATCTCTAACTTCTCAAAGCTATCCCTCTGAGCCAAGCTTCTCCTGAACAATGCGCTTCAAAGCGTTGCACTCACTGGTGGGGTGATGAAGGGACCGGTGGTAATGACAGTACCTCGGGTCCATTACTCCTTGACCAGTAGGTGGGCGCCGTATCGGGGTAGCTTTATCTCTCCGTTTCGTACCCACGTCTCCAGTAGCTCCAGATCTTCTTCATTGGGAAGGGGAAATGTAAGTACCTTGTGTCCAGCTTTTCTGCGTTAGCGGGCATTGCGATGTCTCCCGTGGCTTTGATATGGAACAGAGATGAAGTTGGAAGACTTGCGAGCGCCATCATGTTTGCGGATTGTCTTCCTAAGTAGAGGGATGTAGAAGGTGTCGTAATGTCACCGCTGAGTGACCGGATTGAACGCTCCCATCCTCTCGTATTCGGGCATTTCTTGATTGATTTCTCCTTCCTCAAGCGTTTCTTCGATTGGTTGGAAGGCCGACGCGGATTGGACAGTCTTAGGGCTTCGGCAAGAGCTTTGAGGTATAAATCCTCCGGCAAGGCTCCATAGGCTGCAGGTTCCCCTTCTTTATCGCGGAGACATCGTAGCATTCTGGATAAGTCTCCTCTCCTGTGGAGTTGCATCGGGTTTCCATTGTTGACCGGACCATGTTGTTCATCTTCCCTGGGTCTCTTGCGGTTGCGCGCCCTTTTTGCTTCTCCACCGGTAAAGATGTGACTCCTGGTTAAAGATTATGCATTTCCCGAGTGGATGCCTGTCGATGCTTCTTGTAATTGTGCCGCCATATCATTCAAAAGGCGAAATGTCTCGCTCTGCCTTCTGGTGATACCGACTTGATTTGCCAAGACATCCTCCAAGATTCTAGCTATGCTTCCCATGATATCTGAACCACCTGCGGATTCCGAGTGAGGATACATCGTGAGACGAAAACGACCCGAGAATTCGATTCTTGTAACCGAGAGATCAATCTCCCACTTTGTGGTCGCCAATTATTGATGGGTGAAAACTACTCATGCGAGAATTTGGTAATTTGGGGTGTGGATGAGGAATGAATCTAAACCTTCAACAAATGCACTTTGCGCGGTGAGTGCTTGTAGATTCGAGAGATCAATATGTGCAAGTCCGGCCTAAACCAAGAAATGGCCGTTCCAGACTTGTTTCGGTCACAAAGCGAAGGAGATGGGGTTGATCTTAGGGAGGGAAGCGAAGAAGGTGTTGAGATTGTGAAGGTGTTGGCTTGCTTATGACTTGTAACAGAAAGATGAGCAAGCTTACGGTTGATGCAAGCAGGCTCGAGTGTTTGAATACGGTTTTTGTATTAACACTTGGTTTTACGTCGTCCGAACTTGTGTTGTTACTCGTGTCTTGTTTGAAATAGGGCGGAGAACCTATTTATACAAGTCATTGAGCCTCATTCACGTTTCTCATGGGAAGTGGAGGTAGTGGAATGATGGAGTAGTGGAGTTGTGTGTCGGTGATACACGACCAGTCTTGCCCACTTCTCCTGTTCATCTCTAACCATCCATGACTTCCTGACACGTTCTTGTGATGGCGCGTTGCACGCACGCACAGCCGTAAACCGCCGGACCAATACCCCAAAGATGTATCCCCCAATTTGTGACATGATTGATGTCTGGAATGTGGATCGTGGATCCACGAAAGATAGCATGTAATGCTGAATTGAATAACTGCGTTATTCAGAAAGTCGATACTTGTGAAGTATCGTGTGTATTTTATGCAGGTACCGCATTGTGGTGTGGTAAGGCGATGGGTAATGACGCCTTCTCGACCAATTGACTCGACCGGGGTTGTATAACCAAGTGGTGAAGTTGGATGGATGAGATGAGCTTTGAGACACTCATCTGCGACCGTTAATGAATATTAGGTTTTTTGAAGAGGTGCGCAAGCATCACTCTTCAGCTTGGTCGAAACCAAGTATGGGAAGGATTTTGGAGAGGACCGACCATACATGCGTGTAGATGGCATGATGGTGTAGGTGCCTGTATTCCGTTCCCTCACGAAAGCGCGATCTGGGCCACTCAATTTGACCGGCAAAGAGGAGTGGTCGAGATCGATTTTGCGATAAGAGTTTGATACCGCAAGAAGTCGCGCGCCATACTCTTTTCCGGCGCGTTTTCCAAGACGACCTAGCTTGGTCGGTCCTGGACGGTTGGTTTGGCGTGAAGATGGTAGGCTGATGTTCACGCCCATGTCTCACCGTCCCATGAAAACGTGATCTAAGCCACCCAATTCATCCGGTGAAGTTGAGTGGTCGAGATCGATTTGCAATTTGGGAAGTGTATCCACGCATGTTTGAGCGGGCGTTTTGGATTGGCCAGGCGTGATATGCCTTGGCCGACCGCATGAAGAGGTAGATGGGCCCACGGTGGTCATCTTTGGTATGACCGGACCCGCTAATCTAATCTGTGACCCTCCATTCGTGCCGGAGAAGATGGACGCGCGTGATGGCTTGAACCCTAATTTTGGCTTTCAAAGCCGCGCGACCATGCTATTTCGTGGACGAATGTGTTGTAACCAATCATGGTTGGTTTTGACCGATTGGTCAAGTGTGTAGGCGGTCACATGGTGATTGTGTCGACATGCTCAGGGCCCTTTGAGTTCGCATCTACACCCTCCATCTATACCTGCGAAGATGGATGGTTGAGACCGTTTTGCGGCACATGTAATATGCCGCAAACCCTAATTTAGGTTTTCCGCCCATAATGCTTGGTATGGACGGTTTCTTGGCAAGCAAAGGCCAATGGTCGACCATGCGGGGTCGGGCCGTGTGTATTCCATACCCGCTTGGGGGTGATGGAATTGATCTGTGGTCATCCAATCATGCTTGTGGAGTTGGATGACTGCGATCGATCATATCCGGCAAGCTAAGGCCGTGGGTATTCCATACCATGCTTAGGGTGATGGAATTGATCCGTGGTCATCCAATCATGCTTGTGGAGTTGGATGATCACGATCGAATCATATCCGGAGACCGATACAGTCCAAGTCCGGATGCTCAATCGGGCTAGTATAACACACCGAGAGGGGCTCAATCGGGCTAGTATAACACACCGAGAGGGGCTCAATCGGGCTAGTATAACACACCGAGAGGGCTCGGGCTAGTATAACACACCGAGAATCGGCACACGGGTATTTCGTACATGGTTTCATTATAGTGCTTGGAGGTTCGTGTTACTCTGTATGAGTAACACTCGGTCTCATGCCACATCGATAATGATTCATTATAGTGCTTGGAGGTTCGTGTTACTCTATAAGAGTAACACTCGATCATCATGCCACACCGATAATGAGTACGGAAATACAAGGCTGAATTAAGTGAGGGAGTATCCAACACTTATAAATGGCTTTATCTTTTACAAGATGTCGCCGCATGATTTTTCCGGTTTTTACAAACTCAACCTTGAACGAAAATCCACCATCAACATTAAGTCCTCGCCTAGCACACAATGGTTACACTATTGTGTGGTAGGCATGAGATGGTGACAGTTAAAGATAAAACTTATGAGACAATGTTAGATGTTACCAGGAGAGACGGGTCGTCCTGTCCTTCGAGCATGTCACGTTCAAGAGACGTCCAGAAAAGTGTTCCCCTAGCATGATGCCGGTCTTGCACGCCGATCGACCTTGCTATGACCGATTCGGTCGAGGGGCTATTGCGCCGCTTCGTTCAATCGTGGGGATGTGCCTAATCGACCGATCATGCTGCGCCTGCTTCGTTCGTGGGGGTTATCTGCGCCCGCTTGATCGAACGTGGGCTTGTTGTGTCTGCTTCGGTTGAAAGTGGGTCTACTGTGTACATGCTTCAAACGTCAGCCATGTGCTTCGACTGAAACCGCCCCTGCTGTGTGCGCCTATTATACCAGCCTTATGTCGTGATTAACACCAGCCTTTGCGACTTGAGCAATACCAGCCTTTTGACTTGAGCAATACCAGACTTGAGGCTTGTACCGTACGAAGCTTGATCAATAGATCAATACAGACTTGAATGATGTTTGGACTGGCCATTGTGTGAGTTGTGTCTTGCCGTGTGTGGCGACACTTCTCATATGCTTTCATACAAGTTCTAACTCCTGTCTTTTATTTCATTGCGGTAGAAAGAATCCCTGTTGAGATGTCTTCTGGAGATAATGTTGGTGCCAAGTCAGGAAGTGTTGACAGCTTCAAAGATATTCCGAACATCGATGATGAGTTGTTCACCGCGCCCTCTCAACTATATGAAAATATTCGTTCCACAGGATAACCCTCCTCCTATCGACTTCAGGGTTTTTCATGCTCTGCTGGATCCTCATGAAGGATGAATGAGACGCATGTTGAGCAATGAGTACATCAAAGACAACTTGACCGGAGCGCAGATTATTGATGTAGCTTGAGTGTTGAAACGACTCGAGAGGATGTTAAAGTGGCTTCTGGTGCGAACGTTGAGGTAGATCCTGGAGAGAGTGTTGAAGCAGGATTCTGAAGTGAACAGGGGTCCCGGAGAGAGCATTGAGGCGGCTCTTGGATAGACCATTGAAGCAGCTTCTGCTGGAGGAAGCGTTGAAGCGGAGCGGCTCTTCAGTTCGATTTACCCTTGCGAACTCCATGCTGAGCCTCAGTCCCCAAGCGTGGTTTACATGGTTTGTTCGTAGTGGTCGTTGTCGAGCCAGATATAGAATATCTTGGACATTGCTTCATCATTGTGGGAGTCGTGCATGTGGTACTGGAGTTGGATTTGATGGACGCGCATGATGTTGTATCTTGGTGGTTTTCCTCTTGCTTGCTTCAAGGAACCGCTACGTAAGGTCAAGGTTGTATCGCTTTGTTGGTGAGATATATGCCCCGGATCTTGTTCAACCACCGTCCGATAGAGTAACTCGCCTGGATCTTGCTCGATATGACGGTTGGACATCGTTATCTTCTTGAGGCTGCTCCCTTGAGGTATCGGCTCCAGTGGAAGATTACCGTCATAGAGCGTTGATACGTTGCACCGGTATTCCTTAAACCAAATGGCGGTATGGTATAATAAAAATTTCCGAGAGGAGTTCGAAAAGATATCTTACTTGCATCATGCTCGTACATTCTTATCTGGTTGTAGCCGCTGCATCCATCCATGGAGGAGAACATGCCGTGTCCGCTGGTTGCATCTACTAACATGTCGATGTTCAGTAGAGGAGAATCGCTTTTGGAGTATTCCATTGGGCGGAGAGACTGGGTGTCAGTCTCTCCCGCTAATGCTAACAATGACGCCGTATATTGTCTTCCCCTTCTAATCACGTCTTGCTTCGAAAGTGCGTCCCCTTTTGGTGTGAGTATGGGTTGAAGCTTCACCGTATGTGCTGGTCTGGTTTCCTTCGAAGTCCGTCATTGTGGTGGGATGACGCACAATCTTGCATGGGCTAACCTTGGCCGTCCTGAGAGTCTTGAGAGAAATCACATTGGAAGATGCTCCTGTGTCGACGAGGGCCCTCCTGAACTCTGAACCCTTGATGTGTGCGGTAACATGTAGGGCCGGTCGTGATCTTTTTCTGCCATCATGTCGTCTTCTGTAAATGTAACATTATTTACAGGTATTTTCGATGCAGTTAAGACTTCTGGACGTGAAGGAGTCAGGTGTACGTCCAAAGCTATTTTATTAATTACAGGAAACATCTCTGCACGTTGATTCTTTGAGAGGCGCAAGAGTTCACACAAGCTTTCCACTAGAGATGCCGCTTCCTAATCCACTGGTCTCTGGTTCGTAGTAAATCTGTTGACCTGGGGGGGATCGTTGTGAGGATCAGTCCCCAGTGTAGGAATCTCCATGACAGGACCGTTCATATCTGATGTCGCTCATTTGATCAGGTCCACGTAGGTCCGCGCGGCTGAAATACCTCTTTCTGAGTTGCGGCCATATCCGTTTGAGTCTTAGCAAGAACTTCCTGCTTCTCCATCAAGTCTGAAATGGTAATGGATGGTGGTCCTCCTCTCGTCCCTCCGGCTCCTCGTCCTGATGCAGGAGTGAAAGTTGTTGCTCTGGTGACTACTGGAGGCGTTACGCTTGAGGAGTTGTCGGGATTTGCGGCTGCTCTGACTCTGGTGACGGGAGGTGTTACACTTACTGGAACATCTCCTGCTACGCTGGCACCGGTGGTAGAAGTGACGGCTGCATAAGGTGTATTGACCACGGTAGCTCCAGAAATTATAGGACGGAGCCCCTTCTGTATACTGTGTTACTCGCCAGGAAGAAGAGGTTGAAAAGTTGCCTAAGGAACTGAAGCTGAAGCAGGTTGTACTTCAAAGGATGAAAGTCTCTCTTGCCCAGAAGTACGAGTTGCTGCTGAAGGACTTTCCTTGAAGGATCGTAGCTACCTACTTGTCCTTTAGATGTTCTTGTTTTTGAGTGATAGTGAGGATTCCTTTGACTACCGGTTTTGAATTAATAGGTAATTGAATTGGTTCATTTTGAGATAGTTTGGTGAATGATTTTTTCTGAAAGAGGTTATTTTAAATGAAATTTGCATCTTGGTCATGAATGATTGCACATGTCACATGAAGTTGCAAACGTTGTGTGAAAGGAAAGCATGAATGAAACAGACATGGTGTTTGATTACTGAGCCTCTTTCTCCACGTGTGGGATGCTAAGTCCCCAGTGAATTCTAAACTATCTTTCTTGTAAAATTGTTGAGTAGAACTTACTTGCTTTTGAAGCCTCATTTGTATCAAACCGGAGTATCCTCTCCAAGAAAATCCTCCGCACTAACTTCTCAAAGCTATCCCTCTGAGCCAAGCTTCTCCTGAACAATGCGCTTCAAAGCGTTGCACTCACTGGTGGGGTGATGAAGGGACCGGTGGTAATGACAAGATTACCTCGGGTCCATTACTCCTTGACCAAAGAGGGTGGGCGCCGTATCGGGGTAACTTTATCTCTCCGTTTCGCACCCACGTCTCCAGTAGCTCCGAGAATCTTCTTCATTGGGAAGGGGAAATGTAAGTACCTTGTGTCCAGCTTTTCTGCGTTAGCGGGCATTGCGATGTCTCCCCGTGGCTTTGATATGGAACAGAGATGAAGTTGGAAGACTTACGAGCGCCATCATGTCTCGGATTGTCTTCCTAAGTAGAGGGATGTAGAAGGTGTCGTAATGTCACCGCTGAGTGACCGGATTGAACGCTCCCATCCTCTCGTATTCAGGCATTTCTTGATTGATTTCTCCTTCCTCAAGCGTTTCTTCAGTTGGTTGGAAGGCCGACGCGGATTGGACAGTCTTCCGGGCTTCGGCAAGAGCTTTGAGGTATAAATCCTCCGCAAGGCTCCATAGGCTGCAGGTTCCCCTTCTTTATCCGGCGACATCGTAGCATTCTCGGATAAGTCTCCTCTCCCGTGGAGTTGCATCGGGTTTCCATTGTTGACCGGACCATGTTGTTCATCTTCCTGGGTCTCCTGCGGTTGCGCGCCCTTTTGCTTCTCCACCGGTAAAGATGTGACTCCCGGTTAAAGATTCTCGCATTGCCCGAGTGGATGCCTCATCGATGCTTCTTGTAATTGTGCCGCCATATCATTCAAAAGGCGAAATGTCTCGCTCCGCCTTCCGGTGATACCGACTTGATTTGCCAAGACATCCTCCAAGATTCTAGCTATGCTTCCCATGATATCTCGAACCACTGCGGATTCCGAGTGAGGATACATCGTGAGACGAAAACGACCCGAGAATTCGATTCTTGTAACCGAGAGATCAATCTCCCACTGTGGTCGCCAATTGTTGATGGGTGAAAACTACTCATGCAGAATTTGGTAATTTGGGGTGTGGATGAGGAATGAATCTAAACCTTCAACAAATGCACTGCGCGGTGAGTGCTTGTAGATTCGAGAGATCAATCTGTGCAAGTCCGGCCTAAACCAAGAAATGGCCGTTCCAGACTTGTTTCGGTCACAAAGCGAAGGAGATGGGGTTGATCTTAGGGAGGGAAGCGAAGAAGGTGTTGAGATTGTGAAGGTGTTGGCTTGCTTATGACTTGTAACAGAAAGATGAGCAAGCTTACGGTTGATGCAAGCGTGCTCGAGTGTTTGAATACGGTTTTTGTATTAACACTTGGTTTCTGTCGTCTGAACTTGTGTTGTTCTGTGTCTTGTTTGAAATAGGGCGGAGAACCTATTTATACAAGTCATTGAGCCTCATTCACGTTTCTCATGGGAAGTGGAGGTAGTGGAATGATGGAGTAGTGGAGTTGTGTGTCGGTGATACACGACCAGTCTTGCCCACTTCTCCTGTTCATCTCTAACCGTCCATGACTTCCTGACACGTTCTTGTGATGGCGCGTTGCACGCTGCACGCTGTAAACCGCCAGACCAATACCCCAGATGTATCCCCCAGCTTGTGACATGATTGATGTCCGGAATGTGGATCGTGGATCCACGAAAGATAGCATGTAATCTTTGAATTGAATAATCTGCGTTATTCGTAAAGTCGATACTTGTGAAGTATCGTGTGTATTTTATGCGAGTGTACCGCATTGTGGTGTGGTAAGGCGATGGGTAATGACGCCTTGCCGACCAATTGACTCGACCGGGGTTGTATAACCAAGTCTGGTGAAGTTGGATGGATGAGATGAGCTTTGAGACACTCATCTCGACCGTTAATGAATATTAGGTTTTTTTGAAGAGGTGCGCAAGCATCACTCTTCGACTTGGTCGAAACCAAGTATGGGAAGGATTTTGGAGAGGACCGACCATACATGCGTGTAGATGGCATGATGGTGTAGGTGCATGTATTCCGTTCCCTCACGAAAGCGCGATCCGGGCCACTCAATTTGACCAGGCAAAGAGGAGTGGTCGAGATCGATTTTGCGATAAGAGTTTGATACCGCAAGAAGCCGCGCGCCATACTCTTTTCCTGCGCGTTTTCCAAGACGACCTAGCTTGGTCGGTCCTGGACGGTTGGTTTGGCGTGAAGATGGTAGGCTGATGTTCACGCCCATGTCTCACCGTCCCATGAAAACGTGATCTAAGCCACCCACCCGTCCGGTGAAGTTGAGTGGTCGAGATCGATTTGCAATTTGGGAAGTGTATCCACGCATGTTTGAGCGGGCGTTTTGGATTGGCCAGGCGTGATATGCCTTGGCCGACCGCATGAAGAGGTAGATGGGCCCACGGTGGTCATGCTGGTATGACCGGACCTGCTTAATCTAATCTGTGACCCTCCATTCGTGCCGGAGAAGATGGACGCGCGTGATGGCTTGAACCCTAATTTTGGCTTTCAAAGCCGCGCGACCATGCTATTTCAAGTGGACGAATGTGTTGTAACCAATCATGGTTGGTTTTGACCGATTGGTCAAGTGTGTAGGCGGTCACATGGTGATTGTGTCGACATGCTCCGGGCCCTTTGAGTCTGCATCTACACCCTCCATCTATACTGCGAAGATGGATGGTTGAGACTGTTTTGCGGCACATGTAATATGCCGCAAACCCTAATTTAGGTTTTCCGCCCATAATGCTTGGTATGGACGGTTTCTTGGCAAGCAAAGGCCAATGGTAGACCATGCGGGGTCGGCCGTGTGTATTCCATACCTGCTTGGGGGTGATGGAATTGATCTGTGGTCATCCAATCATGCTTGTGGAGTTGGATGACCGCGATCAGATCATATCTGGCAAGCTAAGGCCGTGGGTATTCCATACCATGCTTAGGGTGATGGAATTGATTGGTCATCCAATCATGCTTGTGGAGTTGGATGATCACGATCGAGATCATATCCGGAGACTCGATACGATCAAGTCCGGATGCTCAATCGGGCTAGTATAACACACCGAGAGGGCTCGGGCTAGTATAACATACCGAGAATCATCCACATACGGGTATTTCGTACATGGTTTCATTATAGTGCTTGGAGGTTCGTGTTACTCTGTATGAGTAACACTCGGTCTCATGCCACACCGATAATGATTCATTATAGTGCTTGGAGGTTCGTGTTACTCTATAAGAGTAACACTCAGTCATCATGCCACACTGATAATGAGTACAGGAAATACAAGGCTGAATTAAGTGAGGGAGTATCCAACACTTATAAATGGCTTTATCTTTTACAAGATGTCAGCGCATGATTTTTCTGGTTTTTTACAAACTCAACCTTGAACGAAAATCCACCATCAACAACTATGTTGGCTCAACAGTAGTTAACCGAAGTTAGCTATATCAACACTCTCATATCGACCTTATTCATCTTATCCACAACTAGTTAAAATGACTCAAACTAGTTATAGAGTTGTTCAATTGCTATATTCTCATAGAAGTATACAAGAACACAATAGAAGCAAAGTCGTTTTGATTCACTCGAATCAATTTATGAACATTATAGCCACGGTTTGCAAAGAATGCATTCCTTATTATATAAATGTATTAGTTCATGTCCCAACCGGTTTTAGAACTTTAACCACTCAAGTATGCAAACGTGTACGCATACTTAAGTAGCCGGACCAAGATTGGTTTTTGCCAGTATGCGAACTTGTACGCATACCTCCAATCCCAGCAGAAAATTCCAGACATAAACCTTACGCAAGTACGCGTACGGGTATGTGTACTTAGGTTTCCGGACTTCACAAACCAACATGTACGCATACGGGTATGCATACTATGGTTCCCGGACATGGATTACATATATGCAAGAACGCATAACATGTTTATAATCTAATGTTGATTAAGTGTTCTAAACTCTATTTCAATCATTGAAACTTTCTTAGAGGATGAAAATAGCCGTTTTCACACACTATTAGCATCAAAGCAATTTTCAAGTTATTGAAATAATCATAACGAAACATTCCAAGTCTACATCAAATGATTGTATCACACAAACCATGTAAGATGTTACTCGGCGATTTTCACATGATCATCTTTTGACTTTCGTCAAGAAAGATGAACTTGGTTGAAGCGAAAGTTTACCAACACATATTTTGAAAAATATGTAAGCGAGTTAAACTCAGCTCAAAATATCAAATGTGCATAGTAGAAAACTATATAGCACTGCGACTTATGTCTCAATATAGGAGATAGAGCAGAAATAGACTTTCCAAGTGATAGATGAGTTTTAGTCTCCATATACCTTTTGTTGATGAAGCTCCACAAGCTCTCCTTAGTAGTTCTTCGTCTTCAATTGATGAACTTCGTGAAGTCTAATGCTCAACTACACAATTTATCCTAGTCCGAGACATCTATATAAGTATACTAGAAATCAAGACTTATAGTTTTGATCACTAACATTGAAAAACAAGCTTGAGATAGCAACGGTTGCGAGTTCGACCGAGCAGTGCTCTAACAATATCGAAGTCATAAATTCCAAAAGTATAACAAAAAAATATATATACTAATAAGTTTGTATATTAATTGTACTTTTTTTTTATCGGTCAATAAGAAATTCATTGAAAAGGGGCACTTAAGAGGGGTACCTCAACCCAATGATTACAACAGAACAAAAAGGGGGAACCGAAAGGGGATTCAGCTACCCAAGTAAAAAACCAATAAAAATTACGGAGACCGGTAAAGGAAATCCCATAAAGAAATCAAGATATTTGTTGTAAGCCCTAACATTTTTGTGTTCGATTCGGCCCAAAAAAATGCTTGTAATTTGATATCTCTAATGAGGCTTGCCAAAGTTTCATTTTTGTTATCGAAGATTCTTGCATTTCGCTCTTTACATATGCACCACCATATAGCAACCTGGATGTTTTTCTATATTCGGCTAAGCCTTTCATCTCCCCAATTAAACTTCAAAGTCTTTATCGATGTAGTGACATAAGGGTCATAAGTCCATAGCAAATGACACCCTTCAACAAAATAATCTCATATTCTCCGGATTTTCCAACATTCATAGAACAAGTGCAAGCTAAACTCATCATCTTCCTCACAAAAACGACAAGCACTAGAGATATTCATCCCTTTTCTTAAAAGTTCATTCGCCGTCATTACCCTATCATGAGAAAGAAGCCAAGGAGATAAATTGATCTACTCACGGCTCCAAACAATATTGGTTGGATAATTCAGCTCACCTTGATTCCCGACTTCTTCAATTTCATCCTTAACCGTAATATATTGACCATGATCACTTCCAACCCATATTCGGGTATCCGTAACACCTTCTTGAATAGATTATAGAAGAAAGAAGGTTTGGTATAGATAAAACTTCACTTGAGATATTTTGTGAGTATGTCTAGACATAAATTTCCGTTTTACACCACTTTCCCTAACTTCATACATATTAGCCACGACACACTCTTTGGTATTTGAAGCTTCGAAAGCCAAAGGAAATATATCACACAATTTAGTATCACCAATCCAAACCTCTTCTCAAAATCTAGTTTTGTTTCCCTCGCCAAGTTTGAATCTTATATTTTTATTGAAATCTTCAAGCTTTTTGTAAATATACAACCACAAACTACCATATTTTGATCCTTTAGGTTGGAGAGTTTCCCAACCGGTAGGTGTTTCACCAAATTTCTCGACCATAATATTCCTCCACAAAGCATCTTTCTCTAAACCAAATCGCCATCACCATTTTCTTAGCAAAGCCAAATTCACTTGCTTAGTCCTTCTAACACCTAGACCACCTTTTTATTTTGGTTTAGAGACCATTATCCACTTGACATTATGAACTCTTTTCTTGGTTTAGAGAACCATTGTCCACTAACTGTACTGGTAGCTTTTAGCCTTTTAGGGGCTAAAGTCCTAAGCTCTACGTCCTTGATTCCTAAATCATATTTCTGGTAGGCGGATCGTTGTTTTCCACGCATTTATGTCCAAGGATGGCTCTTTGGGCACAGTACATTGTATTAAGTCTCTTTTCGCTACTTCTTCTCATTCTTTATCTCGTAATCTACAGGGTATAATAGTTGTCAGTCTTGGCCGACGTTTTCCTCTATTCGTGTTTACCACACAGGTTATGATCCCAGCGTGCACTGATTGTTTTTTGGGGCCTCCGTTGGAGATGTCCGAACCATCTCAGTTGAATAAGTTTCTCCTCGATCAGCGCCACTCCAAGTCTTGTGTTGTCTTTTGCGCTTTTATGAGAATTTAGAATATTCATTTGAGATTTAGGGAATTCAAATTCAAACAAAGCGAAGAAAAAAAGGTTCCACCCATTTGCCACCCACACTTTTCCTATTTCCCACCCTCATTAATTGCCACACCTACTTTTCCTATTTGCCACACATATAATTTCTCATATATCCTAAATACTACTCCTTTGGCTTTTGGTTTACACCCAACAATAAAACAACCCAATAACTAAATTTTTAAAGAACCCTAAATTGCAGATTAATCTCCCATGGACACCTTCTTCTAATCCATCTCTCTCATAGATCACCATCTTCACTCATATCTTGTTAATATTTTTCTTGTAATTGATCTTATATCAAAAAGATGGTTCCAAAAAATTAACGAATGTTTTGACAAAACCAAAATCCAAAATCTAAAAGGAGGTAAATTAAATTTTTGATTATGTGATTGCATATAAAAATCATGTTTAAATCTGATTTTGGTTTTACTTGTGATATAAAACAAGTAATATATTCCCTGTACGACCCTTTCCTCCACCGTTTTGAGGTATTGCTTCGGATGGAGAAGTGTGAATCAAGAAATAAAGATGGTTTACTTCCTTGGTACCAGTAGAACCACCGATTTCTTTCATTATTACTTTCGGATTAGTTGGTCTGGTATAGATTGAAAAAAATTTAAGAAGGTGGTGGTGGCCACTAGCCAACTGCGTCTTCTTCTCCAAGGATAAATCACTGTGCTAATTCAACCGTGTTAATCATTTGTTACTTCAACACAGTAGTGTACTAATTAAAAATGTTTTCAGTCTAGGATTAATACTATCTTTTTTGATGGAAACAGAGATTAGGGAAGAAGATAAATTAGATGGCAAATAGAAAAAATTAGAATTGAAAAATACAATCACTTTAAAAATTCATGAAGGTGGCAAATAGGAAAAGTTATGGTTGCAAATAGGTGGAACAAAAAAAAAATCAGTTTTTTGATGAAAGAATTTGTATTTTTAATCCTGGCGAGATTGGGGTATACTCAAACTAATTGGGGTATACCCAATAAGACAAAATCTGGTCATTATGAAGTAAAACCAAGCCACCCCTTAACCTTATTTTTTTTAAATGGCTAATATGCCCTTGGGTAATTAACACTAAAATTCTGATTAGGTTAATTAATTGAGTTTAGATTAAAATTTTCAAATTATGAATTCAGTAGATTAACCTTTTGATCCGTCTTATGAGTTCGATTTCGATCCAAAAATTTTGGTTTTGAAAATGCATAAGCCGGCAAGGTCGTGGTTTGAATAAGCTTCCGACCACACATACGCCGGAATGTTAAACTTTGAATAAGCTGCCGACCTCTATTCCTCCGGCGGTGTCAACTTTGAATAAGCTGCCGACCATATATCCGCCGGAATGGTCCTCGGATGAAGAACACGCCGACTATCTTGAGCAGAAATCTTTCGGTCGGCATGTAAATATTTCTTACCCTTCCGGCTATATTAATCTCGGCATGCAAAAAAAAAATACACCTTGCCGGCTGACATAATATAGAAGATGTAATTTGCTTTATTCATTTAATTTTGGTTACTACATTGATTGAAACATAAAACCTAATCCTTGTCGACGGAAAAACGAATGCACTTAGCATGTGCATCAAGCCTTTGAACCCCTAGGCGACCCTAGTGGACGAGTTATAGTCTCGTGAGGGTTTACATAGAGGTCTACCCACAAAACCTACACTAAAACTTCTAAAGCCATCAATCTTCCTCCTCCGAAGACGATACACCCTCCATCATCTCAGGGGCATACTCCGGGATTTTGGATTCCATGAATTGATAGCTTGCATCGAATGCGAATGCTTCCCCCTTTTCCTCCAAGTAGCGCGCTTTGGCGACTTGGTGCTACAAAAACAAAACACAAACTTACTTTGTTAGTGCGGTTTAAGTTGGAAGATCAAACAACATGGATCACATAAAATAAACCAAAAAAATACTTACAAATTGTTCAATGGACAAGTTAAAGTGGGGAGCGTTGAAAATCGGTTTTTGGATAGCTAAATATGCAAGTATCGCATTTTCAATGACTATGTGCCTATCGTGCACTTGTTGAACACTTCTTGAGTTAGGATTCCCACACTCTTGGCTAAAAGTGTTGTGAACCCTAGCCCAAAAGGTTGTGGAATCCACCCTTACGGAGGACTGCCTTCGAACTCTAGTCTCCGCATACCAAGCTTTGGTGATTGCCAAATCTTCATTAGAATCAAATGAAGCCATTTCTTGTGTGTAGAGAGCTATTGGGTGAGTTAGATGGAGTGTGTGATGATATGAGCTTTGGAGAGTATATGCAAATAGTTGTGTGTTGTTTTGTGGAGATAAGTAGTGCATTTATAGGATGGTGCCCAAATTTGGCCGTTATAGTGCCCAAGTACAAGTCAATCAATGCAATTGTACTTGCCAAAAATTTGAATTTTGAATACGCCGGCATGGTCGTAAATTTGCTACAATGCCGGGGTCGCAAAACGGCCGGAAATGTATGGGTTCATTAGCATGTCGGCCAAGATACCGCCGGCATTTTATTGTTTTGCTTCCCTCCCGACCTTACATGATTTTAGGCATCAGAAGAATGGATTTTTTTCAATATATGGCCGGCAGGGTCTCTATTTTCGTACACTTCCGGCTACAAACACGCCGGCTTGGTAGGAATGGTATTACCTTGCCGGCCCTGGTAACTACACATTTTTTTGTTGACAGGGCCGGCAGTCTGACATTTCACAACCTTGCCGGCCCTGGTAACTACACATTTTTGTTGACAGGGCCGGCAGTCTGGCATTTCACAACCTTGCCGGCCCTGGGACAGCCGACAAGGTAGCTTAAAAAAAGTATGCCGGCAAATATATTGACACTTTATAAACAAACCATTCATTCATCCAACATTTTTTGTCCAAAATACGAAACATGTCCCATAAACCGTAAAAAAACATTTGTCCACACCATTAACTTAAACATTTGTCCACCACAACATAAAGAAATGAACTAGGAAAGAATTCATTGGCCACGACCACGGCCCCGTTTAGGAACACTACCTTCACCACCACGGCCACTGATGCTACCTTCACCACCACGACCACTGCTGCTACCTTCACCACCAGGAGCACTACGAGTCCTCTTTTTATCAGCCTTTGTCTTGGCTTGTGCATCCTTAATAGCTTTTTCTTCCGCCTTTACTTGAGCTTGAAGTTGCTTGAACAATAGATGGGCATCCTCATTGTCAACATTGCAAGCATAGTCAATGTGCTTGCTTTGCACATGTTCTCCTCTATCTTTCGCGCAACATAACACCCTCACAAAGGTCTTCAACGATCCTTCTATATTCAATTAAACAATAAACAATTAATAGAATGATTCGGAGAATGCAATCAATCTTAAAATAGTAAGAGCAACTCTAAAATACTTACAAATATCTTAAGCATTGTTGTTGGGTCTTTCGATTCCATCTTCTTCTTACGAGCCGCTTCTTCGCAGTCATTGGCCTAATCACGGTAGGGACGAGCCCAACCCAAGTACCACGCCATGTATTTCTCAGTAGCTTCATGACCGGTGGTCACCTCGTCCAAAAGACTCACATCGATGTTACGGCCCCGTCTATTGTCCCAATGTTCTTAAGTTGGCGCTGGATCGTAAGAGACGTTAATAGTTTTTTGGGAGGTGGTGCAGTTATCCCGGTTCACGGTAAAGAACAATTCTTCATCGAAATGAGGTTCTTCTTGGACGTAACCCAATTGTCGCATTACCCGATGTGGATCGTACATTGAAAATCCTTCAAACACAGTCATCAAGGGTCCATAGTATAATGCAACAACTTCATTTCTCCTTGGGATTAAACCTTGATTTCTATCCTCCCGATACGGATCAAATATCACCTCTTCCGCAGTCAAATTGTCGATGGCGGCTCGGAGTTTCATAAGATTTTGCGGAATTTCCTTATCCTGAGTACCCTTAAAATTGTACCTTTGAGCTCTTGGCAAATGTAACGGAACACTGTTATCCACTTTGACGTAAGAGTTGTCTTTGAACAAAGAAGGAAAGCGTTCATATATCCAAACCTATGCAAAAAGAAAAAAAAAGTTTAGTAAGAACCCTGATCTTTCGAGATTTGCAAATATAAATGTTTTAAACAATAAAATTACCTGGAAGAGACATGTGTTTCCGTTAACTTGCTTAGTGAGTGCCCTAGAAGATTTTGTCAACTCATTATTCAAGAAGGCAACCACCGCAGTACCCCTAGAATACCCACGCATCTCATGTAAGGGATCCAATAGTTGCAAGTAATCGGCCTCGACTTGGTTTCCCGAATCGTCGGGAAGATACATCTGCCTGTGGTGTATAGCAAATAAGCGGCCGCGGTAGCATTGATTCGCACCGGGTGCACCATTCCTTCACTATCAAGGATTTCCCGAGTCTTCCATAGTTTGTCCCTCAACTTCTTCACATTAAACTTCTTAATTAGTCGACCATCCTTCTTGTCAAGAACATCATCCGTCCGAACTCGACTCCAACCGAATAATTTCTTGCTCAATTCGTAAATCTTCTCGAAAGAAATGGCATTATCGAATCCCTCGGTGACTCGCTTCCATCAACCTCGAGGCCTAGAATTTGTTGAGCATCATCGGGAGTTATCGCCATCTCACCGAATGGGAATAACAGAGTATCGGTCTCTCCATAGAACCGCTCACAAAATGCAGAGATGGTAACTTTATCATGATTAATATTCGAACTCTCCACCGCAGGCAACAACCCGGAGTTCCTCACAATCACTTTCACCTCCTCACATTCCAAGTCAAGATTCCAAGTATGCATCACTGAACACGAAGCTTGGCGCCTCATGAGACGGATGGCATGCTTGTGATCCTAAATACCAAAAAAAAGAAAATGAAAAGAAATACAAACACTTGATGCAAATTTAATTAAGATAGTTACACACTTGAATAAATAACAAAGACGGATTAAGATTACTTACGATAGTATGATGGACCGTACATGCCCATGAGTGTTTGTATCCAAAAAGAACAACTCCACCATCTGCTGGGGTCCCTTTTGGAGGCTCACCTTCTTTCAGTGCAACCATCAAGTGTTTGGGAGGCATGTGAGAATCAGCCGGTTTGGTGATCACCCTCTTCCTCGTTCGGTTGAAGTTGAAGCCGAAGCTTCGGTGGCTTGAACAACGGCTAGAGTTTGTTCTCCTTCTCCATCTCCATCTCCTTCTTCTTCTTGTTCCTCTTCCTCTTCAACAATTTCATCTTCGATGATATTCTTACCTTTATCTCCATTACCATCATCATCATCACCATCATCATTACCTCCTCCAGCCTCATGCATGTCTTGATCACCACAATCATCATCATCATCATTGTTACCTCCTCCAGCAGCCGGATTGGTTTCATCAACATCATCATCATCACCTCTTCTACCAGATGGAATTGATTGATCTTCATCCGGAGTCTCGTCTGAATCATTGGGTTCGAGATAGTGGTTCTAAGACCTTTGTCGTTAGGGCACAACATACACCCCTCGATGTTTTGAAGACAATAGTTTATCACCAACACGAGGAGGGTTTGAAGGAGGACTAAGAGCTGCTTTCAGAGCTGCTTTCTTCTTTGCCATTCGCAATCTGAACAAGAACAATTCAGAAAATAAACATTACAGGCCGGCAGGTTATATATATTCAACAAATCCGGCGGAACAATAGCCGGTAAGGTCGACCAAAAGATGAGTGCCGGCTAAACAACGCCGGCATTGTATCATCAAAATAGTCTTCCGGCGCACAAAAAAAACAAGAAATTTTCACTATACAGGTCGGCAAGGTCCATTACACATACATTTCCGACTGACAAACCGCTGGCATGTTTTTATATAACTACCCTTCCGGGTTTAAAAACTCTAGGCATCAGGAAACATTCAACAGAAGTAGCCGGAAGGGTAAAAAACAACAACTTGCCGGCTTCATTAAAAGATAACAGACGCCGGCAATGTATACGGTTGAATAACCTGCCGCCCCACCGCTAGTAGCGATTCATGAAACTATACTTAGCGGCAAGTTCTTCAACCTTATACCCTTCCTACCAAACCCTAACTATGAAATCCCTAAAGGTCGATAACCAAAAACATTGCCGGCGCCAGTAACTACCAATTCACAAATTCGATTTTTCTGACCTAATTTGACATGCAAACATGAAATTGAAGTACTAGAGTGAGTTTAAGTGTTCCCTTACTTTCTTAAGCGCACCATTTCACGTGTTTCAAATGGGTTCAATTCCTTCTTCTTCAACCGTTTTTCTCTTCACTTTCTTAGCAACCAAATTTGCAATTCCAGGGTTATACTCATTGGGTTTTCGATTAGATTGTTTCATACGAGTTGCCTCCTTCCGTGGTGGATCCATTGATGAAGATTAATCGGAGTTTTCGAATCGACGATTTAAACAAATTGATCGACGAGTTTTGGTGGTGGTGGGGTGATGGAGCCGGTAAGGTAAGGTTGTGGAGGAGAAGAAGAAGAGAAGAAGATGTAATGAAGAAAGAAAACTGATTTTGGTAGTAATTAGAGTTATAATGAGAAAGGGTAATTTTGTAACTTTACCCATTGACCTCCCCCTTTGCCCTTAAAAAAGAGTCCCTATAAAATTGGGTATACCCCAATTAGTTTGAGTATACCCCAATCTCGCCAGGTTTTTAATACCCAACGAGTATCTGGGATCAATAAGTATCCAGATTCCAATTTTGTTTACCATTTCAGTTCCAATAATTTAAGAACACCGGTTTCATAATTTCATTTCCCAATTCCTGTGGCACCCGAGCAAAACCAAGCCGGTTGACGCCCATAAATATCACTGATCAGATTGAAACGTGGATGTAGAGTCAAATTCTCGGTGTTCACTTCACCGATGGTATTTTGTGTCCCAAAGGCTATGGCAATTCTATCTAGGCTTACAAAACTTTGGTTAATGATGTTTGTCTGGCTACGTGTGGTGTGGGTCTTGGTGTGAAGTTTCATCAGACTAGATCTTCTTAATGATTAAGCCTTATTTGTTGACCCAAAATTAACAAGCTAATTAAAAAATAAGTCAACCAATGAGAAAATACATGTATCACAACATACGTGCACAGCTCTACTACAACGTGAACACTACTACAAACTAAAGTGCACACTTGTTCCGAGTTAGGAAATTCATTTTTCCCATTCACAAAGTCTCTATAAAAATGCAATGACATCAAATTCTTCAGTACAAACATTTTTTATCCAAGTTGATTAGCTAGTCCGATCCAAATCGTACAAGGCTTGTTATAATCATGAAAATCATCAACATACTACTTTTGGTGCTAAGTACATCTCTAACACTTGTATCTGCAAATTATAACTATGGCGATGCATTGGATAAAAGTTTATTGTTTTTTGAAGCACAACGATCCGGTAAACTTCCTGCGAACCAACGTGTAAAATGGCGTGGCGATTCCGGTCTTAGAGATGGATTTCAACAAGGAGTGAACTTGGTAGGAGGATATTATGATGCTGGTGATCATGTTAAGTTTGGGTTACCCATGGCATTCGCTGTCACAATGATTTCATGGGGAGCTATTGATTTTGTAGATGGGATCAAATCTAGTAATCAATTAGGACACACTCTGGAAGCTATCAAATGGGGTACTGATTACTTTCTTAAAGCTCATACTCAAGCTAATGTTCTTTGGGGTCAGGTAAATAAATTCTTTGGCAAACCAAATTTTACATTTATTGTTCTACCATAGTGCTCATGCATATGGGCTCGTGTAAAAGTATTCATAAAAATTATGGTGAAAATATAAATTCAGGTTGGAGATGGTAATTCTGATCATTATTGTTGGGAACGAGCTGAAGATATGTCAACTTCGCGAACTGCGTACAAGATTGATGCGGGACAGCCCGGGTCAGACTTGGCAGGAGAGACAGCAGCTGCTTTTGCTGCGGCTTCTATAGCTTTCAAGCATTACGATTCTGCATATTCTAGTCTACTCTTGCATCATGCAAAACAAGTAAGAATAATCTTTAGTTGTCCTTTGATTATCGCTTACACAATTCGTATTGAACAATAGAAGTAGACCAAATTAACATTTTTGTTTTCCTTGTGTCATTGCAGCTTTTCACATTTGCTGATCGGTTTCGTGGTCCATACGATAATTCAATTCAAAATGCCAAAAACTTCTACGCTTCTGCATCTGGTTATTCGGTATGACACTAGACTTGCATCTATTTTTTCCTAATTTTTGTGGTTCTTAAGTATTTGACTTCTCTAAATTTAATCATTTTGGTATGAATAGGATGAACTTTTATGGGCTGCTACTTGGCTTTACCAAGCCACGGGGGAAGACTACTATTTGGCATATGTTGTGAATAACGGTGCCTTTTTGGGAGGAACTGGTTGGGCTGTTGGTGAATTCTCATGGGATAACAAATATGCTGGTGTGCAAATTCTCCTCACTAAGGTATATTGCTACAATTTTTGATATTTTGCCAAGAAAAAAGATTTGTATGGGAGTATATTCTTAATTGGATTTAACTGTGGCTAAGAATACTGAAAAATGAATTGCAGGTTCTCTTAGAAGGAAAGGGTGGAAAATACACTTCCACTTTACAGCAATATCAAGCTAAAGCGCAGTATTTTGCTTGTTCCTGCATGCAAAAGAACAGTGGCTACAACGTGCCTCGGACTCCTGGTATGTTGTCCATAGTAATGTTGATATTGAGTAAGTTTGTGATAAATGGAAGGTACTCATCTTTGATTCTTGATTGAATTTTCATATTTCGTTCTTCTCCGTGTCGGTTTAATAGGTGGATTATTATACATCCGGCAATGGAATAACTTGCAGTACGTCTCATCCGCTTCATTTCTTCTCGCCGCCTATTCCGACTATCTCTCAGCCCATAACACTGCCCTCAAGTGCCCTGATGGTCAAATTCAACCTGAAGCTGTTCTCCAGTTCGCCAGATCACAGGTAACAAATTGGATAAAAACTAGCACTTCATTTTAACAATAAGGAAGTTCCAAGTGACTAAATATGTTGATCTTGTTTGCTGAAATCCTTTCAGGCTGATTACATTCTAGGGAAGAATCCAAAATCGATGAGTTATTTAGTCGGGTATGGATCCAATTACCCACGGTATGTTCACCACAGAGGAGCTTCAATTCCATCTATGTCAGTTCATCGTTCTACTGTGGGATGCGCTGGTGGTTACGAGGACTGGTACCATCGCAACTCCGCAGACCCTAATGTTATTTATGGAGCACTTGTTGGAGGTCCAGATAAGTATGATCAATACACCAACGAACGTGACGACTATGAACAATCTGAACCTACCATTTCTGGCACTGCTCCTCTTATTGGTCTCTTCGCCAAATTGCAAGGACATGGCAGACCAGGTATACACCACAAATTTGAACAGATCCATACCTTTATTTTGTTCAAATTGTTTTCAATGCCCTTCATCACATTGTATGATTCTAATGAATTTTCTTGTTATCATGGACTTTACAGCCCCCTCATATCAAAAACCAGTACCTGTAGTTAGTTACGGACCTTACGGTCAAGGGTCAACTTATCAGAAACCAACTCCTGCAGTCAGACATCCATATGTATCACCCCAACAAACATCAAGTGCGTATCAACTTCCACTGTTCTTTCTGTGGTTTCGCGGTATCCTTTTTCATGAGACATTGTATAACAATCTTATGTTTTTTTGTTTGCAGAGGTACCAGTAGTGTTCACTCATTCAATAACCGGCTCATGGAAAGTAGGAACAAAGGCATTCTACCGTCACCAGGTGGTGATCAAGAACACATCTAAGAAGCACATAACATATCTGAAAATGGGGATTGAAAACCTATCAGGAGAACTCTGGGGACTTGCAAAAACATATCGGGAAAACATTTATGAGCTCCCAGCATGGCTCAAGGGGTTGAAACCTGGTTCTCAACATAGTTTCGTATATATTCAAGGTGGCCCTCAGGCTAAAGTTAGGATTTTGAATTACCGTTAAAAACATGTCTTGTGACTGCTTAATTTTACTTTTTCTTTTCCTCGTCCCTTACTGTTTTTGGTATGGTGAGAGTTGAGAGGGAATAGGATTTTTGAGTCTCTGATACACAAGTGTGGATTCTAGTGTTTCATATTAACCTGTCAAATGTAAGATTATAAACCAAGGCCTAATGAAAGAGCCTTTTTGAGAATTTCATAGTTACTGCACAAATCTCTTCTCTTTGAGAATTTCATAGTTACTGCACAAATCTCTTCTCCTAAATCTACTTGTGCTCACGGACCAGAAGAATTGGGGTGTTCTACTAAAATGTCCGCCGCAAAATTCAAAATCAGCAATACTCGAGCTAAAAGAATCTATACCGTGAAGAGTAGAAGAGGCATAACATCACAGTGCAGAACACCCGGGGGGGGGCACAACTCCCAGAATAGCAGGATTCTAAAAAGTCAGATATAGGCCTGTGGCCACAAGCATAGAAGTTCCACAAGCTAATTGTACTGTATAGCCTAACCTACACAGTTTTTTGAAAATTCAATCATACCTAGAGGAGAAGCTTAAAACAAACATTTAGCTAAAGGAAATAGGAACAACTGCGTACAAGATATGAGACCAGACAATGGTGTTGATTACTAGATATAGATCATTACAACTCTTGCTGAAAATCACACATTATGAAATCCCATTCATACTTTTTTACTACTTGAGAGAATTAAGTTCAAACTACTAAAATCTAACATACAGAAACCATCAGATTCCCCCTATAGAAACTTCAATCCAACAATAAAACAGTAAAAACAAAAATATAATAAGATTATATGGTCATAGTTTTATGAACAGGAGGCATCCCAAATCCAAAACTCCTCACTGTTTCTCCCCCTTCAGCTTTAATCCTCAAAGGTGGTTTTCTTTCCTGCAATTAAAAAGAGATTTTACATTAGAACGAGAAAAATGAAAGATGTTAAACTACATTATTTAGAGAAGACAAACTAACCTGAGTAGGGAGTTGCTCCACGTCCTCCTCTAGCACCACCACCAAAACCTCCCCTGCCACCAGAAGATCTACCTCCGTCCCTACCACCTCTTCCTCCACTAAATCTTCCTCCTCTGCCACCTCCACTAAATCTTCCTCTGCCACCACCACCAAAACTTCCTCTACTGCCACGACCACCAGAGGCACCATCACGGTCTCTTGGTCTGGCTTCTTCAACCGTCAAGGAGGAATCGCCAAATTCAGCTCCATTCATCTCAAGAGCCTTGTTGAAAGCTTGGGCATCAGAAAACTCGATGTAGGCAATCCTGCAAAATACAACAGGCAGCAAGCATCATTATTATGACAAGTAACCTTTAAGAAAATAATGTTCAGAAAGCGCAGCAAGTAAATGCAAACAAGCAATAATTTCATAGGTGTTACACCAGATAGAAAATTTACTAACCCCTTGGCAGCACCAGTGTCGTAATCTTTAGGAATAGACACCCTTGAGATATTCCCGCAAGTACCGAAATGCTCTTCCAGGGAGCTCTGGATCTGTTAGTAGGGGAAATCAATATAATTACAAAACTGGCATAGAAAAAAACTAATGTGGATACACGAACTGATTATACCTGGTCAATTCCATTAGATGTATCAAAACCTCTAATATATATGGTCTGTCCCTCCGGTTTCTGATATCCACTGGAAATTTGACAACCACCAAATTATTAGCAAAGGCATTCACCCCCAAAAGAACTAGAAATCCAGAAGTCATTGTTTAGAATATGGAAAGTAAGTTGCAGTACCCACTCTGAGGGGTAAAAGCACCCCTGTCACCCCTGTCACCTCTTTCACGAGCAAAATCAAGCTTGACAGGACGTCCACACAATTCCTTACCATTCAACTTCACTGCCTGCGAGATTAAATTGTCAATTACCATTCTAAAGAACAAAAGGGTTTTTAACAGGTCATGAGTAGCATAAGCTGGGAAAGTTACCTTCTGTGCACCTTCTTCTGTTTCAAACTCAATATGGCCGAATCCTTTGAACCTTCCGTCCTCGTCTGAGGAGAAACGGATATCAGCAATTGGCCCACATTGTTTAAAGAACTCAACCCTACACAAAGACAGGAGAGGTGTTGAGACGATGACATTTATCAAAGGTCAGAAAGATTGAAATTTCTCTTTAACAAATATACTCACACATCAGGTTTATCAATAGAAAATGTGAGATTCCCAGCAAAAAGTGTCTTTGATCCTCCTCCAGTGCTTTGAGCCTTAGGAGTTGCAGGGGTCTTAGGCTACAATATGAAACAGGCAGATGAGTGATTGAAGAAAGAGCTGGAAAAAAACACTAAAATTAGAAAATTATAATTTCCATGAGCAAAAGAAAAGATCATTACTGCTTTAGCAGGTGTTGCTTCAGCCTCTTCCATTTCTTCATCAGAGTCTTTGCTGGCCTACAATTTTACCAAGTAATCAATCAGCATATGGACAGAATGTAATCCAGTGTGCATTAACACTTGCAATTCAGGCAAGGAAATCAACATATGTTTTGTACCTCTTTCTTAGGGGTCTTTGCAGGCTTTTCATCTTCACTCTCATCGCTCGAGTCCTCAGATTCAGAACTACTGTCTTTGGAAGCAGGTGCCTGGTATATAGAATCAACGGTGGAATGAATAAACATCAAACCTAAAGAGTATAATGAGTATAATCATATTGTAAATTGTTAATCAGAGCTTTGTTTGAGAGATACCTTTTTCACAGCAGCAGGTTTAGCAGGTTCTTCATCAGAACTTTCATCAGAGCTATCATCAGAGCTACTTTCCTTTTTGGCAGCAGGTTTTGCAGCAGGCTTTGCAGCTGGTTTAGCTTCCTGAAGGAATGAGCAGTGGAAATAGAATTCAGGAAAATATTATGGGACACGAGATAGAAATGATGATACACATCCAGGCCCTTATCAATGCATGTTAAGAGGAGTAATCCAAACTATCTAAACTGTCAAACCAGAAGTTGGGATCAACAACATAGAACAACAAATAAAAATCTTCTTAAGCAAATAAAAATCATACGCAACATAGAACAACAACATCTACAACATGCTCTGGCTATTTTTACCTCTTCATCGGATGAATCATCTGAACTGTCATCACTGGATTCTACCTTCTTTGCTGCTGCTGCAGGAGCAGCAGGTTTCTTTGCACCAGGTTTCTGTTGCATCAGTGGATTTTTTTATCAATAAATCAACCAACGCCATAAAACCAATAAGAAAAATCAAACAAGACAAACCTCATCCTCGGAGTCACTCTCATCAGAGCTATCATCACTGGACTCTTCTTTCTTTTTGGCTGCTGCTGGTGCAGGGGCTTTCTTTGCTGGGACTACCTTGGCAGGAGGTTCCTACAATAGAAAGAAACACAAGTGAGTAAAACTGGTGGGGCAAATTGAACATGTAAGCACAATAAAAGAGTACTGTTGAACAACCAAAACCAACAAAATAGAAGAAACCTAAACAATCAAAAGAAAATTACAGTAGTTAAAACAATGCATGTCTCATTGATATGAACAACAGCATATAATTATGGTTCCACACAAAAAGTGAAATTATAAATTACACATGGCTAAAGAAAACTCACATCCTCAGAGCTTGAATCATCAGAATCATCATCACTACTTGATTCCTCTTTCTTCTTCACATTTCCGTTCTTAACAGGAGCAGCTGCAGCCTTTTTAGTTGGAACAGCAGCCTTGGGTTTAACTTCCTAAAATACCCAACTTTTGTTACACATAAAATCTTTTAAATGCAAAAGAAACCAACAACAAAAAAAAGATCCAAGTACTCACTTCCTCAGAATCAGAATCACTCTCAGAATCTGATTCAGAGCTGCTAGATTCAGGTTTTGCTTTCTTAGCTGGTACTTGTTTAGTCAAAGGAACCACAGGTTCCTGAAATAACAAATTGAATAACATGTAAGACCAAATAAAACTAAACATACACTATAACAACAAAATAAAAAAGTCATAATGAAAAACCCAATTTTCCATTGTTGGGTTTCTCAAATATATATTAGATATAGAATCTCTACAAAATCTCTACAAGAGACTGACCTATAACAGAGACTTTTCTGATAAAATTACTTCATGGGTTTAAATAACAGTGAAGTGCTTAAAAATAAAAACAAATCTTACATCATCGGAAGATGATTCTTCTTCACTGCTGCTAGATTCCTCTTTCTTCTTCTTAGGAACCACCTTCTCAACAACCTTTTGCTTCTTAAGGTTCACCTTCTTCTCGATTTCAGTCTCAGCATCTCTTTTGCTACCTATAAAAACCCAAACAAAAAAAATAATGTTAGTCAAACCACCAACAAAAATCATAAAAAGGGAAAATAAACAAATAAAAACCATAAGAACATGATAAAAAAAACAAACCTTTCTTTCCTGATTTAGCAACGGCAACCTAAATCAACAAACAAACAGAAAAAAAAAATCATCAAAACCAGTAGAAGAAAACACACCAACACTAGATACATCAACAGAAGAGGAGGAACAAGGAGAGGAACATACATCTTTACCAGCCATTACGACTAAGGATCTATGAACAGAGAAGAGAAAAGAGGTAACAAAGAAGTGAAGGCTGCGAAAAACCCTAAAACTGCTAGGGTTTAAGGTGAAAGAGAGAGACTGAGAAGTGATTGCTGCAACTTGTTTTATATACGGCGATGAGTGAGTCTTTTAGGGTTGAGATTTTTGAGATATTTTGGGGGAAGAAACGGCGACACATGTGTTGTTTTATTTTTTACGTGTTTTGATCCACGCCGTTTATTGATAAGATCTAAGAGTGGAGATTATGGGACTAAACGGCCCGTCTCAGCTAGGTTAAAAACTTGAAAGGAGGAGTCTCGCACTGGCTTAGGATTTTGGACCACCATCATTTGACCGTGGACAAGAGACATAAACATGTTCCAAAAATAAAAAAAAGGCATAAACAAGTGCTTACCCGTGTAACTTGCAATAATAAAAACATGATTGCTAAAGACGTAATACTGCAGGAATTAACATGGAAGGTAGTGTTAGCTTGCCCCCCTTGTGACACAATCTTAGCCCCCTCCCGCCGTTTCGGCTCCCTTGGCTAGGTTACCCATGAGGCTCATGTGGTAGGTTAGCGTTGGCGTAGACAACACCCGAACTCACTGTTCAATTAATGTAGTAGTATGTCGTTGGAGCTTAGCTTGTTAGGCTTCCAACTAGTTTCATGTAATAATCCTTATCCAATAATCTAAAGACGGTAGATTTATTTTTTTCTTTTAGAGCAACTCCAGTGGCGCGACTATTACCAAAGATCAAAGACCAAAAAAAAAGACCAAATTTTAGTTTGGTCCTTATCCAATAATCTAAAGCGAGTTTATTTTTTCTTTTAGAGCAACTCCATGGCGCGACTATTACCAAAGATCAAAGACCAAAAAAAAAGACCAAATTTTAGTCCGCTGACTAAAAATTTGGTGGGGCGGAACATATAAGTTCGCTTTGGTGTGGGGCGAACATTTTATCCCCGCCCGACTAAAAAAAAAAAAAAAAAAAAAAAAAAAGGCGAACATATAATGTCCGCTTTGGTGTGGGATCACATATAATGTTCGCCCCACACCAGGATCACATATAATGTTCGCTTGAACAAAAAAAAAAAAAAAAAATGTGGGGCGAACATTTTACCCCGCTTGGTGTGGGCGTAAACTATATCCCCGCGGGTGTGGGCGTAAACTTTAAGTTCGCTGGGTTTTGGGCGAACATTATATGCACGCTCGACTATATTTGGGTTTAGTCTTTGGTCCCCGACCAAATATAATCGCCCACTGTTCATTTAGTCTGGTATTTGGTCGATGGTCCGTCCCGCTACGCCTGGTTCTGAGACCAAAAAAATGGGTATAGTCGCCCACTGCAGTTGCTCTTATATAAGCAACTAACAGTGAATTACATAAGATCCGCCTCATGGTCCTTACATAGAGAGGACATGAGCCAAATAGGGGTACAGACCAAGCCATATGGCTGACAGTAGTTTTAGCCCATTGAGCTAAATCATGAGCAACTCCGTTTGCAAAACGGTTAGCAAATACAAAGGATATAAACATAAACTTAGAAATTAAGGTTTTAATATCATGTAACAGACAATGAGTTCTCTAATCTCCCGTGAAGGTCTTCTTGTTAATTTGTTCCAAAATAGCTCAAGTATCACTCAACAATGATTCGATCAAGTCTCTTCTCCAAAGCAACCATCAAAGCATTTCTAATTGCTCGAGTCTCTGCTTCTTCTGCAGAAAAACATACTAAATAAGTTGACTGAGCATAAACCAATTTATGGTTTGAATCTCTAAAAATGAAACCAATTCCCCCATTTGGAGAATTTGGGTTCCAAGCACCATCGATATTTATCTTGGTCCAATCCTTAGGTGGAACCAGCCAAGGTGAAGCTAAAGACGGTAGATGGTACCAGTTTTAACTAGGAAAATTAATCCATACAAAATAAAATAATTTAGTCACTCGATCTCTGGATTGGCACTCATCTTTGTAATATCGACACTCATCTTTAGCAATCATGAATAAAAATGATTAAATATCACTGCCACTTGATTTACAAACAACCTAGTTTATAAAACGATCGTGGGAAGCATTTTTAAGGTCGTTTTTAAATTGCAAAATCAAGATTTTTTTGCCACACATCTCATTTCTTGTAATGAACTTTTTTTCTTCTTTGTAGATTTTGGATCATACCAGGGACAATTGATAATTTTGGAAAATTTAATAGTTTTACATATCCTTACCTTCCTTTATGTTTTGTATAATTCTCACTCGAACCTTATATTTATGGAGAAAAATGAATTTTGAGGAATCATATCTTGGCAACCCACCCATCCTAATTTCGAAAAATCGTATTAGAAAAATTGATAACTAGGCTTAAGGGATAAAGAGGTAACTTTCTATTTTAGGCGGGATGGTTTATTCTGAAATTACAAGGGTACGAAGTACACCACAATATTTGGTTTACTTGTTGAGAAGTGTTCTATGAGATGAGTCAACTCAGCCAAATAATTTCTTCATTATCTAAATTTTTTTTCTTTTAGATCTTTGGAAATCTTACGCTCGCAATATTTATTTTGAATCATTAAATGAATGGTTTTACTTCGTTTTTGAATCTTTTTAAATTTTTTTCTTCCTTAAAAAATATAGATTGATATTTCATTTTAATGTTTAACTAAATTTTATTTGTCTCCTCGATTTCGTTTCATGTATGTTTAATCATATAATTGTGTTTTCCTTCATTATTGTTGTAGTCATATTGCTTCCATTGGAGAATATATGGCTTCTATTCAGGTATCGAAGCATTTGCAAGTTGTTTAAATCAGTCATGGTTAGTGGTTTACATAATCAGTTTGATCAGAAAATGTTTCAAACGACTCAGATTGGAGGAATCATAAAATTCAAATTTTGACGGTTACAAAGATGGAGACTTTTTCTCTCTTCTTTTCCATACGGCAAGTACAAAACCTCAAACTCCTTTTTTAAACCTAATAATTTAGAAGGAAATCTCTCGGTAAATAACCAAATAAGGAATGTATGTTATAATTATAGAGCTAAAATAGTGAGTCCATGACACTGAGTGAGTTTAGGAAGGTAACGACGTCGTGGCCGTGATGAGTGCCAAATATTGCATATTTACACACCTTTTTATTGGCATTTAACCCATCTTTTGTGCTCAGAAATCAGATATTATCCCAGTTTCTGTATTTTCTTTGTTTTCAAGAATAAATATTTGTACTAATTAATTTTGTATTTTTAGGTAATAAATAAAGTTCGGAGAAATTGAGGAGCCAAAAGAGCAGAAAATTGGAGGCAAGCGTCTATGGAGCAGAAAGCCAAAGCCCGCGCGCGCATCAGTTGCAACCCAACAAGTAGCAACCCATTTACAAGACATGGGCTTGAGCAGTCCAAGACCCGGCCCACGACCCGGATCCAAGCCCGTCCCTTCTGAGCCGTTAGATTCGAGCCATTTTCATCCTACGGTCGCATCGGCCTGCGCATCGATCTCCGCTGCATCCAATGGTCGCTACAGCCTGCTCATCAAATCTCGATGCTCCCGCTCAACACCAAATCCACCTACACTCTTACCCATCGACCAACACCCCATTTTTCCTTCATCTTCTCTTTCTTTTTCCCCCGACAGAACCAGAGACCACCATACCTCCTCCTCTCGACCATGGCAGAGCTTCCATCACCTTCTCCTTCCTCGACCCGTACCAGCACCACCACAGCCGCCTGCTCCGCCTGATTCGCCGCTCCTAGTTATAGATATCTCTTACATAGCCTCTCTCTTAACCCTAGAAGCTAAGTGAGAGATAAATGGAACTATGGTTTTTTCCTACAGCTCATGCATGGATTCTAGAGGCGAATTCGCAGAGGGAACAAGTCAGGGTGCGCATTAATTGTAAGTTGGAGTGATTGTGAGGTATAAAATCAATTGTTCTTCATGAGAGAGAACTCAGTCAGTTTTTAGGGTTTAATTTGTATTTCAATTTTAAGTCTGTTTTCATGATGTTTAATATGTTCTAATTCCATTTTGCTAGGATTTAAATGAAACCCTAATTCCCTGTTCTGTTGTTCAACTTTGTTTGAATTGTTTTTGAATGCTTAAGTTATAAGAGAAATTCAATTCTAACACTTCAATGCCTTGCTCTCACAATGAATGCCATGTATCCATTGTAGTTAGGATAACACTGTGTTGATTGTGTTTCAGCTCAAGCTTTAGAGATTATTGCTAACCCCTTGACTAGTTGTGCTTAACTAGACAACTAGTGCTCTGAATTAGTATCTTTAGCTGATAATTGAATTATCCCCTGGTGAAACTCCTTAGATAAGTGATAGAGCCGACATACTTTCCTTATCTCATCACGGGAACAAGAACACTCAAACTAGTTGAATCACATAACTTTGAATTAGTGGTGGATTTGACAATCCTAGTGCCTCTTTATACTCATTACTTGTAATTCATCTTGAGCTCATTGTCACAACATTCATCAAGTCGTATCGACAACCAACCCATATTTGTGTTACAAACTTTGTCATTTCTCTAGAAAATCGGTTAAGAAGCCTTTAGATCATTCATAGCAACTCCATTTCTCTGTGGATCGACCTGTGCTTGCCCTTGCCTCCAATAGGCACTGTGCACTTGCAGTATTACAAGTAGGCGAAAAATCAAACATCTTCAAAAGCCTACCAGGTCGTGACTAGCATGCTGGGGCCATGGCATGGCCATGGCCGAGAGATTTTAGGGAAGGCAGTGACATTGTGTCCATGTCTAGTATGGTGGGGCCATGGCTATGAGAAGTTAGGGAAGGTCACGACGCATGATGTGGCTAGTGTAGTGGGGTCATAGCATAACCATTGCCGAAAGAAGTTAGGGAAGCCACGAAAGTCTGGCTGTGGATAAGATGCAATGGCCATGGCATAGACATGGTCGAAAGTTTATGGGAAGGCCGTGGCATGGCCATGGCAAATAGTTTATGGAAAGGCAATGGCACCGTGGTCGTGGTCAAGTTGTGACGTGCATGGCCAAGACTTTGGAGGGGCCACGACACCATGTCCATGGCTAGGTTAGCAAGTAATAGGTCATAACATCGTGACCATGGCCAAGCTAGCACATGAGAGGCTACGATACCATGGAGATGCCATTTTGGCACCGGGGGTATTGCGGCACCATGGAGACGTAATTTTAACGTCGTGACATGACATGGTGTCATGGAGATGCTACATGTCATGGCGTCGTGGAGTTGCAATTTGGTGTCGTGGTATGCCAGGGCGCCGTGAAAATGCCATTTTGGCGCCGAGACATGCTATGGTACCGTGGAGATGCCACTTTGGCGATGGCGCATACCATGCCATAGTGGAGATGTCATTTTGTACGTGGGGCATGTCGTGGTGCCGTGCAGATAGCCATGGCACCAAGGTCATGGGCAAGCTAGCAAGGATGGCGTCATGGTACCGTGGCCATGGCCAAGCTTGGAGATGCCACGACACCGTGGTCGTAGACAAGCTAGTAGAGGAAAGGCCATGGCCAAGCTTGGAGATGTCACGGCACCATGATCGTGACCAAACTAGTAGAGGCCATGACCAAGGTAATGTTAGCACTGGTATTGGATTGGCATTATGTTTGGCCAGGTTGGTACATTGGTGTTGCTTTCATCGCGAAGACAATTGCAAATAGATGTTGCTCATATAAGGATCTAAACATGGAGCGCGTGTAACATGTACAAGGAGGATGATTGTGACAAGAGAATTGTTGCTGCTGAATCTTTAGCTCAACAACAAGGAGCATATCTTGAATCTTCAGCTAACGACAACAACTCTCAATTGCAACTCTTTGTTGAGCCAACACCCTTGAATGATGATTTTGACGAGTATGGAGAGTTTCTTGAAGAACCAACACAAGAAAGTAAACTTGCACAACATACTAGCATCACCAACACACAGGTAAAGCTGCTAAGATGTCGAAAAATCGATTTTTTTCTTTGAACCCGCCATTTTTTCAACTGAAAAACCTCGGTGCCGGCATGGTGGTTGTATGAATTCCATGCCGGTAGTCAAGTTATCGGCATGGTATGCGAACTACGACCATGCCGGTAGTAATGGTACCGGCATGGTATTCATACTACGACCATGCCGGTAGACCGATATCCCCCATTTTGAATATTGATCCGGCATAGAATTCTTCTAAACAACTATGCCGATACTCAGTTAACCTTTTTACCTACCAAGGAATATACTACGGAATATTCAACCAGCATGGTTCAATTGATAGGTTACCATGCCAGTACTGCATCAAAAACATGCAGGAAACATTACCATCCCAAACCTAAAACCGACATTGATACTTAATAAATATCAACGCTGGAACTGGGTACCGGCGTGGTACCATCAATATCGATAATGCCGGCATTAAAACCGGCGTTGTTGAGTTACAACTTTTACATGCCGGCACCTACAAAAAAACATGAAGAAATAAATGTTTTCCAAAGCTAAATTCCGGCATTCAATATCAAATATATTCAATGCCGGAATCGTGTACCGGCTTGGGACAATCGATTACGAGAATGCCGGCACCCGTGCTTCCGGCGTTGTTTTCTAATGAAACATTTATGCCGGAATAGGTTTCAAGTTTGGTCTTCCGTTTTGGTTAACTTAGACTATGCCAGAACAATGGTCAAGCATGCCGGTACGGGTTTCCGGCATAGTGTTGTAATTGTGTTTGGAACTAATTTTCATTCGATCTTTAGGTGGTGACATATATTGATCCAACAAATGCAGAGCCGCTTTATCGGGATACGTCGGAATACTATAAAATCCCCCCGCTATGTAAAGAATACTTTTCACCTAGTATCTTGAACTTTACTAATGGATTGCTAGTAATGAACCTTCTAATGAATGCGAAATTGTTCTTATGTAGGGAATAACAGATCGAAAGGAAAGCAATCGCTTGGGCTAAAGAGACGGCTCTTAAGAACATGTGTGTGTTGGTGAGGAATACCGAAGGTTCGAAGAGGCGTTTTGAGATGGCTTGCGAGAGAAGTGGGAAATACAAGGAGAAGAATAGCCACAAGAGAAAGGATTATGTATATCCAAAGAAGACTAATAGGGTATACAAGACTCGTACGAGGAAGAATAATTGCCCGTTTAAGCTTGTATTCCGTTTAAATGACATAAACAATTGGGATTGTGAGGTTTTGTGTGGCTGTCATAACCACCGGGATCCGAAAGATTTTGTTGGTCACTCCTTAGTTGCGAAGCTAAAACCTGACGAGTTCGAGGATGTAAAGAGATTGACCAAAGCACTTATCAAACCGAGACAAATTCTCAGAGGCTTCAAGGAAAAGGATGAGACTAACGTGTCTTCTCTACGTACAATTTATGCCACAAAAGCAACTATTAGAAGGGTGGAATGGGAAGGGAGGAGCGTTATGCAAGAATTTGAGAAGATAGTTTGGGATCACAACTACACGCGTATCATTAAAAGAGGGTCGGACGAGAAGCCCCTTCAAATATTCATTTTGCATCCTTTGCTCTCACAATTGGCAAATACATGTTGTGGTGTTCTTTTGATGGATTGCACCTACAAGACAAACAAATACAATATGCCGTTTTTCAACATCGTGGGGCAAACCTCGGACAAGGTAACATTCACATTGGCTTGGTGTTTAATGGAAAACGAAAGGGACTATAATTATCATTGGGCATTACGACAATTGAAATTGTTCTTCCGGGAAAATCAACTTCCGAGGGTCATCATAACCGATAACGATGACGCATTAATGAAAGCAATATCCGACGTCTTCCCGGACACACAAAATTTCCTATGTACATATCATATACGTCAAAATATCAGAAAAACTTGCCATGCCTTGTTTGAACCCGCAAAGGCGGATATTAAGAAGAGAATGATGGTACAACTAGAGGAAGATGTTCGAAAGAACAAACTATCCCCCGAAGAAGAAGAAGATGAGAGAGGCAAGATAAAGGAGCGAGTGGACAAAGAACATGCGGAAAATCATAAAAAGTGGTTGGAATTTCTAAGAGATTGGGAGAAAGTTTATTGGTCTCTTACCGAGGTTATGTACGAAAAGAGATTGGAGAAGTTTATTGCCGATTGGAACGAAGTTTATCCGACTGCCGTCTGGTATTGTCGGACTCAATGGTTGGATAACTTCAAGGAAAAATTTGTGCGTGCATGGAAAAACCGGTATATACACTTCAAGAGTGAAGCAACTAGTGCAGCTGAGGCCGCTCATGGGAGATTTAAAGATCTCATCCAGTCCGGTCAAGGCAATGTGGTTACGGTCACCGAGGCAATGGAGCAATACTTTAAGAAATATATCAATATGATCAAGGATGCTTTTGAGAAAAGCTCGATGGAAAGGATGACTCAATTTCTTCGTTATGGTAAGTTGCTCCAAGGAATAGAATTCAACGTATCTCATTGGGCAATAAAACATATGATGAGACAAATGGAATATGAGAAAAATTACGGAAAACCGGGTGATCTGTGTATTTTTCCCGACATGTCTTCATTGGGGCTTCCGTGTCGTCATATGCTTGTGAAGTATGAAGAAGTGATACCTATTAAGGTTATTGATCCGTTTTGGAAGCAACTATCTTTCAACCCTCCCCCTTCGGGAGATCCCGGGCAATCTCCATGGGATACGAACGAAGCAAAGGAATTCTTCGAAGCTTACTCATGTGGCACCTCGGTAAGCCGACAAGTCTTGTTGAGCCAACTAAGGCTAATTACTCGTCCATGGATCACACAAAGCGAAGAGCCAAGAAAGGGAGATCCAATAGGTAGACCACAAACTAAAACAAAAAGGGAAAAACAAAGGGTAGAATTGAAAGAAATGACTCAACGTGAAGAAGAACTCGCGGCAAGTAAGAAATGAGATCTAACCGCATGTGAGATTTCGGAACAAAGGTTCGTGGAAGCGTAGGTTCCAAACAAAAGAGGTAGGCCAAGGAAGGAACCGCTAAGTCAACAACAAACGAAGGAATCCATATCCACACCAAAAGCCAACTCATCGGAGGTTCCAAAGAAGAGGGGTAGGCCGCCAAAGGTATCATCATCAAGTGACAAAGAACAACAAGGTGAGCATTGCGAAGCCATACCCATAGTCGATCTAGCGGAGGTTCCAAAGAAGAGGGGTAGGCCGCCAAAGGTATCATCATCAAGTGACAAAGAACAACAAGGTGAGCATTCCGAAGCCGTACCCATAGTCGATCTAGCGGAGGTTCCAAAGAAGAGGGGTAGGCCGCCAAAGGTATCATCATCAAGTGACAAAGAACAACAAGGTGAGCTTTCCGAAGCCATACCCATAGTCGATCTAGCGGAGGTTCCAAGGAAAAGGGGTAGGCCGCCAAAGGTATCATCATCAAGTGACAAAGAACAACAAGGTGACGAGGCAAAGGTGGTGACAAACCAAAGTGATAGCAAAGTTGACGTAGTTTTAGTTCGAAGGGGAAGGGGTAAGCCAAAGAAGTACGGACTCCCATCACATATCGAAGACATTGCAAGTGTAGAGATTGCAGATGATGGTTTGGATATATTATTGTTACAAAAGGGTAATATGAAGACGTATAAGGATCCAAAACAGGTAGGACAATTAGAAGTTATCATACCAAGATACAGTCTTACATATACCAACTTCCTGAGGTTATTCGCGAGTATATTTCATATACGGATGATGTCGACGGAGATGGAAATTGTGGCTATCATGTTGTGACTGAACAATTAGGAATCTTTGACACGGCGGTTAGTAGAGGTATGACACCATGCCAATATGCTAGAATGAGGATGGCCGAACAACTTGTGAACAAGAGGAGATTTTATGAGCAATTGGTTGGTGTAGGCGAGGGGTTTGATGATATGCATGCTCAAGTATTGGGGCCCGAGCAACAGATGAACTGTCTTCCTTCTGAATATTGGATGAGAATGCCGCTTTGTGGGCATCTAGTGGCGGATACATTTAGATGTGTTGTTCATTATTTTACCCCCACTGTAGAAGTAACATTTACCCCAAAGTGGCAAAAGTGCGAAGGATCCCTTAAGAAGAGAAGAGTTGTTTTGGCGTTCGTGAACGGTAATCATTTCGTTATTCTAAAACTGAAAGAAAATTGTCTATTGCCACCTATCTGTGGGATGATTAAAAACAAGGGTCTGGATCCCAATATCTAGAAGGGATGGATGGCATCGTATGAGGAGAATCACCAGTTTTGGGATGCGTTGGCCTTATAAAAAAAACGCTCCAAGAGGAGAAGATGCAACCCATTACGTGTGGAGACGACGATGAGTAATTTGGATTTATGTGGTTCAGTAGTACGCAACGTTTTGTTTTTTTGGAAGTCTGAATTGTAAACATTAAATCATATTTTGATGCCCATGCCGGCATAGTTGTGTTTTATATTAACAATTCTGGAACTACTGTACCGGCGTAGACTGTGTTTTGAATCATGCCGGAAATGTAGAAAAAACTTCCAGAGAAATCAGTGACCTTTCCGGCATTGAAATTAACATCATTACTGTGCCGGTTCAATGTCAAAATCATATTTGACATGGAGATTATAGAAAACCGGCACAGTATCCAAACACAGTTCAATGCCGGAACTCTGTCATTTAGAGAACCGGCATTGATTTTACTGTTTTCGAGCATGCCGGTTCTGAAGAAAAAATTAGAAATTTAAGTGATCTGGGCACATTCAAACTCTGTAAAAGAGGTAATTTGACACAAGTTTATCAAAATAATAAATTGAATAACAATACTAGATTCTATACAAGAACAAACTCCAAAGTTATATGGTTCCAATCCGAAAACAAATCAAACATAAACCAAGTCAAGCAAAGAGTTTAGCAAGACACACAAACAAACACATTGTTCAAGACTCACAAACAAACATACCAAACTAATACTATAGAATAAACACACGATCACTCGGTTCTTGGCTTCTTGTGTACCCTCTTCTTCCTTTCGCCCCACAAGTCTTTTGCCTTCGGATCTTCAATTTTGTCCATCTTTTGCTCGACGTTCTCCATTTCTTTATGGGTCAGCACCTCTCCTTTCTTGTTCTTTTTCTTAAAGAACTTTGACAAATTTCCAATTCTCTGACGCTGTTAAGGAAATTTTAAACATGTACTTAGTATGTTCAATTGTATAAGTTCATAGACATAGATTAAAACAATGGAAATGAACAAGACGTACGTACCAACAACGTAACAGCTGTACAAGTGCGGGTACAGTTTCCGGAGTTGTGGAGGGATGTGCTGGTGGTGGAGGAACTACTACGATATCTTGGCGTACAACATAAGGATGCGTGAACTTCCGATGGCCTCTTAGGAAGGCTGGTTCACTCTCATAACCGTTCTCAGCCAATTCCCAATCAGCCCTATCCAACATAAGTCCTTTTTCTTCCCTTTCACTCCAATGTGCAAGAAGGTTTTGGGTCGTAAACCACGAGAGTATGGTTCTCATTTGATTGGCATTGAGGAAAGTCATGAGAGAATTTCTGATAAGATGTATCCGTGAGATCTTTCTGCTTGTACCCAAGTTGGCGCATTACACGGCGAGGGTTGTGCATAACAAATCCTTTTGGATGAAATAACGGTTCGTTGTAAAATGAAACATTGTCACGCCTTTGCAAGTGAGCTCCTCTGGCATTCCTATATGGATCAAACACAACATCTTGGACATCCACCGAGTCCAAAGCCAATCTCATTGCTAATAACCATTTTTTGTTATTGGGCCTTGGGGTATTGTTGAAGTAGTATTTCTGACCTAGAGGACTATTCTCTTGATATTCGGTGAAAATCTTCAATCCTTTATACCGTATGAACAATTTTGTGAAGTGTTCATAAGCCCACACCTACGCCAATGAAAGATCGTTCCAATGAAATGTATAAGAAAATAAATAATTGGAAGCTAACAAATTTAATGACAACAATCAAAAAATAAGTAGTTGACTATACCAAGTAAGTAAACAAATTCCCATTAAATTGACGGGCGTTCGCCTTAGATGCTCGACGCATTTCTGCCAAAAAATGTGCCAAGAAAGCAGTGCCCCATGAACACTCATGAACCTTTTCCAACGGATCCAAGTATTGTAGGTTGTTCATATGCACCCTATTACCATTGGCGTCAGGGAATATAGCTGAGCCCAAGATGAACAACATATAAGCCGCGGCAGTTTGCTGGACTTGTTCGGGATTCAATTCCTTGTTCTTCGTGTTCCCAAACAATTCAACGAGTTTGACGAATGTGATAGTCTGTGTCTGAGAACGCCTTGTCTTGTACATATTTTCCAAAGTGGTTTCCTTGTCCCATCCAAACAACTTTTTAGTCAGCTCATAGAACTTGTCCCATTCCAAGTCCTTAGAGTCATCTCCTACCTTAACGGCTTTCCCAAGAACCTCAAGACCTATTATCCTTTGGACATCTTCAGGGATGATGGTCATCTCGCCAAAAGGAAAATGCATGGTATCAGTTTCACCAAAAAACCTCTCCAAAAAGCAGTTCGTCGTGACGGTATCAGTGGCCACATAATTTTTTATCGCGGGATACAACCCAGATGCTTTGACTACTGCTTTAACAGTGTCACACTCAAGCTTCAAAGGCCATACATCCGATTGTTGATGGCGGCTAACAAGAAAGGCGTTCTTGTGGTCCTATAAAAACACACCAAAGTAAATTAAATTCACTTGATCACAGATAAATAATATAATAACAATATGCAAACGTCTTACATAAGTTTGATAGATCCAGCGAGCCCAAGAGTGTTTGTAGGCAAATAAGAGTTGCGGGTTTATCGGTTCACCCCAATGTTTGCCATCATCGCGGTGCTGGAATCATGTCATACTTATCGGGAAAGTGGTTCAGGGGTGCCTTTTCATTATCCTTAGGGGCTTCAACTCCGACATCAGTCTGTCCTAAGCTACCTGCTTGTGAGGATGAGCCACCTGCTCGTTCGGGTACAGGATATGTTTCCCACTCATCATCATCATCACTGCTGGTTGGGTAGCTTATAGGTTGATCCCGAATTATGACCTTAGCAGTAGCCGGATCAGGACGGCTACGTCGAGAAGACTTACGTTTTGCTTCTAAAACAACTTTGCCTTTTCCTTTGTTCTTTTCTGCTGCTTTAGACCTATATTCCAATATGTAAACTGAGTTATATAATGACAACCGGCATAGAAATCGAACTTAACATAAGTTCTGGCAAAGGTGCCGGCATTCTAATCAATTAAAATACCATGCCGGTTGTCTTTGAATTTTAGACAGAGAATGAACATTTTTTGCAACAGAAAATCGGCATAGTAAGTTAACATATCGATACTACCGGCATTAAGAACCGGCATTGTTATATAGAAATTTTAAATGCCGGTACTGTGGGATTTTAGTACAGAGATTTTAACAAAATAGGCTAATGAAAACGACATAGTATTGATGAAATATACAAAGCCGGGACAGGGAACCGGCATGGTATTCAATTAAATATGTATGCCGGTAAACGCATGCAATAAAATCGGGATTCAAGACATATAATCTGGCATGATTTTCAAATTGTATTCTACCGCGAATCAAACATGCAACTGAGCTTCAAATTGGAATTTTAAAAATTACTTTTAGTGTAGTAGAAAGACTAAACAACATAATTTCACTTTGTGTTTTCTACTATGGGATAAACCCTAAAATTAAAAAACTTCAATTTAACATATACATCACTTACCTAAGCAAATTTGTTATTCTCGCCTCACCATCAGACTCTTCAGGCAGTTCTTGCGCTTTTGATTTCGATATACCACCTTCATCAACAGATTCTTCAGGATTGTGTATGGTTTTTTCACGAGGTTTGCGACGACCCATTGTCTTTGATATAAAAGATGAAACAAAAAGGGAGATTGAATAAAAATGGAGATTGAATGATTTCCTTTCTATAACCGTCACTTAAATAGAATGAAGGAGTTTGTAACCGACGCATAAACTGGTATTAAGGATTTTGTAACCGTCAAATAAGTGGGATAAAATAGTTTGTAAATCATCAAATAAGTGGAATGAATGAGTTTGTAACTGCCACATAACTTGTGTTTGTATCGTCGAATGCCGGCATGGAAAAATGGAACAATTCAATGCCGGTATTGTGACAATAAGTATTTGGTGATCACAATTCAACGGAGGCACATGTAACGGTATAGTATTTGGTGTATTTGTCAATGCCGGTAGGGGAAAGAAAATTGATGAAATAAATAACATTAACCACATAATCTTAAGGAAATAAACTTAAAAACATTAACCCAAACTAATTACAACTAACATCATTTCTGAAGGAAATAAACATAAACAACGTTACACATAAAACGACGTTATCTCAAGCCAATTGCAACTAACATCATTTCTTGGAACGAGATTCAATAAGAAAAGCAACTTCGAAATGCCTAAAAGGCTCTTTTTTCCACTTGGTATATGCGCCCTGAGCTTGAAACATATTCCCTCTGTATCTTGCAAGAAACTCGTTGTATTTGCGACATAACTTTATGAGTGCAATTGTTCGATTTTGTACATAGAGATAACCGTAATCAATTCGACATTTCTTACCTTCCAAGTAGTTATTCATGTAAGGACCAGTCCTAACAAGACCCCAAAAAAGATTCGAAGGGCGGTGATCTTCCTGGAAATCCGATACTATGTAGTAATTTTTAATCCACTCGGTTTCTTCCTCAACATCCGCTTCTATCTTAGATTGTTTTTGACGTTTAAGGATTTCTTTAGCTTCTTTGCGATAATGTTCAAGCTTTGCTTCCTCTTCTTCTTCTCTTTTCCTCTTAAGTATCTCTTCTTCCATTGCGGTAATTGACTTGGTGGTTTCTCCCTTCCTTTTTAGTTTTTCTAGTATAAGGGAAACTGAGTTGGTGGTTGATAATTGATTTCCCAACGGAGTGGATAGTTTGTTCTTCTTGAGTTTTTCTTTTTCCATGGCAATGATGAAATCGGTTTTTGTTGATGGATTTGAGTTGGTGGTGGATGATAATTGACTTCCCATCGGAGTGGATAGTTTGTTTTTCCTAAGTTTGTCTTTTTCCATGGCAACGATGAAATCGGTAGTTGCTGATGAATTTGCCATTGGAGGTATCAAGTGCAATGGGTGAATCCATTGCATTATATAGATGATTGCACAACGGCTATTTAGTGCCGGCATTGTCAGTGACCTACAATCAACGCCGGCACTATAAAACCGGTTTATGGTTCAAAAAAATAGCCGTTGGGCACTGAATTTTGAACGATCCGGCATTGGTATAAGCTTAACTTACATGCCGGCACTTAGTACCGGCATAGATTAATATACTACAATGCACGCCGGAACCATTAGGCAATTGAAATATGTTTACGTACTAAGCCGGAACTATAATTTATTTCGAACGTAATCCTTGTCGACGGAACAACGAATGCACTTAGCACGTGCATCAAGCCTTTAAACCACTTGGTGGCCCAAGTGGACGAGTTATAGTCTCGTGAGGGCTTACATAGAGATGTACCCACAAAACCTTACGAAATACCTAACTGGATACCCTAAAAACCCAAGCAAATAACACTAAACTATCAATCTTCTTAAGAAGAATCTGTTTTCGATTCGCCCAACTGGTGGTACTCCGTGACTTTGGTTACAATATGGTTCACGTTGGCTTCAAACATGAATGGTTCTCCCTTTTCTTGTAAGTAACGCGTTTTCACGGCTTCATGCTACAAAAACAACACACAAACTTTGTTTGTTACATAAAATTTGAAAAAGAGTAGATTGTGTCCAACTAATCATAAAGATACTTACGAGTTGTTGAGGGGACAATCTATTGTGGGTAGCGTGCTCGATCCGGTGTTTCATTTTTAGATACTCAACCACCGCATTTAGGATGATGTCGTGTCGTTGCTCGATTTGTTGAGCAGTTCTTCCTTTCGGGTTACCGTAATCGTGAATAAATTTGTTAAAAATCTTCAACCACATGGAATCCCGCGTGTTTTTTATCTATAGTTGAAGGACGAGTTTCAGCGTACCATGCTTGGGTGATTGCTAAATCTTCCTCCGAGTCGAACGATGTCATTTGTTGTATGTTGGATTAGGTACTATACTAAGCTATTTATTGATAATTATTCTAGGGTTTAGGGTTTCAAAGTTAAGAGGCTCAAGGAGATATATAAGAACACGAGTTGTTGGCTTTTGGGTCCAAGAATTAGCTCTCTTTATATAGAGAAAAACGTCAACGACTAGTTTTTTTGAAAATCTCCAAAACCGGCATTGCAGTAACCGTGAAATAGGATGCCGGCATATGGTTCCGGTACGGTTTATCATAAGGTGACAATGTACAAGGGAATTTTTTTTACAGAGATTGGGCCAAATATGCAACCAATACCGGCATGGTTTCAAAACACTTTGAAATGCCGGTACAGGGAACCGACATTCAATCTATAATAACGACTATGCCGGCAGTTGTTAAATTAAAAAAAACGTCTAGTTTTTTGAAAAATAAAACCGTTGGAGATTTATTTCTATATAATACCCCCATTCCTTTGGAAAAATCTACACAAACCACCAACCAAATAACAAATATCATTCTCTCAAGAAAGCAAGCACGGTTAAAGCTTCACAAGGGATGGGGGATTCATCATCTACCTCTATTTGCAAAGTAAGTAGATTTACTAACAATATGATCTTCACTACTATGACACATGACTAATATAATCTTCTCTTACAAAGTCATCATTGCAAGTGTCAAATTTGCAAGTCACATTCTCATCTAGCCATGGACTGTCCTTTTATTTATTCAAAGTGTAGAAGCTGTGATGGGACACGCCGGTTTTGGATTGCAAAAACTGATGATGCTGAAAATGGAAGAATGTTTCTAAGGTGTTTGAATCACCCAAAGTGCGATGAGTTTCAATGGTTTGACAAAGCTGTTGAACTAGCAGAGTCAAGAGAAAACCACAAGGGCCAATGCAAGCCAATCGATGGGTGTGATGGGCGTTATATGAAGGGAAAGGAATATGTTGAAAGAGAAGAAAAACCAATGAAGTTGATCCTTGACACCCCCCTCCCGGACGATGTCTTCGAAGAGGTTCGGGAAAGGCTCAAAGGTTCCGCAATTGTTGAAAAGGGATGGCAATATATTATCTTTAACCAAATGTAATCCATGCCATGTTTTTTTAGCATGTTTTAATCAAAAGTTTCAAATCCAATGTAATAGATTACTTAGGAATAAAATAAAAGAGCATTCGAAATGGATTTTTATTCAAAACTAGCAGAGTACCGGCATGGAAGAAATCAAGCTTACAGTGCCGGTTTTCTGACAACTATGAAAATTTAAAAATATCATAAAACCGGCATAGATGTTAGAAAATACTACTGTGCCGGTACCTTCGAATATCTATACAGGAACATGGAATTTTTAATCTTCTTGTTCCGGTATGGTTTTATAAACAATTTCATTGCCGGTACCTAGGACCGGCATTGATGTATAACTATTAAACAGTGTCGGTACCTAAACCGGCACTGTTAACCTTAACTTATCTATGCCGGTAAAATTCGCAAATAAATCTTGCAAGGATAAACATGTTCAACATAAACGAATCACTAGAAATCAAAACATGTTCAACATAAACCAAACAACTGGATTCTGCTATCAAATGTTCTTAATCCAGGTATCCTAAACCAAAAGCAAACCAAACAACTAAAGAGTTAACCACGAGGTACAAACGAAAACAAGTTCGGAATTGTTCAAGACGTGACAACCACCATCCAAAAAAACAAACACAACTAAAGAGTTAATCACTGGGTCTTTTGCTTCTTTTGGGCCGGTTTGTTCTTAGTTTCCCCGAACAAAGCTTTTGCACTAGGGTCGTTTCTTCAATTCTATCAAGCTTTTCCTCGAATTCCTTCATTTCTTCAAAGGATATCACCTCTCCTTCCTGGTACTTGCAACCCAACATCTTCTTTAACTTGCCAAGCCGACGCCGCTAGTTTAATATATCAAACACATAATTAGTATACATATAAGATTATGTGTATATTAAACGACGATGCAATTAACAATACTTACAAGTAATCCAACAGTCTTATTAAGTTGGGTCATCGTAGGTGGTGCCTGTGCGGGAGTTGGAACGGGAGGGTTTTTCTGGGGAGGAACTTGGACGTCATCCGGGCGGACGACATAAGGATGTGACCATTCCAGGTAATCTTCCATGTAGTCAGCATCAACTTCATCACCGTTTTCAGCAATCTCCAACTTCTCCCACTGACTAATATCTACCAAACGACGTGGTTCCCTATCCCTCCAATCTGTTGGGTCCGGTTTAGGAACATACTCTACATGCAACCGATTTGGAGTTGAATAACACCGAGAAATGTCAAGATCAAAACATTGAAAAGAGGCCGTCTGGAAATGTGCTAATTACTTATATCCAAGTTGACGCATCACACGTGTAGGATTAGCCATAACGTATCCTTTTGGGTGGAACAACGGCCCATGGTAAAATGCAACGTTACCAAACCTCAAAACTTGGCGGTTTCCTCTAGCCTCCTTGTAAGGGTCGAACACAACATCTTTGGTACTCATTGCGTCCAAAGCCAATCTCATATCGATCAGTCGACCTATGTTATCGGGCTTTGGAGTATTGTTGAACTCGTATCTCTTAGCTATAGGCGTATCGGGTTCTGGAAGGTCTATGATCTTCAAGGAAGGGTAGACCTTGAACAAGGTTGGGAAGTGTTCATAAGCCCACACATATTCCAATGTGAAGCAATAAGTTTTGTTTCTAAGTTCACGATAAGAGTACATATGAACAACGTACATAATAACATAAGTTTAAGAACAAATTTACCTGCAGTAGAGTGAAATTTCCGACAAATTGGTTGGTTTTAGCCTTAGAGGCCCTTCTCATCTCCATCATCAAATGTGACATTACCGCGGTGCCTCAAGAATAATTATAGACATCTTCCAATGGATCCAAGTACTGAAGGTAGTTCGCACTAACCCTGTTGCCATTGGTGTCAGGGAATACCCTAGTGCCCAAGATGTATAACAGGTAAGCAGCGGAAGTATAACGAATTTGTTTAGGGTCCCATCCATCCTCCAAACTTCTTTTCTTTGTGTTTTCAAAATTCTTCTTAAGCAGCGTCAACTTGATTGTCTTTGTCTTACCAGACGTGGATTCATAAAAGCTCTCCATAGAAGTTTTGTAATCCCAACCAAACAGCTTGTTGGTCAGACCGTGCAACGTCGACCATTCTAGGTCAAGAGACTCAACTCCTTCTGCAATTGATTTGCTGATAACATTCAAGCCTAGAATGTTCTGAGCATCTTCAGGGATGAAGGTCATCTCCCCAAAAGGGAAGTGCATGGTATCGGTTTCACCATGATACCTTTCGACGAAGCAATTGACAGTAACATAATCAGGCTTCACATAATTTTCAACCAAAGCATATAGACCAGAATCCTTTACTATTGTTTGGACCTCTTCACATTCCTCGGACAAATCCCAACCATCCGCGGCTTGGTTTCGGCAAACACGCACAGCCTTCTTATGATCCTACAATTAGGAGAGACAATACAATTAAGAGATTTTACATAAATACACAACAATACATATGTACAAGATAGAAAATACTTACATAGGTTTGATAGATAGTACGAGCCCAGGAGTGCTTGTATCCAAATAGTGTTTTTGGTTCCGGAGCTTCGCCCCAAATTCTACCACGTTCAAGGTCAGGTATCATGTCATTAATATGAGGAAGGTGGGAACCTTTAACTTTCACTTTGACGTTGCCCTTCTTGCCATTGCCTTGTGTTGGTTGTTGACTTGGGCCACCAACTTCGCTTTGGCTTGCTAATTGACTTTCCTCTTCATCTTTTTCATCTTGGTCATCGTGCTCACGGTTCGCAAGTCAACTACGGTCACTACCACTCTCCCAAATTATCCCTCTTGTACCAGCCCCCAAACGTATCTTACGACCTTCATCTTTCCCTCGAGGAGGCAGAGACTGAGGAGTATCAAGACCGTCCTTCCTTCTTCTCTTAGTGACATCATCTTTATTTTTTCTTTTGTTAGCTTCCTTTGCTTTTGACCTATATCGTAAGCACACGGAAAGCAATGAATATAAGACAACTCACCTTCAGTTTTAGTACCGGCATTGACTACCTTAAAATAAACCACGCCGGTACAATGTTCCGGCAGTACACATTGACTATCGACAGTGCCGGTACCAAGTACCGGCATACAAATGCAACCTAAAATCTATGCCGGTATTATTGACAGTTTTCCTGTATGTTTTAAGTCCACTACCGGCATGCTCGAATTATTACAAAAGAATGCTGGTACCTAAACCGGCATGTAATGAAACCAAAAATCTATGCCGGTACTGATGACAAATTCATAAACTCTCCCGTATGTTTTAAATCCACTATCGGCATACACGAATTATTATCAAACACTGCCGGTAATAAAAAACGGCACTGTATTCATCCTAGATTGAATGCCGGTAGGGAAAATTCAGTTTCTGGTTTATCTGGGGTTGGAAACAGGTATTGTATTCATCCTAGATTGAATGCTTAGGAACACAAAACCTAAGATTTGTATTCATACAAATTTCAGTTCCGGTACTCTCTGAAACTCAACTGTTTGAGTTAGGGTTCGCGATTCTAACCTAAACCCATTGCTATAGATCGATTTAAACACCTACAAAGTAGTTTAAATCACTTACCTTCTCACAGAAGCCATATTTCTGAGTAGTTGATTGTCAGAGAACGTTGCTTCTTCGTCTTCTTGCTCTTGAGCAATTTTAGAAATTCTTTCTGCCTGTTTTTGTTGAGCAATCGATGATGTTGAGTTCGATTGGGCATTTGGTTTCTTTCGTGGAGGCATTGTTTATGATTCAGGTAGGTTAATCGACGAAGAAAATTTTGAATCGACGAAGAACGGATGAATAGGGCAATTTTGAACCGATTTGTGTAAATGGGGGATAAAAGATTTGGTTTTTTGATTTTAATGACGAAGAACGGATGAAGAACGATGAAGAAAAAAAAACTAGAACCTTTCCCCTTTACGTGAGAACCTAACCATAGGAATACGTTATCATGCACGATGCTATACCACATGCTTAACTGATTTGTGTAAATGGGGGATAAAAGATTTGGTTTTTTTGATTTTAATGTTTTAGGAGAAAGGGTATAATGGTCTTTTCATAATTTTTTAAAAAATAACCAAAGGGTATTTTAGTATTTTCATACCCAAAAATCACCCCTTAACACACACCATGGGTTGGGAGAAGTAATCAATATCCCCCAATTCCTTTTTATATCCCCCAATTTCGCGTTCTTTGTTATTGTCTTTCTTTTCTTAATAAAATTTTTGGTTAAAAAGGCATTCTTTTTTAATTAAATACAACTCAAAATTCAAAGTACCGTGCTCTACAAATTTAAAATAAAAATAGGTATATAAAATTTTATAAGAAATTGATTGTTTCAAGAAGACCAAATAAGCTCACTTATTCAATATTGGTTGGTTTTATTTTATTTAAAAAAATAAGAAGGAAATATCGACTTAGCTCGCCTAGTCTTATATCGAGTTTATCTCTCAACGAGGTTTGACAACTCGTTTTGGAATATTTTTGAGGATGAGAAAATTGTGCGATAATTAACTACCTTGAGAAAAATGTATCTTTGTAACGAGTGTGGGAATTTTGAATCAAAATTATATTGTGTGAGTGAAAAATATTTATCAAAATTCAAATATTTCAATAAATGTGTCCGGATCATGTCTTTTCTCCATAAAATACTTAGTGTACAAGCTTTTTGGAAGTCACCATTGACTCTGTACAAGAGGTTTTCAATTCAATTTTGTTGGTTGTCCTTATTTCAATTATTGGCCTAAAATATGGGAATCCCCGACAGGTTTTGTTCCCGGATGTTGGATAATACCCAATATTCGAAATTAAATTCTTCATATATAAAATGGTGCAGAGAATAAATTGCTTGGCATTGAATTCCATAGTTGCTTTAGAATACTTTATTTTTTGCCTCTTTTGTCGACCTGTCAGCTACCTGATTACCTTTCCTATGATTAAACAACACCCTAAAAAAGTTAACACATGATCCCATATTCTTCAAATCTTCATTTATAATGACTTGACTTTTCCATTGAACTATGTTATTTTTTCATTTGGCGAAGTCTATAATTTCCTGACAATTTATTTCAATCAAGAAGTCTTGAAAGTCCATGTCCTTTGCCCGTTTTGCTTCTTTTAGAAGAGTTAGAGTTTCTGACTCTTTATTGGTTATAATGAAGATCCCATATCGATTTGTGATAGCTGAACTTGTATCATTGCGAAAGATTAAACCATATCCTGCATTTGCAACTTTATTTACCCAGAAAACATCAAAGTTCAATTTAAACCGATCTTTTGGACGTGTTCTCCATCCTTGAAAATGGTTAGAGTTATAATAAGAAGCATGGGTATTGTTTTATTTTGAGCATATAAATTTCAGAAACAAAGTTATGTAATTTTTCATTCAAGAAAGGAGACCAGAAATTCAAATTCTCTGAATTGGAAGTGAAGTTTGAATGCTATTGTTGGATTTATTTTGGAAAACTCTTATATATGTTTCCTTCCTTATAAACCAACCTTTTTCGCCATAATTTATGTGAATTTGTTATTGTAGCGCCCCCAAAGCTAGCAACTGACTAATCCAAGAGATTAACTAAATAAAGAGGCACTAAGAATCTAAAATTATTTACTTAAACATTCAATTAAGAAATCTGCTTTAAAACTAACCCAGATACTAGCCCCACTCTGAAACATATATATACAAAAACTCATATCAAGTGATATATAACAATAATCATTTAGTTTATAAATAAAATATACAACATAATAAACATAGCCGAAGTAATCTAACAAACGGACTAAACTCCTCGAAGCTTTCGCTGCGCAACTCTGATCTGTCTCTGAAACTGAAAGTGGGAATGGGTGAGCACATCTTTCCTAAAAGGGGTGCCCAGTAGGAATATAACATTTAACTTTCAAGAAATCATGGCAAGACATGGAAAAACAATACATGTTTTCCCAAACATTAAAAAGTGACGAAGTCACTGAAATAAACAAACATGTATATGAACAAACTCCTTCTTCAAACAATGTATAATATGGTTGTGAATTTCGAACTCGCAAATCCACACCTAATAGTTTGTATGGATGTCGACAATTCCGAACTCGCAAACTGCCGACCAATATATCATAAAAGCTCTAGGTATAAATGTGAAGGAGCGTATCCTATATACCACAGGTGGAAACTCTTATTTCCCATAAAAATTCATATTGGCATTCAAACATTACAAGTCCTTTCCAAACCATGGAAAGATTACAAAGAATCAACAGAACACTCATAATACAAGTTGAACAATGCATGGAATGCACAAATAGACGATGCATGAGTTTATAAACATAAATCTTTGTAAAAGAAACAACAATGGTTTCAAAAGAGTTAAATGTAAATTCCCACCTATTTTGATGACAAGCCACGCCTACCTCGAGATCCACGATCCACTGGTTCATCCTTTGAATCGATCGTTGTTAATAACTAACTGTTAATCACACGAGAACTCTAAGAATCTAGCCAAAATGGCTCACACAAGAATCATACAGTTCTATCTAATGGTTCTAGGCCCATTTATGGTTCCACACCTTTTATTACCTATCTTTAGCATATCTAAAGTATACTAATTCAATTAGGTTGTATTTATATTACATTAGCTAATTCTTATGAACATCTACAACTTTGTAGAAGAAGTCAAAGTCTAATTCGGACCTTAAGAGGTCCAAAACATCTAATTAAGAAAGACTTATCCTAAGCCCAAGCCCATGACTCGCGGGCTTACTTCGGCTCGGCCCATCAAACCGGCCCGTTAACAAAAGGTGTGGTCCAACAAAGTCAACTAACGATCAATGTCTGATCTAAGGTCAACTAACAGTCAACGTCCAAGGTTAGGTCAAGGTCCAGGGTCAATGGTCAAATGAACCAACTCGGTCAAGGTCCACTGAGTCAAACCGATTCAACTCAGGCTAACAAGGTTAACTCGACTCAGCAGATATCTGATTCAGGGACATGCTAGGCCAGTCAGGTTCTGGCTGAGCTGAGAAGCTCAAGGCTAAAGCCTTAGCACAGGCCAGAGCCATTGCTCAGCCAAAGGATACAAATACACCAAAACTCTAAACTATATTTCAATAACAATACATTTATCTTAAACAAACAAGATCAAATCAAATACAACACTCAACTAAGATTACCTGTAATTGCTTCTTTAAGCATTACTCATATCATCTCAACACATTCTAAAGCTTCAGTCCTATAACATCTCAAACAACCTGAGTTCAGTTCAACATGTTCACCACCAATACACATCTCCTCCCCTGTAATATCAACACCATCAGATTCCCTTATTAACTCAGATTACTACGTCTGCAACCCATATCAACAACTCAGTTTCACCATTACACATCATATACTTCTTCCATGTCCTGAGACTGACAACATCACTACCACCAATCAACAACTCATCCATTTCGTAATTCATTCCCATCCAATCCACTCCTCACTTCAACACCAACTGTGAATCACCATTGCTGTACCACTTCCCTGAAACTCAACATACATCTAAACCACTGTGACTTCACAGTCTACTTCCCCAACTCAACACCACCAGCAACAACTCAATACTCGGATCTATCGCAACCAAATATTCTGCAACAACTTCACTTCTGTAATCACAACCTTGACCCATAACTCTACTCAGCCTCTCCACCAAAATCACAACCACCTCATATCCAAACTTCAAGTAACTCTGCACCTCAGCTCAACAACTACCAATGCAATATTCCACCAACACCCTTCATGCAACAACAACCTCACTTATTTCTAAAAGCAGCATCACCTGCACTACCAGCAACATCATTCTCTGAAACAACACCATCTGCACCACTGTGACACACAACCCAACTCAAACAACACTCATTCATACACCCCTAACTGAGATAATAACTTCATCACCAAATACCTAGCTAGTCTCACTTATAATCTCAACTTCAATCATTAACACATACAACAGAAGCACAAACATCTTTACCTAATTCTAATTCCTCAAAACAACTTCATTCCTGTATCATCTCAATACAAAAACCCATATCATGTAACTCTTTTACAAACTCAAACTATAACCTAATAGCATCTAAGTCTCACAGATAATTCAAACATCACAATTAAAATGATTATAACCATCTTCAATTCAGGAAAGAAGAATTACCTTAAATCAGATTCCTTAAACAACATAGTTGATCTTAATTCTCGCCTTGTCCACTCTCAACCATCTCAACTCTAATAACATCTCCATCATCTTCTTGTTAACAAAATCAAACTCAAGTTCATCAATTTCAACTTGAACTCCAGACATCTCAATTTCGAAATCCTAACTTATAATTCAAGTTCTCTTCTATCAACTTTCTGCAACTTTAATTCAAACAAAACCCACTCGTTGATTCCATCAGACTCTTCTTAAATCATCACTCAAATTGAATTACAATTCAATTTCCAGAAACCCTAGTTTATTGATTCTCCACTGCATCTTAAGAATCACTTGGTAAATCATTTTATTTGATACAATAACGAATACCCATCCTTAATCTTCCTTCTCTTGGTTCGATCTCATATTTAATTTCACAAAAGACCAACTCCAGAAACCCTAATTTTAATTTCTCTAAAATCGTCATCTCTTCTTCTTCTCTCGATCAACCAACAAGAAAACCACCAACAAACAGTCAACACCAAGTGTTTATAATACAATTAACAACTTCAAGACCTCTTAATCCTCTCTCAGAAGAAGCAGAAATGAAGAAAGAATGAGAAGAAGAAGAAAGAAGAAGAAGAAGAAGAAAGAGATAAATAATGAGTTATCTGCTCGATTTGGTTCGATAAGATCAACGAAAAATAATAAAGGCACCCATCACTTGGATATGAGCAGCCACAGTCGGTCTATCTCACTAATCTGATAAATTCTTCTCCGACTGGTATCCGATTGGCACGTTCAAGTAGTTCATCTCGCACAACTTTTCGAGATCTATCCAGCGGTACTAGTTTTGTATCTATATCGTTGTTAGATTAATTCTTATTAGTTAAAATCTATATTAACTAATCGAGTCCTTAGCGGGTAAATCGTCTCTTGACCGGTCTAATAGCGTTGAGGAGCTTGAGGGTCTTTACAATTATCACTTGTATTTGAAATCCAGTTAAAATATATTTCCATAAAGGGAGACTCTGGATTCAGATTAAAGTTCAGGCCAGCTGCAGGAGGTAGTATCCAAACAGATTCAACAAATGAGCATTAAAAAAGATAGATGCTTTATAGACTCACATGGGTTTTTGCAGAAAATACAATGCATTTCAATGTCTTGATGTAATGACCTAGCTTTTTCATAATTGGTAATGCATTATGTAAGCACTTCTATAAGAATATTTTGATTCTCTAAGATACATTTAGTCTCCATAAATATTTCCAAAATGATGCAATGTAATGACCCGACCCTCCACCGACATTGTGCCCATTTAGCCACTACGGTCATCCGACAATGTGGAGTTTTTAATGGGCGGTCATCGAGCAACAACTTTCCAAGAGGTTACCTGTCTATGGATTAGTCTCGCCGAATACGCTTAACTGCAGAGTTCTTTTCAGCCTTGGAGCCAATTATACTGAAAATGCCTCGATATAATGTAGACGTTCCATGCCTCATGTGAGACTAGTATCTGGAATACTCTCCCAACCAAGCACAGATGACCCTTTATTATTTATAATGATCACAAATATCACCGATATTTTTCCCACTTCCTTTTTGTGGTTATCTAGCAGTGAATTTTTTATTGGCATTATTGTGGTTATCCAACAACAACTTTCTAATAGGTCGCCCATCCTGTGACTATTCTCGGCCGAACACACTTAAATGAGAATTTTATCTCTCAACTCAGTCAAGTATACCCATCATGCCTCGTTGTTAGGAAAAGGAAAAACCATTACCTATATTCCATTTGGCGAAGCCCACCTGCCGAATCGGGATATCACATGCAATATGTGAAGTGTGAGTATCTACAACATAGTTTGTACCTAAATTGGATTGTGCAATTTTTCATACAAGGTTTTAACTTTGACCTCCTCATTTGTGTTTAACATCCATCTTAATTTATCTTTTTGCATCATACCTTCATTATTGGTGAAGATTATACACTACAAGAAACTTAATATATTGCAGCACCCAATGGTTATGGCATAAACCCCTATTAGTGTCGCGATAACATATGTAGCAAGAAGTCTATTGTTGCACCCAAATCTTTATTGCTGCAGAAAGAGATTATACTTTTTCGCCACACTCTTTTCATATTGTTGCTACAGTTGTGTGGCAAAAGTTTCATTTTGCAGCAGTTAATTATAGCGTTTTAGCTGCAGCTTAAAAGTATTGTGCCTAGAAATTTGCTTTTGCAACACCTATATTGAAGGTGTGGCAATATATGGTGTAGCAATAGCTAGATTTTCTTATAGTGATAATTGCTAGAATTTTGTAAGAAATATTTGGAGGAAAGTTATTCCTCCGAGTTCCACTTCTTTGTTTCTGAGTTTAGAAGCTCATATACAAGTGTTATAAAAAAAACCTAGTTCTATAGAAAGATAATAAGTTACGTTCAATACATGGGATCCAATTATCACACCAAACATTAATCATATTACTGTCATCTATCTCTCATTAGGTGTATTTAAACGAGAGAAACACCCTGCAAAATGCACTTCCATATCCAAAATTCATTATAATGTTTTTCTATATGGAAAACTGTCGTGTTACAGAAGTATCTATCTTTCAAAATAGATGACATAAACAACATAGCCTCAAGAATAATTTTCCAACCATGGCTTTGTTTATTTTGTTGGCCTCCTTAATGCCTAGTCCTCCCATACTAAATGGTTTACAAAGAAAGTCACATCCATTCAAATAAGCACCTTTAGCATTGGTCTCCTCCTCCCACCAAAAATCTATATGTATTGCGTTAAATCAATGTGTAATTTTTTTTGGCAATACAAAGCATCCCATCTGGTAAACTGGGAGAATAGAGAGGACTAACTTGTTTAAGACTAATTTGCTAGCATGAACTAGTATCTTACCTTGCCAGCTTTGTATTATAGTTTCCATTTTCTAAATACTATCAAAAGTTTTAGTTTGGATATGTCTGTGTTCCTATATAAGAGTTTTTAATGTTTATTTTAAATTTTTAACAGTCTCATCATTACTCTTTGGTGTCTATATTGAAATATATTACTGATCAATTATGTTTAGGAGATTCTTACAGCTTACTACACTTGCTTTGGTAAAAAGCTGACAGTTGTTTGCGCAAAAAAAAAATGTGAAACTTATTGACTATGTCTCGATATGAGTTTAGTTTTTTCTTTAGCTAAAAGTAAACGGCCATATAAATGAGAAAGAGGTATGGAGATAGAATCTCTCTGCCTCAGTCCTTGGGGGTTGGGGTTAAGAACTCCCTGCCCCAGTCCACTCGATATTTAAGTCATATTTAAGAAAGGAGCGTCCCTGCCTCAGTGTAAAATAAATATTTCATAGTAGGGACGGGAGTTTGTTCCAGGAAACAATACACGACTGACCACAAAATGAGCTACGCCTCTGTCAAGGATAAGCATACCTTATATATAGAGTTTTCCATTCACCGGATGAAAAACACATGTATTTCCTGTCTTTTTCTACAAGCTTACATATGTTTATCCGTGCACGTTACTGTTGATGGTGGATTTTCGACGAAGGCTAAAATTATTATTTTGTATAGTTTTGACCCGGCTTCAGATGAATATATGAAATTCACATTTTATAATTTAGACATGAAAGCTCATGTTACGATGATCTCCGACTGGTCATGTAACCTCCTCAAAAGATAAATATATAACAGTAATATTGGGACCTCCCGGCTGAGCTCTCAATATTCCATTAAAAATATTGTCTGACTCAGTATTCAATTATGTATAAATTCTTAATGATTGGACGGATTAGGAATGGTCTGTGCATCACATGTCCATCATGGACAGACACCATGGCTGGTCCCGTTACACTCAATGATTAACCACCTTGTTAGAGCATTGCTCGGTTGAACCCACTAAGCGTTGGTATGTCAAGTTTGGTTGTCATATTTTAGTGAACCAAAACTCATTTAAAGAGTCACTTTATTATTTATTAGAGTCAAATTCGTATAGGTTAGCTTGAAAGTATTAGGATATGAGACATTACAAGTATTACATGAAGACTTGAAGAATGTTAAGAAGTGAGGAGATACACCGACGACATCATCCTTCCTCTTGAGGTTAGTAATATTTGACTTGAACTGTTTCATTCCCTAACGTATCTTTCAAGTCGTGCATATTGAAAACATAACTGCGAAGCTGTGAATGATTATACTCTAGTTAGACATGGTATTAAGGAATACAATATGAAGTATAACGCTTATCTTTTGAACTTCGTATATAAGACATCGACATAATCGTATGAATGCTATTGTGAGTATGAATGCTATTGTGATTATGTATTGGTATGGGTGAAGATTTCGTCTTAGGAAACAATGTTTTTACATTCGTTTAAAGGAAGTACAATTCATAAACTTGTTTTGTGAATCGAAAGGGAAATCGCTAGGCTTATTGGTATTGTTATTCATTGCAAATCTTTGGATTACCAATATGTGTGTTTAGTATAACCGCTCATAACTTGTTTATGTTCTTGGTAAAACTATTCACAAGGCCTGACTTTTGTATTGGTATGACTTTTATTAGTGAAACCGATCTTAAGTAATCACCTGAGATGGTATGATCGATTTGTTGTAATTGGTATGACCAACTCTAGACATTGGGGAACCGATCCTAGTAAGAGGTCCAACCGATCACAAAATGAGAATCGATCCTTGTAAGAGGTGCAACAAGTTTTTAGTAATTGGGGAACCGATCCTATGAACATGTGCAACAAATACAAGTTAGATACCATATATATATGGGAACCGATCCTAGTACCTAGTCAACCAAGTTTTGGTAACTAGCGTGACTAATTCTAGTACCTACATGGAGGTAGAACCGAAACTTGTTTTGGTAGAACCGTGAAACCCATGATTGGTGATTTGATAGGATAATCAATCACATAGTTCTTGGAAGTCAGATGAACCAATTCTAAACTTGTTTGGAAGTGTGGCAAATCGGTTCCAAGATTGTAAATATGAAAAAGGATTTACAAAGTAAAGATGTCGACACACTTTGAACATGTGCAGTAACGCTTATCTTTTATTGTTCAAAGATATTCCTTAATAGCTAAATGAGAATCCCCGATCGAAATAAATTGAGAATCTTTTAATTAAGGTTTTTAGTTTTATATGCTTTTAATTTCCAGCAATTAATTGCATATCTTTAGAAAATAAAAATTGGTAATGTTCATTTACTAATTGGAGTATTTCTACTGAGATTTCGGTCAATATTTGGACAAAGCATTTCCAGGAATTATGGAAACCGAATTTGGAAATATATTGCATATCTTGAGAATATTTTCGGTTTTGGAAATTCCTTAGTGTCCAAACTTCCTTGGTCTATAGATATTGGAGTTTGCATTTCGAGCAAACTAATCCTCAGAGCCAGCAAAACTACCTTGTTGTGTTGTTACTGGTGGAGCCGTCTATTCGGAGAGGAAAGTAACCTAATTCGGCGAAATCTCTTACGACCTCTCGTTTTAAAGACTTCTTTGGGATTGGGAAGCTCTACGAGTACCGTTGGTGGGAAACTAGATAATTGCAGTTTATTATTAGTTTTCGATTGATTTGATTGAATAACGGTTATTGAACTTTGATTGCACCTAGTTTGTTTATGCTTGAGAATCTTCTCTTCTGATATAAGATTCACTCAAACTAGATCGAAGTTTCGACGGGGATCTTTAGACTGTTTGTAGATCTAAAGACATCTTGTGATAATCCATTGTTAACAGACTCCATTCTGTGTGTGATTGATCACAAGAGATTCAAGTTGATTGTGTGCAGGTGTTTCTTGAAGATCTAAGAAGATTTTTAGACGAAGAAGATTTCTGATTCGGTTTCATAATCTTTGGTGTGCACAAAACTTGATCGACTGGGGATCCAACTATAATCGGTTTATCCTTGTGATAGATTTGATTGATTAGTTGAGTAGATCGACATCAATATAATTCTTTGTGATTAAAAGTATTGATTGCTTAGTCTTAACAATTACTTTGGTAGTTGTTGAAAAGATAGATCTAAGGACATGACAAAGGAGTTTATTGGGATAAATGGAAGAGCCTTTTGTCAAACTCATATCACGTTGTTTGGAAAGAGTTGTTACCGAACAGATTTGTTGTTCCTTTACTGTTTGTAATACGAACCAAAGGAATTGTTCCAAGTGCGTGACTTACTGCAAGTTGGAGGCGCAGGGATACAAACGGAACTAGGTGAACTATAGGTTTAGTTGCTTGGTGTCAACTATACGAAGTTGGTTTAGATTTGTAGATGGTGGATTTTCGACAAAGGCTAAAATCGTAAACCCATATTCCTGATCCAGCAATCAGATGAATATTGAGGCTCATGTCTCTTATTGAAAACATGAAAGATCATGCTATGAGAATCTCTGACTGAGAATACTATCTCTCAGAGTATATATGGATATGTAGTCCCTCAGCTGAGGCAACGACATATCTCATAAATGCTGAGCAATTTCAATAATTACTTCTACATAGGATCTCTGACTGAGAATACTATCTCTCATGCTATGAGAATCTCTGACTGAGAATACTATCTCTCAGAGTATATATGGATATGTAGTCCCTCAGCCTAGGCAACGACATATCTCATAAATGCTGAGCAATTTCAGTAATCACTCCGATCCATGTAGTAGACGATGAAGAAGTTCCTAAGGCTACAGATAATCCACCCGCGAAAGAGCCATCCAGTTTCATCACTCGTGAAGACTTGGAACGACTTTTGGAGGATCGTAGAAAAGATAAAACGCATTCTGAGCATCGTCACCAACCTCCATACCCTGCTACTACGCAAAGAATTCCTCTGCCAAAAGGTTACACCTCTCCAACCTTCACACTTTATGATGAAACATGCAACGCTCGAGAACATGTTTCTCGGTTTCTGGAAGCACTGGGTGAACATGAGCACAACATACTGTCCGTCTGAAGGAATTTTCAAAGTCTCTGAAGGGTAGAGCATATACCTGGTACAACAACATCGCACCAGGAAGTATCAAAAGTTGGGGAGAAATGGTTAATACTTTCTACAGGATATACTTCTTCGTTTCAGAACAAATCACCCTCTCTGACCTCGGAAGGATGTTTCAAAGGAGCAACGAACATCCTAAAGATTATGTGAAAAGGTTCAGGGTTCAGACCTTGGATTGCCATGATCCGAATGTCACAAAGCAACAACTCGTGGAATTGTGCATCAACGGAATGATCCCAGTCTATAGAGCTTTATTGGAAAATCTCAGGTTCCAGACTTTCTCAGAACTCCATGAAGCAGCCAAGAGATCAAGAACTCACCGCACCTGCTCTATTGGAGAGAGCTAAGACCACAAAAGCTGAAGAGCCACGGGAGACTCGAGGTAGCAGACGTTTAATCAACAAACAATACAACCTCCAACCTTCCACAAACGCTGTTACAGAAGGGAACAAACGAAAGTCTGAGCCACCGCGCAAACATGCTTCCTCAACTCCTGCAAAGGCACAAAGGAAAGATAATACGCAAAATCCAACTCAACACACAGAAGCTGATCCAGAGACACCTGATTTCCCCTGCTCCATTGAGGAAGTTATTGAGCTTCTAGACGCCTGGATTCAAGACGACCCAATCAAACTACCTTATGTCAAGAAAGAACCAACTGAAGAGGCCATGGAAAATCCTCGCTACTGTCGCTTCCATAGGTTCGTCAACCATCCCACAAGTGATTGCATAACTTTGAAGCGCATATTTAAAGAGAAGGTCGAATCAGGAGAACTCAACCTGGGAACTGAAGGAGTGCACAGAGACCCTCTCCTAGTCAGAACTTTCACTCTTTCTGAACCACCTGTCAAAGAAGCGGTGCAATCTTTAATCGAACATGTCTGCGAGTTTTTATACTTATCAAAGGCTCAAAGAGGAGACATGTTCACCGCACTGAATCACATCGTGTCAGAAAAGCGCTTATTGATTCAAGAAGCATTTCCTGAACCACCCTCAATAACAGATAAAGAAATGTACGACTGGGGACTTCTTGCCACAGTCCATTGATAGACGCATTTATGTGTCTAATTTGTCCTCAATATTTCGTATTGCTAGTACTCGTTTTTGTCCTTATTATGGTGTTTTATGTGTCTGTAGGTATTTTTGGGAAATAAACATTTTTGGAAAATTCGGCTCGAAAAATTACCCGGGACCCCCCCGGAGGACATTTGCTAAACGGACCCCTACTTTGGATAAGGGGCACTTAATTACTAAGGGGCACCTTCTTCACTATTTACACCCCAGAGCGCCACCTGCTAGTCGCACCCCCGGTTTGGTTAGGGGGACACCTTTCTTCTTCGTTTAAATTGAGTTTTGGAGGGAAAATAAATCAGCCCAGCTGCATCTATTCTGTTCAAGATTTTGGCGAGATTTTTGGAGATATTTGTCACGAAAATTGATTGGTTATGAGCTGTAAGGATGAAACAGGATTGGTATGCAAGTTATAATCGAAGAAAAAAGGGAAACTTCTATTCAACAGAGCACGAGAACATCTCGGCTTTTCTTCACACTATCCCGAGTTTACATGAGTTATAAACGTGTACTACATGTGTTTGGAGGGATCAAGCCACCAGTTAGAGCGTGGAGGAGATAAATAAGGATGTTTAACATCTGCAAAACGCGTGGAGACAGAAAAAGAAGAAAGAAAATGTTCTCGGGTTAATATATTGATGTGAGAAGATTTGGGAGGATTATTTGCATTTACTGCGAGATATTTTGATCCTGTTGAGTATATATAGTGTGTTGGGGACTCAGAGAAGGGGCATGGAGAGATTGGGAGAAGAACTGAGTGCTTAGTGAGCTGTAGAGAAGAAATCAGAGGTTGCAGAGTTGTTTCTGCTGCTGCTGCACCTCAAGAATACGAAGAACATAAGACGCACGGGGTACCGTCGTAAATGCTACAGTGACAACGACACATCACTTGTGGGTCGTATTTCTACAGTGACAGTGACACATCACTTGTGGGTCGTATTTCTACAGTGACAGTGACATTTACCATTTATCGTACACTGTAACAGTGGTTTGTAACGCTTCTCATGCGTTGCAAATTCCTGGTTTATTTGATATCTCTCCTTTTCATCATTTGAAAGCACCTTTGAGCAATAAAATCATATTATGAGCGTGTTTCCAACATGATGAGCTAGACCCCATTACTGGGACGACGGAGGAAGACGAATTTCATACATGGGTAAAATTATTTAATTCTTTTTAAGACTTTTGCATTAATTTTAATTGAAATATGATTTGAATTAATTGGTTGTCATTTAATTTGACGAGGTATGCTTAGCTTAAATGTTTTGATACATCATGCTTAGGATTTACAACTAATATTTTGAGAATCTACCTTGGCAAAATCAGAGTCCATGTTAATTTTATTTATTGAGCTTTAATTGTTGAGAATAAATAAATTGAACCCAATGTTATGAATTCGACGAAATCCTAGTCCCAGTAACTCTCTTCATCCCGTGACAATATTTGTATATATTTTTCTTTTATTTTCTTTTATTAATTCTTAAAATCAATCTCATCAAGTCCGAGTGAACGACAACCTTTCTTACTACAAAATCATTGAAAACAACCATCATCCATCTCAAGGGAAATGAGTTCAAACGAGCATTGATTGATGTCGGCACCGCTGTCAATTTTATCCCTCTGAAAACTCTCAGAGCTGCCGGTATCACACGACAAGAAGCCATTCATGCTCCAGTAACAATCACAGATCATGAAGGAACACCCAGAGTTGCTTATGGCCACATCACCCTCAAAGTGAACATAAACTCAGCCTGGACAGAAACAAAATTTTTCATAATTCGAGAAGATCCAGGATATGATATGATTCTTGGACGAACATGGATTCACACTGGAAAAGTAACACCAACACCTTCAGTTGCACATCTCTCAATTGAAGAAACCTCTGATTCGGAAGAAGAAAAAGAAGATACTTCACCATTCGAGTATTTGAAGGAAGTCAGAGCCCTAGCAGAGTTAACACAAAAACCTGAAGAAGATGCAAACGCTTTCATCAGAAGGTTTCGCACTCAGGCAAGTCTTATTCCTCCTCATATGTCTATATCATCAGTTTTCAAATATGCTTATTTGATCCGAGGACTTTACTCCACCAACAACTTAGCAATTGCAAAATGCTATGAATGGATAACCTCGCCCCGGCAATATTTCACCAAATGGTTAAGTTCAGAGCTTCTTCAAACTGAACATATCATCAAAAAGTTTATTGCTGAAGAAATAGCCAAGCATGATAAACAGTACCTCAAATACTCTCCTCTGCATGAGTGTCCATACATACCACAGCCGTAGAACTCCACTACACGAAGAATTCAGGGCACGAATGTTCAAGTCTAACAAATTCCAGGAAGGAGATTTGGTTCTCAAAGCAACTAAGCGTAACTCCCATTCTGCAAAGAATTCCAACTGGGAAGGACCCTATATGGTCTCTAAGTCTGTTGCTGGTGGATACTACAAACTGATCAACATAGATAACAAGGAAAACGTGGCCGTGATACATGAGAATTGGCTCAAGGCCTTTGATGTCTAAGGTTTTGGATATTCGAGGTATTAGATGTTCATGGCACGAATACCTAAAATATTTGGCATTTAGAGTTTTCTTTCATTGTATTTCAATTCCTCCAAAATATTTGCAATGCTTGCATTCAGTAATTTAAATCCAGCAATTTATCAAAATTCAGTTTACTTAAAGAAAATCTCTATCAAACCCAAAGAAAATCCTCAATCATCTACCGATCCAAAACCAATCAAAACCAAAAATAAAACCTCACATCTCTCAGAAGTTCAGAAGTTCAAGAGATTATGAAGAAATCAAAGGAAATCAACAAAGAAAGATTTTTGCTCCTCTGCATCCTTCAAGACTTGCGAAGCCGCCTTCTCCATGTTCAGCTCTTCAGTCAGTCTGGCAATTTTGTCTTCCTTTTCCATCACAGCATCATTGGGATAGGGTATGTTATTCTCACATGAGTCCTTAATAGCATTCATCTTCTTACGGAGCCATTTCACATTGAAGCCAAGTCTCTCAGAATTCTCCAAGTTGAACTCCCAATCAAAGAGTACATCTTGAGTCACAGTATTTCTAGCTCTAGTGCATATATCGCTTACAACACGCAAGATAACACTTACTTGCATGGTTAAGGAATAAGCACGCTTTGGGTCTCTAGTAACGACGATGTGACCAAATTTCTTCCATATTTTCTCGTACAAGTTGGCATATCCAATGGGAACGCTGAATCCACCAACTAGTTCGTGGTATGGGAGTGATGCATCAAACGGAGGATCAAAATCAACTCATGCACTTGGGTATTCATGCACCACTATACGGTTTTCAATCACTGGAACAATCTCTACAACAACAGTTTATTCAGTCTCTCTTACTTGCGGCTCAGTTTCTTTCATCACCGAAGCAACAACAATCGAGGTCTCGACCCCCTTAATTGCTTCAGAAACAACACTCTCATGGCCCTGAAGTGCAGGGATAGTTACTTTTTTTTATCAATAACCCCATGGTTGCTCGTTTCATCATTATTGATTCCTCCATTCGCAACTTCGGTATTTTGTACCTAATACGAAGATTACATGAGATTAGGATTATCCAAGCATGAAACCAAAGGAAATCATAAACTAAAGCATAGAAGTGGTCTAGCATCATCAAGGTTCTTCATTCTACATGTTAGAGGTCAGCAAATAACATAAAAGTCATGAAAATACGTTTTACGGTAATCTCGTCTGAAAAAAATGTACTCTACTCTGCACTAAAAGACGAACTGGGAGCAACCTACAAGGAATTTGAGGATGGGTCATATACCATTCTCTTCGTATGGATGTCCTCTACCACATGTAAAAATTTCATGACAATCCGATGAACGAGCAAAAGATGTGGTCGAAACATCGGGCAACATGCAATCTGAAAAAATTCTGGAAGTCTCCTGGAAGTTTACTGTTTCGCCTTTTTCAGGTCCTAAACGTGCTCAAATTCAAAAATCTTCTTTGGAAAAGCTTGAAAATTCTCTGGGCTTGAAGATACATATGCAGATCATGAAAATCCGACTTCAGATGAAGGTTTTACGGTGTTTTTGCTAAAAGTCAAATCTGAAATTTTCTGACGACGTATTTCGCCAAAATTACTTGTACACTCACATGGATTCTCATTCATTCACTCAAAAATCAGCAATTTCATACTTATATGAAGAGGTTACAAGATATGTGCTTACTTGGAGGGTCTTTGAAGTGTTCAAAGAGTTGGGATTGCCCGTGTCAACATCAAGAGGTTCATCATTTTCATTCGGTTCCGAATATTTGGAACTTCCTTCGCCTCTATTCTCGGGAGATGAACGAGTATCAGCACTCTCTACTTCCATGGCAACATCCTCCTGGACATATTCTCAAATAATTAGCATTTTCATGTGAGGCATTTATGATTGGCTATGAAGGAGAGTACTCACAATATTTTCTTCTTCAACGCTCAAATTAGAGATTGTCTGCCCAGCAGCAGAGAATTGATGACCATCAATACTAGACGGAGCAAAGTTCTGTAATAAAATAACAAATATGGGTTTCATGGTCCTAGCAATACGGATGAAAGAAGTTACAGCGGAAAAGTGTTGACAACTCACCAAAGAAATAACCTGGGACTTTATGGTATTAGGCAACAACTTATAATTCTTGTTCCTGCCTTTTCCGCCATGAACAGTCGCTTCAGCTTCTGAGAGGTTTACATCAATCCGTGGTCTTACATTACGACCGCCCTGTGGAAAAGAAAATTTTGATGCAATAATCAAAATACAATCATCATAATCTTATGAAGACTTTGTAAAATACTTACTTGTGAACATCCTGGAGATGTCTCCCGTTTGTCACTACCAGGGAAATGCTTCAATCTTGGTCGAGTAGCAATCATCTAGGAGAAGGGGGCTCCTTCACTAAGGGTTGATTAACTCTTACAAAATCAGACAAGCGCTTGAGTTGTTGATCCCAAAAGTCTATATAACCCGGAGTTACATATGAAACTCTTTCAGAGCTGGGGAACCAGAATTTGCTTCCTTCCACATGTGTGCGGTCCAGACGGATCATAAGCTGATCAACTGAGGGTTTTCTTTTTTTGGAAAGTCGGAATGCACCGATCCATACCCATTTTTCGAGCTGCCCTATCAATATTGTATTCTTCTACTGAGAATTAACCATGCATTACGGATATTAGATAACCGAGAGTACAACTTAGCATAAAATCTCTCTCACCGTTATCTAAGTCAGCGCCAGATTCCAAAGTCATGCTCTCTTCATCATTAAAAGTTCTCAACTGAGAGATATAAAGGGGAACTGATACCCATGGGCGGAAGTTGAATTCAGATTCACAATCCAGAACATCAATAAAGCGCGTCTTCAGTCGAGGTTGCTTTATAGACCAGCGCATGATCCTGACATCAACTTTCTCTGAGAAAACATGACGAGCATCAATATTCAATCCTTGCAAAATGGTACGTGGAATAGGTGCATAATTCTTGAAATGCTCCCACATCAAAGCTTGAAGAAACATTGTATTGGCGTAACATTCAATCTTCATAAAACCATTCGAGACAATAGAGTCCATGATCAAGGAGTCCAAGTTAAAATACAAAGAACCCAGGAACAAGCTACCTATTGGGAGTTGCTCGCCCTGAGCCATCTTAATCGCAAAGGGAATCACGAACGGCTTCAACAAGTTTTCAGCATCTTAAAATATGTCTCTGGACAGCCATAAACACAAGAAAGCAAAGAATAGATAACGTACCGTCAACAGGCCACTCCAGAGGAGACTGAGGAGTATCTCTTGGCCACCAGTGTATTAACCAATGAGCATAACAACCTTTGATGCCAGATGCTTTATTAAACTCCTCCATCGTGGTTGTCAAGATGTTAGAGATTGCAACGTCCTCTGGTGAAGAAAGATTTTCAGGAAGATTGCCGATTGGAAGATGCAATAAAGCAACTACATCTTCTAAAGTAATGGTAAACTCTCCCCATATGCATATGAAAGAGTGAGTTGGAATACACCATCGAGCAAGTAAAGCTACAATACCTCGCGCATCATGAAAAATGAATAAATCTCCAGAAGCTTGAATAGCTCGTATTACTCGTGCGTCATGCAACTTAGCCCGAACACGAGGAAAACCCATCATGTACCTCACCCATCCAGAAAACTTTTCCAAGGGCCGTCGAGAAAGCTTGAATTCAATGATTGATGCAGAAAAATATCCTCGTTCAAGACAAAACCGAATAGCTTGCTGAGGAGTCACCAATTTTTTCTGAGTAACCTCTCTGGGATTTATCAGAAGACGAAATGCTGGAGTTTTGAGACGCTTTTCTGGCCCTTGATCTATGAAGAATGCATCCTCTATGTTCGGAACGTTCTTGATTCCAGGAGTTTCATATTCGCCAATGGAAGTCTCATCCGTGCATGAATCATCCCTATAGACATCATTGTCTATGTGTGAATCTTCACTGGAAGCATCATTTTCCACACACATATCATCTCTGGAAGCATCATTGACTTGAGAATCAAGCATCCTTGCAAAGTAGCACACAATACTCCACTTCAGTATACCATTCATACGAGATGCAAACGTCTACAAAATGGTAATTCTCAACTCTTACCTTTACGATTCTACTAGTAATGCAAGAGTTAACACTTCAAAACTTGCTCGTTTCTTCAAACCTACATAAGACGAGCATAAACTTAGATTTTCATAAAATCATGAATAATTCTACTGCGTAAGCATTAACCATGGAATTATGAAAACTAAAGCATTATTTCATCATAAATAATTGTTTACTTATAAAGATTACACAAAACTCAAGTTTTGATTTATATATAAAAATATTTATACGTGATTAACTCACGTAAAAAAAAAAAAACGTTTTGATGTGAGCAAGGCTCACTAAATAAAATTCATGGGATAGTCCACGGTTTCATAAAAAAAAAAATCCCGTGGACAGGCCATGGTTTCATATATAAAAAAAAAAAAAACTTTTTCCTTCATACGATCGTCTTTCTTTAAAATGAAGGTTTATTTCGGTTCTGTGAAAGCTCACATCTTTTCAAGGTAAAGTTTTGGTCTTCATGAAAGCTCATAAAATTTTATCACTAGACACAGGTCTATACATAAAAAAATCTCTACTAAGTCAGGGATTATTAATGGGTTCTCAAACTAACGATGAAACGAGCGTACGTTTTCTAAAAAATAAGGGTTTTCAACAAAACTCACACTCAAATATACACATATATATAATTTCAACATGGTCAAAGCATGAACAACTCATGAACTCAGCAAACTTCTGTAAAAAAAAAAATCGGTACGTACCTGGTCGGCGATGGCGGATGGTGGTGCTCCGGCAAAATTTTTCTCTCTTCCTGCCGTAAAGGTGATGAAGATACTGGTCGTGGAAATAAAAAAAAAGGGGATTAATTCCTTTTATATCAAATTTTATTTCCAAAACCTAAATTTCTAAGGATTTCCTTACTAGGCTCGGCCCGCGAATCCTAAACGACCAAGGTCCCGTCGTCCAAATCAGCGGTTCAACACCAATTTATGTCCACCAAACGACACTCTATCATGCCACTGGGATCTTCATTCAAGTCATGGTATGCTCATACTATCGAAATCCGGTAACATCTTAACTTACGACTAAGTTCAATTACTTATATTGTTTATAACCAGAAAATCACCATTCAATGCTGACTGAGGAACACAGCTTTCCTCACTAAGCAGGGGAGTTAATGTAGATGGTGGATTTTCGACAAAGGCTAAAATCGTAAACCCATATTCCTGATCCAGCAATCAGATGAATATTGAGGCTCATGTCTCTTATTGAAAACATGAAAGATCATGCTATGAGAATCTCTGACTGAGAATACTATCTCTCAGAGTATATATGGATATGTAGTCCCTCAGCTGAGGCAACGGCATATCTCATAAATGCTGAGCAATTTCAGTAATCACTTCTACATAGAGTCGAAAGATTAGACGACTCCTAGACAGCTTGCCTGCTAGTATAGAGCAATAACGTCTTCAGGATGTGACAATGTTTTCCCTGACTATATGAAAGAAATATGACGCTTCAGCAAGCTCATAACACTAGATTCCTGAATAATTAATGCTCCTAGACGATCGTACTAGTATAGAGCCATTAATTAATTATTCTCAAAATCAATGGATTCAAATCCCTGGAAAATATTCAATATTTTCATAATATTTCGTTACTTCAATTTATGGTTATTCCCAACAGAATTCCATGGGTTAGTAATAAATATTCAACACACGGGCATCTGAGTTACCTTCGAGTAAGCCCCGACCAAAATGGTGTAAATGTATTCGACAAATAATGCATTAACAAGCACCTGAATGAACAAACAAGTATTTCAAAATACGACGAGACGATGAACCTATGCAAGTAGGAAAGAAAATAATAAAATAATAGTCTAGGCGCTAGGGGACTGGCTCACCGGCCAGCCAGTCATGCCGTGACCAGTCCTCCGCCCAAATTCTATATTTTATTATTTTCTTGATCTCATGAAAATCCTTTCATTTGAACAAATATCCTTCGTTTTGAGGAAACTCCTCAGTTTCATGGTGTTTCCTTCACACTGAGGAAATAATATAAAATTAGGGAAAATATTGTGGGGCCGTGATTATTGGCCAACCGGCCATGCCTTGATCCCTACGTGGCCCCACACCTCATGGTTCCTCATTATTTTATTATTATTTCCCTAATCTCATGAAAACTCCATAATCTCATGATATTTCCTTGATCCCATCCCATGAAAAATAATATAAAATTAGGGAAACCCGTGGGACCGGGCCATAGTCGGCCGGTCATGCCCTAGCCGGTCCCACAAACCCCTTATTTTATTATTATTATTTTTATATTTCCTTGATTTTATGAAATTCCTTGATTTCATGATATTTCCTTCAAATTATGAAAATTCTTTCAAAATTATGAAAATCCCTTCAAATCATGAAATAACACATAAAATAAGGGAAAACGCACGGGACCGGGCCCTAAACGGCCAACCATGCTCAAGCCGGTCCCACACGCCCTTATTTTTTTATTATTAATATTTTTGTTTCCTTCATCTCATGGAAACTCTTTGATTTCAACAAAACTCCTTAGTTTCAACAAACTCTTTGGTTTTATCATATTTCCCTAAAATCATGAATATATTATAAAAAATTAGGGAAAACACATTGGGACCGGGCTCCTTGGACGGCCGGCCATGCCTTGGCCATAGCCGGTCCCACACTTCATGATTCCCTCATTTTCTATTATTTTCCTTCATCTCATGAAGGTTTTGACGGTTTCAGCAAAAACCCCGATTTCTTCATATTTTCAATGTTGCTCAAACGCACACCAGAAAAATCAAAATTCTCAGAATTGAGATACGGACACTTTGGTGATGTGAGCATGTTACCTTGACTGACCAAGGTTGGCTCTTTGGCTTGCAAGAATCCGGTCCCACGTATTCTCATGATTTGAACTAATTTGCACAATTGCACGTATTAGGTCCAAAACTCTTCCAAACAACTTGGAACTTCATGGAACGATCATCATTTGATCCCGTGAACACCCAGGGCCGGTTTCATGACCCCTTGGTCGGTCCCTCATCTCTTCATAATTAATTGGGTTTTATCACCTAAGGTTCAACATTATTTTAATAAATGATTAAACCAGCATTTAATCATCCTTTCATCAACAAATTAACCGGTCTTCAGGAGATCTTGATATTTGCTCACGTGAGCATCTGGGCACTACATGGTCGACCCATAATTCCATGTAGCCGGTCCCTCCTTTTCTGTGGTTAATTCTCAATAAACCATCAATAAATCATCAATTGATCAAATTAGGGTTTTTAGTCCAAGGTTAATGATTCCAGATTCAAACGCTAATAATTTTACGTTGATCCCGTGATCAACATTTTATTTATCATACTCGGTTCAATTGCCAGTATTATGATTTAATATTTTATTTGGTCATGCTACCATAATTCATCAAACGAGCAATATTTGCTCAGATGAGCAATACTTGCTCAAATCAAAGAATATTGGTTCAACTATCAATATTCAACAATTCATCAAATGAGCAATATTTGCTCACGTTAACTTATTCACACATCATATCTCTGTCTCAACAGACATGTTCAATTCATGAGTCTCAGAACAATTCCAAACCACGTTCGACTCAACAATACAAGGACTCATCGTCCCATGAAGTCATGAAGTCAGCAACTGACTAACTAAATACACGTCTACCTTGCAGACTCCACAATCACACGAGACATCAATCGTGTTACATGGGGGATATTAACTAGGGTTTTGGTCCGGCGGTCTACGACGTGTGTGTTCATACACACATGAGAATGTGAGCAAGTCGTGCAATCAGTTGAAGGAGTTAACAAAGTAGTGGATGGAAAATCAACCAAGTCTCCGCACGTTGAGCAACTGGTTTTAACACGATTTCCACTTCCCCATTCTTTGATTCCATCAACTATCACACTTCATGAGATCATGGTGTTTTCAATTCCAGCAATATAAATAAATCTCTGAATCATGATTGAAACAAGGATAATCTTAGGTCAAACCGACAACACGAGATTAACAATCCAATTCTCAATAGAGCAAATTCAATCATTCAGAATTTATCTTATTTTCAGAATACACAACACACCTACAATCTTCGATTACCATTGATCTCACACATTTCTCAGCTTCCCTCCTACAGACCGACCCATCCTCTCTTGTGACCGAATTTACTCTGGAACGGCCATTGCCTTGGTTTAGGCCGGAGTACTACAGATTGATCTCTCGAATTCAAAGCACTCCCTTCTTGCAGTGCATATGTGTGAGGTTAAGCATTTCGCTCGGTTCAAGGAGTCTCATTCGCACGGTCGTCTCCTCAATTCCGTAAAAACCAGCAAATCGTTTTGCCCCATCTACAAGATTTTGTATAGCGGCTTAATCCTGAGAGTATTCAATTCTGGACAAGGTCCCGGGTTTTTCTGCATTTTCGGTTTCCTCGTTAACAAAATCTTGCCGTGTCTTTTACTTTACAATTTCCGCAATTATAATTGTTTTATTATAATTAGAAGTAAAATACACAAACGTTAATTCCTATTTACTTGATAGCAATCATATTGTGTTTGTTAAGTCCGAACCTTTTATCAAGTAAACATACTTCGTTGTTGTATTGTCTCGATCTTGTATCCATAGTCAATCACACAAGTTATCTTGTTGTCGTATTGTCTCGATCTCGTAACCATAGACGATTACACGAAGTGTGAATCTATTAGTTGTATTGTCTCGACTCAGTCCATAGATAATCACTTTCGGAGAAAGGACTTATAGGTGGAAAAGTTTTAGATTGAGGTATATTTGGGTACCCTCGTCTTTTCACACCTAATTAATCATTTACAGTCCATATTTGGCTCAAGCTCTTCCCAACAACTTGGAAGATGATTCATGCACCATCAGATGGTCCCACTGCCACCAAGAGTCGGTTCCTACACCTCTTGATCGGTGCCTCCTCCTTCCATAATTAGTTTTTACTAGCTAATGCTCAGTAAAACACTATTTTAATTATGATTAGACATCAGGTAATCATTCTTTCACCAAATGATCAACCGAGAACCCGAGCACTACATGGTCGGTCCATCACCACATGTCTGGTCCCCTCTTATCCATGGTTGATCCTCATTCAATCATTGGTAGATCATAAATAAAAAAGATTGGGGTTTTGAACCTAATGCTCAGTAGAGTAAAAATTCTGAACATGTTCAAACACCAATGATTTTTATATTGATTCAATAATCAATATTTAAATTAATAATTTAATACTCGATCCAGCTACCAATATTTTATTAATATCTTGATTAATATTTTATTCATTCAACTATCAATTGCTCTGAAAAATAATATTAATTCAACTATCAATTTGCGAGAAGCAATATGAATACTGGTCCAGCTATCAGTATTTCATTGGTCTATCGACCAACACTCAGTTGGTCTACTAACCTGGTTCGTCGATCGACCATTATTTTGATATTATAATCTCTTGTCATTCGACTTAGTCATGATATGAAGATCAAGGATGAACCTTCTATGATCATTCAACAATGATCATCTTCATTAGACTTTCTGTTGAATGTTTGACGCATCAACATGATTGTTTATGATCGACCCAGTAATCTTATTAAACTCATGCTTATCAATCCAAGTCTGTGACACCCCGTGTTTTTAGCATGGTGCATGCTCAAAGATGCAACATAGCATGAGATGAAGCTTCATCTCAAGCTATGTTGCGTGTTAAGAGGAATATTGGCCTAGAGCCAATAAGGCGCCAAGTAAGGCGCATTGCAAAGATGTATTGGCCAAGAGCCAATCTCGCACTAAAGGTGCTTCAGACCAGTTGGGTGGCTAGCCTAGAACAAAGTAGTGCCACAACAACGCATTACGTAGGTCATTGGCCTATGGCCAATATCGTAACAAGCCAGAGCAGGCTGACCTTGGCAATGTACAACCACCACGGCTGGACATTGGAGTGGCTTATGGTCTAAAGTCGGAAATACATACATCATATTCGTACATTGCAGTTGGCCAGGGAAGTCATGTGCAACCATCACGGCCTTTGGAGTTGATGAATGATTTTTTCTCCCCTAATTTAAGTTGTAAAAATGTTAAGTTAACATATATAGGGAGGGGTAGTTGGTTGAAGGTGCATATACGGACCATGCGCCAAGTAAGCTTCATATCTTAACCGAAAGAGTATAAATGATGCTTAGGCCTCATTTATAGCCACGTAGCCTTGCCAATGGAGCATATTAAGCATGGGCATCACTATGCCATGCCGCGGACCAAATATGCATCACTTGGATGCATTTCGACGGAACGAACTATACGGACTAGGGTATTACCATTATTGCTTGGCCACGGCCTTGCAAATGAGTTGGCTTAAGTTTCTTTCCCTTCGAGGATGAACTACGGTTTTTGCTTGATCCCTTTAGAGTAGGGAATGGTACGTAGGCAGCCGCAATGAGTTGCGGCATTGCCGGTCCAACATGTTGTCGCTCATATAATCTAATTGTAAGATGATTGCGACATATTGGCCTCTCATATCATCTAGCTCGGTAGTTCGAAGCAAGAGATGATTGTGGTCAGACTTTATGAGGCTAGTTGCATTCCATTCCTTGGATGCTCATACTTCCTATCAAGGTGTTCGACGTAGGCATGTACCAATTACGAATTGAGCATGACCAAGAAAGTAAGCTACATTAATATGCAAGTTAGCGGAGCTTGCATAAGCCTAAGGAAAGTACGACATGAGCCTGATTAATGCACCTTGGCACGAGAAAGTCAAGTGCATGCACCCAGCAATGCCTAAGCTAAGTAAAGAGTTGGAAATAGGCCGTAATGGCCTATTAGCAAGTTTAAGGCATATCTTATGCCTATAAAGGACTCAAAGGCTAGTGATGCATGCAAGATGCATCGGCGATAGCCTCAATGGCTTTAAACCCTTTGCAGAACAAGGGTAAGTTGGAACAGTATGGAATCTAAGTTAGACGCATCATGCTCCACGAGCATGCTTGCAGCGACAAATGGACGTGCATTTGCCTAGCTTTAAGGCCCGAATTGTAGCATCATCATGGCGCATTGGGGAAGTTATGGCCAGCGCGCCCAGGCGCGCCAAAGATATGTCACAATCATTAGTGACCCACTGACTCAACGTCTACGGTTAAAGTTCATAGTCTAACTAGGTCAACGATTGACCACATAAAATACGTCTGCAAAGCAGACCTTTACATGAGACATCAATTCATGTCACATAGGGGGATATTCACTAGGGTTTTGGTCTGGTTGATTACAGCTCTTGCGATGTGCAATACATCTGTTAGAGCACTTCTCGGTCGAGCTCGCAAGTGTTTCTATCTCAAGCTTGTTTGTCAAGTTTAGGTGATCAAAACTATAAGTCATGATTTCTAGTCTACTTATAACTATGTCTCGGATTAGGATAGAATGTGTAGTTGAGCTTTAGACTTCACGGCGTTCATCGATTAAAGACGAAGATCTACTGAGGAGAGCTTGGGGGAACTTCTTATCTATCACTCAGAAGTCTATTCTATTCTATATCCTATTGAGACTAAGTCGTATCGCTATATAAACTTTTACATTATACACATTTGATATTTCGAGCTGAGTTTAAATCGCTTATATCTTTCTCGAAATATGTGTTAGAAAGCTTTTTGCTTTAGCAACATTCATCATTATTCTTGACGAGTTTAGTTAGAAACAATTTATTTGTTGGAAACTAAATAATGATTCAAAAGATGATCGTGTGAAAATTGCCTTGAAACATCTTACATGATTTGTGTGAGACAGTCATTTGATATAGACTCGGAATGTCTCATATTGATCATTCAATCACTTGAAAATTACTTATAAGCTAATAGTTTGTGTGAGACATCTATTGTCGTCTTCTAAGGATGTTTCAATGATTAAAATGAGAGTTTAGAACAATTAACAATTGTCTGGATATAGCACAATATGCATACCAATATGCAAACTGTTGTAGTATGATTCAGGTCCGGGAACCAAGTTTGCATACCAGTATGCGAACAATTTTAAATGTTAAAGTCCGAGAACCAAGTTTGCATACTAGTATGCGAACGGTTCTACCTGAGTTAGGTCCGAAACGATAGTATGCATACCGGTTTGCGAACTGTCGGTCAAGACCAAAGTCCGGAACTTAAGTTTGCATACTCGTTTGCAAACTGAGTTGGTTTAAGTTCTAAAATCGGTTAAGTATGATTCCATACTCATGAATAAATACATTTATAAATTAAGGAGTGCAATCTTTGAAAGCCGTGGCTAAATGTTCATGAATTGATTCTCTTGAATCAATCCGATTTTGTTTCAATTGTGTCTTGTATACTTCCATGAGAATAAAAACAATTGAGTAACTCTATGATTAACACAATTAGATTCATTTGATTATCATTTAATCTAGAAGTGTTAGATGAATGTGGTTAGTACAAAAGTGTTCATACGGCTAACTTCGGTTAACTATTATTGAGCCAACTCAATATACACGTTTAGGTACGGTTACCCATATCTAAATGAAGGTATATTTCATTGTGTGTAACAAGTTAAGACCATCTAACGGTGGAGAGATATTGCTTTGGTTTTAAGCAAACTTAGCTTGAATCTTAAATCAGGTTTTCATCTAACAGTGAATATTGATTGCTTTGTTTCTAAGCTATCAAACCCTAATTTGAAGACTATATAAGGGAGAACTCTAGCAACTGGAAAACCTAATCCCCACACCTCCCGTGTGATACTAGTTGCGTACTAGAGTCGATTCTCCTTTAACCTAGGTTTTTCTTAAAACCATTATAGGTTAACGGCTTAAAGACTTCATTGGGATCTAAAGCCAGACCCAACTATTTTCTCTATAGTTACATGTTTTGATCTTGCTTATTCTATTGTATTGAGTACTATCTTCTCTAAGATTGGCTCGAGATTTATCTCTGATAGGTAAGATATAAAAAGTAATCACAAAGCTCTTCATTTTTTTTTATTTTCTTTTCTTTGAAACTGAAAAATGATATATAAAGAAGATTAAGCTATTACATAAGAAGCTTCAGCTTCAAGAATATTCTTAATCTGGTTTGGAGGATATTCTAACCAGGTTTGGCTTAGTTTATCTACTCTAGCTAACTTGGACAAATTATCCGCTATTTTATTCTTCTCCTTTTGGACATAATAGCAATGCCAGGAGCTATAAAATTGAAAAGACTTCTTGATATCACTAATGAGATTATGTAATCTCCAATCAATGTTGAAAGAGTCATTGTTCACTGCATCTACTACCAACTTTGAATCCAATTCGAAGTGCACTTCCCTCAAATTCATCTCCTTAGCCCACTTGACCGCCTCCCATAATCCGTTGCACTCTGCATGTTCTGGACTTTTAGCTTTAGCTAGATAGATGCACCGTGAGCCTTTGTGACGACCTGCAAAATCACGAATGATTAGACCAATGCCTCCTTGATAATTACTAAAAGAACCATCAGAATTTATAGTGAGTATTCCATTAGGAGGGGGAGTCCAATGTAAATTCAGTCTAGGTTGTCTCAGAGTGCTAGCAGGCTTCTGTTTTGACATTTTAGTGAACTCAGTTAAGAATTTTCTGCACTTGTTGATGATGGAATCAGGAGTTGCTGCTAAATCCTTGAAAACTCCGTCGCATCTCTGAGACCAGATACACCAGGCCACAATTGATATTCTGCACATCATGTCTTCAGTGATAAGACCAGCTTGTAGTTTGTCAAATAAACTACATATCCAGTCCTGCAAATTGATGTTATCTGGAGTATGTAAACCCAGTGAACCAAACCAGACCACCTTAGATAGATTGCAATCCAGCAGAATATGTGTGTCAGACTCCAAGTGTTGGTTGCAGAAAGGGCAACTGTAATCACCATTTTGAATGACATGAAATAGCTTGTCTCTAGTGGGGAGGATATTCTTCACACACTTCCAGATGAAATGATTGATTCTTGGCAGAACTGGAAGTTTCCACAATCTCTTGTAGATGGTCTTCATTCTTGGAGGAGTTGCATCATTTGAGTTCTTCTCTTCATACATTCTCCTATATGCAGACTTCACTGTGAATTTGCCATTCTTTTCTAGGTACCACACCATTTTATCTTCATAGTCTGGAAAGACAATCATATTTGAAATCAGTCTAGCTGTGTGATCTTCAAAGAGAGAGAGAATTAGATCCATGTTCCAGTTTGTTGTTCCTCTATGAAGAAGTTGAAATACAAACTTGTATTAATCAGCATCAGAAACATTCTGTTTTGGTGTTGGAGGCATTGACAAACCTTGTACCCAAGTGTGTTTCCAAATTTGGATTTTCCTACCATTTCCCAGACTCCAGCCACTATACTTTTTGATGAACTCCAACTCTGAGCTTATACTAGACCATGACCAAGTAGTGGAAGAATTTTTCTTTAAATTAAACATATCACCATCAGGGATGTACTTTGCTTGCAGAGACTGAGAGCATATTGAAGTGCTGTCATTACATAACCTCCAGGCTGATTTTGCCAAAAAATTTGTATTTGTGGGAAATCGAACCCGAGACCTATTGCTTATAGGTTCCAACTTGAACCATCTATGCTATAACTCGTTTACAGCTCTTCATCTCATTCTTTGTGATTCCACAATAACTTCTTCTACTACCATATAGTTAAGTTATTGTGAGGTGATTGATATTTCTAGGTTGTTCTTCGGGAATATAAGACCGGATTATCAATTGGTTCATGTTCACCATGATTTACCAAAAGACTGAACAAAAAATTCATAGGTATTTCTGTGGGAGACAGATTTGTTTACAAAGTCTTCGACTTTGGGTCGTAGCAACTCTTAGGTCATGTTTTGCCGCTTGGAAATGCCTATCCTTGGTTGGGTTATCAAAAAAATACAGTTAAAATATGTTGTCTCATTATAATTCTAATCTTGGATAAGAACTACTAAATCTTCCTTAATTTTAGGAAGCTAAAAAAGCAAGGTTATGGTAATCTCCAAAATAACTAGGATACCAGTATCCTTACCTAGGTTAGACCGTTATAGGGGTAGTTAGTTTATCAAATATTATTTAAATTTTTAATTTACTTTTGTGTTTTTATTTTTGTTACTCTAACATAAAAATTTATAATACTCCCTCCGTTTCTGGAAAAGTGATACTTTCACTTTTTCAATTTGGCCTATTTTTAGGCTAAAATGAAAAAGTGAAAGTATCACTTTTCCAAAAACAGAGGGAGTATACAATTATTTTATAAAAATACAGGGTTAAAGTTTCGAGAGACAAACATAATACATGATAAACCTGTGATGGATATAATGGAAAGACAGACAACATCTTTATTAATACATCTTAGGATAATTCTAATCAAGTTAGAGAAAAAACTTCCCTAGATAAGTTTTATGTAGTCAAAGCTCCCAAACACGGCCTTAGTTGTGGGTGAGATCAGCTAAGGGAATCAAGTGCGTAGAGTACTGCTGGGATTGATCAGAGGCGTAAGGAACACGACTGTAACTTAATCGGTGTGAGACTTGGTTAGGGCTCAACTACATTCCAGTCCGAAGTTAAGTTGTAGTAGTCTAGTGTCTGTAGCGGCTTAATACACACTACACCATTTTAAGGGATTCGTAACTAAGATTTGCAACGGCACTAGGTCGGTTGCGAAATTTCGGTTGCGAATCCCAGTTGCTAATTTTTTCGCAACAGAGGGATGCCGTTGCGAATTTTGCAACCTCACAGGCAAGGTTGCGAATTGCAACTGCGCTCAGTTCAAGCGTGCGAACCACTTGCTTGGTCGGAACACTAGAGCTGATAAACACGCCCCAGTCAAACTTTGGTCAAGAGTTCTTTTCTTTTTTTCCACCCTCAAGCCAAATCCATCATATATGCATTCCTTATCGACTTTCCTTCTCATTTTTTTCCTCCAGCCACAGAACTTCGTCTCCTCTCCACAGATCTGAATAACTTCATCTCTCTTTCGTCCCGTTCAATCTAAAACCACTGAAATCAACCAGGTTTCCTTCGCATAAGCTTTTCGTTTCAGTTTTTAGGCTTTAGAGATTTTGCGATTTTAGAGATTTTGATTTCTAGGGTTTCAGCTGTGAATCAATTTTTTTTAATTTTACTTTATCGATTTTATGGTTTCATCTGTGAATCTTCTAGTTTCGATTTTAAGGGTTTATATTTCAGTTTTCCGAATTTCAGTTTTTCAATTTCTTGAACTCACAAATACAAGGATGAACCAATTGAGGAGAAGGTGATGATTTGGGTCGGTGTTGTGTAAGAAGAGTTAGAGAAAGGTGATTGTGATGATGAGTTGCAGTTGGTGAAGAGAGATCGAGTTTGATTCAAGCAGTTTTTTTAATGAATCTGTAAAGGAGATCGAGAGGAATTAGGGTGGTACTGATAATGCAAAAACTGCAATTAGGGTTTGAGTTGAACACACGAATTGATGGTGGTGATTCTGTTGTTTTGGAGAAGAAATTGAGAGAAATTCAAAATTAGGGTTTCTTGTTCTTCCCCAACTCTGCATAGATTAGCTAGTTGTAATGAGAACCTGGGTGTTTTTGGATTGAGAATGTAGATGGTGTTCGATAAAAAGCCTGACAAGAAAGGGTAAACTTTCTTATTGTCTATTTTTACATTTATGGCTTTATTTTCATAGGTATTAGCTCTATTTGCAACTGTTGAATAACTAAAATGTGAGCGTTAAGTGCTTGAAGTGTGTTAAAACTATTGTATTGAATTACATTACTTGTGTTGGGTTTATGGATGCATAATTTCTCTGTTCTTTTAACATAACAGTTTCTTCCACCATCAATCTTTGATACATTTCTTGAGTTGTTGAGCACAATTTTGTATAGTTGCTTGCATGTGTTCATTGAAATTGCTAGCAATCATGTCGTTACATTGACTACTTGTATAACAATAAAGGATTTGCATTTTTTCTGTATCTGTAGCTATTGTTACCATGTGAGAATGGGTACTGATGTGCAGGTCATCCCGTGTATATGCATTGTTATTGGATATTTAGGCCATCGACTTTCGAAAATATCAAAGAAGGCACATCTTACTGTGGCCAAGTTGTCTGCTTACTTGAATGAGGTATGTTTCTCGTTACTTATTAGAAATGGGGTGTTGGTTCTTTGGAGATTTGGAAGTTGTAGTTTTGGTGTTGTTGTAATAGTTCAGAAGGTCTCAATGTTGGGTTTATATGTAATTTTGAAAGAACTATGTGGTACGGGATTAAAAATATCTGATATACTTGAGTGGGTTACGTGTATCATTTCATTGTGGCCAAGCCAACTATCTATACTGATCAGCGCTTGTGTCCTTTTTATTCTGGTCATGTGATATCAACTCAATTTCTTGCGTTAATAACTGTTGTCTTCTTTTATTGGCAGGCTCTATCCTCATTGATGATCAAAATATCCGGAGCTGTACATTGGAAAGTCTTCGGCGACATGTTGGTCTAGTTTCTCAGGACAGAGTGATTTGTTGATAGGTAATTATTGGGAATCAATAAAGTTTATTGCTTAAGATTTTTTGATAGAGAATTATTGGGAAGATATGTTTATTAACGTTGAATATCATAAAGTCTCCTATTTCCATTGTGATTTACTATATTTGGGTTGTTAATGTTGATTTTGCATGTTTGATTTTCAGTGAATTGCGACTGTTATGTTTCCAAGTAATTTCTGTTTTTTAGAATCTATTGAACTTATTTTGGGGTCTCTAAATTATTATTAATGGTTGAGTTTTTGTATTCAAAGAGTTGGGTTTGAATGGTTTCTATTTATTTTATTCAAAGGAGATCGTTCATTGCTCAGTGGAGTCTTCTTGATCGTAATTTCTAGTCAACACGGTAAGCTCTGAATCTTCAATCTAGCCCATCTTTTTCTTTTATGTCAGACTTATGTCTAACCTTTAAAGATTCACTTTCCTTAATTTTGATATATGAGTTTTTGTTTATCTAACTGAATGGGTAGACTATTGTCATCTGCGTCGAAGCATGGGTTTAGGATTATATCAAAGTTGCTAGTTAGAGTGCACATAGAAGAGAACCAAGGAGAATCTTTCTTCCATATGAAATTTGTGTGAACCTTTACGTAAATTTTTTCATTAGGTAAGACAGGATTTTTTCCGTTATGGTATTGATCAGAACTATACTTGTTGGACATTCCATGGAGAGAAATCTCATGCCAGTAGTAGTACTGCCAATTTTGGAACTCATAGTTCTTCAAGTCATGAGTTTTAAAAGAAGCCATTGGGTTGTGTTTCAGACTGTGATGATGCTCCTAACTAAAATAAGGGGAAGTAGTTTTTGATATATTGGATGTAGATTTGTTTATTCTTACTTTCATGACTGATACAGTCTTAATTTTTATCCCAAATGATACATACATGACAGACAGTAGCATTCTACAACTATCTAAAAACAAACTATATTAACAAGCCTTCAGCTCATAATTTTCTGTTTTGTAACATGTAGAAGAAGGAACACAAGCTTGTAAGATCACCAAAGTTGCAGGAGAACCAAGTAAAATAAGGAGCTCAGAGAGTGCCAAATATGAGCATTTTCTGGATTGGAGCAGGCTGTGACCAGCAATCCTGGATGCAGTTGCTGAGTTTCAGAGAGCCAAGAAACTACTGCTCTTTTGAAGTAAAGTACTTAACACTTGTTACTCGAAACAATTTTATGATAATTTTGTTGCTTTCAACATCAAGACTTTAAGTCCTGTAGTCCTATGTCATATTCCATTGCGCATCTAGTAATTCCTAATTTTGTAAACACTCAACAAGCAGATTTGCATGATTAGACCATGTCCCAACAACTAATTCAATTATAATACTTCCTAATTTCTTTAACACTCAGCAAGGAAATCTGCATTATTTTGTTTCAAAAAAAAAGTCTGCATTATTATACCATGTCCCAGAAACTAATTCAAATCCGTGGGTTGATTTGTCGTGACCTCTTTCATGTTAATAGTAGATGTTGTTAATTCTAAATATGTTTGTTCGTTTCTCTATGGTTATATACTTGGGATGAGCTATTTGAATATTGTGGACTTTGCCTATAAGTACTCGCATTGATGGACCTTCCTTCTGATATATTATCAGTACTAGCACTCTTCCGTTGTTACTAATAATTTTCAAAGGCTGTTAGTGGTTGACACCTCTTGCTTGATTCTACTCTTAGTGCTTGGGGGAATAGCCTAAATAAGCCTAATCATGTTCTTTGCAGAGGGGAATACATTTATCCCCATTTTTCTTGAAACTTTTTGGGTAATTGAACATTTTTTACATGCCAACTTACCCTTTTCTCTTCTATCATTGTCATACAGTTGTAGCATAAGCATATGAAGCTCACTAGGTACATTGTTTATGAATTTGAGAACTGTTTGGTCAATCTATACTATATTATGCGTAATCAGAATAAAAAGATTCCTTCAAGTTTTATAGGACAATAAGAAACAGATCTAGCAGTTGAACATTATTTGTCAGAAAATGTGGGAGTTGGAGTGTAACTGCTTGTGAAGTATCTAGTTGGGCTGCCGCAGGCTCACATGTATATCCCGATTCATTGTTTGCTCATCTCATTTTTAAATCAAATTTGGTGTTCATTTTAAGGTTTTGAATCACTGTTAATCATCATTACTCACCGCTTTTTTCAATATTGCATCTGGTACCTTTAGACATCTCCTGTTCTCTATTTAGTTGGTAATAAACTAGTAAATTTTTGGCAGTGCAATATGGGGATAGTATCCTCGGGAATATGAGCAAGTTTGTAACATTGCATTAATTACTAGTTGATCTATTTTGAATGATAGGACAGATATCCCTCAATGACACTAAGTGGTAGGAAGGTCATATACGGTTTGGACATTATTTGGACAAATATTTTTAATAAGATAATTTGATCCAAATAATGTCAAATATTTTTAATAAGATAATATCTATATAGTCACGGTATTTTATTTTTTTAAAACCGTGATTATAGATATTAAAGCCTCTGACATTATTTGGATTTTGAACCTGGTATTATGAAATAGTTGCGTTTCGTCGTTTTGTTTGACAAAGTATCAGTTGGGTTGGTCTTTTCTGGGTAGTTTATCTCTGTTTAATTCATGGAAAGATTGTTGACTTACTTTTCAGACACTTTTCTCAGGCACAGTTGCTGAAAACATTGGCTATCGGGATTTCTTAGGAAAAATTGATATGAAGAAAGTTGAGCATGCAGCAAACACTGCAAATGCAGATGAGTTCATCAGAAACCTTCCAGCAGGATATGAAACCAATATTGGATGAAGGGGTTCAATTTTTAGTGGGGGCCAGAAACAGAGGTGAGATCTCAAACCCTAGAAATTACTCAGTTTAAGCTTGGAAACGATATCTGATTGGAAGAATTTGTGATGCTTTGTTCGCAGGTTAATTGAATGATGCTCTGTTGTGAGATCAGAAAGGTTGGAGAACAAAGCAGCAAAGCAGCATCCATTAGGTCCCTTAGCAGCTGCAAGATTTGTAAGTTAATGTAGTATCTCCTTATAGAGATTTAAGTTAGAAGAACTTAGGAATTTCAGAACTTTCAACTAACTGAACTTAGGAACTAAGTATGTTTCTTTGTATGTCCATTAAATGAATGACATAGTTTGTATCAAATTCTCATACTTGTTGTTAACTTCAATTGAAGAATTATTTTTTCATAATGATGAATGTGGAAATGAAATTGAATGAAGTTTGTATATCTGTGTATGTCCATTGAATGAATGACATAGTTTGTATATCTGTGGAATGATGAATATGGGGAATTGGGTAACTGCAGGGGGGGGGACTGAGGGGGGGGAATGGATTTTGACCAGGTCAATGAAGACTTGACTTTTTTTTTTATGTTGCAAAATATTAGCAACGTCTCTGATCTGTTGCTAAGTTAGAACCAGAACCAGTAAATTAGAACCAGAACCAATTACATTTTAGTTCCGGGTAGGGGTATTCCTGTAATTAGAAACAACTTAGCAACGGCAGATCTTGGTTGCGAATAAATAGAGTCGCAACGGCAAAGTACGTTGCGAATATCCGTTGCTGACCAAGAGTCGCAACGGAGCCTATGCCGTTGCGAAAAAATGCAACACCGTGTTTTGAAACGTCAACCTGCCGTTGCGACCCCAGTCAGCAACGTCCAGGCTCCGTTGCTAATCCCTAAAAATGGTGTAGTGACATTATGGTCTTCAAATCTGGACTAGGTCCCGGGGTTTTTCTGCATTTGCGGTTTCCTCGTTAACAAAACTTCTGGTGTCTGTGTTATTTCTTTTTCGCATTATATTTGTTTATATAATTGAAATATCACAGGTTGTGCGTAGTTCAATCAATTGGTAAATCCGACCTTTGTTTGTTGATTGAAATTGATTGACACTTGAACATTGGTCTTTGGTACAGTTCAAGTTATTTCTCATACCAATCATGCTCACAGATCTCTATCAGTTCGATTCAGATTGTATTGAGAAATTGAGATATAACTCTTGGATATATTTCCTTGATTGAGTCTGACTGTCTAGTTGATTCTCGTGGAATTATATTGGAGTTAGTCCATACAGATTTCCTAACGAAATATTGGGTGTGGTTGTTATAACCCCGCTTTTTCAACATCCACAATGAGAAATGTGAGTAAGTCATGCTGGTAGTTGAAGGAGTAAATAGAATAGTGGATGGTCAATCAACCAAGTCTCCCACGCAAACCGGAACTGGTTCACACACGATTTCCCACTTCCCCATTCTTCCACTTCCTTCAACCGTCACCACTTACGGGAGATCGTTGTGCTGCAATAAATAGGTTGCTTAACCTATGATATGGATATGGCCAATGATGGTTGGTACCACAACAAAAGTTAGTGAAACGAAAAGTACCACAACGTAACATAATAGCATTCTATTTTCTTATTTTACTAATTCTCCCCCAACAAAACATATATGTTGATGGTGAGTTTTTGACAAAGGTATATAATTGGAGGCTCAAGCGCAGTATTGCCGCCAAACCGAGACAATGAAGTAATTGAGGTGTCATGCATCATTCACTTTTTTTTATTGCAGTATTTCATATGGATTCGGAAGTATTTTACATAGATTCGGTATTTTAGATAGAGTCAGTAGTTCAAATATCTTATTTTAACAGGCTCTCAGGTAGTTGATTAAAATATGACCATATATACTCTGTTTTAGCAGAATACAACTTAGAACCGTCTAGGATGATGACACTACATAGATTTCATAATACATCATCCAGTAGTGTTTGGTATGTCTTAGGGTACATGGAAGCAAAAAAGTGACTCGAACAGGGTAATAGGATTTTGATGATAAGTTTTTGTGCTGGTTTTAAGTGCAACAATTGTCATTGCGAGGTCTTTGGATATTTGGATGATGCAAATGTTTGGAAAGATTGTATTGGCAGATTAATGTTGTTTTACAAGAACTTTTGTTTATTGCAGGATATCTGACACGGATATGTGCAGGAAGGGTTCTGATCTTCTACAGTATCTTGTTCGAATTGATGAGGCGCCTTTAGACATTTCTGATGCAGGAAGGGTTTGTTGCCGACAAGAAAAATAGCACTCAAATGCTTCAGCCACTGATTGTAGTTAACAAATGGTACACCGATACACCATTAACTGTATATGAACATCTAATTTCTACTTTGTTTTGGGGAATGAGCTTGAATCTAATTTTTGACTGTATGAACTTGAAGTAATGATAATTTTGTTATATGGATGACTTTTGTGTTCACTTATAGAGATGTTGATGTTGAGTTGACATAACATCGAGAAACATAATTTTATGAGCCGTGGCTTAGAAATGAAGTCGTGGCTCAGAATGAAGCCGTGGCTTCCTTTTAAGCTATGGCTTCATTCTGAGCCTTTTTTTTGTGTTCCTAAATTTTTTTAGCAACGGCAGGCTTCGGTTGCGAATGAACAATTTAGCAACGGCAGCGGCGGTTGCGAATCTCCGTTGCTGACCAGGAGTCGCGACAGAGCTTATGCCGTTGCGAAAAATTGCAACACGGTGTTTTGCAACAGAGATCTGCCGTTGCGACCCCAGTCAGCAACAGCCAGAGTCCGTTGCTAATCCTTAAAAATGGTGTAGTGTATTTGTAGTAAATTGGCCTTGCCCTAATTGTAAAAATATAATGAAAATCCCTGACCCTGTATCAGGATTGGAGAATCTGCATTAGATGATTTGTATTCAGCAAGAGAATCTTAACATACCCAGTAGTCCTGTAGCTATTTTAAATGTGTATATATATGCCAAATTGCAAGGCTTTCCCCAGCAGAAATCTCGTTATTTCATGTTCGCCAATATACATCTTTTATGCTATAAATAGACGACATTATTTATATTTAGAATAAGATTTGACACCATTCTTGAATTAATATGCTACTGAGAGTATCATATTTAGTACATAGTCATATCAGTATCGTCTCAAGTCGTAAACTCCCACGGCCGAGTTCCTTGAACATACTATAGTGGCACCATCATATTCGAATTCATACTGGAATAACATTATACCTCAAATCTAGGCCCTGACATATTGTCATAAACTCAAACCCTAGATTATAACCATATGATGATCACATCATAAGGATTGCGGCACATTGGCTAAGCATATCCAAGCCCATATCATATATTGCATACCCTACAGTACCTTATCTAGTCATGGCTAGGGCCACAATACAGCTATTGCATCTCACATCACCTCGACGAAAGATAAGAATGAACTAATGGCCTAGTTGGAATCATCCCAAAGCAATTGGTTAAGTTCATGGCGTGACCAAACATGACTTGGCAAAATATGGCCCGTGTCACACCCACTACAGCGCCATAACATCATGTCTGCATCATTATCGCGCCTTTGACCAATGCCATAACATAGGCCGCGCGCCATTTTCGCACCATGGCAGCTTTGGCCAAGACCATGGCATAGGACGCCCGTCACCCGCCATTATCATGGCATAGGCCGCACTGCATTATCGAGCATAGGCCGCGCGCAATTATCGCGCCTTGGAAGCTTTGGCCAAGGCCACAACATAGAACGCGTCATTATTGAACCTTGGTCAACTATGACCAAGGCCATAGTGTAAAATAGGATCTTGGCCAGCTCCGTGGCATAGCCATTATAACTCGCAGTGCCGCGACCAAAAACTTCACTGATTTATCCCACCTCATACCCATCTCTCCATAACCTCATGACCTCTACTACTTGTGAGAAAGGAAATGTGTATTCCAAACTACTATAAGTAGGCCACCTAGCCTATTTAGAAAACAGAAAAAGCTTTCATATCCAAAAGCTTTGTTATTTTCCATAGTTTTCAATATCCAAAAACACACAATTCAATATTATTACCATTTTCTCAAAAAATTTCTGCTTCCCTCCCCTAAGATCAAGCCATCTTCCTCTCCCCGTGACCAAAGCAGGACGGAACGACTACTATCGTACTTTAGGCTTGTCCTGTTCGATTTTGATTTTCGAACCTAAAAAGAAAGTACCACACCGGTGCGTTTTTTTGCCTAGAAGTAATTTTTAGGTACTAACAATATAATACCTAATCATACCCCCAGACTTCGGGTTGTACATGCGTAATTAGATTTTAGGTCCATTGTTTAGATATGGGAGCTGTTTTTTTTTTTTTGTATGATTGATCTGGGTTTTTGGAGATTAGAGTTTTCCATGCATCACTTCCTTTAGCACAATCAAGAGATGGCACAAAGACAATTGTTTTTTTTTTTTTTTATCGATAAAATAGATGGTTGTTCTAATGCAAGAGTATTGATTTGGTTGGTTAATTTGTGATTCGGGGTTTACAGTTAAAAGAGTCAGAATAACCATATTAACGGATATTTACTCTTAAAATTTTATCTGTAAACAATAATCTGCGAGAAAAGACTTTCTAAGAACGAATAAAACAAAGATACTATGGTTCGGTTCCCGATGAATTACATGATGATGATTTAACAGACGTAGAAGTTTTCTTTGAAGATTCTTTGGACTTGACCTAATCTTGGATGTCAGTATCATTGTGCAACAACCAGAACGAGTGGTGCACAATCATTGTGCAACAAACAAAGCGGTGCGTAATCATTGTGCAACAGACAGAACGAGTGGTGCACAATCATTGTCGGTTATTTAGAAATAATGGCAACGGCCTGGCCTTGGGACTTGGTGAAGTCATTTTGCTCCCCTTTCTAAAGTTATAGAATTCGCAAGTTAACATATTGTTTTGGGGTAAAAACTGATTCTGCTGAAAATGATAAATTGTGTGTGCCGCCGAGAAACGAATTTAAACCCTAAAAAAATGTACTGCACAGGAGTACTTTAGATTCGAGAGATCAATCTGTACAATTCTGGCCTAAACCAAGAAATGGCCATTCTAGTCTTGCTTCGGTCACAAAATGAAGGAGAAGGGTTGATTAGGAAGGGAAGCAAAAAAGGTGTTGAGATCAGATTGGTGAACTATGAAGGTGTGGTTGTTTAATGACTTGTATCATAATATAGAACCTGCTTGCAGAATGTAAGCTATCAGTTCTTGGTGTTTTCTGGATACTTGCGTTAATGCAATCCTGTTGTTTTTGTGATTCGAACCCAGCATGTTGTGTGCGTTAGTAAATGCTCCACCGTTGTGACATGGTTGATGTCATGAGTAATATGTAACAAGTTGCTGAGTGGGTCTTTCTTGCAAGACCTAATTATTTTGACCAATCACGCGCAAGCTAGGCGGTGGGCCGTCATATGTGACAAAGTCAGGTTGTAAGACTTACCGCAAAAAATAGCATGCAATGCTCTTCGGTTAAATAATTAAGTTGTTTGTGAAATCAATATTTACAAAATATCGTTTGTAATCGATGCATATAAAGCATCGCTTTTAAGCAAACAGCTCACACTAATCGATGCTCATGAAGTATCGTTGTATAAAGCTTGTCTTGGTTAGTCGCAAAACTAATGTCTTAAAAGGAACATGACTGGCCATGTTTGGGACGCTGTAAGGGGCTATCCATGCACGTTAAAGATGAGGTGGTCGGTCTTTATAGGAGAATGATGGTCGGTAGCCATTTTGATACCCTATTGGTCGACCCAAATTAAATCTAAACCGGTTAAATCGGCTAGCCAAGTTGGATAGTTGAGATGATTTGCGGCATTTATTTATTGTCGCTTAATTTATTTAAGATCTTTTGTAGGTCGCATGACTAACCCACTTTGGTCAATGATTCAGAGCACAACGCATAGGCTAGAAACGATGTGGTTGGTTGTGGCTAAATATGGGCCGCCGGTGATCATAACGGCACCTCATTGGTGGGCCCAAATTGCATCTAAGCCGGTCCATCCGACTGGCCAAGTTGGATGGCCGTGATTGATTTAAGACTGCCATTGGCAGTCTTGACCTAATTAAGACCCTTTTCAGGACGCTCGACTAGCCTACTTCGGCTAGCAATTGTGAACGCTGGTTGCGGGCTAGGAGAGTTCAGATTGGTGAAATAATAGATGGTTTGTTGGCGATTATCGTTGAGCTTGTTTGGTCGCGCCGGGAGAAGGCCAAGCTCATTAAATCGTCCAGCGAAGTTGGATGGCTGTGATCGTTTTAAGACTGTCAGGGACATCATGATGTAGTACATCTTTTAAGTATCAACTATGACAGTTGACTCCTGAAGTGTGTATCAACTGTGACAGTTTATCCCTCGTACTTGTATCAACTATAACAGTTGATACAATCCGTCAGTTTCAGTTTACTTGCCTTGCAAGTATTTTCTTTCCTAGTTTGTTTAGCTTTCCTTTTCTTTTCTGTTTAGACTGTTCTTGAGAACCTATTTAAAGGCTATGCCTAAGGGTGCACAGGAACCGAGCCGGACCGACGGACCGCGCCGGAACCGGTGGAACCGTACCTGATTTTGGACCGAACCGAGGAACGGGGTACAGGTACCGGTCCAAAAATATAGGAACCGAGGTCTGGGGGTACAGGTACACGGTCCAATACAGGTACCGTGCCGTACCGGACCGAAAGTCCCGAATATCTGGAGCCGTTAGATTTAGGGGATTATAGATGATTAATAGCCGTTAGATTAGAGGTGGGTATATAAACGAATATTATAGGGTTTCGATTCTATCTTTCTTCTTTCTTTTTTTTTCCCGTCTCTTCTCTGTCTGAGAAGGAGAGAAGCGAACTCCATTAACAGAGGCGATAGTTCTGACTCTTCTGAGTTCTGAGTTCTGAATCCATTAGTTACGTACAAGGGTTGATTCAAAGGGTAAGTAAGTGTTGATTCAAAGGTTAAAGATTGATTTAGTTCTCATATTTTTGATATTTCGAACCTAGGGTTTTGTAATTAAGATTTGTATTTTGTAATTAAGATTTGTATTTGTATTTTGTATTTTTTTTGATAGAAACGAAACTAATGGATTTTGTAGTTAAGATTTCTAATAATCTAATACTTGTGTTGTTTATCAGATTTTTTTGTAGTTAAGATTTCTTCCTTCTCTGCATGAGTTGTTGATCGATTTGGCTTGGATTTGGTAAGAATTCTATCTTCTTTTATCTTTTGATTTTTCATTATTTTTTAGTTCCTATGAACTGTTTGGTTTTAATTTCAATTTAATTATACGAGAGATGTGTGTATATTGGTTCCTAATTTGATTTACGTATATTGGTTGATTTCGAGATATTGGTTTTAGGGTTCATTTTAGATTTTTAATTTAGTTCTTGTTACTGATTCTTTAGGAGTTTCCTTGATTTTATGTTAACAAATGTGTGTGTTGTTTCCTTGATTTCATCTTGAGAGCTGAATGTTCAGGGTTAAAAATCATGATATCCATATTACATTATTGCTTGTGTTTGTCAGTAATAGATATAGATTATAGACTAATAGTTACTAATACTAACTGCTATTATTTGTTTTTGCAGCGTTACTTGGTCCTATCAACAATAATGCCATTGCCACCACAAGTGCTTTGCTGACATGGATTAGAAGATCAAGATTCAAGACTACACTATCCAGTCATTGCACAAGTGCTGCTGCATATCTACTTGTTTTTTTTCCTTCAGATTTTCAAGACTTCTTAGTCAGTGTGTGTTTTTTGTGTGCTATTGATGTCTACAGTAGACAATCTACTACTACTTGTTCTTTTTTCCAGATTTTCAAGACTTTGGTTGTTTGGCAGCACTTTGGTTTGCTAATACTTGCTACTTATTAGTTATTGGCTTATTGCTACTTGTTCTTTGATTGAGAATCTGAGATATTACTTAATATATTGAAAAACAAGTAAAACAGGTACTTAGATTGTCTGGAAAAATGACATAAATATATGTCTGGAAAAGGTACCGACTGGTACCGGAACCGTACCGGAACCGAGGTACAAGGTACAGGTACCGGTCCAAAAATATAGGAACCGAGGTCTGGGGGTACAGGTACTCGGTCTCGTCAAGAACCGAGCCGAACCGTACCGTGTGCACCCTTAGCTATGCCTTCTTGTTTTGAGAACACATCTTATTATCAATATTATTATCAAGTTTGATTATTAATCTTTTTACCTTAGAATCTAGATCCTAGAATATGATTTTATCTAAGTTCCTGATGGAACTTCAACTATCTTCACAACCCTAGCAACTACTTTGCTTCCATCCCTATCTGTACTACACTAGTTGGTATCAGATACAGTGTTTTTAGTTTTTACCTAGAAACAGATCCTTAACAGCTTCCGCACAACTTCAAAACCCTACTTTTATTTTCAATGGCAGAAAAACCTCCTACCCTAGCTGAAATTGCAGAACTCTTGAAACCTCTTCAAACTTCCATTACAAATATTGAAACTAAGCTTGCAAATAATGAAACAAGCACCAAAGCTCTCACGGAAAAGCTTGAAACTATGTAAAAGAGGTTAGTTTTCCAAGGAGATTATGTAAACAAATTATTGAAACACACTGGCTTCGAAACGGAAGACATACCTGATTTGATTGAGGATGTAGATGAAGAGAAGAAGGCAGGAGAAACAGAGGATGATATAAAGGAAGGAGAAAAGAAATCTGAAGAAAAAGTAGCTGATGAAACAAAAAAAGTAAAACCACTTACTTTTTATCGGCATACTTATATTCCTGAAAACGTCTCACGTCGTCTTTCCCACAATGAGCCGTTAGAAGGTTTTCTTGACAAAAAACCTACTCCTGTGAATATCAACAGTGATGAGGAAGACGAAATCGAAGAAGGTGAAAGACAAAAGTGGATAAACGAAAGACGTTTAACGTCTAGTATGATTCCTTATGGAAGTATACCAGAATATAAACTTAAAGCTGATATTCCTAGTTTTCATGGGGGTTTACACATCGAAGAATTACTAGATTGGTTTTATGAAGTGGAATCCTTTTTCAAATTTATGGATGTCCCAGACTCTTCTAAAGTGAAGTTGGTGGCATATAAAATAAAAGGTGGAGCTGCAGCTTGGTGGGAAACACTCTCTGAAGATCGAGAAAAGTATCACAAACCTCCTATATGCACTTGGGATCGAATGAGACGTTTATTAAGAGCTAAGTTTTTACCAAAGGATTATAAACAACAATTGTTTATTAAACTTCAAAACCGTAGACAAGGAGCTAGACTTGTTGAAGTATATGTAGCTGAGTTCTATGCTTTAGTTGCTCGTAACCAATTGAATGAAACTGAAGAGCAGTTGGTTGCACGTTTTATAGATGGGTTGAACAATTTAATTCAACAAGGGATGACACAATCAGCTTTTACAATGGTTGAAGCGATACAACAAGCTCTTAAGGTTGAAAGACGTGTGCTCAGTACTTCTCGCCAAGCAAATCCAAGACAAGCTCGTTATCAACACTTTTATAAAGCTGCCAGACCATATAACTCTTATGGTTACCAGGGTGAAAAAGGAGCAACAGTTGTTGTTGATCCATATTCACAGGGATCAACTGTCTTTGTTGATCCACAAGACAGAAGTGCAAAGTGCAAACCAACCATATCAGCAACAACAAACTACTTCTGTTCTTTCAGAACCTGCTCCTACAATGCATATCTCATCTGCTAACCCACCTCAGGCTCCTCCACAACACAATTTTGTTCGCAATACTAGAGGTAATCAGTTTCAACAAGATTTTCCACCATTATCTAAACCCTCTAACCCTTATTCAAAATTTCGAGGAGATATATGTAACAAGTGCAACCAAACTGGCCATACTTCTAGTGATTGTCGCAAATTCCATGCTTATATTAATGAAACTCCAGACGAAACACAAGAAGAAGAAGCATTAGGAGATGATGAATTATTTTATCTTCAAGAACATGAGACTTATGATGCAAATTTCCTTGGAATGATTCGACCAATTTTAATCACTGAACCATGTCCTACTCAGCGACGTAATATTTTCAGATCTCATTGTTTCATTGAAGAAAAGCTTTGCACCATGATCATTGGCAGTGGAAGTACAGAAAACTATGTTTCTGGAAAGTTGGTTGAGAAACTTGGTTTATCTGTTACTCTTCATCCAAAGCCGTATTCAGTTGGATGGATAAACAACTCTTCAACTCAGCAAATTAATCATCAATGTTTGGTGAAGTTTTCTTTCCATGGGTATTCAGATTATGCTTTGTGTGATGTTATTAATATGACTGCAGCAAGTTTATTATTGGGAAGACCATGGCAGTATGGTATTCGTGCTATTCATAATTGCTATGAGAATACTTATACCTTTGTTCATGAAGGGTTTACTAAAGTTCTATGGCCTTTACAATCTTCTAATTCAGTCAAGGAACCAACAATAAGAAGACAAATGCACTAGTTGCTACCATTGTTCATTCTTTACAACCAAATCATTCTTTGAGTTCTCATGAAGCTGATAAACCAATGGTGGAGATTCCAGACAAGGTACAACCTTTATTGTCTTCTTTTAGTGACTTATTTTCTACTGAGTTACCCAATGTTTTGCCTCCATTAAGAGATCTACAACATCAAACAGATTTTATACCTGGAACTTCTATTCCTAATCAACCTCATTATAGGTTAAGTCCTAAAGAGCATGAGATTTTACAAGGTCTGGTTGATGATTTGTTACAAAAAGGATTGATAAGACTTAGCAAAAGTCCTTGTGTTAGTCCAGCCTTTTTAGTAGACAAAAAGGATGGTGGACATCGTATGTGTATAGACTGTAGAGCATTAAACAGAGTTATTATACCATATAGGTTTCCCATACCAAGAATTGATGACATGATAGATATGCTTTCGGGTGCTAAAGTGTTTACAAAGCTTGATTTACGTAGTGGGTATCATCAAATACGTATTCGAGAAGGTGATGAATGGAAAACAACTTTCAAGACAAAAGAAGGTTTATATGAGTGGTTAGTCATGCCTTTTGGATTATCTAATTCTCCTAGTACTTTTATGCGCCTCATGAATCAAGTTTTGCAATCTTTTCTTGGAAAATTTGTCATTGTTTATTTTGATGACATCTTAATCTTTAGCAACAGTGAAGAAGAACATCTTACACATTTATCTCAAGTTTTTAAGGCACTTCAAGACAATGTTTTGTATGTAAACTTAAAGAAGTGCACATTCTTTACAAACAAAGTCACTTTCTTAGGTTATGTTGTGTCAGATAATGGTATTTATGTGGATGATTCTAAAGTTAAGGCAATTGTGGAATGGCATACTCCAACATCTATACGTGAAGTAAGAAGTTTTCATGGGTTAGCTTCATTGTATAGAAGATTTGTGAGAAATTTTAGTACCATTGCATCTGGTTTAACAGATTGTTTGAAGCATGATACTTTTGAATGGACTGAAGAAGCAAATAAGAGTTTTAATTTACTCAAAGAGAAGTTATGTACTGCCCTTGTTCTTGCCATGCCAAATTTTGATAAGCCTTTTGAGATTCATTGTGATGCTTCTGTTGTTGGCATTGGTGCTGTGTTATCTCAGGAAGGACATCCAGTTGCATATTATAGTGAAAAAAATTCAGATACAAGGAAGAAGTGGTCAACTTATGAGTTGGAATTAATTGCTCTTGTTAAAGCTCTTAATAATTGGCATCCTTATCTTATTCACAGTGAGTTTGTTGTTAACACTAATAATCAAGCTCTCAAATTTTAAAAAACTTCAGCAAAGGTCAACAGGATGCATGATAGGTGGTTATCAACTATCAATCAATATACATTTTCCATTAAACATCAAAGTGGAAAACTTAATCAAGTTGCTGATGCTTTGAGTAGAAGAGCTCATCTTTTAGTTACTCTTAAACATGAGAGTTTAACTTTTGATTTCTTGAAAGATCTGTATAGTGAAGATAAAGATTTTAAGAATCTATGGGAAAAGTGTGGTTCTTCAACCGGCAGTATTGATGATTATCTCATTCAAGATGGTTTTCTTTTTAAAGGAAATCGTTTATGTATACCACAATGTTCTTTACGTCTTCATTTGATCCAAGAATTACATGGAGGTGGTCTAGGAGGACATTTTGGACGTGATAAAACCATTGCTTTGGTTGAGGAACGTTATTTTTGGCCTTCAATAAAACGAGACATTCAGAAGTACGTACAAAAATGCATGGTTTGTCAGCAGTCTAAAGGTAATATTCAAAACACTGGATTATATACTCCACTTCCAGTTCCTGATGCACCTTGGGTGGATATTAACATGGACTTTGTGCTTGGTTTACCACGTGCTACCAAGAGGAATGATTCTATTATGGTGGTTGTTGATCGTTACTCAAAAATGGCTCACTTAATAGCATGTAAGAAAACTACAGATGCCTCCAATGTTGCTTATTTGTTCTTCAAAGAGGTAGTACTTCTGCATGGAATTCCCAAGACAATTACTTCTGATCGAGACACTAAGTTTTTGAGCTACTTTTGGAAGTCTTTATGGATGCGTCTGGGAACTAAACTTCAGTATAGTACAACTGCTCATCCTCAAACAAATGGACAAACTGAGGTTGTCAATCGATCTCTAGGAAATCTGATTAGAGCAAAGGTTATTGGCGGAAAAGAGAAGCAATGGGACAATTTCCTCCCTAACATGGAATTTGCTTATAACACTTCAGTAAATCGATCCACAAGTAAGACACCTTTTGAAATTGTTTATTCTAAGGTTCCTAATCATATTTTGGATCTAGTGGTGCTTCCCAAGCTGCGTAAATCAAATGCTAAGGCAGATAACTTTATTGAGAAAGTTTCACTCATACATCAAGAAGTAAAGTCAAAGCTTGCAGATTATAACAACAAGTACAAGGAGGATGCAAATCAGCATAGAAGACTTAAGACTTTTGATGAAGGAGAATTGGTTATGATTCATCTCAGAAAAGAAAGATTTCCTACTGGGACTTACAACAAGACAAAGATGAAGAAATATGGACCATTCAAGATTTTGAAGAAAATCAGTGATAATGCATATGTTATTGATCTTCCATCAACTTGGAACATCTCTAATATATTCAATGTGCAAGAAATTTTCACTTTTCATGGAGAGAATGAAGTTCTTTCTATTCATTAACTCGAGGACGAGTTTCTTTCAAGAAGGGGGGACTGATGTAGTACATCTTTTAAGTATCAACTATGACAGTTGACTCCTGAAGTGTGTATCAACTATGCCAGTTGATCCCTCATACTTGTATCAACTATCACAGTTGATACAATCCGTTAGTTTCAGTTTACTTGCCTTGCAAGTATTTTCTTTCCTAGTTTGTTTAGCTTTCCTTTTCTTTTCTGTTTAGACGGTTCCTGAGAACCTATTTAAAGGCTATGCCTTCTTGTTTTGAGAACACATCTTATTATCAATATTATTATCAAGTTTGATTATTAATCTTTTTACCTTAGAATCTAGATCCTAGAATATGATTTTATCTAAGTTCCTGACGGAACTTCAACTATCTTCACAACCCTAGCAACTACTTTGCTTCCATCCCTGTCTGTACTACACTACATCATATATTCAATTTCTTAAGAATTTAAACGCGTCGACCAACCAACTTCTACCTTTAATTAAAAGTATAGGCTGCAGCTTTGGAGCGATTTGATTGGATAGTAGGAGAAAGGGGACGGCAGGCAGTAATATGAAGCATAGTCGGTCGGTCATGGGAGACGCCGGCTAGGGCAAACCGGCTAGCCAAACGGTGTGGCCGCGCGCCTTTTGCCGCTGCCTTTATTTGTCGCAATTTATTTTTATTTCTTGTTTTCCAACTTCTGGTAGGATTCTGCTCCTACTAGTTCCATGATGAACCAATTTCCTAGTTTGCCTAGGTTTAATCTTGACCAATAGGGACCGAGATATTGCGCAGGCCACAAAAAACCTAATTTTTGTAAATTGATAAAATTAGGTTAGACAAATTGAATTTTGCGAGCTAACACAAAATTAATCAATTCTTTGTGAATTTTGTGCATTGATACAAAACCACTAATTTTATTCTCAGAGAGCAGCGCAGCTTGCGTGCTTCTGATTGAGTACTTTCATGCACATCTTAATCCTGACATTTCGGGAAACTCATGCTGCTCAGACGAGAACGAACATTAGTTGTCATATCATGCCAATATTAAGAGTTCATCTGGGAACATATCATTGGAAAAATACTCAGCAAGCCATGCATTAGTGAATAATGCAGGTGGGAGATTAATAAAATTCATAGAATGTCTGGGATTTTGCAACCAACACTACTCTGAATAAATTTCATATATAAGTCACTACACCAAATTCCCGGATTAGTAACAGAAATTCGTAACGGCTTACTGGCCGTTACGAAATTTCCGTTCCAAATGGCAGTTACGAAAAATTTGTAATAGGCATCGTCCGTTACGAAATTTTATAAAATTAGTAAGAGAGATCAGCCGTTACGAATTTTTTTTATAGACATGCCAACACGCTTCGTCACACCTGGGTCGTAGCACCTGGAATCTGTGAGTGTGCCATTCACACGCGTACCATTTTTTCCACCCAAGATGATAAACATTCGAGGATATTTCCCCCATGCGTGTGCGATTCACATGCGTGATTTCAGTATACCCTAATGAAACCAGATCGAAAATTTTCATTTTTCATTTCTCTCTTTTGCTCTCAGCCTCTCTTCTTTTTATGTCCACAAGATCAAATTTCTGCTTTCAGCATCTATTATGCTTTGTTTTATTTAGTTATCTATTTTTGGTTTTGATTTCGATTTATTTTCAGCTAGATTTAGGTATTTGTTTTAGGGTTTAAAAATGATAATTGATTTAGGGTTTCTTGTTCAATTGATTATGAGATTTGGGTTTCTGCTTTAGGGAATTTTATTCAGATTTCTTTTCAGATGCAGATTGGAATGAAGTTGATAAGTTTGCTGAGAAGCTACAAGGGGTTGAGACTGCTTCTGGTAGTGCTGATGGTGCTGTTCTAACTACTTCTAAGGTAATTTTGATGTTTTTTGGTTTTTATGATTGATTGGAAAGTTAGGGTTTTTAGGTTGAGGTTGTACTTTGCTGCAATGAACTAGAGTTGAAAGAGATACTGATATAATTGTTATTGGTAGTTGAAGCTAGAATGTTTGAGCTAATGGGTTGTCATGGTTGTTTGCAGTTCAGGTTAAGAAGTAGAGGGAGTGGTCAATTTTGTGTGGATGATACAGTTGGAAGGGGCTTGATTGATTCCTAAATCAGGTGATACTAAAATTAGAAAAAGGAGAAGCTTGCTGGTAATGGAAGATAAAGTGTGCATGATGATGTTGCAGTTGAGATTTGTTGATGTGTAGAGTGTATGGATGCTTAGAATGAATGGGTTGCTTTTGAAATAAGTTGCAGAGTGTATGTATGCTAATAACTTAAATGATGGCATGGTGGTACCATGGTAAAAATAACTTAGTACCATGGTTAAGTTTGAGTGAGATTATGTTGGATTAGGATTTTCTTAATCACTCACTGAACCTACAACTTCTATCTCTTTACATGATGACACTCACTTTTTGACAGCTGCAGGAGATCAAAAGGTAAGTTAAAATTATTTTTAATTATGCTAGCCTGCATTGGTGTTTTAACTGGTCATACATGAAGTGTAAAGTCAATATGTGCCCACCCATCCAATCCTGGTAAGTAAATGCTCGTTTGAGATTGCAGAGTCTTGCCCATTTTTTCGTGGAAGCTATAATTGCAAACCATGCTCGCGTTTTTGCAAGAAAGAAAGAAAAATGGCATATGACTAAGAATCGTAGAGTTTTATCTTTATTGATGAGGTATTAAGCTTATATGTTGTTTGCTTGAGTAGGTTGGGCTTGCAAAACTTATCAGACTTGCCAGGGAGACCAATGTTCAGGTAACAAAGATGTTTGTTCGTTGTCTTGCTTCAGTGTAAAGTCAGTATGTGCCTCTGCATCATCAACATTCCGCGAGGAGTTCCGTGCAGTTTGGCGCAATTATAGCAAGCTGTAAATGAGTGGTCCTAGTTTTAAGAATGTAATTAGAGCTTTATTTGTGTCGTAATGTTCTGGTTGATTCGCAATTATAGCGAGCTGTAAAGTCAGTATACTAGTATACTGTCAATATATATGTAAGTATAGAGGCGAAGACACTTATCACTTTTAAATGACTCTATTCCTTTGCAGAACAAAAGCACATAAATATAGGGTTTTACAGTTTTAACCCTAAACTAAAAACCACCATCAACACATATATAGGGAGGGGTAGTTGGTTGAAGGTGCATATACGGACCATGCACCAAGTAAGCTTCACAGATTAGTCGAAAGTTACGCATCATTTATAGTTGCGTAGCGTTTCCGATGGGGTATATGATGCGAAGGCATCACTATGCTATGCCACGGACCCGATAATGCGCAACCTTTGTGCATTTTGACGAAATGGCCTATACGGACTAGGACATTACCATTATTGCAAGGCCACGACCTTGCAAACGAGTTGGTTTAAGTTTCTGTCCCCTCGTGGATGAACTACGGTCTATGCTTGATCCCTTTAGAGTAGAGAAGGGTACGTAGGCAGCTGCAATGAGTTACAACATTTCCGGTCCAGCACTTTGTCGCTCATATTGTCATGGTGCATCTGGGAAGTTATGGTCTGTGTGCCCAGGCGCGTTAGGCGTAATTTTCCAGTCCGTCACAGCTGTGGTATTGGGCATAAATACACCCCTAGATGTGCCTTGTAAACATAATTTAACCATATGGATAACTTAACTTAACACAACTTAGCAAGAATTAAGTTCATCTTATAATATATCATTCGTTCACCAACCATATCAAAAACACACATAAGATTTCTTTCGGTCTTTCACAGAGAAATCATCTTCAAAGCCGTTCAACACATTACATCATCAATTGATCAACCTCTAGTGATCTCCACACATTCATTCTCAGCTTCCCTCCCTACAACCAACCATTTTCCTTCCTTGTGACCGAAAATAATTTGTAACGACCATTGTCTTGGTTTAGGCCAGATTCCTATAGATAAGTCATTCGAACTCAAAGTACTATCGTGCAGTATATTTATTTAGAGGTTTAGACGATTTGCTTCATTAAACATTTGCTTCAGCAAGCACTTGCCTACTCCACCACTTTTACCAAAAAACCAGTAAACCATTTTTACCCGTAAATAAATATAATAAAATATTATTATTTTAATATTTCCAAATATTGGACATTTAAGCAAAATCCTACTTGCTAATTCAAGCAAAATTGAGAGTTTCAGTCAAGATCAAACTCTTCTGAAACTATAAAATAATACTCGAATGATCACCAAAAAAATACCAAAGTTCTCAGGAATGGACAATTGTCAACTTGGTGGCCCGTGCACCACCATGGCCGGTCGGTCCCACCTATTCATAATTAACAATTTTATTAATCCTCTATTTGGTTAATTTTTCCATATTTTGATCAGTCCCCTTTAAATCAACCGGACAATCCTTCATATATCGCCTAGCCAGTCTCACCACCACCAACAGCCAGTCCTCATGCCCATTGGTTGGTCGGTCTCTCTACCCATATTGGACGATCCTTCATCTCTTGGATTATCACTTGCCAAAATTAGGGTTTCATACTTTGCCCAAAGATAATTCTGATTAAGTCTGAGCATCATTAATATTCATATTGATCCATTTGTCAATATTTCAATTGAATCTTTAATGTTCGGTCCTGCTAACAACATTTTGTTGCTCGACCATCCATCCAATTGGTCGATTATCCAACATTCAATGGTGGTAGGCCTGAGAGGATGTTTATATTATGACCTACAGTGATAACCGCAAGTGCACGGCGTCTATCGGAGACGTGGGAAATACGGGTCGAACCACAGAGACTTGTGGTGTCGTATGATTCTAAGGCTTGCTCTACTGACTTTCTAGTGAAGGTAACACACTTATAATTTGTGCCGATACGGCTGAGTTGTAGTGAAGTGACTCTAAACTAAGGTATAAAACAGTGAGATAAAATGATGCTAGGGTTATCAATTCCCACCACTAACTCCTATTGTATGCTCAACTAGATTGAGTTCTTCTTGTCTTGTGACCGATAAGGGCGGGTGTCAATTCCACCACCTATCTCTCCCCGTAATGCTTCAAAGAACAGCTAAAGTGCTAACCCGCAGCACTAGTTGTCTAATTAAGTAAAACTAGTCAAGGGAATCAGCATTTGGGTCTAAGAGTTGAGCTGCAAAGACACTCAAAGCAGTTATAACCTAACTACAATGGATACAAGGCATCCATTGTGAGAGAAAAGCCTTGGGTACTTGAATTGAAGATTATCTTATAAATTAAGCTCTCAAGAATAATTCAAACACAGTTGAAATCATACATGGAATTAGGGTTTCAATGAAACCCTAGCAAACTAAGTTAAGACATCAAAATAGACAATTAAACTACAAATTAAACCTAAATTGACACACTGGCTAGCCCAGGCATACCTTCTATCAACACAATTCACCTCTATTTATACATGCAACCGACTCAAAATATCAAACCCTAATTTACTTTAAAACACAAATTAAATGCAACCCATACTCTGATAGCCTCTGAATCGAGCTCTCCTCTTGTCACTTCGTCTTTGGTAGCCTTGCTTGTGGTGATAGAGAAAACCCTAGTCTTGTTTATCTCTAACTTAGCTTCTAGGGTTATGAGAAGCTATGTGAGAGATAACCACGACTTAGGTGTGGCGGAAAAAGGTGCTACTGATGGGGTTGTTGGTGATGGAGGAAGGTGATGATGGGTCTGTGAACGGTATGGGTGAAGGCGGTGAAGGGGGATGGTTCTCTGCAGAGCTGTTGAAAGAGAGAAGAGAAGAAAGAGAAAGAAGAAGAAAGGAATGGGTTGCTCGATAGGGTATAGGGGTATGCGAGTTTTCCTGTGGAGCGGAGGCATCAAGCTTTGATGAGGAGGGCTGTAGCGAGCGTAGGATGCAGCTGGGAGAGATCTGGACGGCTGAGGAAGACTTGGAGTGATCTGGTGTTGCACGGGAGCAGCGAACTTCGATGCGAGTGGAGGCAGCGACCGTTAGATGCAACTGGGGAAGATCTGAACGGCTCAGGATGGACGGGCTCGGATCCGGGTCGCGGGTCATGGGTCTAGCTCAAGCCCATGTCTTGTAGATGAGTTGCTACTTGTTGGGTTGCAACTTTTTGCGCGCGTGGGCTTTGGCTTTCTGCTCCATAGACGCTCGACTCCAATTCTCCGCTCCTTGGCTCCTCAGTTTCTCCGAGCTTTATTTATTACCTAAAAACACAAAATTAATTAATACAAATATTTATTCTTGAAAACAAAGAAAACACAGAATCTGGGATAATATCTGATTTCTAAGCGCAAAAGATGAGCTAAATGCCAATAAAAAGGTGTATAAATATGCAATATTTGGCACTCATCAAATGGTCGACCCTCCAATTGGTTGGTCATCCAATATCTACCAATAGTTTAATATTGTGATCTCTACTTCGTCATTCTACTACTCATGACATGTGGATCGAGGATGAGCTAGTATTCTATAATAACTAAGCAATATCTGATTTCCTGTCGAAAGCTTGACATATCAAAATACACATTTGTTTATGATCGATCCAGCAATTTCTTCAGACTTAAGCTCATCAATCCAAATCATTCGAATATTTTCGCTGCCTCAGCTGGCACGATGATACATCACATCATGAAGAAATATGTGAATCATGGAAGTTTTGCTCATTGAACTGATTATACCATCACTCCAAGATATGTTGTGACCGGTTATAACATGATTCCCAATATAGGTTGTAATCAGTTACACCTTGCTCCACAAATTAGCTTGTAACCGGTTACACCTTGCTTCCCGAAGTAGCTATTCCCAATTCCCTACTCTTCCACTCCTCTTCAACTGTCACCACTTACTGGAGATCAATGTGTTAACTACTTTTGCAATAAATAGGTTCATCAACCTAGCACTTGAGAATCAGAACTTACCGTAATCAAATTATGGCAGTCTATCATTATCAAACACACAGAATCCTTTCTCTCGATCTAACACAGAAAATTCAACATGTATACAATCCATCATCACACAATCTCAACATCCCTCCTACAGATCGACCCTCATCCCTCTTTGTGACCGAAATGACTCCGAAACGACCATTTTTAGGTTCAGTCTGGAGTCTAACAGATTGATTTCTCAAATTCAAGTAGTCCTATGTTGTACATCTGTTAACTGGGTTGCACCAATACCGCCACATGTGTCCGATACGAAGACGTATCTTTGTGTCCATTACGACAATTCTGAAAAACCATAATGCGGGACACACCTGTATACATAAATATTGTTAATTTTTTAAGATATATAAATATATAAACGAGAAAAAATTTCAATGTTGATTCAAAATATACAACTAAAGTTCAATTAGATTTTCAATGTTAATCTTATACTTGCAAAACTTCATACAAAAAAACATGAAGTGGCCACGTATTAATTAATAATATGATTTCAGGTGATTTCCCTCTGTTGTGGTTGAAAGCTGAACAAAGCTCTCTTCCTAGAGCTTCTGGCCCCACCAGAGAATATTTCGACCAATAAGAATCTTCTGTTTTTTCACACCACCAATATTTCATCCAATAACACCACCGGACTTATTTTACTCCTACTACGTATTTTATTTTCCTATGTTTCGTCCTTTTTGTTAAAAGCTTCTGTGTAAACCCTAATTGTCGTTTCCTCTCTCTTTACCGCCTCTTTACTTCTACCTGTTTTCTTTCTTCTCTGTTATACATGTTGATTTCTTTTCTTTTCCATTATATATACAATGTTCCACAATTTAAAGCATAAAGATGTGTGTTTCTTTTACTCATGGAGATTTTGCAGTGCGGTGTGCTGACGGGCTTGGTTAGGGTATTCCAAGCCGAACAATACATAGATTAGAGTTTGGTCCTTTTCTCTATTCTATTTTGATCTTTGATTTTTTTGCTTACTCTTGATTTTTGCGTTACGAGTTTGGTTAGGTTTTTTTTCTTCTAATTAATTCGTGAAGTTTAATTTTGCAGGCTCAATTTTTATTGAACAAAATGGATAAAAAATAACCGACCAAATGCAGAGAAGAAAACACTAATAGGTAAGAAGCATTACGTTTGGATTTTAATTTTGTAGCTAAAGAATAATGATGAACAACATACCTTTCAAGTTCAAGAAAATGGAGAAACTGAGAGGGTTTTGTTTCTTCCTTATTGCTAATCTTTATAATTGTGCTAATACTACTAATTATATTTTTGGGTTAAGCCCAGGTGATTTTTGAATTTTACAATGGATATGTTACAGTCAACAAAGATGCATGGAGAATTTTTTGGATTAATGAGGTTAGTCTCTTTTGTCATATATTTTTCATATGCAATGTGGGTACGGGTTTTTCATTCAGGATGATGTTTCATTATGGGTTTGTTCATAATTTATAAATCAGAAGATAGGTATATATATTATTGTTTATACGCCTAATCGTCAATAACAAGTGTGATTATGTGTATCGACACTAACCCAGTTTAAGTTAGGACATACGGATGCTGCCAATATGTTAATGTTGAGAATTACATTGATTGATTAATTACATATGGATGCTTCCATACATTTAAGAGCGAAGTTCTTAATTACATGCTCTATTTTCAACAGGAGTCAATCATGTGCATTGAGGTAAGAAAACCCTCTTTTGTGTTTCTGTTTCATTTCCAGGCCATGTTGTGTCGAAAAATCGACGCAAAGTATTTACATGTTATAAATAAAATTGATATAGGGGAACAATGTTTGCCTACATAAATATTACTGCTGCAAGTAAGCATACTGTTGCGAATTCTTAGTATGAAAAGATTATAACAAATTCCTTTTTAGCAATAAGAAGAGGAAGACACAACTCTCAATTGAAATCCTTTAGTGTTTGTAAGCATACTGTTGCGAATTCTTAGTCTGAAGAGATTATAACAAATTCCTTTTTGTCTACATAAATATTACTACTGCAAGTAAGCATACTGTTGCGAATTCTTAGTCTGAAGAGATTATAACAAATTCCTTTTTAGCACTAAGAAGAGGAAGACACAACTCTCAATTGCCTACATAAATATTACTATTGCAAGTAAGCATACTGTTGCGAATTCTTAGTCTAAAGAGATTATAACAAATTCCTTTTTAGCACTAAGAAGAGGAAGACACAACTCTCAATTGAAATCGTTTAGTGTTTATACAATTAGTCTTTAGATTATGATTATAAAAGCATGGATAGTCAGATGTATACACAACCAAAATGAAGCGCACGATTATCTCCTTTTTTATGAACTCTGTTAGTTATTGTTTCTGAAATTATCCTCTTAACACCTTAATTTTAAATACTTCTTATTCATGCACGTAACTGCGTTATTGTTGTTGCCCATGCATATGTTCGGTATGATGCTTATTTCATTCACGGGCTAATGCTTAACTTTTTTTAAACAAGGGTTCATAGAATGGTAACGATGGGACGGGTGATAGAAATCGTGCATTCAATGAGGGAGATCTGAATTTAGGGCCCGAAAGAATAAGATAAGTTCATGTAAAACCAGTTATGAGAGAGACAATATGAGCCAACGAAAGCTAGACAAAGGAAGGATATATTTCTAAGGCAAGAAACTAAATATAGGCCATAAAAGTAAGGATGTAGTGGAAAAGGATACTACAAATGGTGAATGCAGTTGAAAATGAACTCTTGGGAATTGATACGGAAAATGGGGGTAATTCATAAAGTGGAGAACTAGAATAAACAAAATCGGTAACACATAAAAATGCCTCCAGGGAAGAGATGGACATTGAAGTAAAAAATAATCCAACCACAGTGTTGAATGAACATAATTTAATTTTATTAATTGACTACTGTTTGTACCCTATTAAAATAGTATACGTGCGTGCCGCACAAGCTATTTAATATCGGTAACCCGTGGGTTTATTGTGGAAACCCACAAGGCTTATTTGAGAAGCCCAGTTGGTTTATTGAGGAAACCAACCCGTGGGTTTATTGAGGAAACCAACCCGTGGGTTTATTGTAGAAACCCACATGGCTTATTATGGAAGCCTAATACGGTTTATTGTGGAAACCGATGGGTTTATTGAGGAAACCCATGTGGCTTATTATGGAAGCCCAATACAGTTTATTATGGAAACCGATGGGTTTATTGAGGAAACCCATGTGGCTTATTATGGAAGCCCAATACGGTTTATTGTGGAAACCGGTGGGTTTATTGTAGAAACCCACATGGCTTATTATGGAAGCCTAATCCGGTTTATTGTGGAAACCGGTGAGTTTATTGTAGAAACCCACATGGCTTATTATGGAAGCCTAATACGGTTTATTGTGGAAACCGATGGGTTTATTGAGGAAACCCATATGGCTTATTATGGAAGCCCAATTCGGTTTATTGTGGAAACCGGTGGGTTTATTGTAGAAACCCACATGGCTTATTATGGAAGCCTAATCCGGTTTGTTGGGGAAACCGGTGGGTTTATTGTGGAAACCCACATGGCTTATTATGGAAGCCTGGATTTGGGTTGTTAGGGAAACCAGTGGGTTTATTATGGAAACCCACTAGGCTCATTATTGAAGCCCAAGAGTCTTGAATAATTATTTATTTATAATTATTAATGTTATTTAAGATAAATGCAGGATCCTAAATAAAAGAGGATAATTATCTTAAATATTTATAATTATTATATAAGATAAATGAGGATTATGATAAATATTAGGGTTTATCATGAATCTGGATGTTATTTGAGATTTATAGAAGTTATTAGGATAACTATCAAAACCCTAAAGCTACATCTATTTCTGCCTATATATAGAGGCGAAATCTCAGCACAAAAGGTACACAATTTTTATTCCTTTTCTTAACAACCTACTTGCATAGAACTCTTGTTGATTTTAGCATCGGAGTGTCTTTGCAGGTACCCCCACCATTTTCAATCAACAATTCTTTGGAGAATCTAATCAACGGCGGCGATTCGATCATCATACACCCATCTCGAAGATTGTTGGGGTGATTAATTTTGCACCAACATCTACCTCTAACATTATTATCTTTAGTAATTGAATTTTTTTATTACCTATCTTTTCTGTTTCATACTTTAAATTTTGAATTTCTAAAAATTAACTAGCACCAAAAAATACTTTTCTCAAAATATCTAGGCCCGTGCAACGCACGGGTGTAACACCTAGTACCAATAGTAGTTACAAAAAGTCATACAATAACAGCTCTAATAATTTGGCGTATTTTAGGTGTGTCCCGTATGTGTTGTGTTCATACGGCCGGATACACGATAGCGGGACCCCAAGGACGTATTGGTGCAACTCAGTCTGTTAAAGATTTTAGACGATTTGCCTGCTCCACACCCTTCCACTTTACACAAAAACCAATAAATCATTTTTACCCATCAACAATTACATATGTTTATGCGTACACGTGTTCCTGGAGGGTATTGTGTTCACCTTCAAACTATCCTTGCCAAGGGGAAACCTGATTGTATGCGTACTACTGTCTTCTGTCAGATAACCCAAGTGACGTTGAAGCGGCTGCAATAGGCATATGCTCCGTCCACTTAGCATATTAGAGGCGGCTGTACATTTAGTGTTGCGCCTTAACGCTAGTAGCAGCATACTAGAGGCGGCTGTGCATTTAGTGTTGCGCCGTAACGCTAAACTCACATCTGACCTTCTCCATGTCATTGGATATCTCTGATCATGTGTCCCATATTATTGTTAGTGGTATCTACACTCAGTCCAGTCCACATACAAGGATAAATTATTTTTAGAAAGGAGCGACCCTGCCTCAATCGATGTGCAAGTGTTTCGCCTTTTCATTCTGTTATTTCATTTCGGTGCACTGATGTAATTCCAAGAGACGATACAACGATATTTTTCAACAACAAGAAAATGGTAGCATTTAATTTGCCGCTAACTAAAGATGATCGTTGCTTATCTCTCTTAAATTACATCCCTACATGAAGAGGAACACCTCTTAAATGAGGCAAAAACTCTACTATCACCTTGTCTGGTTTCTTGAAAATACTGCGTTCAAAATCTGTAATTTAGAACTCTGGACTGTAATTCAAGACAATAAATCATTGCAGAAAAAGTGCAAACCATCTGCAGCATAAAATTTTAACCAAAAACTACTTGTATCACATGAGCAGAAGGATGCCTTTACTGGTAGTATTGCAATCAAACTATGCCAATATCTCTCTCGATAATGTCAGAACAAATATTTGAGGTCTTTCATGATTATGATGCTTGTGTGAACTACATTAGTCAAAATATATTGACTTGGAAACATGATTTTTATTTTTTGCACTGAATAATTAAATTCCACTTTTTCTTCTAATCTCAGTTGATGAAATGTCCATACGGAACTTTTCTTCCGGTATAGAGATAAACATATTCTTCAACTCATTTGGAATTTCAAAATCTTCGAGAACCTGGAAAATGTTGAAAATTAAAGATTATTTCTTGAGAGAGGGAAGAAGATACAAACTAAGAAATGTATTCACCTTGAAAACACCGCCAACATTTCGACCACCTACCAGAAAGGTACATCCAGTTATTTTACATCCTAGCAACACCTCCAACATCTTATCATAGTCTCCTCCATAATACTTCACCTGATATATGAAGACGTTATAAAGAACTTATGTTGTGAAAGATCAACATAATATCATTCCATGTTTCGCTTTGGAAAATCTCTCAAACATTCAATTTGTTCAAGACTTGTATATCTATATTTACTTATAAGTAATTTAGTTTCAAGCAGACAGAGTATTCATACATTTACAAGCCTTTCTACAGTGTCTGCACCAATTACGAAAGCACTCCCAGGAAAAAGTTCGGCTTTCTTGTAAAAGTAAGGCTGATTAGATATAATTACTGTCTCTCCTGGCATCCAAAAGTAAAGAGCATTAAGATTAATATAGCGTTTTACAATAAAAGAGGACTACATAAAGAGTAAGGCATATTGAAGAAAAACATTTGCATAGGGAAAAAACTGATTCCTCTCCATAACATGCGCATAGACCAACAACTTCACAGGAAAACAAAGTTTAAAAAGAATTCATGGATTCCTCATGGTAGAATGCATAAGGTGTACAGAATAAAACATGTGTAGAATTGCAAATGACAATAACTGGAAACTTCATCTACAAATCGCTAATCTGAAAAACTACTATGGTCAGTACTAGCTTGCTCTGTGTTGATAAAGAAATATTAGAAACATCCTTTCATACTGTAACTTAATAAACCAAGGGAAGTTAGGGCATCCATCTGAACGTTTAGAGGATCCAACTGAAACTGTAGTGTCGTAAGGTTTAGCACATGATTAACAACAGGAGAGAGAACATGTTCCCAAAGAATTCCACAAGAAATTTCTATCTTGCAGTTTCAATATGTTCTACATTAGTGTAAGGGATCCTTGCAATATGTACCATAAAATTTGGAAAGTCGTACATCTGTACCTCTTTTCAAAACCTAAAAATGCTATAAATGTAGAGTGAGACTCCACTCTCAAGACAGCATGCAATTCAGTCAATTTAATCCAAACACTGTAGGAAACAAGAGGTAATTACAAGATGCACCAGCAATTCAGCCATTAGTTGTTTCCTCGAGTACACTAACCTATGCGCAGATTCATCCGTCACGAACTAACAATGAAATTTGCTTATTTGGCTGATAGCCCATGGAGTACTATTAGTCCTTCACGAACTAACAATCATAGAATAACATTATGACACCAGCAAGCATCAATGAAAATAAAATATACCAGTAATTTCTCCTCCTTTAACGAGTGATACTAAAGAAAAAATAAGGAAATGAAAGGAATTTAGAAAAATACTCCGTATTTCCTTTTTGGGGGACACAAAATAAAAGTGTAGGCATAACCACTTGAAGGACGGAGGGACTTAACCAAGAATTTTGGATTATTTCCACCACTGTTCAGTTAAAAGTTGCACATGCAAAAGTCAAGGTACTCACCAACTTTTTCAAATTGTTTGACTCGGTCTTTGATTTGAGAGACTGTCAATGGAGGCTTGTCTGCATTGATTGCAGAGATCTCAAAGCATGGAAACCCATCACCGCAAATGCTACAAAAATACGCAAAAGATGTTATTTAGTACACCCCTAGTGGAGATATGAGTATATGACAAAAATGACATGTCAATGCTATGCCTACAACACAAAATAATAAACGACATTCCACTCAAAAATTGAAAGTTAACGAGAGTTTACATGTAGAAAGAAGTTTTCTTTCTTTGAATCAAAGCCATACAAACTTCCAATAGTAAGGTTCTAACACTATAAATTATATTTGTATCCAAGTAGAGTAGGACTGAGGCAATAGGAGACCACTTTATCTTTTTCCTTTTTCCAATTTGGAAAAACAGTTTCCCACAAAGGTATTTTAGATGGATCTAAAGATATGAGGATATGCTTATTTTGCAAAGGAATTGTGTACATGATTCAAGGAACAACTATGGAAGGGGAGTGGAGTTTCTAAGAGCTTATAGGATAGCAAAAAAGCAAAAATGAACCAAAGAGCCTTATTCTTGTAGGAAATTTCAATCCCAAGCATTCATTTAGAATATATGACACATAATTTTTTAAGACAAAGTTGATAACTTAAAATGTTTTGCTACCTTCTAGCAACTTCCAAGAGTTTGAGGTGTCCATCGTGCAAAGGATTGAAGGATCCAGGTAATATTATCTTTCTCTCTGAATTGGGAGTATATTTTTCTGCAATTTAAGTTCACAACTATAAGCATAGACAACTTCAACTTAAAATTAGTATTGTATCTTTAACAACAAGCCAAGGGCTGCATCATACCACTTGAAAATGGATAAATTTTCATGCATATTTCCCCATCTATAAGTTGCTGCAACTCTTGGTCCTCAACGAAAAGCTTTTCATGATCATCAGGTACTTCAGAGTCGCTCAGTTCTGAAACAAATAATGATGAAACTCTGCATGCATCTGCAAGGGCCTAACAAAGGGCAATCCTGAGTGATCAAAATATGAGAACCCCATAAAACTAACCAAAAGGTCCAAAACGAAGACCAATTTTTTCAAACTTGGCATATAGGACTGCTAATGAAAAATGCCATACAGCACTTTAAATGAAGGAAACTTAGCCTCAACCAGCAAACATTGTAGCTCCCTAGTTTTAGGACAGGAATTTGTTGAAAAGCAAAAAAACAAACATAATGCCATGAAACATACAAACTACTGAAAGCTTTTAATGCACATGCATCGAGTATTTGAGTAGTGACTGCATGCCTACTTCATATGAATTTTGGAGAAAAATACACAAAAACATGCTTACTATGATGACAAATATGTGGATAAGTTTAGCTTCATGTGTATTACATAAACTGGGCTGTGTCTCACTGGATGAGATCCCAAGAGAAACAAAGTGATAATATGGGATCCCTTGATTTAGAACATAGACACACCCACATAGAAAAAGCTTTTTAATAGGCAAGTCAGACAAAGTGACGCAGAACTGCAAATTGTCAATTGCAGACATGAACTCACTGGCTGGTCTAACGTGTGACGGGATTGTTAAACAACTAATCCCTGACGGGGTTCTTAAACAGCTAAGCCCAATGAGATTTGCATATCTTTTCTTCAAATATCAGTCTGCTAACGACCTCAGATTGCAGAAAAGGTAAGGCACATTCCAAAATGAAGCATGTTACCAATAGATTAAACTTCCATTCCAGTGCTGACCTTTGGTTCTATATTTAGATTATCCAAATTCAATTTGTAATAAAACAAAATACTGATCCAAACTCACAGTGGCTCGTAAAGGTCAAAGAAAAGTGGGTCACAAAACATCTGCCTAGCATAATATCTTGTTCCTACAAATGAATTGGCTGCCAGAGTATCCAACTGGAGACTGTTCGCTGGTGAGACGGATCCATCTTCCAAAAGATCTAAAATCCAAGGAAGACTACAGGTTCTTCCATTAAAGAAGCACTGGGTATAATTAGAATCATTGATCATGAGACACTGCTTACGCACTGGTTGATATGTTCGCGCTGAAAAAACTCAGTGCACCATTTTCCCTCACTGTGCAGTGTTAGTGTAGTTTCTTGTTTGTATTTTCATTCTCTCTCAGAGTCCTACAATATTTCCAAGTCTTTGGTTTGTGACATCCATCATTCAAATTTATTCTAAATGATAAACCACAAGCTGCATAACTGAAGAGGTGAATGTATAGATATTATGGATCTTTGGAAGCCGTGCAAGTAAATCCTCCTTGACTTGCATGGATTCTCCAACCTAGTGCTCTTATTTCGGGTGGTGAATCTCATAGATGACAATTTTGTTTGTTTACATGCGCTACCTCCTATTTCTTTCGTAATGAAAAATAATTACAAAAGAAAGGAAAAAAAAAGTACCGTATTATCCTAACTCGGGAGGAATCCTAAATATAACATTATTGTACAACATCACTCACCTTCCTAACAATATGAATTCTAATGTTTTTGAGGTTACAGGCATAAGTGGAGCAGCAATCGCGCAGCAAATACTTTCTTACAGAGTTCATATCGTATCAAACATTAAACTCGAACGAATCCTATTTGACTTTGATTTTATGTGAAAAACATTTAGCTAGTAAAACAACAAAAAGTCTGAAACCAAATCAGTATAACTCTTGCTTCAAATAGTTTAACAATTTTAAAAGAATCAAATGGAAATTTATTTATCTCCATTATTCACCACGCACCTTGAGTAAAAGCTGACTAGAAACCTTGTCTTCTAGCTCACGAGTTCGGAGTCCCTGGCAAGAAGAATTAAATATCTCAATTTTCTGAACAGGGAATCTGAAGTCAGAAACTGAGCAAAATGCAATACCTTTGACAAGGTCACTTTAGATACCCAGAGTCGATCAGATGTTCGTGTTGACAGGAAAACCCTATTAATTTTTTTCCAGGGTAGAGAGTTAAGTCGAGAAATGAAAACACAAGCATCCACTACAAGTAGGTTATCTTGAAACAACATGTAAAATGGCTGAAAAACCTCATCAAATAACTGCTTGGAAAAAACAAAACACGAAATCTTGCATAAGGAACGAATACCTGTGATCCCCATGTTTTGGACGTGAACTAGCCAAAGATCCAGTGAATCCCACACCAACAACTGGGAAACCTATTAAAAAAAAAAACAGATGGTGAAGGTAGTATTTTTTCTAAGCTATTCAAATGCTATATGATTGTGCTCTGCGAATGCTCAAAATATATGATTTAGTATGGCAAATCAATGATTTGTGAAAAATAACACTTTATCGTGATGATGTCCGTTCTATCCTGAAACATTAATTAAGTTATACAAAAGAAGGCATAAGGTTGTTAAATGAGACATGTAAATAAAAGAATGGAAAAAAAGAAAAAAGAAAAAAAAAAACAGAATAAGAACATTTTTGGCAAATGGACTGAAGGATATAAGTTGCAGTATCATTAACCGACTCCAACTAATGGCAACCCACAGTATGATGACTTATAAATATGAATTACTATCTTAGATCACACTAAAGAAAACAATTTTCATTTTTTTATAATGGAAGATTCACAAGGCAGCTTAACGGGATGGGTTTGACCAACCTACCACGTAAAGTATATTCTAAACTGAAGCACACACACAAAAAAAAGAAAAGAAAGAGCAAACTTGGAACCTGGTCTGGAGAGTTTTAGGGCACGATTATAAGCAGACAATGCCATATCCTCAGCAGTTTGCTGACTAGCAAAAGATGTGGGCATCTGCATAACAGATCAAACGAATTCCTTATCAAATGCCTTATTGAAATTCATAATTAACAGATCAAACGAATTCCTTATCGAATGCCTTACTGAAATTCATAATCATTTCAGTAGTTTTGAGGATATTTTATAAGAAACGAGCTTTCAAATGCAAGACGACATGAATAGACTAAACAAATAAATTAATATAAGTAATTCAGCACAGTGGATCAGCATTTCACATGTATAGAAATGAAATTTGGAGAGAATAAAAGGGACCTTGTTGAGTAATTGAGCCATGGAGATTCTTGAATAAGGAACAACAGATTCAAGCACTGTATTTGAAGCACCAGGAACAGAAATCAACCATCCAAGGGCCTGTTTGTGTCATCAATTTCAAATTGAGTTTAATTATGAAAAAGGGTCTAACTGCAGAAGAAGAAAAAAAGAAGAAGAAGAAGTAACCTGAGAAGCTCCGCCAGAGAGATAGAGAACAGCTTGAGTGGGGCTAGCGTGTATTGCTTCGACGGTAGCTCGAATCATGTCGTCGTTCGTCATATCTCTCATAATTTGCCCCTCTTTTTGTCTCTCATCTGATTGAGTAAGTGACTCCTCTTGCTGGGCAGAGAAATGAATCCGATTCCTTATTCCCTTTCCACCCACCGGTTCGAGTTGACGTTGACATTGCACTAGTGAATGCTGATTAACCCATATGCACCTTGGGCCCAAATCCTTATAACTTTGTTTGATAATAATCTTTCTCAAGTATAAAGCATAGTTTGGCTAACTTAGCCCATCTGAGTGGTGGTCAGGATTTATCCTTGGCAAAGATAAATCAAAGGCTGTGGTTCTCCGTGCCACACCCTACAAGTCGCACACGTGGTGTTCATTCCAATATTATGAATTAAAAATGTGGTTCTCCGTGCCACACCCTACAAGTCGCACACGTGGTGTTCATTCCAATATTATGAATTAAAAATGAAAATACTCAAGTCAAGATATGGAATTTCAAAAATTATAACGGGAAGGTTCGAACTCATGACCTATTGTGTCATAAGAGTGGCCTCTAACCATTGTTCCACCTTGGTTGGAATTGATAGAAAAGATAAATCAACAAAAGGTTGTTTGTTCAACTTAAATATTAATTAGTATAAGTGTTTTATTAATTAGTATAAGTGATTTGTCTAGAGAGAAAATAAATCTATGGTTATGGTTTGTTCAACTTAAATATTAATTAGTATAAGTGTTTTATTAATTGATGTCTCATTAATTTCTCATGATAAATGATTTATTAATTTTACATCATAAATATCCCTTAATTAATATTAATACATATCTCCATCAATAAATAATAATTTTGACAAAAATTATTTCAATAGATATTAGTGGTGGTGGTGGTAGTAGAGGAAGAAGTAAGTGGTGGAAGCGGTGGAAGGTGTTACTAAGTGGTGGAGGCGGTAACATTAGTTTTGGTGGAAGAAATAGTGGCTCTGGATGGTTTTAATGGCGGTGGTATTGGTTTTTTCTTTTTGAATCAAAAATAATAATTTTTTTACATGACGGGTAACATTGTATTGTGAAAAGTATAGTTGGTTGTTTTTGACACGATCAAAAAAAGGCGGGTAACAAATACTTTTGGGATGGTACCAAATCATATAAGACAAAATGGTTGTTTTTGGTACCACTTGCTATCTTTGGTAACCGTTAAATACGCATTTTCATATTAACAAAAAACATATAGTTGAATAAATTAATTGACGACCTAAGTTTGTTAAATCTAAACTTTATACATGACGTGTGGGATCAAAAGTTATAAGTGTGCCCAATATTCTACGAGGGATGGAAAATGGTGGTGGTGGAGAAAGAAGTGATATCTCGGTGGTTTGTGGTACTGGCCGATTTTGATGAGTAGTAATTGACTATGTTAATTATGTGCTGCTACAAAAGGATAACACTATAAATTAGAAATGTGGTTGATCGTCTTAATGCTAATATAAACTCGGTTAAAATACATGAAAATTAAGAAGAAGAAAAAAACATTTGGATGTCACGTTATATAATAAATAACACTAAAAACTACATATTTAGTATCAAGGTTTCTCCGTCCAATAGATAAATCTAAGGTTGTATTGAGATCCCGTAAGCAGAGGGCGAGTTGGTCTTGGATTTCTGAATGATAATGAATATAATGAAACGCTCCCTCTCGGTTTCTCCAATGAAAACGAAACCTTCTAAAAAAATAATCAATCGAACAACACTTAGATGGAACGTATCACCACCGGTGTAAACTTCTCCGAATTGCTACATATCCAAAGTGAAATATCTACTGATTAATCTGGTGATTTCGTCCTACCGTAGTTTTTAACGAGGCATGCAATTAAATCTCTAATAGTGATTTTAAAGGTATTTAATAATTACAAAATTCTCTTATAAGTTTTGTTTATGCAAGTATTGATTTAACTTGGGTTCTTTTACATTTTTGTGTCAAGTTGATGACTTTTTAATTTGAATACATGTTTGGTTAACAAACTTTGATACATATCGGGTATTTTCTTTGTAGAACTGATGTTAGTCTCTCATTTTTCCCGTTAGCACTTTGTTTCGATCCCTTATTTATAGACATTATTTGACTAATGTTGGGGTATTTGTTTAATCTCAAGGCCGATTAAACCCAATGTGTGTTGTATACATTGAAGGCGACAGAAGTTTGTGTCGGCTCTACCTTGAAACTAATAATTTTTCTTCGGAAGGTTAGTTGAATTTATGTAGATACAAATATCAATATGACTATGCTCTTTAAAACTCCAAATTACTTGAGTAACACTAGATGTGAGAACGTCATTCATGCACTATTTAGCATAGTTGGTGTGAAATCTTTTTATCCACGAATTTCTTCAATTTTATGTTATTAATATGATTGAGAAAGAATCTTACACATGTTTTGATTTACTATTATAAGTTTATATTTTCAACTCACATGTGTATATCTCAACCTTCCAATAGCCAAGGGTTCTTCATTTTTATAACTCTCACAATTGCAAAAAATGAATAAATAGTGTTTATCTATAGTAGGAAAAATATTATGGGTTTTTGCTTCACTCCTTAGAGCCTTAGTTATCAATAATTTCGGAACAAATGTATTCATAAACATCATGGAGTTGGATTGGCAGTTTAGGTATATGTACTGTTAGATGAAATATTCTTTTTGAAGTTTGAAATTATGGTATGATGGAACAATAAATGGGGAAAAAATTTATTTACTGTATTTTTTATTTTATTTTCATGTTGGCACAACATTATTACTCCGTCCAGATAATAAATTGGAATAACATGCTTAAGTAAAAAATAAAAAGATCAAGTAACCCATTTTGTTTCCCAAAACCTATTTGAATATCAAAATAATTACTCACGAATAAAATGAAGCAAGAGGAATGTGAACAATATCGTATTAGAGACTAAACATCCCGTGCCGTTATGGCACGGGTTAAGATCTAGTACTAATATAAAGAAAAGAGTTCTTTTAAGAAAAGAATTCTTTTTGGTAGGAGACCCCCTAAATTACTTAGTTGTCCTCATTTTTTACATATTTACATAAATACAATTGTTTTAAAAATACATTAAAAATTTTAAAAACTTAATATCTTTCAAAATATACACCGGATTTTTGTAAAATTTATATATTTGGATAGCTCTTTCAATTATCTACGTAACGAGTACAAATAAGAATAGTAAATTTTTGTTTTAGGAAAATTTTTTCATGACTTTTCAAATTTAGTATTGTTGGATGAGTAAAATTCAAGCATGTGCATCGCACATGTGTCCTTACTAGTAACCAGAAAGAGAAGTACAAGTAGTTTCCAAAGAAGTTTTTTTTTTTTTTTATTCAAAAAGAGATCTTATTGAGAGTTATAAATGAGAAATTACAGGTTATTTATCCTTGCTAATCCAGGCATTTATATCATGAGGAAAGTTATCATAATACTCAAAACTATTATTACCTATCCTAGCCTTCTTAGCAATACAATCTGCTGCTCTATTTTTATCTCTAGGGACTGACTGACAAGACCAAAATGGATTGTCTTGAAAAAAACTTTGAATGTCAAGAGTAAATGAATGATGTAACCAATGAACACAATGAGTGGGATCCTTAATAGATCTTATTAGGAGTTCATTGTCAGGCTCAAAAATTACTTTTTCCAGCTCCAAAGACTTTGCCCATTAAACTGCAGCTATCATGGCCAGACACTCCAACTGCTCCATTCATGATTCAAGTTCAACCTTGCATTAATGGGTTTCCCTTTTGCTCAAGAGCAATCTCCTACACAGTTACGAATTATAAGACCAATGCTTGTTGTATTAGTTTTTTTTAAAAAAAAAGATGCATCTAGATTTATTTTAACAAAGGAGACATCAGGAGGATCCCATTTTTTCTGAACAACATTACTCTGAACAGAGAGTAAACTATCATGTTGAGTTCTTACTGGACAACACTGAGTAACTAGGTTTTTAATATATTCAATAGTAACAATCAGGGCGAAGCCAAGATTTCAAAGTTGGGGGTGCAAAATTTTACCTTGGGTTACAATTTTCTTTTTTAGGGGGTGCAAAGAAGAGAATTAAGTCTTTTAGATAGTATAATCTTTGATATTGGGCTTAAATTGGGCTTTGGAGCCAGCTGGGCAGGGGGTGCAATTGTACACCCTTGCAATGGGCCGCCCCTGGTAACAATCCTATTAGGCTTAGAGTTTTGGAAGATGACAGAGCATATATCTTTCCAAATCATCCAAATAGTTATCATGAGAGAGTAAAGAGTATACTCCCTTAGATTCAGATTGCCTGTTGCACCAGAAATTCTTGCAGAAAACCAACTTATAATCCAATGTAAAACATCAGTATGTTCATTCTAAACCTGATAGACATTAATGTAATTCATTCCCAACCAAATTGATCTAGCATATGGGAAATCAACAAATAAGTTTTCAGCTATTTCATAAGGAAAATTGCACATACTACAATGAACATCAATTTCTTGTTTATATCTAGAAATATTATCTCTAGAAGGAATAATATTGATAAGTCATTTCCAGACAAAGAACTTCACTCTATGAGGAAGTTTAGTTTTCCACAAGGATTTCCAAACCAGAGAACTAACAGGACTGCCATTAACAATATCTGGAGAATGAACATTCATTAAAGTGTTATAAGCACTTTTGACAGTAAACATACCTTTGTTATTAGGTATCCAAACAAGAGTATCTTCCCCTCTAAGTTCCCCTTTGGAGTTAGTCCATACAGATTGCCGAACGAATTATTGGGTGTCGTTGTTATACCCCTGCTTTTTCACTATGTTCATAGTTCATAACTAAGTTGACTCTGGTAATCAAATCAAGCAGCTTCGAGTTTTGGAACTAAAATGTGACAATCAAACTTGACATACCAACGCTTGGTGGCTTCGGCCAAGCAACGCTATAGAAGATTTGCATCACACATGCTTTGATTTTCTAAAAAATTACGACTTCCTTCAACAGTCCATCAATAAAACCGATAGATACAACCGTTATATTGACCATACCTTATACAAAAGAAAAGAAATTGATTCAGCTGAATCCAAAGTTGATTGAACTAAATGTTAAATAAGAATCAATTATTAATCTTAAATTAAAATAAAAATGAACTTGAATCAACATTACATTAAAAACCGAATTTACACCACAAATATCATGATTTAAATCTGATTTTTTTTTTTTTAGTTTTTATTAACTATTAAGACAATACCAACTTCATGATTCAAATCTCATGAGCTTTGATGTACTCTTTGTTATAGCATGAGTAGCAATCCAAATACAAAAATAAAATAAAATAAAATACTAACAACAAGTAAAACCTAACCGATCTTAGCACAACAACTTTACAAGGATGCATACATTTTTACTTTCAGGAGAAGGATTCCATGCACAAATAAGAAATATGAAGTTATTTTCATAACAAATAAAGAATCCAAGTTTAACTTTCATTAACATTTCTACCAACAACACTTTTGAACGCAAACTACAATACCAATACGGTGGTAGACCAATCAAAGTTTGAGTATACACATGTTTGTAGGTGAAAATGGTTTCTGCTGATTTCGGTAATTGCGAGTGTGAGGGTGAGAAATAATTTAAACCTTAAACAATATACTGCAAGGGAGTACTTTAGATTCGACAGATCAATCTGTACAAGTCCGGCCTAAACCAAGAAATGGCCGTTCCAGACTTGCTTCTGTCACAAAGTGGAGGAGAATGGGTTGGTTTTGGGGAGGGAAGCAAGGAAAGTGGTGAGACCAGAATAGTTGATTCTGGAAGAGTAGTTGGGCTACTACAATTTGTTATCAGAAAAGTGAGAGAGCTAACAAGGTGAGCTAGCAAGAAAGTATTTCTGAGTGTTGTATCTCCCGTATGAACTTGTTGTTCAATGGAAATAGGTAATACCTATTTATACAAGTCGGAGTAAAAACGTACCCTGGTCTCATTAAGGAGTGGGGAAGTAAATGGGAGGAGGTGGTAACCGTATGCATGGAATTTATGTTCCATAAAGTGGTTAACGCATGAAACTGGTTTTCATGAAACTGCTAACGTTATGGAATTGATGTCCCATAAAGTTGTTAACGCATGTGCTTTATTTCCCATGAACATTTCACACATAACTTCCCGTATTTACTAACCGCCTCACCCTTATGACACTTCCTTATGACGGGCGTAGTGTACGCCGCACGATGTAAACCGCCGAACCAATACTCAAAGAGGATCCCCCAGTTTGTGTTGATATCTCGAATGTTTTGGAAAACATGTAGCACGTTGTTGTGGCTTGGCAAGTCAAGCTCGGGAAACTTGCCAGCCTGGTGACCTTCGACGGTCGAGATTTTGTATCTTGAGAGGAGGGGCAACCGTTGATCGTTGCACGCCTTCGTTTTGGTAGCCGCGTAGGGAAGGCCAACAGGGTGGCACGGCTAGGGTGGCATGCCATTGGCCTGGCAAGGTTTGGCGTGGCCAAACTTAGGTTTTTGAGCCAAAGGTTACCATGTGTCGTCTGGTAACCTTGGATGGCTAGGATTTGCTCCTGGGAATGAAGGGCAACCGTTGATTGTTGCATGCCTTCGTTTTGGTGGCCGCGTAGGGAAGGCCAACAGGGTGGCGCGGCTAGGGTGTGGTTAGGCTTGGCATGTGGGGCCAAGGGTTCGCCTTGGGCGTGGCTAGCTTTGGCTAGGTGCGATTTTGGCTTGGCATGTGGGGCCAAGGGTTTGCCATGGGCGTATGGCGTGGCTAGGGCCAAGGTAAGGGCGTTTGGCTTGGCATGATGTGACTAACATGGCTAGGGCCAAGGCAAAGTGCGTTTGGCATGGCGCGGCTAGATTGGCTAGGTTTGGTTTGGCTTGGCATGTGGGGCCAAGGGTTCGCCTTGGGCGTGGCTAGCTTTGGCTAGGTGCTATTTTGGCTTGGCATGTGGGGCCAAGGGTTTGCCACGGGTGTATGGCGTGGCTAGTGCCAAGGCAAGGGCGTTTGGCTTGGCATGATGTGACTAACATGGATAGGGCCAAGGCAAAGTGCGTTTGGCATGGCGCGACTAGCTTGGCTAGGTTTGGTTTGGCTTGGCATGTAGGGCCAAGGGTTTGTCATGGGCGTATGGCGTGGCTAGGGCCAAGGCAAGGGCGTTTGGCTTGGCATGATGTGACTAGCATGGCTAGGGCCAAGGCAAAGTGCGTTTGGCATGGCGCGACTATCTTGGCTAGGTTTGGTTTGGCTTGGCATGTGGGGCCAAGGGTTCGCCTTGGGCGTGGCTAGCTTTGGCTAGGTGCGGTTTTGGCCTGGCATGTGGGGCCAAGGGTTTGCCATAGGCGCATGGCGTGGCTAGGGACAAGGCAAGGGCGTTTGGCTTAGCATGATGTGACTAGCATGGGCTAGGTGCGGTTTTGGCTTGGCATGTGGGGCCAAGGGTTTGCCATAGGCGCATGGCGGGACTAGCTTGGGCTAGGTGCGGTTTTGGCTTGGCATGTGGGGCCAAGGGTTTGCCATAGGATCATGGCGTGACTAGCTTGGGCTGGGTGCGTGACCAAGCTAGGGTTTTGGGGCAAAGGTCGTTTGGTAACCTTAGACGGCCAGGATTTGCTCCCAGGATTGAAGGGCAACCGTTGATTGTTGCACGCCTTCGTTTTGATAGCCGCGTAGTGAAGGCCAGTATGGTGGCGCTACATGGGGCCATGGCGAGGTGCGTTTGGCATGGCGCAGTAGGTGTGGCTGGCATGATTTGCCATTGGCACGGAGGTGCGGCTAGCATGGTTGGCATGCTTTGGCGCGGTCGGTGTGGCTGGCATGATTTTCCATTGGCACAGAGGTGCGGCTATCATGGTTGGCATGCTTTTGGCGCGGTCGGTGTGGCTGGCATGATTTGCCATTGGCACAGAGGTGCGGCTAGCATGGTTGGCATGCTTTGGCGCGGTCGGTGTGGCTGGCATGATTTGCCATTGGCACAAAGGTTCGGCTAGCATGGTTGGCATGCTTGGGCGCGGTCGGTGTGGCTGGCATGATTTGTCATTTACACAGAGGTGCGGCTAGCATGGTTGGCATGCTTTTGGCGCGGTCGGTGTGGCTGGCATGCTTTGGCGCGGTCGGTGTGGCTGGTGGTAGGTCTGTAAAAGATGATTTCCTACGTCTTAAACTGCAAGTGCACAATGCCCTTGAAGGCAGTGGCAAGCACAGGTCGATCCACAGAGACTTGTGGTGCTTATGTTGATCAAAGGCTTAGCTTACTAATTTCTAGAAGTGACAGAAATATTTGGTGTTCGTCGATGCGACTGAGTTGTAGTGACAATGAACTAAGGTAGCAACTAAATTATAACAATTTGGGAAATACCAGGGTGATCAATCCACCTCTAATCTCATGCCCAGGCCATATATCTTAAGCTATGTTCTTATGCCTTCTTATGAAGGTCTACAATGGATGTTCATTAATCAAATTTTCCAACTAACCCCTAGTATGAGATGTCTTCTTACAGTACAGCTCATCACAGGCTCATCAGCTTCAACAACTAATTAGTAATCCTAATCATATTATAATTTAGCAAAAACACAACCAAAAATATATATGCTTGACATTAATTTAGCCCAGGCATAACTCTAACATCCTCTACTCACTTCTATTTATACATGCAAACATAAACCCTAATTTATTTCAAAAAGAGAAAATAAAGAGTACCCAATAGCCCATACTCTCTGAATCGATCGTCTCTTACACAATTCGGCTCTTGATTGATGTTTGCTTCCTATGCTCATGAAACCCTAGTTCCATTTATCTCTTACATAGCCTCTAGGGTTACGAGAGAGGCTAGGCGAGAGATAACTAAAACTAGATGTGGCGGTGAAGGTGGTGATGGAGCTAGTGGTGATGGCGACGGGAGATGGAGATGGAGGCGGCAGCTCTGCTCTGCCATGGTATGGTCGGGAGAGAAGGGGGATGGGTTACTGCAGAGTCGTTGGGTGAAGAAAGAGAAGAAGGAGGAAGAAATGAGGTTAGGTCGATGGGTATAGGGATATGGCAATTCGATGTTGAGCAGGTGCAGCGAGAAGACGATGCGAATGGTGGAGCGAGCGTAGGATGCATATGATGAAGATCTTAACGGCTCAGGGCGATGTGCGGTTTTTGGTGTGGAGCGGGAGCATCGAGAAATGATGTGAGGAAGGCAGCGAGCGTTGGATGTTTGAAGGAGCAAATCCGACGGCTCAGAGGGAACGGGTTCGGATCCGGGTCGTGGCTAGCTCAAGCCCATGTCTTGTAGATGGGTTGCTCCTTGTTGGGTTGCAACTGTTGCGCGCGCGGGCTTTGGCTTTCTGCTCCATAGACGCTTGCCTCCAATTTTCTGCTCTTTTGGCTCCTCAGATTCTCCGAGCTTTATTTATTACCTAAAAACACAAAATTAATTAGTACAAATATTTATTCTTGAAAACAAAGAAAATATAGAATATGGGATAATATCTGATTTCTGAGTACAAAAGATGAGTTAAATGCCAATAAATAGATGTATAAATATGCAATATTTGGCACTCATCAAATACCCCCAAACCTGAATTTTACTTGTCCTCAAGTGAAACGAAAATTAAGAAATCCTAACTATACCCCGTCGCATGTCTCTCGAATGCATTTAGCGTATGCACTAAGCCTTTAAACCGCTAGGTGTCCCTAGTGGACGAGTTGTAGTCTCGTGAGGGTTTACCGAGGTGTACCCACAAAACCTTCTCCAACTTCGAGTGTAAAAGAGTCTCAAGCATCCAAGGAGCTATGAGGACATAGAGTTTCGCATGCTAGTAACACGAAGTTAGAACTACCAAAGAACGCATTCTCATCCTTAAGTCTTTGAGCGAGAAGTAACCATACCATATGAAAGAATTCGGATTCGATTGTGATCATAAGCCTCGACTTCGCCTCACTAATAGGGTTTTATGATAATTGCACTCAAAAAGACCGCTTTTTAGTCTCTCATGTGTGCGGGGAAGGAATAAAGAGAGAAATCCCGCACACGTTGAAGGTAAGAAGGATAACCTTCCGAAATAATTTACGGAGACTCCACAGAAGTGTGGACAAAAAGAATCTTTTCTGATGATCTCTAAGAAAAGAAATCAACCATTAGCAAGGATGGGAGTACTCACTTACCTTCTCACCCGATCGGCAATTAACATCATACTCTCATAGGAACCATAGAAACGTCTTCAATCTTCGGTCTTCACTGTTGATGACGAACTTCTGAACTTTACAAAAACTTGAATATTTTTTTTTTTTAGAATTACAATAAAACAATAAAACTCATTTTTTTCACAAACTTCATTAATTCTCATCTTCTTTTCTTTTCTTTGTACGTAAACCTTGGACTATATCAACTTTTCCTTCAAATATTCTGATGTTGCCCCGCTTGCTGACGATGATGTGTTTCTATGGACCCGCTGATTGAGAGAGAGAGAGTGATGCTAACTGCAAATCGGTATTTAGAAGTAGTTTTCATCTTTAGACGTCACCCTCATGATTGACGGAATTAGCACTCAAGAGATCAAAAATAGTCTTTGAAAGTGGTGCGAAGTTGGGTAGCTCACCATTCCTACCCTAATTGACGTACGGTGACACACACTCTAACAGCTTTTCTAGAAAGTTGCAAAAAATTGAAGGTTGGTGCCTCACTTGATGTAAAATGGGTAGTCTCCACTATGGGTGATCACAATTCTACTACCGAATATCTAAACAAAGACACCTAATTCGCCCTCCACAGTATGGTTAAATCCAACTTTAACGCTCTAATCAACTAAGAAACCCGATTGTGTTCTCCAGTACTTCCAAGTTCTGTTATTTCGGTCAGACTCTCTATGTAAACATAGCTAGAAGCATGCTAGTGACTCTAAAATCTCTAAAAGTTGGAGGTTTTTATTTGCAAAAAGTTTTGAAATGTTTTTTTTTTTTTTTTATTGAAATAAAAGACTAAAAACTCTATATGCAAATGCACATGCACCCCCAAACCTAAATCAAACATTGTCCTCAATGTGTCAACAGATGATAAAATTTTAAATAGTCACATACCAAGAGAACTATGTAGGTTTCTATAGGCGGTTTATCAAGGATTTCTCCAAAATCTCCATGCCGATGTGCAAGTTATTACAAAAGGAGGTACCTTTTGACTTCAACAAGGAATGCAAGGATGCTTTTGACAAATTGAAGGAAATGTTGACAAGTGCGCCAATTATCAAGTCACCGGATTGGAATCTTCCATTTGAATTAATGTGTGATGCTAGTGATTATGCGGTTGGAGCCGTTTTGGGTCAAAGAGTGGACAAGTTGTCCCATGTTATCTATTATGCATCTAGGACCCTTAATGATGCACAAATCAACTATTCTACCACGGAGAAGGAGTTATTGGCTATAGTTTTTGCATTGAAAAAATTTCGATCATACTTGGTGGGTACAAAAGTTATTGTGTATTCCGATCATGCCGCACTAAGACACTTAATAAAGAAGAAAGAAGCTAAGCCAAGATTAATCCGGTGGATCCTATTGTTACAGAAATTCGAGACAAGAGAGGTGTGGAGAATACCGTTGCGGATCATCTTAGTAGACTTGTTATGTCTCAAGAAGAACTTCCATTACATGACCGCTTTCCGGACGAACAACTTTTCTCCATCGAAGAATCAACACCTTGGTACGCGGATATAGTGAATTACTTGGTGACAAAAAAGGTACCTAGTACAATGTCTAACTTCCAAAAGATGAAACTTAAGAAGATATCTAAGTAATATGTGTGGGATGAACCATACTTATGGAAATATGGCGTTGATCAAATAATACGAAGGTGCGTACCTAACTCCGAATTTCAATCCATTCTCTCCTTTTGCCACACTTTTGCTTGTGGTGGCCATTTTGGTTCTAAACGCACCGCTCTCAAAGTTCTCGAGAGTGGATTTTATTGGCCCACCTTGTTTGAGGATTCATATGTTTTTTTTTAAATCGTGTGATAGATGTCAACGAACGGGAAATCTAGGTGCTCGAAATCAAATGCCACTCACACCAATTCTCGCCGTTGAGATTTTTGATGTGTGGGGTATCGATTTTATGGGCCCTTTTGTCAATTCGAATGGAAACTTTTATATACTTCTTGCCGTAGATTATGTTTCGAAATGGGTGGAAGCTAGAGCCACCAAAACTAATGACTCTCAAGTTGTTTGTGATTTTGTAAGAGAAAACATATTCAATAGGCATGGTACACCAAGTAAGGCTGCATATGGGAATGATTTTCCCCCAAACCTAAACTTGTCAACAGATGTGTTTTTGAGCACAAAATCTTGCAAATTTAAAGGTACATCATGCACAAGGTCTAACTCAAAGTGAGTTTTGCTAAGAACAGGCAGACATACACATTCCAACTGTGGTTCCCTAAAAGTGTTATACTTTGATGCAAAATAGTCCAAGAGGACTTGGGAAGCACAAAGCTCTAGGCCTAAGTTAGGCATTTTCAGAAAAGTTGGTTTTGCAATTTTGTTACAAACTACACCTAGGTTTGGTGGAGGAGTTTCAATCTGTGACTTAGGAGAGAAAGTAGGTACATCTAAGTTGTTTTCATGCATAAGATCATTTACACCATCACACACTTTCCTAAGGTCAGAAAAAGAAGGTAAATCATGTTCACCTGCATAAAACAATTCATCAATCTCCATGTCATAATCATCAGAGGAGGCAACATATTGTGACATGGGCAGGGAATCAGACACACACAAATAATATCATGATCCAAAAGAACATTAGTGTCAACAGAAGATTCATCCTTTCTTAAGTCACAAACAAGTTGTGTAGCATGCTCACTTTCACTGAAGAATTTCACAAACCCAAGCTCAGAATCAACATCACATATATGAATGTTAGAAGAAGTATCATTCATAGGGTTCACAGAAGAGACGCTTAACGTCTCTGAACCCAAAGATTCCATCATATTTTCAGCATACACATGCTCTTCTAACATATCATAATCATCATCATCATCATCATAACAAAAATGTATTTCCCTATTGAAAATTGTAGCATTTCTAGTGTACTCATTTTCCTCTAGATTAGGTTCATATTCAATATCAGTTGCATGAGTAGGAAGAGAAACACTATTTTCAAGATTTTCTTCATTAGGGACAACAATCATCCTATCATGAACTTCTTTCCAATCTTTATTTTGTACCTCAATCAGGTTCATTTGAAGAATCATAGTGAGATGTTCAAGTGAAGGGGAGTCTTCACTAGTGGGTATGCATGTATCATATGAAGGATCATTACATGGTTGTGCACATGGTTCACTAGAGAAGGGAAACTCATACATGTTGCTAGATGGATGATCATGCATTGCATTCAGTTCAAACCTAGCATTGTTTTGTTCTATGAGGTTTTCTTCTACTGAGTGCATACATGGGTTCATTGGAGGATAGAATTGCTCATCCTCCCATGGTGGTTGATGATACATGTGGTCATAATGATTAGGGTATGGATATTCAAGGTCAGGGCCCTGAGAAGGTTCATAGTATTCCATAAAATCACTATGGTATGTGGGGGGTTCATATTGTGAAGCATGCCCGTAAGCAAGCTCTCTGATGGATTTGTTTCCATCCCCAGTCGCAGTCCAAAATCCTGACATGGTCTAGAAACTCAAATAGCCTAGCATGTATAACCAATGATGTCTCAAAACAGGGAAGCGAAGCCCACAGGAGTGCTTGGTGTTGCTGCAAATGTGCAGCCCAAGTCATGCAAATGCATAGCCCAAAGGTTATGCAAAGCTCAGTTGTAGTGGGCTCAGTTTGGTTTATTGGGTTTAGTTGTTTGGTTTTGTGGGCTTCTTTGGTTTAAGTGGGCTTCTGTTTGGTTTATTGGGATTAGTTGTTTGCAGCCCAGGTTTGGTTTCAGTTAGCCCAGTGGAATTGGGTTTCAGTTATATGCAGAGCCCAGGTTGTTTGCAAAGCCTAGTGGGTGTGGGCTGAAAGTTTTGTGCACAGCCAAAGAAAGGTGGGCGAGTTAACAGCCCAGTTAGTGTGGGATTCTAGTTTGTGCAAGAAACAAATTTATGTGCAGCCCAGGTTGTATAAAGATCAGTTGCTGCACAGCACAGTTTGTGCAAAGCCCAGTGGTTGCACAGCAGCAGAAGTAGCACAACTCACCAAAATTGTCACACTATTTCACAGAACTAAGCACAGAGGTGTGCTTTTTGCTTATATACAGCACAGGTTATGTGAGTGCACAAGAAAACAGGCAGTGTGTAGAGTCAGAGATTATGCAAAAACGAGCACGGCTAACACAAAACCAAAGCACTCATGTGAGCATATCATATTATTCACAACATCCAATGTTCACTGGATCAGCAGATGCAACAGTAAATGAATAAAGTGCAGCAGTTTATAACATGCTCAGGGTGTCAACAAGTTGGCTTAACAGGTCACACAGGGGAGTAGATGGCTCACATGGTCTGTGGTAAGCTCTTTGGTTTGCAGCTAGCCTGACTATCCAAGTTCAACCTCACAGCTACAGGGCTTGAAGTTGGTGCTTGATGAAGCAAAGAATTTTAATGCACAAATCACCCAAGAGCAAAAGGTTTCAGCCAACACAGTTTTGCTTCAAACGTCACAGGGTCATGCACAAATTTCAGAGATTGGTTCATAGAAGCACAGATGCAACATGACTTGAGATTGGCATGTGACAAAGCCAACATTCAGCACAGGTTAACACACAGATTGGCTACTCTCAGTTCAGAGCATGCATAAAGGTGCAGGGCAGATAGCTCAAAAAGCTCAGTGGACACAGGTTTGTCAATAGGCTTGCACAACAGGTTGGAGCATGCACATGTATGCAAATATGCAGGGTCTTTGGTAGTCACAGGTGAGCTTCAAAGGTTATAACAGATTTAAGCACAAAGGAGTCAGGGTTATGCTCAGGTGTGTTATGCTCAGAGGTGTTGGAGTCAACTGGGGTAGTTGATATCAACTATCACACTTGATGCAGCAGACTTGGGTATCTGCAGCTCAACTCACAGCTTCTGGGGCTAGAGTTGAGCTCAGGGCTGATGGCAACTAGGGTCACAGAACATACAAGCACATATTTCAGGTTTCAAAATTGCTCAAGTGTCACAGATAGTTCAGTTGTTTCACAGGATATGCTCACAAACTCAGGCCTCAGATTGCACAAATTTCAGATATTGCAAGGTTGAGCAATGCTTAGCAAAGTGACTGGCTTATCATGCAAAGGTACCAGGGTTGATGGTTTAGTAGGTAAGCAGGGTAGACTAGTTTATCAGGTGCACAAGGCCCAGCGTTCACACAGGTTGGCCACACAACATGTTATGCATACACTCAGGAAGTTAATGGCTTACAAACAAAGATGCTCATCATGCTAAAACTCAGTTCAATGACATAGCACCAGTTCAGCAGGTATACATGCAATTGTTATTGGTTCAGCAGACAACACAGGGCAATACAAGGCTAACCTCAAATCTTGCGCTTTTCTTATCTTCCTTGGGTTGGCTCAGCTATACCACAAGCACCAGTTTTCGCTCCAATGACCACTGTGTTCTACTCCTCTACTGTCCTTGGGCTTGCTCAGCAGATGTTAGGTAACTGCTAGCTCACAAAGAAATCTCAGGTTCCAGGATTGTGCAGGTTAAAGCAAAGAGAGAATAGCACACTGCAAGTTTCAGCTATCACATAGAATGATGCAGCTTGAGTTGTTGTAATGCAGTGTAAAGCAGCTGAGTTGTTGACAGCTCAAGCCAGGCAGACTTGAACTCAGTTGAAGTGAGATGGTGAGTGAATAAGTGTGACAGCTAAAGATGCAAGTGTAAGTGCAAGTGCACAGATGAGGATGCAGGTAAAAGAAAACAGCTATGTTACACTATCAAAGGATTAAAAAAACAAAGATGCAAATGACAGATTAAGTTATACTAACTCAGGGCTAAAAATAACAATGCAAGGTGAGTATATACAGGGAGAAAATTCAGTGAAGTGCTAGCCAAAGATCAGCAAAGCACACGCCAAGTCCCCGGCAGCGGCGCCAAAAACTTGGTAGGTCTGTAAAAGATGATTTCCTACGTCTTAAACTGCAAGTGCACAGTGCCCTTGAAGGCAGTGGCAAGCACAGGTCGATCCACAGAGACTTGTGGTGCTTATGTTGATCAAAGGCTTAGCTTACTGATTTCTAGAAGTGACAGAAATATTTGGTGTTCGTCGATGCGACTGAGTTGTAGTGACAATGAACTAAGGTAGCAACTAAATTATAACAATTTGGGAAATACCAGGGTGATCAATCCACCTCTAATCTCATGCCCAGGCCATATATCTTAAGCTATGTTCTTGTGCCTTCTTATGAAGGTCTACAATGGATGTTCATTAATCAAATTTTCCAACTAACCCCTAGTATGAGTCAGTCTTCTTACAAGACACTCATCACACAGCTCATCAGCTTCAACAACTAATTAGTAATCCTAATCATATTATAATTTAGCAAAAACACAACCAAAAATATATATGCTTGACATGAAATTCAGGGGTTTCATTAACACCCTGGATAATTAAATTAGAACATTTAAAAGAAGTAATTCAAACAAACAAAGCTAAGATGGTGCTCTGGCTAGCCCAGGCATAACTCTAACATCCTCTACTCACTTCTATTTATACATGCAAACATAAACCCTAATTTATTTCAAAAAGAGAAAATAAAGAGTACCCAATAGCCCATACTCTCTGAATCAGTCGTCTCTTCTGTCAATTCGGCTCTTGATTGATGTTTGCTTCCTCTCGCTCATAAAACCCTAGTTCCATTTATCTCTTACATAGCCTCTAGGGTTACGAGAGAGGCTAGGCGAGAGATAACTAAAACTAGATGTGGCGGTGAAGGTGGCTGATGGAGCTAGTGGTGGTGGCGACAGGAGATGGAGATGGAGGCGGCAGCTCTGCTCTGCCATGGTATGGTCGGGAGAGAAGGGGGATGGGTTCTGCAGAGCTGTTGGGTGAAGAAAGAGAAGAAGGAGGAAGAAATGAGGTTAGGTCGATGGGTATAGGGATAGGGCAATTCGATGTTGAGCAGGTGCAGCGAGAAGACGATGCGAATGGTGGAGCGAGCGTAGGATGCATAGGATGAAGATCTTAACGGCTCAGGGCGATGTGCGGTTTTTGGTGTGGAGCGGGAGCATCGAGAAATGATGTGAGGAAGGCAGCGAGCGTTGGATGTTTGAAGGAGCAAATCCAACGGCTCAGAGGGAACGGGTTCGGATCCGGGTCGTGGCTAGCTCAAGCCCATGTCTTGTAGATGGGTTGCTCCTTGTTGGGTTGCAACTGTTGCGCGCGCGGGCTTTGGCTTTCTGCTCCATAGACGCTTGCCTCCAATTTTCTGCTCTTTTGGCTCCTCAGATTCTCCGAGCTTTATTTATTACCTAAAAACACAAAATTAATTAGTACAAATATTTATTCTTGAAAACAAAGAAAATACAGAATTTGGGATAATATCTGATTTCTGAGTACAAAAGATGAGTTAAATGCCAATAAATAGATGTATAAATATGCAATATTTGGCACTCATCAGCTGGCATGATTTGCCATTGGCACACGTGGGAATTAGGGTTTGGCTTGTCGTAACCCTAATTTGAAAAACATACCCCGGTAATTATTTAGGGACACATTAAAGGTTTCAGTAAATGTGCCTAGTAAATGCTTGTTACTTTAAATGTTGTGACATCACTGTCTGCTAGGGTTTAATGTTTTACGATTTTAACCCTAAGCTAAAAACCACCATCAACATTAAGTCCCTGCTTAGCTCGGAACAGGTGCCTTGTTGCGAGGTAAGCATATGATGGTGATAGACAAGGACGGAATCGAGGTGTAAATCATTGCAAAGATGGTCAGGAGAATCCGACTAACCTTTTTGAGTGGTAAAGAGAGTTTTGGCTTCCCGTGTTGGCGGCCCTGCGTAAGTTGTACTGGGAATGCAGACCATGGAGTGGTGAGATGAAAGTTACCGGCTTGGTCTGGTCGTACATCTCCAAGGCAAAAGGGGGCACGGGCTTGGAAGGCGACGCAAGTGGACGGCTTGGCTCGAGGGGCAAGAGGTGGCGTGGTCTTGGTAAGGCAAACACGCGTGGATGATAAGGTCGCGACAGTGGAGCAGGCGGCTTGGCATAGTGTGGCCTTGGCAAGACGAGACGTATATGGACGGCTAGGCGTGGTGGGGCCGCGGCAATGGAGTGATGGCTTGGCCTGGTGTGACTATGACAAGGCGCGGTTTGGTGGGGTGAGACGTGCACAGATGGCCAGTAGCAGTGAGGATGAGACATGGCACAGATTGCTTGGTGATTTTTCTTCAAGGGCTTGGTTGCCTCTTTCCTTATTTGACTCGAACATGAAGTTTTTCTTCTCTTCAACCCAAAATGTTACGCCCACGAAAAGAGGAAAAGCGTTACTCTTTCTGCTTTGGTTATGTTGTCGGTTTTGCTTCCGAAGCTTAGCGTTGGCGGTGGGAAAGGAAAACACGATCTAGTGTGCCTCGAGCACGTTCTTCCACGCTTTCTCACCAACCATAATTATTTCTCACAGCCAGGCATGAGGTTTAATTAGGATCGGATGTTATGCCTTAACTACGGCCGGCATAAAAGCTTTCCGTTTTGAGGTTGCGTCATCTTGCTGTACATAAAAGATTATCTTGAACTCTACATTCGCTTAGTTCGTCTTCGTCCATCCTCTTTACAAGTATCGCCTCGCGTTTTCTTCTTATTTTTATTTTATCCTCTTTCTTATGTGTGTATAGATAGGATGGAACTTGACCATTTTCCTTGTTCTTTGTAGTGTATGATGGGACCCTCCAGGGATAGCCATGTCTTTAATTCTTCGGAGAAGGACTTCAGAATTGGCGGAAACCGTTCCTCTTCTCATGAGGAGGCATTAGCTAGAATCGAATCTCTGTTCCATGAAGCTGGTGACATCATCAAGGACCTCCCTTCCATCTATCTCCATGAAGTGCAGGCGCGTGTTCGGACTTTCTTGGGTTCGGTGAACATGGAGGAGGGACGAGAAAATGAGGAAGAACCTTGGCGTGTTGAGAAGTTCCAGTGCGGCAAAACCTTTCCTCGGTCCAGTTATAGGGCGGATCGAACTGCTTCTAGGTCGGAGCAACGGAAAATCGAGCATGTGAAGCTTTTGGAGGCAAGCGCCATGGTTCTCGATTTTGATGCGGATGAATCAAAAAATCTTCTTCGAAGGGTCAATGAGAAAACCTCTGAGGGAGCGTCTGACGGGACCGAAGTAGCCTTTGGAGTTGACGCCAGAGGTGTCGTTGGCGATATTGGAGGGGTCATGGTGGCGTATGCTGAACCGGTCGTCGAAGCGGACACTGTTGCTGCTGTGGTTGCTTCGGGATGGGATGTTGAGGTTGCTGCTGCTAACACCGTTGAATGGAATCTTTGTTGCCCGAGAGATTATTGGGGGAAGTGCTTGAAGATAGCCTTGACCAAGGGGACTCGTGCTCCATCCTTCGAGGGCTAGTTCCTCCCTTTTGTTATTCCTGTTAGTTGCTTAGTTCCCCTGATGCTTTTCGTAAACTCATCTTTACCTTCTTCTTCATCAGTCAACATTTCGCTTTATATATATATATATTTTTTTGAATGATTGAATGAGGTATTTATGGTTGTGGTATGATGGCTTTGCAGTGGTTTTCTGGGTTAGTTTGATGTATTTCTCTGCTATCTGGAGAACTCGCTTGGAAAGAGATGTATTTATACTCTTTTTTTTTTTTTTTTTTTTTGACGAAAAATGAAATTTCAGGGAAGAATACAAACGGTGTATTCATCTTGGGGAAATACAACTACTAAGAGGAATTGTTAAAGGAAATACTAAAGGGAGAGTGGCTGGAAAAGTACAACATTTTAGGGATTGGAGGCCTTGAGCCATCGCAAGTGAACTATCACGCCTTCAGGTGTGTCTGTGTTGATGAGCTTGCAATATCCTCCTAAAAGGATGTCCGCCACCAGATACGGCTCGTCTTCTCTTCCATTGGGCGAATCAATTTGAATAACCATTTTTACCGTCATCTTCCCAACTTGAAACGAGTTTAACTTAACCACTATATCTCCGATTGAAAATGGGTTCAGGCGTCGTGTAACCGTTTGAGTCTTGGCTCCATTGGTTTCGATGGAAGTTTCCAAGATTTTTGCAAAGTGTTTAAATGGCCCAGCACCCCATTCACATTTCTTGACAGCGTCCGTGCCAGTAATCGCGCCGAGTCCCCATGACGGAATAGGGGAAGGAATGACTGGTTGTAGAGAAGGTCGTTCGGCCAGACTTACTTGCGTTTGAAATCCATGAGCTAGCTCCAACAGGTCTTCTTCAGATGTCTGGGTTCCGTTGATAACTCGTCGATGCGATAACCAGTGGGATGATTTGTTGGAAATTCTTTCGGGCATGGACATCGGTAGAGGGTGCTCATCTAATTTCGCTTTGTTGTCGAGTACCCATAAGTGCCCCAATATCATGTCGTGACCCAGTTCTTTGACAATGTGGAATTTGCTATGCGTTATAGCGTCTCCCATCTTGATCTCGAGGTTGATGTAGCCATGCGCGTTCAAAGCTCCTCCTTTCGGGTTCTTAATCACAGACGGGGAATGGGTAGCGTCTTGTTTTGTAAATCCATGACCTTTAGTGTCTTGAAAGTAATGATGTTGAGGTCAGAGGCCGCGTCGATGAGCGTGTTGTCAAATTCGATACCTCTTAAACGGGACGTGGTCAGCAGTCCCCAGTTCTCCCCTTTGATTCCGCCCGTTTGGAAAGCTTGGGCCCATGGTGTGGTTTCCTGGGAGAGAAAAAGTCGTTTGCTTGGATACAACGCGATTGAGAGCTGCGAAAATATCTTGGCGCTGCACCTTGGAAAGATAGAGAATTTCGCATACATGCTTTGCATCATGGATTGTGCAGTCTCGTGCACGGAGTCCCCGAGAGAACCCACGTTTCTTATTGGGAGTGGGTCTCGATGTACTCCCTCGTCTCCCGATTGGAGCTCTCCCGCTTCTATCTTTTCTTTGAAAATATTCTTTAGTCTCGTTGCAATCACCGGGTCGGGTGGTGAACGAATCTGTGGTAATGACAGTACTTGGGGCTCGCCATCTCAGCCTCAGTTGGTGGACGCCTGAGAGGTGGCAGTCTGATAACATCATCTTGAATCCATGCTTCTAGGAGGTCAATCACCTCCTCGATGGGAAACGGGAAATCGAAGGTATTCCCTTCGGTTTCATGATGATGCATGGGAGCTTTAGTGGCGGTCTTCCGTGGCGGGGTTTCCCGTTGCGCCGGTGCTTCACGTTTTGGATGGTGGCCTGTAGTTGAGGCCTTTCTTTTTCCTCTTTCATTCACTATGTTCACGGAGGATGAGCCGGCATTAAATTGCTTGCTGGTGAGGCGTCTATTCCCGCGAGTTTCACGCGTGTCTTCGGTTCGAGTTGGCCTAGTTCTTTCCAAAGAATGTCTTTGGTGATGTCGTTGCGGATCGTCTAGCGGCTTCATGGAGTTCGGAGAATGTTTGGAAGCGCAAGTTTTCTAGCAAGGCGCGGTAAATAGGAACCATACCAATTGATGCACGCGTTCACTGGCTGTTGCTCAGTCACGTTTGGGTCATGACAGTCGAGCGCTTGAACCCTAAACCTTTTGACAAAATCATTCGGATGTTCGTTATCCCTATGGTACATTCTTCCGAGGTCTGAGAAAGTAACTTGTTCAGACACGAAGAAGTACTTCCTATAAAACGCGGTAACCATGCTACTCCAGTTGGGAATACTGTTCGGCGGGATGTTGTTGTACCATGTATACGCCCTTCCGGTAAGCAATTTTGAGAACTCCCTTAGACGAAGAACGTGATTATATTCATGTTCACCTAGGGATTCTAAGAAACGGGAGACATGCTCATGTGCATTCCCGGTACCATCATACAAGGTGAATTGAGGAGAGGAGTACCCCCTTGGAAGAGGGATTCTTTGCATTTCGGATGGGTAAGGGGGTTGGTGTTGATGCATGTCCAGTTCATCATTCTTGATTCGGTTGCGGAGAAGTTGCTCCAGATCTTCTCGCGTGACGAAGTTGGACGGCTGATTTCTTTCCAATGGGATTCTAGCGCGAATTTCCGCGTCCGCGGAGGCGTGCTCCGCCGAGGTGCTAGCGTCGGGGTTGTTGGAGACGTTTTTAAACGGCTCTGGAGGACGTGACTCACGTGGTAGCCGCTCTGTCAGGGTCTTGAGAAAGACGAGTACTTCCTTCTGTGTTGAAACCATATCCGCCTGGGCTATGGCGAGCATTTCCTGTCGTTTCATCAAATCAACGATGGTGACATAAGGACGGCTCCCTCTGGTCCCTCCGGTCTCTCGTCCCGTCGGTGGGGTAGTTGGAACCTTAGTTGTGGTTGGAGGTGCCATGCTAGACGAAACATTAGGAGCCGCAGCGGCAGCTAAGCTCGTGATCGGTGGCGTAACGTCCGAAGAGGTGTTTTCGTTGCCGTGATTAGAGGGTTGTGCAGAGACATTAGAGGCGCCGGCGGCTCTGGCCCTGGTGATTTGCGGTGTTACGCTTGAGGGAGTGCATTCGGAGTTACTGTAGTCAGTAGGTGATGTAACGACGTTATTGGGAGAGACGTTAACATCAGGGACGTGCTCTGTGCTGGTATTCTCGGCAACCGCTCCAGACCTGCGTTCCACCATATTGGGATTGACGTTCGAGAAATGAAATCAGGAGTTGGAGCTGATATTGTAACCGATAGATCAATCCTCCCGCTGTGGTCGCCAATTGTTTGTAGGTGAAAATGGTTTCTGCTGATTTCGGTAATTGCATGTGGGCAGGTGAGAAACAATTTAAACCCTAAACAATGTACTGCAAGGGAGTACTTTAGATTCGAGAGATCAATCTGTACAAGTCCGGCTTAAACCAAGAAATGGCCGTTCCAGACTTGCTTCGGTCACAAAGTGGAGGAGAATGGGTTGGTTTTGGGGAGGGAAGCAAGGAAAGTGGTGAGACCAGAATAGTTGATTCTGGAAGAGTAGTTGGGTTACTACGACTTGTTATCAGAAAAGTGAGAGAGCTAAAAAGGTGAGCTAGCAAGTAAGTATTTCTGAGTGTTGTATCTCCCGTATGAACTTGTTGTTCAATGGAAATAGGTAAGACCTATTTATACAAGTCGGAGTAAAAACGTACCCTAGTCTCATTAAGGAGTGGGGAAGTAAATGGGAGGAGGTGGTAACCATATGCATGGAATTGATGTTCCATAAAGTGGTTAACGCATGAAACTGGTTTTCATGAAACTGCTAACGTTATGGAATTGATGTCCCATAAAGTTGTTAACGCATGTGCTTTATGTCCCATGAACATTTCACACATAACTTCCCGTATTTACTAACCGCCTCACCCTTATGACACTTCCTTATGACGGGCGTAGTGTACACCGCACGATGTAAACCGCCAAACCAATACCCAAAGAGGATCCCCCAGTTTGTGTTGATGTCTCGAATGTTTTGGAAAACATGTAGCACGTTATTGTGGCTTGGCAAGTCAAGCTCGGGAAACTTGCCAGCCTGGTGACCTTCGACGGTCGAGATTTTGTATCTTGAGAGGAGGGGCAACCGTTGATCGTTGCACGCCTTCGTTTTGGTAGCCGCGTATGGAAGGCCAACAGGGTGGCGCGGCTAGGGTGCCATGCCGTTGGCATGGCAAGGTTTGGCGTGGCCAAACTTAGGTTTTTGGGCCAAAGGTTACCATGTGTCGTCTGGTAACCTTGGAGGGCTAGGATTTGCTCCTGGGATTGAAGGGCAACCGTTGATTGTTGCATGCCTTCGTTTTGGTGGCCGCGTAGGGAAGGCCAACAGGGTGGCGCGGCTAGGGTGTGGTTAGGCTTGGCATGTGGGTCCAAGGGTTCGCCTTAGGCGTGGCTAGCTTTGGCTAGGTGCGATTTTGGCTTGGCATGTGGGGCCAAGGGTTTGCCATGGGCGTATGGCGTGGCTAGGGCCAAGGTAAGGGCGTTTGGCTTGGCATGATGTGACTAACATGGCTAGGGCCAAGGCAAAGTGCGTTTGGCATGGCGCGGCTAGCTTGGCTAGGTTTGGTTTGGCTTGGCATGTGGGGCCAAGTGTTCGCCTTGGGCGTGGCTAGCTTTGGCTAGGTGCTATTTTGGCTTGGCATGTGGGGCCAAGGGTTTTCCATGGGCGTATGGCGTGGCTAGTGCCAAGGCAAGGGTGTTTGGCTTGGCATGATGTGACTAACATGGCTAGGGCCAAGGCAAAGTGCGTTTGGCATGGCGCGGCTAGCTTGGCTAGGTTTGGTTTGGCTTGGCATGTAGGGCCAAGGGTTTGTCATGGGTGTATGGCGTGGCTAGGGCCAAGGCAAGGGCGTTTGGCTTGGCATGATGTGACTAGCATGGCTAGGGCCAAGGCAAAGTGCGTTTGGCATGGCACGGCTAGCTTGGCTAGGTTTGGTTTGGCTTGGCATGTGGGGCCAAGGGTTCGCCTTGGGCGTGGCTAGCTTTGGCTAGGTGCGGTTTTGGCTTGGCATGTGGGGCCAAGGGTTTGCCATAGGCGCATGGCGTGACTAGCTTGGGCTAAGTGCGGTTTTGGCTTGGCATGTGGGGCCAAGGGTTTGCCATAGGTGCATGGCGTGACTAGCTTGGGCTAGGTACGTGACCAAGCTAGGGTTTTGGGGCAAAGGTCGTTTGGTAACCTTAGACGGCCAGGATTTGCTCCTGGGATTGAAGGGCAACCGTTGATTGTTGCACGCCTTCGTTTTGATAGCCGCGTAGTGAAGGCCGGTATGGTGGCGCGGCATGGGGCCATGGCGAGGTGCGTTTGGCATGGCGCAATAGGTGTGGCTGACATGATTTTCCATTGGCACGGAGGTGCGGCTAGCATGGCTGGCATGCTTTGGCGCGGTAGGTGTGGCTGGCATGATTTGCCATTGGCACAGAGGTGCGGCTAGCATGGTTGGCATGCTTTGGTGCGGTCGGCGTGGCTGGCATGATTTGCCATTGGCACAGAGGTGCGGCTAGCATGGTTGGCATGCTTGGGCGCGGTCGGTGTGGCTGGCATGATTTGCCATTGGCACGAGGTGCGGCTAGCATGGTTGGCATGCTTTTGGCGCGGTCGGTGTGGCTGGCATGATTTGCCATTGGCACAGAGGTGCGGCTAGCATGGTTGGCATGCTTTGGCGCGGTCGGTGTGGATGTCATGATTTGCCATTGGCACATGTGGGAATTAGGGTTTGGCTTGTCGTAACCCTAATTTGAAAAAGATACCCCGATAATTATTTAGGGACACATTAAAGGTTTCAGTAAATGTGCCTAGTAAATGCTTGTTACTTTAAATGTTGTGACATCACTGTCTGCTAGGGTTTAGTGTTTTACGATTTTAACCCTAAGCTAAAAACCACCATCAACAACACCATAAGAACACGAAGGAATACTCAACAAATTCAAGATTTGGTTAGACAATATAAACTTTTAAGGGATCCAAACTCAGTGTGAAAATTTGGCCTTAGTGAAGTTCAAAACTTGGTCCAAAATACAAGTTCGAATAACAATCTCATTTTAGCTAGACATCAACTTTATTGGTGAAGAAAAAAGATTCAAAAAACACTTGCCAAGTACTAATGAGTGATCAACATATTCAAATAATGGATATTGTCATGCTAATAAGATGTAAATAGACTAAAGTATGAAAATAACACTATTTTAAGTTTTACATGAGAGACGAATATACCCAAAATAGGTGGAACGTTTTCTCTTATTACAGTTTCATAATCAACTATCTCCTCCACAAACGTTACTTCAAAAGATCTCATGAGTTTCCACAGACAATACATCGACCAACTTGACGTGAAACAAACGGTGGCCTTTCAGGAAGTATAATAACAAGTTTCTCAAAAACTAAAATAATATGTAAAACATTTAAAGATATACTTGTTCAATGAGTAAACATTAATATTACCAAAAATTTCATAAAATAAGAATATATAAGTTTGGAAAATACCTTAAACTTGGTTGGAAATGCAAGCTTTTGTATAAAAAGTGCATACTGCAAAACCAAAGTGTATTGTCAAATTTAGATACTTATCGGAAAGGATACTATCAAACTATCCAATATCATCAAAGAAGCTTCTCATTTAGATGTTATAAAATAACCTTTATATAGTTATTTAAAAATTATTAGTTCCAACTTTTCAGCTACGAGTCTCGTTACATTGTCAAAAGGGAACTAACTAACAACACAAGCTAAAATAACACATTATACTTGTTGCTCAACTTAACTGAAATCATTAGCAATATATATTACTATATATATTATTTCCATACTAGAATGAGTTTCTTCACCAACGTAAATTTGTTTAATTAACATCACTAACTAGAGCAACATCTAAGTATATATAGTAACTTCAAAACTTAATAGTGGCGCATGTTGGAGTTACAACAATTCAAACTCTATTTCACGTAATATTATTGATAGCGAGATTGATGAATAACTCAAAAATGTAGATTACCTGCAAAGGACCAAGGTATACAATTGTGTACCCAAGTCTAGATCTTCTTAACAAATCTACTCCTGTCTGAAAAACTCGACATTTAAAGTTAACTTAAGCAATCAATTGAAGATTTCAATAAATAAAATTAAGTTCTAATCATAATGGTTTCGCAAGTAACAACTATTGAATAACAACAAGTCCCCGAGTCTTAAGTTGTAGCTTACAACAAACCTCTTCCTTTACACCTTGAATTTTTAGATAATGCTTAGAGGAATTAAACGACAAAGACTAATTCAAATTAGAACTACAAAATCCATCACGCAATAATCCAAATTGAAACCCACGAAGAGGAGTATCACATAACTGATTGACTAAAAGTCAAACAATATAAGATAAACAGGTAATCCTAACACATGCCTGTAAGTAACTACCTATGATATCACCATTATTAATAACGATACTAGATATTCGAATTGAAGGTTCATCCAAAGGTAGTGAACTTAACATATTTATATAATTGCAAACACATGTTGACATCAAAGATTTCTTTATTGACCTTTTATGTTCATCCTTATATATGTCTGAAAATTGGTTACAGGGTCTTGTCTATATGACAGTTAATCACGCACTGCATCGTGTTGAACCTGAAAACATATAACATGATACAAAATTGTTATCGTCTAACTATATTTAAAACATAGTTAAGAATACACTTAAAGATCACTTCCTAATGCAAGAAATGGTTACTAATCGAAAGGAGGATACACACCTCAATCAGGTTTAGTTCATTCATCTTTCCAACCCGTGCTCCGCACATGTACGAAACACACGCTACCTAAACTAAGGAACACCAAAGGATCCAGTTGCAATAATCCCAAGCTTGACTTTGTAATCCATCGAGAGTAAAGTGTTCCATGACATATCTAGCCAAGTACCCATCGACAAACTTATCAAGATCAAAATCATATTTTTAACCTTCATATTTTCCAGTAGTGTAATTCAAACCATAATACGCCTCATAATTGAAAGCCAACTAGTACAATAACATTTTTCAACTTTCGAACTCGAAAATTGCTCGAGTGGAAAGTTATCTTTTGTTTTCTTCAACCACTTTTGTTTTTGACTTTTGATATCTCTTTAAGGTTATCTACATAGCCGTTAGAATAATGTATTAATATAAACACGAGAAGACTTGTAGTTTATGAACTCTTTTATAAAACAAATTCACTTCTCCTTTTAATTTGGATTTGTAGGCATGTTCAAGGGATCCCTAAAAACATCCCTTTGATATGGCCTACTTGGAAGGCAGTTTAAACCTACTACATATGCTTGTTCCAAAAAAAAACATAAAAATATAGGAGACTATATGACTTTTATAATAAAAGTTTCATTTTGTTAATAATTATATATCATTTGAAATTTTATTATCTAGCTAATCGAATATAAAACAAGATAACTCAATATAAAAATATAACTTCTAACTAATAGTTACCTCTTGATTTATAAGAAATTTTTTTGTTACTTGACACAACATAGTTAAAGGGCACCGTTGGAGAAGCATGACAAATATTTCATAGATATAATGTGCATGGTATGATAACAACAAAAATAAAATTAAATTATCGCCAATAAGGATTTATAAAAGGACGAGTATGAAATAATTGACAACGGATTGACTCTTCAAAAATTGTAAGAAAGGTCGAGAAAAACCTTTGATTCAAACTTCTACATACCCAGACCCACTAATCTTGTTATCTTTTTGACCTAAACCTATTGTATTTATCAAAATGGGTTATATATATTAACCTTATGTTCAGATTCAAATAAAGGCCTAATAATCGGAATATATCGATTTTTGTTGTTCTTGTGGTAGCTATATCCTTTCTTTCTTGGTTTACTTCCTTGGATCAAATATTTTAAATTTATTTTTTTCGTTAACTATTTTTATCAATAATACACATAACAAACAGGTTGTGCATCATAATGATGCATATATGTGGTGGAAAAAAATATGCAAAGCTTTTCATTTTTTTAAATTCTTTTAATAACTTAAACTCAACAGAAAACAAGAGGCAACAAACTAGGTGTTGATGGTGGTTTTTAAACATAGGGTAAAATCGTAAAACCCCAAATAACCTAATATCACCGGTGACACATTTATTAGGACATTTAATGCATGTAGTCAGTAATTAATAGGGGGTATTTTTTCAAATTAGGGTTACAACGAACAAAACCCTAATTCCCCTCCGTGCCAATGGCAAATCATGCCAGCCCACACCTAGCCCAAGCTAGGCCGTGCCATGCCAAACGCACCCTGCCTTGGCCCTAGCTATGCTAGTCACACCAAACGCGCCAAAGCATGCCAACCATGCTAGCCGCACCTCCGTGCCGATGGCAAATCATGCCAGCCACACATAGCCTAAGCTAGCCGCACCTCTATGCCAATGGCAAAGCATGCCAGCCATACCAAACGCGCCGAAGCATGCCAACCATGCTAGCCGCACCTCTATGCCAATGGCAAATCATGCCAGCCATACCAAACGCGCCGAAGCATGCCAACCATGCTAGCCGCACCTCTATGCCAATGGCAAATCATGCCAGCCATACCAAACGCGCCGAAGCATGCCAACCATGCTAGCCGCACCTCTATGCCAATGGAAAATCATGCCAACCATACCAAACGCGCCGAAGCATGCCAACCATGCTAGCCGCACCTCTATGCCAATGTCAACTCATGCCAGCCACACCTTGCCCAAGCTAGCCGCGCCATGCCAAACACACTCTGCCTTGGCCCTAGCTACGCTGGTCACGCCACGCCAAGCCAAACACCCTTACCTTGGCCCTAGCCGCGCCATGCCAAAGTAGCGCCCGCACCTAGGCTTGCAAACCATGCAACCTAGGCCAAATAGGCCACGCATGCCATTGGCACATGCCAACAAGCTCGCTGGTAGCTTTTCTCACCAGGGCGTGGCCCTAATGACCGAATATGCCATTGGCACATGCCAACATGCTCGCTGATAGCTTTTCTCACCAGGGCGCGGCCCTAATGGCCGAGCATGCCATTGGCACATGCCAACACGCTCGCTGGTAGCTTTTCTCACCAGGGTGTGGCCCTAATGGCCGAACATGCCATTGACACATGCCAACACGCTCGCTGGTAGCTTTTCTCACTGGGCGCGGCCCTAATGGCCGAGCATGCCATTGGCACATGCCAACACGCTCGCTGGTAGCTTTTCTCACCAGAGCGCAGCCCTAATGGCCGAGCATGACATTGGCACATGCCAACACGCTCGCTGGTAGCTTTTCCTACCAGGGCGCGACCCAAATTGGCCACGCATGCCATTGGCACATGCCAACACGCTCGCTGGTAGCTTTTCCTACCAGGGCGCGACCCAAATTGGCAACGCATGCCATTGGCACATGCCAACAAGCTCGGCTGGTAGCTTTTCCTACCAGGGCGCGACCCAAATTGGCCACGCATGCCATTGGCACATGCCAACACGCTCGTTGGTAGCTTTTCCTACCAGGGCGCGACCCAAATTGGCCATGCATGCCATTGGCACATGCCAACATGCTCGCTGGTAGCTTTTCCTACCAGGGCATGACCCAAATTGGCCACGCATGCCATTGGGACATGCCAACACGCTCGCTGGAGCTTTTCCTGCCAGGGCGCTACCCAAATTGGCCACGCATGCCATTGGCACATGCCAACACGCTCGCTGGTAATTTTTCCTACCAGGTCGTGACCCAAGTTGGCCACGCATGCCATTGGCACATGCCAACATGCATCGCTGGTAGCTTTTCTTACCAGGACATAGCCCTAATGGCCATACGTGCCATTGACACATGCCAAATACGCACACTGGTAGCCTAACTTGCAAACCGTGCAACCTACCATCAAGGCATTCCGCACACGCCATTGGCACTTGCCATACACGCCACTAGCAGCTCTGGCATTGCCACTTACACTCAACGTACAAGCATTTCGCACATGCCATTGGCACATGCCACACACGCCACTAGCAGCTCTGGCTTTGCCACTTGCACTCAAGGTGCAACCCGCAACAAAGGCATTCCGCACATGCCAGTGGCACATGCCACACGCGCCTCTAGCAGCGCCACTTGAACTTAAGATGCAACCAACACTCGAGACATCAACACAAACTGGGGGATGCTTTCTAGGGATTTGGTTTGGCGGTCACAACATGCAGCGTACGCTACGCTCACATTAAGAAAGCGTGAATAGAAATAAAGCGGTCAAATAAATGAGGAAATAATGGTGAAAACGGTTTCACCCATAAACACCTTGCGGTTACCACCTCCTCCCATTATTTCACCCTTTACTCTCTTCCTTCATGAGGCCAGGGTACGTTTCAGCCTCGACTTGTATAAATAGGTCTTACCTATTTCCACCGGACGACAAGTCTCGGTCAGGAGAAAAATACAACACTCTCAGAAAAGGCAACTTTGCAAGCTCTCCAAAAAGCTTTCATCTCTTGCAAGCTTCCGAAGCTTTCACTTTCGATACAAGTCGAGACACTACTCTCCCGCACTATTCTGGTCTCAACACCTTTCTTTGATTCCCTCCCCAAATCAACCCTTTTCCTCCACTTTGTGACCGAAGCAAGTCTGGAACGGCCATTTCTTGGTTTAGGCCGGACTTGTACAGATTGATCTCTCGGATCTATAAAGTGCTCACGTGCAAAGACATTTGTTTAGGGTTTGAACCAGTTTCTCACTCACCTACTGAATTTACCGAAATCGGCGGAAACGATTTTTACCCATAAACAATTGGCGACCACAGCGGGAGGATTGATCTATCGGTTACAATACCAACTCCGACTCCTGATTTTGTTTCCCGAACGTCAAATCCCAACATGGTGGAACTCAGGTCTGGAGCGGCTGCCGAGAATACCAGCACAGAACACACCCCCGATGTTAGCGTCTCTCCCAATAACGTTGTTGCATCACCTGCTGACTACAGTAACATCGAATGCACTCCCTAAAGTGTAGCACCGCCAATCACCATGGCAAGAGCCGCTGCCTCCTCTAGTGTCTCTGTACAACCCTCTAATCACGGCAACAAAAATATCTCTTCGGGTGTCACGCCACCAGTCACCAGGCCAAAGCCGCCGCTACGGCCCCTAATGCTTCGTCTAGCATGGCGCCTCCGACCACAACTAAGGTTCCAACTACCCCGCCGACGGGACGAGAGACCGGAGGGACCAGAGGAAGTCGTCCTTATGTCACCATCGCTGATTTGATGGAACGACAGGAGATGCTCGCCAGAGCCCAGACGGACATGGTTTCAACGCAGAAAGAGGTACTCGTCTTTCTCAAGACCCTGACAGAGCGACTACCACGTGATTCGCGTCCTCCAGAGCCGCTTAGGAACGTATCCAACAACCCCGACGCCAGCACCTCGGCGGAGCACGCCTCCATGGATGAGGAAACTCGCGCTAGAATCCCGTTGGAAAGAAATCAGCCGCCCAACTTCGTCACGCGAGAAGATCTGGAACAACTTCTCCGCAACTGAATCAAGAATGACGAATTGGACGTGCATCATCACCAACCCCCTTACCCATCCGAAATGCGAGAGAATCCCTCTCCCAAGGGGGTACTCTTCTCCTCAATTTACCCCATACGATGGTACGGGAATGCACATGAGCATGTCTCCCGTTTCTGGAATCCCTAGGTGAACATGAATATAATCACGTTCTTCGTTTAAGGGAATTCTCAAAATCACTTACTTTGAAGGGCGTATACATGGTACAACAAAGATCCCACCGAACAACATTCCCAACCGGAGTAGCATGGTCACTGCGTTTTACAAGAAATACTTCTTCGTGTCTGAACAAGTTACTTTCTCAGACCTCGGAAGAATGTACCAGTGGGATAACGAACATCCGAATGATTTCGTCAAGAGGTTCAGGGTTCAAGCACTCGACTGTCACAACCCAAACGTGACCGAGCAACAACTGGTGAATGCATGCATCAATGGTATGGTTCCTATTTACCGCGCCCTGCTAGAAAACTTGCGCTTCCAAACATTCTCCGAACTCCATGAAGCCGCGGACGATCTGCAACAACAAAGACCAAAGATTACTTGGAAAGAGCTAGGCCAACTCGAACCAAGACACGCGCGAAACTCGCGGGAGTAGACGCCTCATCAGCAAGCAATTTAATGTCGGCTCATCCTCCGTGAACATAATAAACGAAAGGGGAAAAAGGAAAGCCCCAACTACGAGCCACCAACCAAAACGTGAAGCGCCGGCGCAACGGGAACCCCCGCCATGAAAGACCGTCACCAAAACTCCCATGCGGCATCATGAGACCGAAGGAAATACCCTTGATTTCCCGTTTCCCATCGAGGAGGTGATTGACCTCCTAGAAGCCTGGGTTCAAGATGATATTATCAGACTGCCACCTCCCAGACGTCCACCAACTGAGGCTGAGATGGCGAACCCCAAGTACTGCCACTACCACAGGTTCGTTCACCACCCGACCAGCGATTGCAACAGACTAAAGCATATTTTCAAAGAAAGGATAGAAGCGGGAGGACTCCAACCAGGAGATGAAAGAGTGCATCGAGACCCGCTCCCAATAAGAAACTGCGGGTCCTCTGGGGACTCCGTGCACGAGACTGTACAATCCATGATGCAACATGTATGCGAAATTCTCTATCTTTCCAAGGTGCAGCGCCAAGATATTTTCGCAGCTCTCAATCGTGTTGTATCCGGCAAACGACTTTTTCTCTCCTCGGAAACCACGCCAGGGGCCCAAGCTTTCCAAACAGGCGGAACCAAAAAGGAGAACTGGGGACTGCTGACCACGTCCCGTTTAAGAGGTAACGAATTTGACGACACGCTCATCAACACGGCCTCTGGCCACAACATCATTACTTTCAAGACACTAAAGGCAGCAGGATTTACAAAACAAGATGCTACCTATTCCCCGTCCGTGATTAAGAACTTGAGAGGAGAAACTTTGAACGTGCATGGCTACATCAACCTAGAGATCAAGATGGGAGACGCTATAACACATAGCAAATTCCACATTGTCAAAGAACTAGATCACGACATGATATTGGGACGATTGTGGGTGCTCGACAACAAAGCGAAATTGGATGTACACCCTCTGCCGACGTCCACGCCCGAAGGAATTCCCAACAAATCATCCCACTGGTTATCGTATCAACGAGCTATTGAAGGAACCCAGACATCCGGAGAGGACCCGTTGGCGCTAGCTCATGATTTTCAAATGCAAGTAAGTCTGACCGAGCAACCTTTTCTGCAACCAGTCTTTCCTTCCCCCATTCCGTCATGGGGACTCGACGCGATTACTGTCACAAACGCTGTCAAGAAATGTGAATGGGGAGCTGGACCATTTGAACACTTTGCAAGAAGATTGGAAACTTCTATTGAAACCAACGAAGCCAAGACTCAAACGGTTGCACGACGTCTGAACCCGTTTTCAATCGGAGATGTAGTTGTTAAGGAAAGCTCGTTTCAAGTTGGGAGGATGACAGTAAAAATGGCTATTCAAACTGATTCACCCGATGAAAGAGAAGACGAGCTGTATCTAGTTGCGGATACCCTTTTGGGAGGATATTACAAGCTCATCAATGCAGACACACCTGAAGGCGTGATAATTCACTCGCGATGGCTTAAGGTCTCCAATCCCTAAAACGTTGTACCTCCCGATCACTCCCCTTTAGTATTTCCTTTAACAATTCCTATTAGTAGTTGTACTCCCCCAAGATGAATACACCGTTTGTATCTTTTTTCCTGGGATTCCCTTTTCCGTCAAAAAAAGAAAAGAAAAAAAAAAGCATAAATACATCTCTTTCCAAGCAAATTCTACAGATATCATAGAAATACATCAGATAAACCCAGAAAACCATTGAAGAGCCATCATACCACAACCTCTTTCAAAAAATATATATGAAGCAAAATGTTGACTGATGAAGAAGAAGGTAAAGATGAGTTTACGAAAAAAAAAAAAAACAACACATCAGGGGAACTAAGCAGCTAACAGAAATAACAAAAGGGAGGAACTAGCCCTCGAAGGGTGGAGCACAAGTCCCCTCGGGCAAGGCTATCTTCAAGCACTTCCCCCAGCAATCCCTCGGGCAACAAAGGTTCCATTCAATGGTGTTAGCAAAGAACAACCTCAACATCCCATCCCGAAGCAACCACAAAGCAGCCAGCAGTGTCCTCCCCGACGACCGATCCAAAGATACGCCACCATGACCCCTCCGGTATCACCAACGACACCTTTAGCATCAACTTCAAAGGCTATTTCGTTTCCTTCATATGCTCATTCGAAGGTTTTCTCATTGACACTTCGAAGAAATCTTTTTGATTCATCCGCATCAAAATCAAGAATCATGGCGCTCTCCTCCAAGAGCCTCACACGTTCGCTCTTCCGTCGCTTCGACCTAGAAACAGTCCGATCCGCACCATACCCGGACCGAAGAAAGGTTTTGCCGCACTGAATCTTCTCAATATGCCAAGTCTCTTCCTCATTCTCTCGCCCCTCCTCCATGCTCACTGAACCCAAGGAAGTACGAACATGCACCTGTTCTTCATGGGGATAGATGGAAGGGAGGTCCTTAATGATTTCACTAGCTTCATGGAACAGAGATTCAATCCCAACCAATGCCTCCTCAAGAGAAGAAGATCGATCTCCGCTAATTCTGAAGTCCTTCTCCGAAGAGTTAAAGGCGCGGCCATCCCTGGAGGGTCCCATCATACACTGCAAAAAATGGGGAAAATGATCAAGTTCCACCCTATCTATACACATATAAAAAGGAGGATAACACGAACAGAGAAGAAAAAGAAAACATACCGGTATGATCTTCTTAGCCCGAATAACCCTAGTCGGGGTGGTTTTGCAAGAGTCAGACCTCGCGCCTTCACTTGGAGAATCTGGCTGTTTAGAGGATGATTCGTCTCTAGGCAAAGAGAGAAACTCAACAAGAAGAACCCTTTCTCAAACGAGGGAGATGATGCAATTACGTTGGGTATGAATACGGAACCTTAAAGAAGGAAAGGAAGTAATGATGGACATAACGCTTCCAGTTTTTGGCATGGATGATGCCCGATTGAAGCCGCGTGAAGGAAGGCAAAATAAGGAAACTTTGCTATCTCAGAGAAACACTTACTCCTCCTTGTTTTCACCGGTCCTATCAAGCTCGCGCCGCCTCCCCAAACTTCCCTACAAACGCCCAAGTCACGCCAGCTAGCACGCTCAGCTTCCCCATCTTGCGCCGGTCCCGCCAGCTAGCACGCTCAGCTTCCCCATCTTGCACCGGTCCCGCCAGCTAGCACGCTCAGCTTCCCCATCTTGCACCGGTCCCGCCAGCTAGCACGATCAGCTTCCCACTTTGCGCCGGTCCCGCCAGCTAGCACGCTCAGTTTCCTAACTCGCAACAACTTCTCAATACCGCCCAGCTTCCTGTCTCTCACGACGCTAACTTCCCAATTGTGCCGACCTCCCGATTTGCGCAAAATCGCCGAGGCAAGGATTCCAAATCCTATTTATAAAAAAGGTCAGACAAGCCTCCTCAATTCTCTTTACGATTTGTTGTTGATAATTTGTCACCATCTTATGCTTACCTCGCAACAAAGCTCCTGTTCCGAGCTAAGCAGGGGACTTAATGTTGATAGTGGTTTTTAAACAAAGGGTAAAATCGTAAAACCCCAAATAACCTAATGTCACCGGTGACACATTTATTAGGACATTTAATGCATGTAGTCAGTAATTAATAGGGGTATTTTTTCAAATTAGGGTTACAACGAACAAAACCCTAATTCCCCTCCGTGCCAATGGCAAATCATGCCAGCCACACCTAGCCCAAGCTAGCTGCGCCATGCCAAACGCACTCTGCCTTGGCCCTAGCTATGCTAGTCACACCAAACGCGCCAAAGCATGCCAACCATGCTAGCCGCACCTCCGTGCCGATGGCAAATCATGCCAGCCACACCTAGCCTAAGCTAGCCGCACCTCTATGCCAATGGCAAAGCATGCCAGCCATACCAAACGCGCCGAAGCATGCCAACCATGCTAGCCGCACCTCTATGCCAATGGCAAATCATGCCAGCCATACCAAACGCGCCAAAGCATGCCAACCATGCTAGCCGCACCTCTATGCCAATGGCAAATCATGCCAGCCATACCAAACGCGCGAAGCATGTCAACCATGCTAGCCGCACCTCTATGCCAATGGCAAATCATGCCATCCATACCAAACGCGCCGAAGCATGCCAACCATGCTAGCCGCACCTCTATGCCAATGGCAAATCATGCCAGCCACACCTTGCCCAAGCTAGCCGCGCCATGCCAAACACACTCTGCCTTGGCCCTAGCTACGCCGGGTCACGCCACGCCAAGCCAAACACCCTTACCTTGGCCCTAGCCGCGCCATGCCAAAGTAGCGCCCGCACCTAGGCTTGCAAACCATGCAACCTAGGCCAAATTGGCCACGCATGCCATTGGCACATGCCAACAAGCTCGCTGGTAGCTTTTCTCACCAGGGCGTGGCCCTAATGGCCGAACATGCCATTGGCACATGCCAACACGCTCGCTGGTAGCTTTTCTCACCAGGGCGCGGCCCTAATGGCCGAGCATGCCATTGGCACATGCCAACACGCTCGCTGGTAGCTTTTCTCACCAGGGCGTGGCCCTAATGGCCGAACATGCCATTGGCACATGCCAACACGCTCGCTGGTAGCTTTTCTTACCAGGGCGCGGCCCTAATGGTCGAGCATGCCATTGGCACATGCCAACACTCTCGCTGGTAGCTTTTCTCACCAGGGCGCGCCCCTAATGGCCGAGCATGCCATTGGCACATGCCAACACGCTCGCTGGTAGCTTTTCCTACCAGGGCGCGACCCAAATTGGCCACGCATGCCATTGGCACATGCCAACACGCTCGCTGGAAGCTTTTCCTACCAGGGCGCGACCCAAATTGGCCACGCATGCCATTGGCACATGCCAACATTCTCGCTGGTAGCTTTTCCTACCAGGGCACGACCCAAATTGGCCACGCATGCCATTGGCACATGCCAACACGCTCGCTGGTAGCTTTTCCTGCCAGGGCGCTACCCAAATTGGCCACGCATGCCATTGGCACATGCCAACACGCTCGCTGGTAAGTTTTCCTACCAGGTTGTGACCCAAGTTGGCCACGCATGCCATTGGCACATGCCAACATGCATCGCTGTTAGCTTTTCTTACCAGGACATAGCCCTAATGGCCATACGTGCCATTGACACATGCCAAACACGCACGCTGGTAGCCTAACTTGCAAACCGTGCAACCTACCATCAAGGCATTCCGCACACGCCATTGGCACTTGCCATACACGCCACTAGCAGCTCTGGCATTGCCACTTACACTCAACGTACAAGCATTCCGCACATGCCATTGGCACATGCCACACACGCCACTAGCAGCTCTGGCATTGCCACTTGCACTCAAGGTGCAACCCGCAACAAAGGCATTCCGCACATGCCAGTGGCACATGCCACACGCGCCTCTAGCAGCGCCACTTGCACTCAAGATGCAACCAACACTCGAGACATCAACACAAACTGGGGGATGCTTTCTAGGGTTTTGGTTTGGCGGTCACAGCATGCAGCGTACACTACGCTCACATTAAGAAAGCTTGAATAGGAATAAAGCAATCAAATAAATGAGGAAATAATGGTGAAAACGTTTTCACCCATAAACACCTTGCGGTTACCACCTCCTCCCATTATTTCACCCTTTACTCTCTTCCTTCATGAGGCCAGGGTACGTTTCAGCCTCGACTTGTATAAATAGGTCTTACCTATTTCCACCGGACGACAAGTCTCGGTCAGGAGAAAAATACAACACTCTCAGAAAAGGCAACTTTGCAAGCTCTCCAAAAAGCTTTCATCTCTTGCAAGCTTCCGAAGCTTTCACTTTCTGATACAAGTCGAGACACTACTCTCCCGCACTATTCTCGATCTCAACACCTTTCTTTGCTTCCCTCCCCAAATCAACCCTTCTCCTCCACTTTGTGACCGAAGCAAGTCTGGAACGGCCATTTCTTGGTTTAGGCCGGACTTGTACAGATTGATCTCTCGGATCTATAAAGTGCTCACGTGCAGCACATTTGTTTAGGGTTTGAACCAGTTTCTCACTCACCTACCGAATTTACCGAAATCGGCGGAAACGATTTTTACCCATAAACACTAGGATACCCTTAATATGCACAAAACAATGATAAGAAGAGGGCATATAGGAGGCCACCATTCGGTAGTCTTGTTTGCATACACATATTTAGAGAGAGACTGTGAACATATTTATTGTCCAGCTCATAACTTAATGTAAGAAAATATCAACACCTCCAACTCTGGAGTGTTTTATTTAATTGTTACAAGTTCTGCTATGAACTTTTAATGGACACTTACTGGCTTGCCTATCCGGTATTTGATTATATTTAACGTATCACTTTTAAAAATTATCTTCATAATCTTTCTTCTAGTTCCAATTGAGTATCTAGAAGCAATCCTTAACTTCTTCAATCAAAGAGTAATTTGAAAGGAATCTAGTTATCACACCCTTTAATTCAGACAAGTTCTTCTTGTCATTCACAATTTCTTTTAGGGTATGGGAAGGAGAGGGAACCAAGTACACTACTAGCTTTTTATCTAATTGGAGTACGAACCTGTGTGATAATTTTAACAATTAAAAGGATACAAAACTTTCAATGCGGAAAAGTAAAAACACACACACAAAAGAAAATTTTTTAACGAGGGAAACTACAATGTGCAGACCTAGTCCAGTTTTGAACATACCATCCTGTATTAAACAACTATAGAAACTAGCCTATTATAAGACTTAGAACTGGATTCTAGTTAAGACCTAATCGACCCTACGAGAAATTTATCTTCAGTCATGTTTTTTACTTCTCTAGGATCTCGCAAGACCGAACGCACTTGATTCCCATAGCTGACATCCTTTATAGCCATACAGGTTGCTTCATCCTAAGTGAAGACTTTTAACTAATTTGCCTCTAACAGATAGCCCATTGATTTCCTTCAGAAGGATATACAATCTAGGTAATGGATATCTATTCGCTTATGAGGGATCTTCAAGGTAAAGAGATATCAAGCAAACCTCAACAATTAGGGTATTTTAATTCAAAAAGTTATAGACATGCCTAATCGATTCTACCCCCTACAAGATCAATCAAACTGATATAATACTTGTAGAATTATAAAGTCAGAGACGAGGAGAAATTTGTAGGTAATTTTTATCAAGCTTGTTCGTTGATCGATAATTCTTGCATAAACGTAAAACAGAAGATATGAACCTTAGAATAAATAAGAGTTACAAAGATTAAACTAAGATTTTAGATATTCAGAACTATCAGGTAAAAAATAGTCTGAGCGGGCTTCACGAATCCCTTATTGAAGACCTTAACAGTCATAACCTAATACAGTTTTCCAAAGAAACCTAGGTCTTTAGAGGACGACTTTAGACGTGACTAGGACACATATGTGCCATGATTAAGATTCTAGTATGCATAAAATCTTCTATTTATAATGATGAACAATAATAGGTAGCTCACAATCAAAGCTGAGTTCATGTCAATATTGATCTCTTCTAATCCATCTAATGTTGGGTCAACTATTAATGAGTCATAGAGCAACCATTATGTCGTTTATTCTTTTTTTTTTTTATTGTTGATTTTCTCTTTCTTTGCTAGATATATAATGGTGTTGGAGGAACCTTCATCATTTTTTTCGTTTATTGAAGATATAACACATTCATGTTTTGCTCTTTGAACTGCCTCGATTAATTTCTATAATCGTTAGACATGCCCTCCCTATGGGCGAAAGAAGTCAGAATCAGTTGTTCGAGCTCTGAGTCTTTGGCCTCTTAGTGGGTGATTGGGTGACCATGCGAGACGGTATGGACACTAACTTTGTTGCATTAGGGTCTCCCAAAACTTGGGATTGTACCTCTTATCACTTGGGTAGCGGCGTCAAGTGGATTGATGCATTTTTTTCTTTTTTCGCTGGACTTTTGTAAAACCTGTGTCTGCCATGTATGTTTCCTCACGCCAGAACGGGCTGCTTGTAGTCGGGATGCAAAACTTCTTTCCTCAAATGTTCGTCTTTACACACTGGCAGTACACCGAAACCACCACCTTGTGGTTGAGCAGCCACTCCTAGAAAGTAGTACATGGAAGGTCGTATCGTCTTCGAGTATATAGAACGGGGTAAGCGCCTTGATCGGTCATATTTTCATGACGAGACTGACCGCTCCTATCGCAATTTGGGACTATCCTCCAAAACCTCTTACCATTGTATCATGTGACCGTATCGCGGATCGCGGGACCTCCTCTAGCTCTAGCTTATGTAATGAGATTAGATTCAGTGATGAGCCTTTATCTACAAAACTCTCTTCAATTATTGTCTATTAATTGTTGTTGCTAAATATACAAGGCGGAGGTGTTCACCCCGGTAGAATATGTATTCATCATTGAAGGTGATGGCTCCCTTTGGTGTTGGATTGCATGACTTCCCCTGCGCCACCACTGTTATAGCCTTGGATGCTTCGCATATATAGTTTTCGTTGAACCCTAAGGAGTGAAAAAAAATATTGTGCCAATACCATTTCCATTAATATTCTTGCGTCGCTATCAATGATTTTGAATGCAGCGCCCTCAAATATTTCACAAACTTCCTCATCATTCGTTTCTTCCCATGGTCTCCAAAATTCCTCTTCTCTGGCTCGTGCCAGATTATCATGACATGGTGTTGCGGTAATTGGTTGTTATTAATGGCTTGATTTTCTTTTTCGAGCTTCCTTTAGCATATTTCCTATGGATGATGCATATGAGAGAGAAGCATTCTATTTCAGGGTGGTGTACCCTTCAATGAAAATAACAATACTATTCGTTGGCTGTATCAGCCGTTGCTACTAACGGTATCTTTATTTCGTTATTAGCGACCCACACTAAGAAAATCAGGGTGTTTGTGAGGACCGATTTTCTAACGGTTATTTATTTTGTAACGTCATATCGACGCTGGTAACTTTGTAACGTTGAATAATCGTTGCAATAATTGGTATCTGTCACAGAGTTTCAGAAGGGTTGTGTGCGACTACCCTGCTTACCTGTTATGAACTCCAATAATTGCTAACAAAAGGTTTCCACATGACCAAGGTCACAAGGTGAAGTTGGCGCTAGAGACGGAAATGGATTAATGAATGATGATCTTCAAGATTGCGCGTGGTAATTTTAATTAAAGTTTACAGGGTGGTAGGAGGATTACAGTTGTTCACCGATCGTAAAAGTAATTTATACTATTTCATCAAATCTCCGGTCACCCAAACAACACTATAGTTACTAATTCCAGCGATGGTCATCTCTCCAATTGTTTACAATAACCTTCACATTATGTCCGTATAGAAAACACTCAGAGGGAAGCAAATGCTGTAATTATGAATGCTGTAATATAGAAAACTAGTGCCCAACCTAAAAATGCATCACCGAATATTTGTTTCTTAATTTTTTTAGGTTTCCACTTTTAAAGCTAATTTTACAAGAAGTCTAACAACTCCACTCTAGTCTCTCGGCCAACATGTTGTATAGAAATCTCGGTCAGTATATCTGCAAATGATGCTTCAAAGGCAAAATTTTGATTATCACATGAAACACCATCTTACGTACCATTGGATTGTCAAAGACCGTATCAATTTTGACCTAATTGCTTCCACTACTTCAATTTTTCGTCATGAAGTATTGCAAATTTGTTTCAGATTTCTTCTATTTAATTTACTTTTTTAAATCATGCATTACAATCTTATATTAACAAAGGGGAATGTGTATTTCTTTTACCCTTCATCTTCCACTGTATCACTCATTGATTCATTTTCATCCTCATTCATGTTTATTTATTTATATATGATTAATGATCAGTCGTTTGTGTTTGCCACTTAGAATGCTGGCCCATGTCGTTATGACACGGGCTAAGCCCTTTTTTTTTTTTATAATAAAGAGGACATACAATAACTTTTGCAATATTCAGCGCGACAATAATAACTATTTATTTGACAGTATCGGATTCTTACACACCAAATACTAACCTTAAGTGTAATAATACCTAACTGGTCTTACACACCAAATATACTAACCTTAAGTGTAATAATACCTAACTGGTGTTAACTAACTAACAACCGCTATTATTCAGAAGATACACCTTTATTACATCCCTTCATCTTTATGCATGAACCAACGTAAAAACCAAACAAGCAGTTGTTTGAATTGAAGACTTACTCTGTGAAACGGAATATAGACATTTTGACATTAATACTGGTAGACTTGCTCTAAACTGTACAATGTTTAAGTTGTTTTTTTACCCAATCATTTGCTATAAACTCATTGTTATTTAGAACAAAATAAATTTACAAAAAAAAACAATGTGCTGAAATTTTGACAAATGATTTAAGCCATTTCTATCCGTTTTCTTTTTTCTTGTTCAGAAATACTCCTTCCGTTTTTTAAAAAGAGATACTTTCACTTTTTCAATTTGGCCTATTTTTAGGCTAAAAAGAAAACGCGAAAGTATCTCTTTTTAAGAAACAGAGGTAGTATAAGAGAAATTATTATCTGAAAATAGGTTGATTGTTGTTTTAATTTAAAAAATTGTTCTTAAACTTCGAAAAATGCTTAAATAATTGATCACAACTTCATAAATACATATAAAACAACTAGACGGTGAGAAAAACGGTCCCAAAAATGTATCCTTTAGATTTAGAGGAATAATAAGCATTTGGGTCTAATATGAAAGTCATGGGATCTACAAAAAAAAAAAAAATTTGAAAAATCTGGTGTTATTGATAAACAAGATCCATGACGAAAATATGAGCTGTTAAGGCATGCTTAAATAGTGAGAAAGAAATACCGATCAAACCAAAGTAAAAAAGAGAAAGAAAAACAAGAACTTATGTGGCTTATTATATGTGTAAGATTGAGAAGAACTTCTACAAATAAATTAGAGTCCTACGTGAATCCAACTAATAGAAGTACGAAAAGCCAATCACTATTGTTTACAAAAGCATCTAAACTAGAAAATAATTAAGATTTAAAATTTAAAACTTTAATTAAGTAGTCCACTAGCAACTTACTTTTCAAATGACGTCTTGCAGTTTAGCTAGCCAATGAAGCCTTGTCCGTATCACCTTCAACAAGATAGCACAAACTAATTTGAATTGACTTTAACAAGTTTTAGTTTGCTTAACAAATGATAACAGTAATAACCCTAATGATAATTTTGTATTAACCAAAAATTAAACTACTAATTTTCTATACAATAACAACTTCGAAAATGAAAAAAATTCTAAAATTACAACATAATGATACAATATTGTTGCGTTCTTGGCTGATAAATTGACAATTATTAGGATTACATCACAGGCGTGCTTTTTTGAAGCGCAATTTTCTATAGAAACCACCAATATTGTTGCGTTCTTGGCTGAACAATTTTATTTATATATACATACAATTTTATTTATATATACATACATATACATAAAAGAAAGGGAACATTAATTAAATACCCCTCCTTTTCAAGGTCTTCACAAATACCCCTAAGATCTTCACAAATACCCCTAAGGGGTTATTTTAAGTGGATAATAAAAATGAACTAGTACTTTTTTGGATAATGAAAATGAACTAGTATGTTCTTGCGTGAAAATCGTCAACCCAACCTCAAAGCGGAGGTTGAATTGACTTAATATAATCTTAGATGTGCCAAAAACTATACCCTAAAAACTTAAAATATACCCTTTAGGGGTATTTATAAAGTTCTTAGGGGTGTTTGTGAAGACCCATGAAAAGAAGGGGTATTTATTTAATTCCCACTAAAAGAAAAGAAACAAATATAAAACAGATACTAATTGATACGGAAAACATTTACCGATATACAAGAACTGAAGAACGAAAAGAAAATGAAAGGTACGAAAAAGATTAGGAATTTTTTATTAGAAGAAGGAAAAGAAAAATAACTTTGCTACCAAAAAAATTGACATCAACAATGAATTGAAAAATGTTGACGACGGATTCAAAATTCAATCATACTGTTTTCCAAATTTCAGCTTTTACATTAGAGAAATGTGAAAGTCCGATACTTTGTTTCTAACTACAGTACATTACTAACCGATATAACCAATAGTTGTAGTTGTACCTTGTGATTCCTGGCTCTCCAAGAGAATGAAAAACAAACAGATTCTGCCAAGAGATTTTTTGTCGTGCAGGGTGAATCTTACTAGAGAAATTGTACGTACAACTCGTGGAGGTTGGACTTTGGAGGGTGAGTTGTCTGATCATTCTTACCGATCCAAACTGTAAAATCCATCATTCAATGGTTGAAAATCACCCACAAAAATTTTCAAACATTATTTTGAGACAACAACACTGCCGTTTTCTATTGATTACATGGGCTTGGCGCTTCGTTAGAGTGTAGTGTTGTATACATTAATTTTTCTGAAAACTAATTATTTTTATTAATTTATTTTAGAAAATTTAGCATTTACTAATAATTGAAACACATTCATTAACAATTATGTTCTTCTACGTACACCTAACCAATTATTCTTTGATACTCGCCTATACATGCAACCATTTGACAGATAAACAACATCCATTAGTTTAGAAAGTTCCATCTTTCTACTACATACATACGCACTGCCAAATTTTGTTATGTGCACTTGGGATAACAATGGCCACTTGAGATGGGTGAAAATTGACATGAGAATCGATGCTTCACTTAAGTGAGCTAGCTTCATTGTTTTTGGAATAAAATCTTTACCAAGAACAAAAGTACCAAGATAATCTTAGCCGGGGTTGGATACAACATACCTACCCTCCATAGTACGCATATAATTTTACACTGGTCCAACCAATCCATGCCATGGTGAAGTCATCACGCACACTCAAATTTCCATTTTATTCAGCCCCAGGAAAGATTCCATTTTATTCAACCCCAGGAAAGAATCCTGATAGTGCAGTTGCGGCGTAGAGATAATAATTCTGTTTTTTTTTTAATGAATATGAAATATATATTTATGAGTTTATTAGGTAGGTTTTATATAATTACTGCCATTTCTTGTTGACTTTTTTAATTAATTGTTTCTCTTATTATAATCGTACAGAATTTATCTACAATTATGTTCTTCTTCTATATAACCCCCATCTATCGGTAGTACATCACCTTATGTTCTCTCTATTCTTCTAAACAAACTACCTCTCATCCTCTAAACCATTATTTCTCTGTTTTTCTCTCTGCAATGGCTGGTGCTCTCATCAATGATCTCATCAACTTGGACCTCACTCCAGTTACCGATAGCATAATCGCTGAATACATATGGTAAGGTTCCATTCATTTCAATTATTTTCTTCACCATAATCGTTCTCTTATTTTTATTTGTCTGTTTTTTTTTCTTTCTTGTAGGATTGGTGGTTCAGGCACTGATATGAGAAGCAAAGCAAGAGTGAGTTTTTTTTTTTTTTATGATCATTGATCACTTTCAAAATTTCAACTCCCTCTGCTTATAATTCTTTGGTTTTTCTTAGATTTTTGATCTTTTGTTGTAAATTTTAATTATCGTGTGTGTGTGTGTGCAGACTTTACGGGGACCAATTACTGATCCAAAACAGCTTCCAAGATGGAACTACGATGGTTCCAGTACCGGTCAAGCTCCCGGAGAAGACAGTGAAGTCATCCTATAGTAAGTAAAAAGATTTTATCATAAGTAATCTAATGGTTGATAATGATTTACTCCTAATTTTATGAAAATAAATCTCTAATATTTAATTTTTAACCGTATTTTCTTTTTTTTATTTTGCAAAAAAAAGTCCTCAAGCTATATTCAAAGATCCATTCAGAAGAGGAAACAATATTCTGGTAAGCATTGAAGAGAATCTTCTCCTAATATTACGGGATTCTATTGAATCTATTAAATATTTATTCAAACTCTGTAATCAAAGAGAATCTTTAAGGGTAATATTTGTGAATAAGAAATAATCTCAGGGTTATTTTTGTCCAATATTTATAGGTTATCTGTGATGCTTATACTCCAGCTGGCGAACCTATTCCAACCAACAAGCGATTTAACGCCGCTCAGATTTTCAGTCATCCTGACGTGGAAAAAGAAGTTCCATGGTAAAATAATCTTGATTTGACAAATAACATAATTTTCATTTCCAGCTTAACCACTAAAGTGAAAAGGCATATGATTTTTGGAAAAAATTAGCTTGAATTTCTAAGTAGATCAAATGTCTTAAATCAAGGTTGCGTCAATTCAAAAGTCAGAATGCACATTTCTTTGCAAACTAGTCATTGAAATTTGGATTTTTTTCTTCTTCTTGAGAATGATGTTCCAACCGAAGGTGCTAGCCTGCTAGGCTTGATGCCCCTTTTAATTGTATTTTGATATCATTTGCTCCTGCAACTGCAATAATTCTGGAACCATTTGAAATTGCCAGTTCAAATTCTTAAACTGATACTAAAATTCGTGATCTGTATTTGATAGGTATGGTCTTGAGCAGGAATACACTCTCCTACAAAAGGACATCAACTGGCCACTGGGTTGGCCAGTAGGCGGCTTCCCCGGTCCACAGGTGCACGCTACCTCTATATTCGATTATTCGTACCAATTTACAGCCTAACATGTCAAGTTTAGGCTTCATACGACCAACTTTTTAATGACTTCAGATTTTGAGCACTATGAAAATCCAAATTTTAGAACACTGGAAATTTGTTAGATGGGTGATCTAGAGTGATAATTAATGTCGCCTAGTGATTCTTTTGTTTGCATGAATCATCTTTTGATTACAAATGTGAATTAGGGCAATGCCAACATGGTTTTGTTTGTTATGAGTGCAGGGACCATACTATTGCAGTACTGGAGCTGATAAGGCATTTGGTAGAGAGGTAGTTGATGCTCATTACAAAGCATGTCTTTATGCCGGTATTAACATCAGTGGAATCAATGGTGAAGTTATGCCTGGCCAGTGGGAGTTCCAAGTTGGTCCATCTGTTGGCATTTCTGCTGGTGATGAGCTATGGGCAGCTCGTTACATTCTTGAGGTCTCTCGATTTCTTAGACATATCTGTATATCCATTTTTGACGACAGACATTTTCGAGTTGATTCTAATTTGTTCCTTCTCTTTGTTAAACAGAGGATCACTGAACTTGCTGGGGTTGTTCTCTCACTTGACCCTAAGCCAATTAAGGTAACCCCTTCAACTATATTGCAAAAGCTTTTGTTTCATCTTCGGTTTTCAGTTATTGTTCTTGCCTAAGGTGGCATTTGCTCCTTCCTTTTGATAACAATGAGATTGGTGTTTATTTTGCATGACGCTTAGGGTGACTGGAATGGTGCTGGTTGTCACACAAACTACAGGTACAAAGAATTTTCCAGTTTTTCCATTTGTAATGCCTTCGATTTATCTTGACATTTACTCATACTGATCAAGTTTGAATACAAATTTTCTTCAGCACGGCCACCATGAGAGAAGAAGGTGGTTATGAGGTGATCAAGGCTGCGATTGAGAAACTCGGTTTAAGACACAAGGAGCATATTGCTGCCTACGGGGAAGGCAATGAAAGAAGGCTGACCGGTCACCACGAAACTGCCGATATGAATACCTTTTCATGGGTATGTAGTTTTAATCTATAGCAAATTTTGTGTACATTTGTCAGAGGTGCTTCTTATACTCTATGCTTAGCACTTTTGTTACATCATTCTAATTTTATTTCTCTCTTGGTAAAACAGGGTGTGGCAAACAGGGGTTGCTCCGTCCGTGTTGGACGTGACACTGAAAAAGATGGCAAAGGTAATTTTTGCCTACATTTGAATCAATCCTCATCTGCTTCCCTTAAAAATGTCCAACTTCATTAGTCACCCCCCACATGTATGCTTATCTTTTTGATTGTAAATGAGCAGGTTACTTCGAAGACAGGAGGCCAGCCTCGAACATGGACCCATATGTGGTGACTTCCATGGTTGCCGAAACTACCATCCTATGGAAGCCATAGAAACAAGGGAAGAATCAAACAACATAGAAGGAAAAGGACCCCCTTTGGAGATTGAGACACCATTTGTGTTTGTTGCAAAATTATTGCTTCTGTTGCTTATAATTTCCTGCTTTTGCATATCATTTGAATTTTCTCTTTTGTTTCCAAGTGTGTTTCGTGACTTGGTGATTTTTCTCCGATTGTAGAAAAAAATATCAACCCTGTCACTTTATAATATGTATAAATAATTTCTCGGAGATCACGCTGTGTTCCGTTAAGCAAATTGAAAAGAAAAGAAACATGTCTCACTTGCTGCATCTGGGTTGTCCGACCCCGAAATAACACTTGGCTGTGAAGACATTCTAAACCCCCTCTTTGTTCTCCGATACCGGTAGAATGCTACTACTCCCGTAGAATTCTAATACTGGAGTAGTATTTATCTGCCACCACCATTCCTCACGCTTGAATAAATTGTACTGCCATCACTTAGTTGCTAGACCATGAGCCAAATAAAGACTTCATGCCACCGGGCCACCGCCCATTCTAAACACTCTTTTCAACGTCCCTCTACTCCAACTGGAAACCTCCTTTCTATTGTTATGTTAACCTAGTTTCTCCTTCAAACTTCCGGTTCCAAATTCGACCTAATTTGAATTATAATTTGCAAGAATTTCCTTACATTTTGACTGATTCTGGTTATAGTACAATCTCAATTTTATCCAAGTATGTTACAGTTGCAGTTACTAGCTGATTCCAATGTCAGCGATTTTCAATTCCAATCCCTGTTAACAAGGTGAGTTTTAATTTTCCTTATTCTATTCAGTCACATTTCAAAATTCGTTTTGCATGTTGATTGTTAAGTAGCTAATATATGTGGTGTTGGGAGAAATGCGACATGGACTTATGGTGTTTGACACAATTCCTGAATGTGAATGATATTGATCTTCGTCCGTAGGCAACTATAACATCCAAGTTGGGATAGGGTATTACACAGGTTCACTCTTGTGCCAAAACAAATTTTTATTTTTTTAAATTTAGTAGTGAAGACATAATTCCATATGAAATTTTGATTAGTTGTTTTCCACTCCTTTCTTGCTGATTTGAAGTTACTTGGCGTAATTTTGTAGCTGCCAGTAAGATTTTCGACAAAAAATCCTAATTAATCTTTGCTTCTGTTTCTTGATTGCTTATACTTTACAGGGTGAAAACAACTGCTGTGTATTTGCATTATGTTGCATCCTTCCATTGGCACTGATTTGACTGGGAGAGTAGCAAGAGATATAATCAAATCCAAAGGTAATTCACAATTTGTCACAAGTAATATCATGTGAATTTGAACCGCTGAATACCAAGTCTAGCTTAACATATTATTTTCTATGGACATTCATGAAAAATTATGCTACCTGCTTATGAAACTATGATAATGAAAAGCAGTTTTGTAGTACTGGTTACACATTACGTCAACTTGTGTATACATAATCCATGCTCAAATTAATCCGCCCTGCATTTCTTAAAAACATTTGTTCACACCTGACACAAATTTACAGCAGCACTGACATGGCTCATCTCATTTTTGCTGCCCCATGGTAAGAAATTAAATATTGTTCAGACAATTAGTATGACTTGATGTCAGTTGCATTATGGTTGAATGTAAGTAGTTTTATCTCATGACCTTTATCCATATCTACTTTTAAAAGTAGCAATATTCCTTGGGTTCTAGGCTCTAGCACCTCTAGCATACATCTTGAAATGGAGTGGTGACAACTGCAACTCCTTAGAGCTTTTCTTGTTACAAAGAAATCAATATTGCGGCTGATTAAGTTGCAGACAAAGGCAGTTCTTTGAATATGGGTCAGAGAATCCCATTTAAAGGGAATCCTCCTTTTCTCATAGACATAGAGATACCTTTGAAATCGTGTTACAGAGTTTGGAACAAGTTATTTCTATGATCTTGTGATCTTTTGTTTCGTTTACCTTTTTCTCTTTTTGAGTTGGTTTTCTACCTTTCCCCTTGCAGTTTTTTCTTCAACCCATACAATATCAACATATTTACCTGTATTATCTTATTGATTTGAAATTCTCAGAGAGGAAGTTGTAGTTGAATTGATTACAAGTATTTTGCAGAATTATCAACATATTGCCGGCTTCAATGGGGTGCCCACACATTTGATGCTGGTCATGCATTTGGAATGGTAGCTGTTGCGTCTGAATCTTTGATCGAGGTACCTAAATACTGCTTAGCAATATACATATGCTATAAATGTTAAACCTGACAAAATACTAATCTGATCTTGATGATAATTTTTTGTTTTTGTATTTACGCATACAAGAAGCTTCCAGGCTATCAATTACTGCAGCTCCTCCTACTTATGTAGTGGTGTCTGCTGGCATGTAAGATTATGCATTGGTTTGTAAGCATCTACTAGTTCTCTAAGGCCTATTCCTATGCACATGCCAAAACATGATATTTGGCATATATGCACCCACTATGGGTATGCCAAACTGCCAAACTCATATGCCAATATGTTTTTCCTGGCATATAGGCATACACGACAGAGTTACCAATGAGCGATAGAGTCTCGGTCGCTCGATGGTCAATACATCGCTCGATGGTCTTGAAATCGACAGCGTTAGTCAAGCTGTCCCTCGTTAGTAAGATCAACGCTTATCAGTCCCGTATCCAACGGCTATAATTTCCCCCCTTTATAAATACCTAATTTCAAACTCATATCAACTCACACCAGAAATTCTAAATCTCTCTAGAATTTCTTAATCTCTCAATCTTTTTCAAATCTAAAACTATCACACCTCAATTATGAACGCCCAACAAAAAGGGAAAACTTCCAGGGAGGAATCAGGCAAAACTGGCTAGAAAATTAGCTCAAGAAGGAGGGAGTTCCGGAGGATTTAACATGGCGGAGTTTATGGAACATCAAAAGACCGTCGAGAAGCAAAGATCCATTGAAAGGAAATTTCAAAACCGGGAGAGTAAGAAAAGTCGTCTTTCTCAAGAAAAATTTGGGGTTGACTATGACAAGCATAACATTCTTCAATCTAACACCTCAATTATGAACGCCCAACAAAAACATGTATGGCAAATCGAATTTGACAGGATTCAAGCACAGATTGAAAAGCAAGCTGGATTTACTAACAACCGTGATGAAGATGATGATGATGATGATGGAACTGATGATGAGTTTGATGAAATAATTCCTCTAAATGATTAATGTAGCAGTTTAAGTTTTAATGTTTTAGTTTAAGTTTTAATTTGATATGTTGTTATGCATTCCAATTAATATTAGTTTGAAATGAAATGTTGAAGTTTGTCAATTAGAAAAATAACAGTACATAACATAACTTAGAGTTAAGCTAAAACGTTAAAAATAAATAACATAACTTAAACTGAAGCTAAAACATTAAGAAAAATACATAAAATCATCTTCCATGCTCTGCCCAAAGATTCAATCTCAGATCATCTCTTAACTGGCCATACAAATTACGGTTCTGAATGTAGTTAGTCATTTGACCATAATTCCTTGCGGGGAGGCCTCTTTCGGAGTCGAATCTCCGGCCTCAAATCTTCATCATCATAGTTAATCCAATCCGAATCACGCCCGGTTTCTGAATTACCATGTTATGAAGAATTATGCAAGTGAGCATAGTCTTGTGCATTTCACGAGGACTCAACCCACGATATGGGCCACAAATGATAGCGAACTTCCTCTTCAAAATTCCAAAAGCGCGTTCCACATCCTTCCTCAGTGCCATTTGGGCATCGTTAAAATATCGGCATGAAAGGCCTAATGGACCAGCAGGAGGCTGACGGTAGCATTGAACCAAGGTGGACCATTTTGGGTAGATACCATCCGCAAGATAATAGCCATGAGTGTACCGATGGCCGTTGATCATGAAACGAACAGATGGAGAAATTCCATACTTCAAATCTTCAAACAGAGGCGACTTGTGCAAAACATTAATATCATTTTGTGAACCCGGAAGACCAAAAAAAGCGTGCCATATCCAACAATCATAAGAAACAGCAGCTTCAATGATAATTGTTGGTCTTGGATAATGACCTTTATGTTGACCAGCCCAATAAACAGGGCATCCATGCCATACCCAATGCATACAATCGAGACTACCTAGCATTCCTGGTGTTTATGGGTGAAAACTACTCCTGCAGAATTTGGTAATTTGGGGTGTGCATGAGGAATGAATTTAAACCTTAAACAAATGCACTGCGCGGTGAGTGCTTGTAGATTCGAGAGATCAATCACGTGCAAGTCCGGCCTAAACCAAGAAATGGCCGTTCCGGACTTGTTTCGGTCACAAAGTGAAGGAGATAGGGTTGATCTTAGGGAGGGAAGCGAAGAAGGTGTTGAGATTGTGAAGGTGTAGACTTGCTTATGACTTGTAACAGGAAAGTGAACAAGCTTACGATTGGTGTAAGCAGGCTCTGGGCGTTTCTTGTTGTTTTTCTCTGTCGTTTGGAAATATGGCGGAGAACCTATTTATACAAGTCATTGAGTCTTATTCACGTCTCTCGTGGGAAGTGGAGGAAGTGGAGTGATGGAGTAGTGGAGTTGTGCGTTGGTGATACACGACCATCCTTGCCCACTTCTCCTGTTCATCTCTAACCGTCCATGACTTCCTAACACGTTCTTGTGATGGCGCGTTGCACGCTGCACGCTGTAAACCGCCAGACCAATACCCCATATGTATCCCCGAGTTTGTGACATGATTGATGTCGGAATGTGTGGATCGTGGATCCACGAAAGATAGCATGTAATCTTTGAATTGAATAACTGCGTTATTCGGGAAGTCGATACTTGTGAAGTATCGTATGTATTTTATGCAGTCTTGCATCATGGTGTGGTAAAGTGATGGGTAATGACACCTCACTAACCAATTAACTCCCGACCCGAGTTGTATAACCAAGTCGGGTGAAGTTGGACGGATGAGATGATCTTTGAGACACTCATCTGCGACCGTTGATGAAGTTAGGGTTTTGAAGAGGTGCGCGAGCATCACTCTTGACTTGGTCGAAACCAAGCATGGGATACAACTTTGGCCTAACCGACCATACATGCGTGTAGATGGCATGATGGTGTAGGCGCCTATACCCCATTACCTCATGAAAGTATGATCTGGGTCACTCAATTCATCTGGTGAAATCGAGTGGTCGAGATCGATTTGCGACAAAAAACTAGTGCCGCAAGGGCCGCACGTCACGCCCTCTTCGGGCGCACGTTCCAAGACGACCAATCTTGGTCGGTCTTGGTCGATTGGCTGGTGTGAAGGTGATAGGCTGGTGTTTACGCCTATACCGAATATCCCATGAAAACGTGATCTGAGCCATCCAAATCGTCCGGCGAAGTTGAGTGGTCGAGATCAGTTTGCGGTTTGGGAGGTGTGACCACGCTAGTTTGAGCGTGCGTTTTGGATTAGCCATGGCATGATATGCCTTGACCGATCGGGTTAGGGAATAGATGGGTCCACGGTGGTCATCTTTGGTATGACCGGACTCCGCTTAATCTAATCTTGGACCCTCCATTCATGCCGGAGAAGATGGACGCTCGTGATGCTCAAAACCCTAATTTTGGGTTTCAAAGCCGTGCGTCATCTCTTGTTTGGGCGACGATTTTGTCACGACCAAACATGGTTGGTCTTGACCGATTGGTCAAGTGTGTAGGCGGGCCCGCGGTGATCGTGTTGACATGCTCTGGGCCCTTTGAATCTACATCTACATCTACACCCTCCATCTATACCGCGAAGATGGATGGTTGAGACTGTTTTGCGACACATGTAATATGCCGCAAACCCTAATTTAGGGTTTTCCAGTCCATAATGCTTGGTATGAACGTTTTTGGCAAGCTAGGCCAATGGCCGACCGTGCGGGTTCCGCATTGGTTCGGCGATGGATATTCCATACCGCTTGGGGTGATGGAATTGATGCGGGTCATCCAATCATGCTTATGGAGTTGGATGATCTGCGATCATATCCGGACGATCGTCAATCAATCCGGATGCTCAATCGGGCTAGTATAACACACCGAGAGGGGCTCAATCGGGCTAGTATAACACACCGAGAGTCGGCTGTACGGGTATTTCGTACATGGTTTCATTATAGTGCTTGGAGGTTCATGTTACTCAGTAAGAGTAACACTCGATCGTCATCCATCCGATAATGAGTACTTGGAAATACAAGGTGATTAGAAATTCACGGATGGGATTGTTGCCACATGCTCCAACCTGGAGGAATTTCATGTATTCACGAGAATAGGATTGTTGCCACATGCTCCATTCTTGGTGAATTAAGTGAGGGAGTATCCAACACTTATTAATGACTTTATCTTTTACAAGATGTCAGCGCATAATTATTTTCTGGTTTTTTACAATTTTAACCTTAAATGAAAATCCACCATCAACACCTGGGAATCCCCTTTCCTCATTCTCCCTTAATATTTGTCTTACATCTTCGTCGGTTGGTTTTCGTAAATATGTTGGACCAAAATGATTAATCATTACTTCACAGAACAATGAAAGGTAAGTGTAAGAAGTTGTTTTACCCATACGAAGGTACTCATCGTTCGCATCCATTTGAGTGCCATAACCTAGAATCCTTAAAGCCAAGTAACTTTTTGTTCGGGATTATGACCTCTAATATTCGGTGCATCAAACCGATAATTGAATTGAGGTTCCACTCGACAAAGCTCTTCAATAATCTTTTTCACCGGATGACGAGGCATGCGGAATCGACCTTGAAAATCTCGATCAGTACACACAATTTGGAAGAAAATAATCGTGCATGAGCTTCTGATGGTAAAATTCCCTCCCTCGATACGTATATCTTCTTGATAATACTTCTTTGGGCTCTGGAACTCTTGGTATTTGACCCGTATGTACAAGCATCAAAATTTCGATTAGTTTATTATCTTCAGCTTCTTCTTCGTAAATTTCTTGCAGCCTCATACGATACCTTTCTTGCTGTAACTTGAACCGATTCATAATAATATCCCTCTCTTCATTGGATCTCGACATTGAGATGATTAATGAAACTTAAAATTGAGAATATAGGTGAAATATCTGTAGAAGCAGGTGTGAGTTATCTAGAGAGGTAAAAGGGCGTATATATAGGAACCATAGGGGGGAAATAACCGTTGCAGAATAACTACTGGGCGATAACCATTGTATCGCCAGCGTTATTATTTAAAGCGAGCGATTTTAACAATATCGATAGCGTTGAAGTCTTTAACGCTGACGATATTGTGAATATCGCTCGATAGCAAGTCAGTCGCTAATTGGTTTCCCCATAGTGGCACAGATGGATTGCCATGCCACCTGGCATGCCAAACACCATTTTTTTGACATGTGCATAGGAATAGGCCTAAGTCGCTAGAAACTCCCCCAAATGGTCTGAGTTGTTTAAATTTTTAACAGTTGCACTCTTACTGGCCCTGCCCCGGCTTCAGCCTCCTCTTAGCAGGAGGAGGACTAGGAATACAGAAAACCAGTTTAAATCCACTTGACTTGTTGATTCTTCTAGGGACCTACTATACCTACTAGTAGTACTTGATCAGAATTACAAAACAGACAGGTTTTCATCTTTAGAGCAAGTCTTATGGTGGAATCCAACCTATTCCAAGTGTGGAAAATTCATGGAATGTCAAGTCTAGTGGCTTCCAAGTTGGGGTTTTCCACATAAAATCCAAGCAAGGTTCCATGGTTTGGTGGAAGGGTCCGTGGAATCCATGAAAAACGCTATTAAGAATAGCGCTAAAAGACAAAAAAACGCTATTAAGAATAGCGTTTTTTTTTTAATCCGTAGATTTAAACTGAGTTGTTGAAAATCTAACGGCTGAGAAAAAAACTCTATTCTTAATGGCATAAAACGCTATTCTTAATCCGTAGATTTATGCCATTAAGAATAGCGTTTTTTTTTAATCCGTAGATTTAAACTGAGTTGTTGAGAATTTAACGGCTGAGAAAAAAGCTCTATTCTTAATGGCATAAAACGCTATTAAGAATAACGTTTTTTAGCGCTATTAAGATTGGCGTAAAACGCTATTAAGATTGGTGTAAAACGCTATTAAGAATAGCGTTTCTATTACTCCACCATTACACTTGCGCTTCCATCCACAGTTCCAAGTGTTGAGGTGGCGTGGAAGATGGAAGATGGATGGATTCCACCATAAGACTTGCTCTTAATCATCCCAATTGGATTTATTTACCCAAATAAATGAAGAGAAGGATCTAAGTTTAACACGAAAGATCCTTATCATAAAAACCCTTTTCTGACAAGGAAATCATGCCAAATTTATTAATCCTCCTTTCAATCAAATCCGTTGGATTTTTCTTATAAATTCAATCAGTCACGTCTTCTTGGGATTCAGATATGTTAAAAAACAACCATCACTTTGACCAGGCATTAAATGAGATTGAGTACCCCGTACCAGGTTGGTTTATCCAAAAAGATAATCACCATACGTGTCTTATCATTTAAAAATCAAAATCATCAAAATCAGATACAACCTTTAAATCCTGTTGTAGTATTGCAACACTCTAACTCACAGTATCACACAGACAGATACAAGGTATAATAACTTCCTCTTAGGGTTATCCTCGTAGAAATCCAAAGGTTTCTATTTTGCCTAGCAGACATACAAGGTTTGTTTTTTGCTAAGTAGAAGGACAGAGTCGAGTCGATGGACCTAGTTAGAACAGAATCGGTTTGAAAAGACGTTATAGTCCCTTAAATTGTTAACCTAACCAAATCATCTATGGGTGAAATTAAGCCATACCCGTAAGCTGAACCCGTACTCGTTAAGTGACCCATGAATCAAAATGCATGTTCGATTCTCTCTATCAGATGAAACTGTTTTCCATGAGAAGAGATCTCATAATTTTGGAATAATAACTTGGTCGATTTTAAATCTGATACTTTGTATCTCAGAACAGCAATCCTGAAGGTGATCTAATTAAGAGCTCGAAAAGCAAGGTATTTTGTAGATTTTTCTTTCTTTTCCTCTCCTCTTTCACCGTTTTTAATTTTCGGTTTCTAAGGTTTTTTAGAGTATGATTTCATTTTTTTCTCAACATTAATTTATCCTTGGATTATAAAAAAAAAACAGCATGATAAAAATGCTTAAGGTTTTTTGTTGAGTAATTTGTTCAGTTGTCAGAGTTTAGATAAACTTAAGGGATCTTTGTATAGGATAATTGACGGTGAATGAACATAAATCCCCTCACTCTTAATCTTATTTTCTTATTATGGTTTTAGAGTTTTTAAGGCTTATAATTTGATGTTTTGGTTTTGTGGGGGTGTTAAAATCTTCCCTTGTGAGAGTTGAAAAATGGATTCTGAGAGTCTTTTGATAGTTCAGGTTGGAACTTGAAAGTATTTGATGAAATTCTTGAAAAAAGTGGAGTTACTTGGGACGGCCTGATTTATGGATGTAACAAATAGAAAATTTGTGTTTACGTGTCTGATGCTTTGCTCTAGAATATCGCACTATGACATTTGGTATTGTTCTTTATCTTTGGCTAAGATTTTTGATTAGATGGACTTAAATTTGTGATGCAATTTCACGCCGTGGATATTTTTTTACAAGTCTAGTCGGTACAATTTTTATTGTACTTACATGTTAAATTCCAAATACTATCTTTATGGGTAATGATGTTTGGTTGAAAGCGGGCTCATTGCTAAAGATAGATTTGATGTCGTCGAACAACAATCTCTACGGACTCTAAGTTTGGTAACTTTCTTATAATCCTTCCGTCTTGAATTCTAGTTACTTGCAAATATTACCCAGGACAGGTGTTTCATTCACTAATATTTAGCCTAATGATGTGTGTCTGCATTGGATATGTGTCGTCGTAGTGATGCCCTTGTAATTTCTTGCTTTATTTTGTATATTTTAAGGGTTAAACCTTCATACTCTCCGGTTTGTTTAGTCGAAAATGGACATGCGTGCATAGATAGCTCCAAAGAAGCTACTCCTCATCCCAAGGATGCATACTTATCCGAATAGAAGATGCGTGAAGGCTATGTGCAGGCATTTCCTTCGACCAGAAAAAAGTGCAGGTGTGTCTACTTGGGTATTATTAAAAAAAAAAGTAAAGGCAATACCATTAACAATATATCTAAAGATTCTAAACTATTTAGATGAACAATGAAAGTATTCACCAAATAGTTCGTGCATTTAATTATCTGAAATTAGTTTGTTTTCAGTTCTTTTCGGTGTGATATGAATTTTGAATAGGTGACACCATAGCTCTAGCTAAATTTGATTTTCTTTGAAATTTCTAATTGTGTGTTTACAACGAGATCTCAACTTTACCAAGTTTGTTTGGACAGCCGTGTTGTTTTATCTCGGTGGACGAGCACCTATCTTTGATGGTGTAATATATGTGTTATTTGGCGAGTTCTTTTATTTTTCTTTTTAAGCATACCGTTGTGTTATTTTTTGTTACATCCTATGCAAAAAATGCAAGACTAATAGTCTTAAACTAAATTTTGTACAACGGGAATTAGGGGAAGGTCTCGGAAGAGCATGTGTGCATCTTGGATTTGGAGACTTTCTATCATGTGATATTCATCATACGCTAAAGCTATGGTCGAGTCTAAAATGGTCGGTGAATGATCATGGTTAATGTTGACTAAGAAAGCTATACCCGTATTAGTTACCGTGGATAATCTTTTATCACTTAAGTTACATAATGCAATGTATAAGCAACTCATCAAATTACTTGAAAAGGGAAGCAAAAAATGCTTGGTTTTAAATGATCAAATCTTACAAACGCATTGTGCCATTCACTTGTTCGAAATATTTTATCGATGATCTAAACATTTTGAGAAATCGTCAATCTTACAATTTCTTGTCGAGATTTCCTAAACAAGATGGTTTTTATACAGTAGAAACCAAAGATATACTGCAAGTAAAATCGCCGTAAGAGTATCACCAATGGATTAGTACAAGTTTCGTTGTTCAAACCATGTAGGTTATATTGATATCTTTTCAATTTCCTTTCGTTAATGTCTATTTTTATTCTCTTCAACTCAGGGGTAGAACATAACTTATCCATCATGGATGGTGATTTTTCTTTTTATTAGTTTTCGTGCATTTTTCCATAAAGTACACTGTCCAGAAGATCAGATAAAATAAATTGGGTACCACTTTCCAAGGTCGCATGAATTAAATTCGGTACCCCTTTGTGAAAGTTGTATAAATAAATTGGGTACCCCTAAAGAAGATCGGATGAATTAAATCGGGTAGTTTAGTTTGTTTGGTCGTATAAATTAAATGGGTAATTGATCCTAACGGTCATATAAATTAAAATGAGTAACAAAGAGTTGATACTTAAAACACCAGAAGTCACGGTATACATCATAGAAAAAATCAATTGTTAAACTAAAACTGAATACTTTCCGCATAAGAAGTGATTCACGAAGTAATAATGCATACAGAAAGGAACACAAGTAATAGAACACACTCGGATCATAAATCCGACTCACCGTACACTTTAAGGCATTCCTGATTTGACTAGAGATACAAATGCCGCAAATGCGGTTCTTTACCGTAACAATAAATCATGTTCACGGGTAACCAAATCTCGAAATGTATCCGAGCGACCTCATTTATAATCATTGGATAAATTCCATACTATCCCTATGGCGACGCAGCTTTCGACGACACCCACATGAATAACACTGCGACATACGCTTATGATGAAGCACTTGGGAGAAGAGGCATCACTGGCATTATAAAGCAAAACATAAGTTATATACAAACCGACCGCAACCATCAGAATAACACAAAGAAACTCTAAACTTGTTGAGTTTATAATTAAAAAGGAGCTGCGTTTACAAGCCATTTTTGGAAGAGAGTCAGGTCCATGTCCTTATATCTCTAAGATTGGGGATTTGGTATATGTACCAATAGTACGTTCTAACGTTTCTTAAGTAACTGTCTGTCAGCAATCATGGTTCAGAAAACGTTGGATTTTGATTGGGGTTGAACGAACCTAAAGAAGCTTTCCGTGATAAAATACAATAAAAATAAGAAGAAGAAAAAAAGGAGTAACAGAGTGATTGACGAAACAAAAAAATCGAGGTAAACAAGGCTAAGTTCCAAGGAAACAAAACTCTTATTAGATTTGGGTTACAAAAACAGGACTAACATATTCGGGTTACAAAAACTATATTTAAAAATTAACTATAGTTGGCTCCTATTAACTATGGTTAAGGGGTAAACTTGGAATGAAAAGATGAAACTTAAAAAACATGGATGGACAACTGATTTTGTCCGTCTAGTTAGCCAGTTTCAAATCTTGTCCGTCTACAAGGAAAAAATGAAATGTTTGGATTTCTAGGAGGGTTGCCCTTCCTCTTATCCTCTCAATTTAATGTTGTATGCATCCAACCCACATAAAATGCTACAAGATGCACTCATCTCCTGTTGTATATATATTTAATAAAATAGTTAATGCTTCCATGTTTTGGAAATTACTCAAGCTCTGATCACTTCATTTCTCCACAATTCATTTTTTTCTTCTGATGCATATCCATATTCATCCCTATGTTAAGAATTTTTAGCAAGAGAGAAGGAGCTGAAATTTCTCTACAAGTTCTTTAGTACAAATTTCCTCAAAAAAAAAAAAAAAAACACTAGATTTTTCTAGCTCAAACTCTCAGAGTGATCTAAACATTTTCTATTTGTGATGGAGTTACTGAAACCAAGTCCAGCAAACTCATCACCGCTAACCCCACTCGGATTTCTAGAGAGATCAGCAACAGTTTATGGTGATTCTACATCAATCATCTACAACAATACAACTTACACATGGAATCAAACAAACAGTAGATGCCTTCAACTCGCATCATCTTTGAAATCAATCATGGGTATTCAAAACGGAGATGTTATTTCAGTTTTATCACCAAATCTTCCTGCTATGTATGAACTTCATTTCGCTGTACCAATGAGTGGGGCTATATTAAACAACATCAACACACGTCTTGATGCACGTACTATTTCGGTAATCCTTTGTCACAGCGAATCCAAACTTATATTTGTTGATATTTTGTCTCACTCAGTAATTCTAGAAGCTTTTTCTTTGTTTCCATCTGAAATTAAACCTCCTATGCTCATCCTTATCACGGATGATGATGATGAAACTGAGAATTTATCATCATCCGTTCATCATGATCTTACTTATGAGGGTTTATTAAAGAAAGGTGATCCAGATTTTAAGTGGGTTCGACCGGAAAGTGAGTGGGATCCGATGGTGTTGAACTATACTTCAGGGACAACATCAGCTCCCAAAGGTGTAGTTCACTCACATCGTGGTCTTTTCATTATGACCGTTGATTCTTTAATCGATTGGTCCGTGCCGAAACAACCTGTATTTTTGTGGACCTTAGCAATGTTTCATGCGAATGGATGGTGTTATCCATGGGGTATGGCTGCAGTTGGTGGTACTAATATTTGTCTACGTAAATTTGATGCTAAGTCAGTTTATAGTTTGATCCGTCAGCATAATGTAACTCATATGTGTGGTGCACCAGTTGTGCTCAACATGTTAGCAAATGAGCCGGGTAAAGAACCATTACCGAACCCTGTTCAAATTCTAACAGCTGGGGCACCACCACCTGCGCCCGTTCTCTTTCGAACCGAATCGTTGGGGTTCGTAGTCAGTCACGGTTACGGGTTAACTGAAACTGCAGGGCTTGTGGTGTCTTGTGCATGGAAATCTAAGTGGAACAAGTTACCAGCAACAGAAAGGGCTAGGCTGAAAGCAAGACAAGGGGTGAGAACAATTGGAATGGCTCAAATTGATGTGTTGGATCCGGAGTCGGGTTTACGTGTAAAACAGGATGGATTATCCCTGGGTGAGATTGTTTTGCGAGGTGGGTCGATTTTGTTGGGTTATTTCAAGGATCCGATAGGTACTAGTAAGAGTTTGAGAGAAGATGGTTGGTTTTACACTGGTGATGTGGGTGTAATGCATCCTGATGGTTACTTGGAGATAAAAGACAGGTCAAAAGATGTGATTATAAGTGGTGGGGAGAATTTGAGTAGCGTGGAGGTTGAATCCATTTTGTATTCGCACCCAGCTGTCAATGAAGCTGCCGTGGTAGCTCGGCCAGATGAGTTTTGGGGCGAAACACCTTGTGCTTTTGTGAGTTTGAAACCGGGGTCGAATCGGCCATCGCAAAAGGAAATTATGAAGTTTTGTAGAGCAAAAATGCCTCACTATATGGTGCCTAAAACCGTTGTATTTGAAGAATCTCTTCCCAAAACGGCTACAGGAAAGATTCAGAAATTTGTGCTTAGGGATAAAGCTAAAGGCATGGGTTCAGCTAGAGTAGCGAGTCGAATTTAAGGGTTTGTCTAGGTAGGCAAGTTCAATTTGCACGCTCAAAACTATGGTTAATGGATTTCCCTTTCTTATATCTATTGTATTGTATATTATATAAAGGGAAGACCCCTTGGGCACTGTTCATGAACAGTTTTTTTTTTGAAGTTGCACATTTTATTTGGACTATTTTGTCCTCATTTCACGCTCAAAGAAGTGACGAGAAAAAAATAAAGTAAGGGTATATAAGTAACTTAATTTGTTTGTAAATTAACTTCAAAGAAAAATCAACCCCAACTTGCAGAACACTAGTATTTTATAATGTTAAATAGAGATATCACTGTGACATGTTTGATAGTTATTGGAATGAAATTGGAATCACTCACAATCTTGTTTTTATATTTACAGTGTTATACTCCCTCCGTCACTAATATATAGGCGGAGAAGATGAAATGATGAAATATCTTAGATTAAGAAAATGTATGGTTTTTATAAATTTTCATGTTTTTTCTTGTTTATACCCCTTGTCTTATTCTCAATACAATTTCCCATACAACATAAATAAGGGTATATATGTCAAAAAGTATATTGGAATTAGAATTCCGCCTATCTAATGAGACTAGAAAAATCCAATATTCCGCCTATATAATAGGGACGGAGGGAGTATCAGATTATGTCATCATTTTGATTAGTGCGGAATGTAAACAATCCTCGGTATTTTTGAAGTATCCTTTTTTACTCACCAGCTAAAACTGAATCCACCCTTGAAGTGAAAAGGTCTCTAATGAGCACTTGGGGATCCGATGACCACCACCTAGTTGACATCATTCTACCTTCTACCCTTGTGAAAACTACTATAACCCCCTTCTATATGGGTTCAATATATAGAAGCCCCACAAAATGGATCATTCACTATCAATTTCATTCTGGGAACTTTGCTGTTTAGTCCACTAAACCCGACCCGGGTTAATGGCTAGTCCAGCGGGAAAATATATTTACTCGCTAGTCCAAAAAAGTTTTGAAAAGAGTAAAATTACTCTACCAACCCTAACATATAATACTACGTATGTTACTACATATATTACTACATACTACATATGTTACTAGTATACTAATAGTGTACTACTAGTATACTAGTATGTTACTACATATAAATACTGTTATGTTATGTATTGATACTACATATCAATATGTTATGTACTACATATAAATAAATACTGTTATGTTATGTATTGATACTACATATCAATATGTAGTATCAATATTTTATGTACTACATTAATAATATGATTTCAGGTGATTTTCCTCTGTTGTGGTTAAAAGCTGAATCAAGCTCTCTTCTTAGAGTTTCTGGCCCCACCGAAACATATTTTAACCAATATAAATCTTTGGATTTAGAGCACCACTTTTTGATTTTTTACACCACCCGGTTTCGGTTTTTGTAAATATCTATTATCCATACTTCCGAATATTGGAGAAAAAAAAAAGCGATGAAAACCTAAAATCTTTCTGCCGCCTCTTCCTGCTTAACTCATTATCCACTACAGGTTTCTCTCCTCTTTGTTGATTATCTACTAATGATTTCTTTTACATATTTTTATATGGGTGAATCACTCTTATTTTATTGGATCAATCATTTTTGTTCGTTTTTATCCTTTTCTGATAGTTTTAATTAATTATTGTTGTTTGTTTGATTTTGTAGAGGCGATTTCCGTTGGACCGAACAGTCCTAATAATGGAATCAAGTTCTCTTTAGTTTTCACTAATGAAGCTAGGGTTTTTTATTTTAATTATTTGATTTGTATTTTGATTTTGTAGGGTTGTTGTTGTAATGCATATCACAGGTTTCAGAGGTAAAAAATTGATAAAGAACTCAAAAGTGTTTGATTTCCTATCACTAATTATCAAAAGGGTTGTTGATGTCCTGATTTGTAATTTGTGTTTCATGTGGTTGGTTCAAAACACAGGAAAGTCTATGGCTCAACAACAATTGTAAGTACTGAACTGTTAGCTTATAGTTATAACTATCTGTTTTGATTTAGTTTGATTTATTCTTTGGCTGTGCTGTGTTGTTTGTTTTTACAGGTTGGACAATCTTTGATGTTGTTGGTTGCAGTATTTATTTATGTTTTTGTTGCAGTATTTTGATATCTTCTTTTTAATCTGTATGCTTCATGGATTTTGATTTTTGGAGTTAAGAACTCTTGGCTATGGGCAATAAGAAGTGAGATTTGTTTTCTTTCCAGTTATATGAAAAAGGACCACTGAGGGAAATCAGAAAATCAGCGAGCTTATTCATAGAGATGTAAAAGTTTTGCCTTGATTCTATTAACCTACATTCACAGTTTGAGGCTTTGAATAGTGTAGACATGGATAGTTATGACTCTGTAGATGGGGAAAAACAATTTGCTGGTTTTTACGAAATTGAAGAGTCGACCGTGTGGAGACTCCTTGAACCAAGCGAAATGTTGAACCTCACACAGATGCACTGCAAGAAGGGAGTGCTTTAAGTTCGAGAGATCAATCTGTAAGACTCCGGCCTAAACCAAGAACAATGGCCGTCCAGAGTCAATTCGGTCACAAGAGAGGATGGGTTGATCTGTAGGAGGGAAGCTGAGAAATGCGTGAGATCAATGTTGATCTGAGATTGTAGGTGTGTTGTGAATTCAGCGTAAGAATGCTCTAAATGATTGAATTTTGCTCAATTGAGAGTGAATGCTCAGACGATGAGTTCGTGTAAACGAAAGATTGTCCGTATGAACTTGCCGAGAATTCTTTTAGACGAATGTTCGAGTGTTCGAATCTTGTCCTTTCAATCAGGATTCAGAGATATTTTATAATGCCGGAGTTGCAAACACCATGATCCCATGAAGTGTGACAGTTTGCTGGAATCAGAGAGTGGGGAAGTGGGAAATTGTGTTAAAACCAGTTGCTCATCGTGCGGAGACTTGGTTAATTTTTTTACCCACTACTTTGCTGACTCTTCCAACTGATTACACGACTTGCTCACATTCTCATCGTGGGTGAACACACGTGCAGTAGACCGCCAGAACAAAACCCTAGTTAATATCCCCCATGTGACACGATTGAAATCTCGTGATTTGTGAAGTCAGTTGCTGACTTTATGAAACTCATGAATTAAATATGTCTGCTGAGACGAGGTATTATTATGTTGATTACGAGCAAGCTGTGTTGCTGAATTATTGAATATTGATAGTTGAACCAATATTCTTGAATCTGTGCAAATATTGTCGGTTTGAGCGAATGTTGCTCATTCGATGGATTGTTGGTAGCAGGAAAAAATAAAATATTAATTTAAGATACTAACTGCTGGGTCGAGCAAAATAAATAAAAATGTTGATCATGGAATCAACATAAAATTATCAGAGTATTTGAATCTCCTTAGAATCATGTTTCTGCGGAGCTCTGAATTCAAAACCCTAATTTTACTGAAATGATGATTTATTGCAAATCAAGTGAATCAGGGACCGGCTACATGGGATGATAAGTTCACAATGTAAGCCCAGATGCTCGAATGAACAAAATACCAAAGTCTCTTGAGGACCAGTTGGTGAAAGAATGATTAAATGCTGGTTTAATCATTTATTGAAATAATGCTCGTGTGAGCGAAAAATAACAAAACCTATCCATGAAGAGATGAGGAACCGACCAGGAGGTCATGAGACCGGCTCTTGGTGGCCGTGGGACCAATGGATGGTCTTTCAAGCAAACTCTTAATTGTTTGGAAGAAGTTTGAACCTAATATGAGCAATTGAGCAAATTAGGTTAAAATCATTAAAATATGTGGGACCGGCTGTTTGCAGGCCTTAGAGCCACCCTTGGTCGGTCAAGGGGATGTGCTCATGTCACCATAGTGTCCGTGTCTCAGTCATGAGAGTTTCAGTATTTTCCGATGCGCGTTTGAGCAACATTCTGAGAAAATATGCAGAATCCAGGGTTTTGCTGAAACTAGGAAAAATACATGAGATGATGAAAAATGATAAATAAAACAGGAAATTGCAAGGTGTGGGACCGACCACGGCTAGGGCATGGCCGGCCGGTTGACAAGAACGGTCCCACACTTTCCCAGTTTTATATAATTTTATGTACTTTCTCTGATTTGAGGGAAATTCCATGAAACTGGAGAGTTTTATGAAATTAGGGAACTTCCATGAGATGAGGGAGATAAAATAATAATAAAATAGGAAATGATGGATTGTGGGACCGGCAATGGCCAAGGCATGGCCGGCTGGCCAACGGGAACGGTCCCAGGGCACTCTTCCCAATTTTATGTAATTTTTTATGATTTTAGGGAATTTTCATAAAATCAAAGAGATTTGTTGAAACCAAGGTATTTTGTTGAAATCAGGGAGTTTTCATGGAATCAGGAAAACAAAACAACAAACAATAATAAAATAATAGGCGCGTGGGACCGGCTAGGGCATGGCCGGCCGGCTAGAGCCCGGTCCCACGAGTTTTCCTAATTTTATAATATTTTTCATGATTTTAGAGAAAATTCATAAAATTAGGGAATTTTCATGGTTTTAGGGAAAATTCATGAAATCAGGGAATTTTCATAATTTGAGAGGAATAATAAAATAATGGGGACGTGAGGTGTTGGACCGGCCACGGCTAGGGCATGGCCGGCCGGCTGGTGCTCGGTCCCGCGACACCTTTCCCTAATTTTATTATTTCTTTGATAAAATCATGAGATTAGAGAAATTCCTTGAAATGAAGGAGATTTCCTCGAACGAGAGAATTTTCACTAGATCAGGGAAAAATAATAAAATATGACAAAATATAAAATTGGGCGCGGGACTGGTCACGGCATGACCGGCCAGCTGATGAGCCCAGTCCCCTAGCGCCTTTGATAATATTTTATTATTATTATTTTTCCTTCCTATTTTGCATAGGTTCATCGTTCATTCATATTTTGAAATGCTCGTTTGCGCATTCAAATGCTGGTCTGTGCATTATTGCTAAGTACACTTGCACCATTTTAGTCAGGGCTTATTCGATGCTCAGATGCCTGTTTCGTTGAATATTTATCACTAACCCGTGGAATTCTGTTGAGAAGAACCACGAATTGAAGTGACGAAATATAACGAAGAATCGTAGAATATTGCTGGATATTCAAGCGATTAGAGATAATTAACTGATGGCTCTATACAAGCAGGGCTTCCTATCTAGGAGCATTAATATCTGAAGGTTGAGAAATATGAACTTGATGGAGTGTCATATTCCTCTTGTACAGTCAGGGAAAACTTGGTTACATCCTGAAAACGTTATTGCTCTATACTAGCAGACATGCTGTCTAGGAGCCGTCCAATCTTGCGATTCTATACAATATGAGATGTGCTGTGGTCTCAGCTGGGAGACTACACGTCTACATCTTCTCCGAGAGACTTTCTCTATCAGAGGTTTTATGGCATGAGCTTTCACGCTTAGGGACATGAGTCTCAATACTCATCCGATTGTCGGATCTGGGGTAATTACCGAAATTGCTCAGTATTCATGAGATGTGCCGTGGCCTCATCTGGGAGACTACACATCTACATATACTCTAAGAGACAGCCTTCTCAGTCAGAGATTTATGACATGAGCTTTCATGCTTTAATGAGAGACATGGTCCTTAATACTCATCCGGTTGCCGGATCCGGAGTATAGTTTTACAATTTTACCCTTTGTCGAAAATCCACCATCTACATTAAGTCCCCTGCTTAGTGAGGAACATCCATGTTCCTCAGTTAGCATTGAATGGTGATTTTCCAGGTACAAACAGAAATAAGTAATTGAACTTAGTCATAAGATAAGACATTACCGGATTTCGACTGAATGAGCAAACCATGGTTTGAGCGGAAACCCCAGTGGCATAATAGAACATCATTTAGTGAGCAAAATTTGGTGTAGAACCGCTGATTCGATGGTGGAACCGTGGTTGGTCTAGGATTTATGGGCCGGGCCCAAAGGGAAAATCCTTATGGAATTAGGTTTTGGAAATAAAATTAGGTATAAAAGGAATTAATTCCTTTTTTTTTTTGGTATTATTCTTCCCACACGACCACCATCTTCTTCATCCTTCCATCACCTTCACGTCCAAGCATCAGGAGGAGCAGGAAAAATCGCCGGAGCTCTCACCCGCCGGCGCCGGCCGTTCACCGTCCGGCCAAATTCTGGCCAGCACCGACCAGGTATTTTTTTTTTTTTGTGTGTGCTGATTTCATGAGTTGTTCATGTTGAAATTCTATACATGTGTATATATTAGAGTGAGTTTTGTAGAAAAACCCTTATTTTATTAAACGTATGTTCGTTCGATCGTTAGTTTAAGAAACTAGCAACAATCCCTAACTTGAGAGAGATTTTTCTTTGGAAATAGACCTGTGTCCTGATAGACGCATTTATGTTTCTAATTTGTCCTCAATGTTTCGTATTGTTAGTACTCGTTGTTGTCCTTATTATGGTGTTTTGTGTGTTTGTAGGTATTTTTTGGAAATAAAGATTGTTGGAAAATTCGGCTCGAAAAGTTGCTCAGAACACCCCCGTAGGACATTTGCTATTCGGACTCCCACTTTGGATAAGGGGTAACCCAATTGCTAAGGGGAAACCCATTGCTATTCGCACCCCACAGCTGGTTAGGGGGACACCATCTTCACCATTTTGAATTTTGAGAATTGGCGGGAAAAAGCTTGGTCACTAATGGCAGAACTAGGGTTGCAATTTGGGCTTGATGCAGTGAGACTAAAGGGCTAGAATCAATTGGGTGTGTTACTATGAGCTAAACAGGCCTGGTATAGTCGTTTGATTGAACCCAAATTGGCTAGAAATCGAGTTAGAAGAAAACAGAGCAAGTCACGTTTAAAAGGGAGATATTCACGGGATTTTTTGTGGATTGCTTGTGGCCTCAGGCAGTTTGGCTCCAACTGAAATATGCAGAAGACGTGATTCAACATATCAGGAGCGCGTTCGTATCATTTCAACACGAGAAACAAATAAAAATGGGAATTATTCTCGTAGCATGCATGAAAAATAAAAGAGAATATTAAGGAGTTATTACAAGGATTTTGGGGGTCCCGAGAGTATAAAAGGGTGTTACGGAACTCAAAGAAGGAAGATGAGAGTTTGGGGAGAGGTACAGAGCATCAACAGATCGTGAAAATCAAGTTACAGAATTATTTTCTGCTGCTGATGCACCAAGAACACGAAGAATATAAGACGCACAAAAACAGTCGTATTTGCTACAGTAAAAACGACAACGGATAGGCAGTCGTATATGCTACAGTGTCAACGACAGTAACCTTTTATCGTTCTCTGTAACAGTGTTTTGCAACAATTATAAACGTTGAAAACATCATGTTTTAACCATTTTCTCTATATTTCATCCTTGTAAACACCTATTGGAGCAATGAAATCAACTTTTGAGCGTGTTTCCATCAAGATGAGCTAAACCCAATCCTCTGGGGCGACGGAGGAAGCCAAGTTTCACAAATGTGGTAACTCTATCAATTCTTGTTACGACTATTTACACTATTATTCAATTGATTTATGAGTTTCATTGAATGGTTGTGATTACAATTGATGGGTCATGCTTAACTTAGATGTTTTGATGTCCCATGCTTTAGTTTTACACCCATTACTTTCGAAATCTACCTTAGGCAATGAACTAGAGTCAATAAAACTTTATCATTTGAGCTTTTATTGTTTAGAATTGATATTTGAACCATTTGTTATGAGTTTGGCGGAATACTGAGTTCCAACACCTCTCTTCATCCTGTGACAATATTTGTATATATTTTTCTTTTATTAATTCTTAAATCAATCTCATCAAGTCCGAGTGAACGACAACCTTACTACCACTTTCTACAACATTATTGAGATCACATCAATTTTTGGCGCCGCTGACGTGGACTTGTGTATAGATTTGTTTTTAGGTTTTATTATTTTTATTATTTTTGTTCTTTTTTACGCGTTTTAGTATTTCTGTTTGCTTTCAGATTTGGAGTGTAGCGAAAGAAAAAGAGAAAGTGATGAAGAGAAAAGCAAAGCTAAAATAGGAAAGAAAAGAGAGATCCGAATGGAGTGAAGAAGAAAATTTTGTATATAGTGTTATTATCCCAAAGAAGAATAATAAGGGCATAAGGATTTGTATAGATTTTACTGATTTAAATAAAGCTTGTCCGAAAGACAGTTTTCCGTTGCCAGATATTCCACAAATGGTTGAATCAGCAGTGGGAAATGATAGAATATCTTCTCTAGACGGATACAAAGGCTACAATCAAATCCCTCTCGCTGAAGAAGATCAAGAACATACTGCCTTTTTTGTTCCAAGAGGTTTATATTGTTATACGAAAATGCCATTCGGTTTGCGAAACGCTGGAGCAACGTACCAAAGGATGGTAGAGAAGGTGTTTGCGAAGTGGATACACAAAACGTTGGAGGTGTATGTGGATGACATGCTAATAAAAAGTAAAGAAGCAAAAGATCATGTCCAAGATTTGAGGGAAATTTTTGAACAAATGAGGCATTTTAACATCAAAGTAAACCCAGAGAAGTGTATCTTTGGGGTTGCATCAGGAAAATTTTTGGGCTACATTGTATCAAAAGAAGGAATACAAGTTGATCCAGAGAAAGTGCAAGCAATTCGTGACATGCCAACACCAGCAACGGTAAAAGATGTACAAAAGTTAAATGGGCTCTTAGCTTCGTTAGGAAGGTTCATTTCGCGATCATCAGACAAATGTAAACATTTTTTCAACATACTCAAAAAGGGGACGAAGTTTAAATGGACAGATGAGTGCGAGAAAGCTTTTCAAGGAATAAAAGAATATCTGACGAATTTGTTTATTTCGCAAAAAGCAGAACCAGGGGAAGAATTGTTAATCTATCTTGCGACAACATCACACGCATTAAGTGTTGTGTTATTACGAGTATATGCAGGAGTTGAGAAACCAATCTATTACATCAGCAAAACCTTCAATGCCGCAGAGAAAAATTATTCAAAAATTGAAAAACTAATTTTAGCATTAGTTTATGCAACATTTAAACTTCGCATATATGTTCAGGCACATAACATAAGGGTGCTAACAAAGGTACCAATTGAGTCAGTAATGAATAATTCAAAAAGATCGGGCAGAGTTGAGAGATGGAATGCACAAGTAAGACATTTCAAAATCAAATATGAAATATTATCTTCACCCAAATCACAAGTTGTCGCAGATTTCTTAGCAGAATTTACTCTAGAAGATGATGAAGCTGTGGAAGAAATGATGGATGTAGAAGAAGACCATGGAAATCCAAGAGATCTATTAACAGAGCCAGATAGATGGGAAATATTGGTGGATGGATCATCAAATGGGGAAGGTAACGGAGTTGGAATTGTTTTGATTTCGCCAGAAGGCGCCAAAATAACTTTTTCCTTCAGATTGGAGTTTACATCCACAAATAATGAAACAGAATATGAAGCTGTGATACATGCCATGAAGTTCGCAATAGAAATGAAGTTGGAAAATGTGAGGATTACAAGTGATTCGCACCTAGTCATTCGTCAAATAAAAGGAGAATACACTACAAATGAACCATCCATGAAGAAATACAAGAAACTTGTTGAAGAATTGTCAGCGAAAATCCCAAAAATAAAATGGAGACATATATCAAGAAAAGATAACAGACTCATGAGATGCTTTTGCTTTTATCTCAAGTATGATGACAGACCCAACTGCGAGATGCATAAAGATACAAACACTTCTATTGCCATCAATCAATAAAGAAGAAGAAGAAGAGGTAGACGTAATGATAATAGAAGATGGAGAACAAGTGCCCAGTATTGAAGATTGGCGAGCAGAACTTCATGCATATCTGATGAAAGGAGAAACACCAAGAAATAGATTGGAGGCACACAAATTAAAGAGCCGTGCGACAAATTATGAATTAAGAGACGCGGTATTGTATCGGAGATCTTTTAACGGACCATCTATCAGATGTTTGACACGGAAAGAGGGGGAAGAAGTGTTAAAGGCATTACATTGTGGGGATACTGGCAATCACAACGGCGGAAGATCTTTGGCGTACAGAGCGAAAATGCAAGGTTATTACTGGCCATATATGCATGAAGATGCGAAACAAGTATCAAGGCGTTGCGAAGATTGTCAAAGACACGGAAAGAAAATACATGCACCTGGAGAACCATTAACATCCTCAACAAGTGTATGTCCTTTTGGAAAATGGGGTTTAGACATTGTGGGACCGTTTTTACCGGGATCTGGACAAAGAAGATATCTAATTGTCACTACATATTATTTCACTAAATGGGCAGAAGTAAAAGCAGTACAACACATTCGCGACAAAGACATTTTTACATTCATATTCGAAAATATCATCTGCAGATTTGGAATTCTCGCACAATTGGTATCTGATAATGGGAAACAGTTTGAAGGGCAGAACATAGAAATGTTACTCAATGCATTTAAGATAAAATATGGGAAGTCAACCCCTCTATATCCACAGGCCAATGGACAGGCAAAAGCAACAAATAAGACAATCGCAGATATATTGAAGAAGAAATTAGAAGGGCATAATAGAGCATGGTGCGAACAAGTGCATAATGCAGTATGGGCTTACAACACAACTAGGAGAGAAGCTACTGGAATGTCACCTTTGTGTTTAACATATGAAGTTGAGGCCGTGCTACCAACATAAGTTATTATTCCCAAAACAAAAAGAGAGGCTTGGGAGAAAAATCTTAGTGCGGGTATGATTTTAACCAAATTAGATGAATTAGAAGAAAAAAGAGAAAGGGCTCTACAACATATGGAAAACTACCAGCGAAGATTAGCCCGAGAATATAATAAACGTGTTAAAACATGAGAGTTTCAACCAGGTGACTTGGTGCTGCGAGAAACACCAATATATCAGCGAGAAAGTGGTGGAAAACTAGCCAAAAAATGGGATGAACCTTACATCATTAAGGATATAGTTGGAACAGGGGCATATAAATTGATGGATCCTGAGGGTAAAGATGTGGGTCATAGACTCGATAGACCGTGGAACAAATTGTACTTAAAGAGATATTACCCATAAAAGTTCTTGGGAAAGAGTAAACTGCGAAATGATGTATGATTGAAACAAAATGAATCTATGAGAATATCTTGTGAAAGAATAATTGCGAGATTATACATATCCAAAACAAAGAAAGAAGACACGAAAAATTCGCAGAAATAATGACAAGAGATAATCAAAGATTAATGGCATACTAGAAAGGGGCGAACCTACTATGGCGTACACCCTAGTTCGCGAAATCAAAATTTCGCAAGAGGCAAATATAAGACCTAAAGTGCGTCATAGAAGGGGGTACCTGTTGCATGGCTCAGCGAAAAGTTTACACCGCCCTGGAACCTGAGTCATGGAGATTTGGGGTCAATAAAGCCCATCCAGGAGAGGTACCTTGGATTTTCAACCTAAGCTTATGACTTAGGTTGGACGACCGAGGGTCTCTTCTAAGGAGTATGGCATCTGATCAAGGCGCCGAGGTACACGGTTGAGCCAAGAGTGCCTGGGGCGTTTGAAGCGTCTCGGCCATTCTTGGCAAGTCTTGACGTATGCTGCACTCGTCCCGAAGAAAACCCCACTTAGGGTGCAGTCTTGTAATCATAAGCCATATAGGCAAAAGGGATAAGAGGCTGCGAAAACAACTGGTTGTTGTTAAGACCGGATGGGAGGATCCAACCTTGTATGGTAGAGGTACGCCTCCTTAAAGGGGCAACCAGGGGGAAGATAAGGGCGGCACCCTCCATTAGGGAGCTGATAAGTGTCTTAAGACGCAAATGTCACGAGGATTTATTTTCACAAGAATATTTAGGCTTGTCATATTTTTGCGACAATCCTAAAGAGGCAATAATACAAAAGAGAAAGATAAGGCGAGATCAATGGGTCAATACATGAAAGTGTAAAGACGTCATGCGATTTCGTCGTAAGACGGCAATGTCATGGGGCTTTATATTCGCAAGAATATTTAGGCCTGTCATATTGTCGCAACAAAAACAATAAAAGAAAAAAGTTAAGGCAAGATCAATGGGTTTTTGCATGCAAGTGCAAAGACGTCCTGCGATTTTGTCGCAATGACAAGAGGTGGCGAAATAAGACCTTTAACTAGGAAGGCAAAATAAGACCACATGATGCAACAAAAAATTTATAAGAATTAACTATTACTTATGAAGATCATTCATCGCAAGAAAGATAATGAAAGGCTTGTATGAGAATTATTAAACAACAAGCATTATCTTTCTTGCTAGTAAGCATAATAATAAAAAAGTAAATACCATTCAAAGTTGACTGAAGTACACCATTTGCAAGAAGTTATAAAGATGGAACAACCCAAAGAAGTAAAATTACATAAGAAGTTCAAGCTTCAATGTTAATTTTGCTAGGAGAAGATGAAATATTTTCATCAATTGTTTCGATAGAAGGAGATAATGGATGTTCTTCGCCAGTTTTCTCACTCTCGCCAGCTTTTTCACTTTTTCCAGTTCTTCCTTAATTCTGGTTTACTCTAGTCTCTTCTTCATTTGGGTTATCATCAACAGTTGCATCATTAGGTGGAATTTCTTCTTCATTTGCGAGATCTTCGCCACTTTCATAATAATAATCATTATCAGGAGAACAAGGAACTTCATCGTCGTCTACTTCCAAAGGTTGGACAGATATAGGAGGAAGAGATTTGGACAATAAGATATCATTCACAAGAACTTCAGCCCTGAGATGAACTTGGCGAAGGAGTGCTTTCTGATGATTCCTACTTTGTATATCTTTGAAGTAAGCAAGATAATCAAATCTTCTTTCTGCCCGATCGCGTGAACAAGCAAGGGTAGAGACAAGTAATGCATTCTCTTTGCGAATTTTGGCGTATTTAGATTCCAAAACAGAAATGGAGGAGTGAATATTTTTCTCAGATTCTGCGAAAACAGAAAGTACAGAAAGTTATTCAGACGAAGGATTCACGAAAAAGATATCATAAAAATACTTAACAAAGAAAAAATGGTTGAGGCAGTCAAATTTTATGACTACCTTCCTTTTGCGAGATAATATATTGGGTTAAAGCCATGCAACTATTCTCCAAGTGGTCCATTGCATCGTCAAACTTATATCCAACTAAACCTTTCAAGCGAGATCGAAGATTCTTTTCGTTAGAAATGAGTAAGGTGTTTTCCTTCGCAAGAGAGGTGTAGGATTCTTCAAGCTTGGAGTATTGATCTTTGAGTTGACTTGCCTTTACACTTAAAGTTATTCTACCCTGAATAAGTTTATCTCTCTCAGCAGTAGATGATTCTGTTACTTCTTTAAGTTTATTTCTCAATGAGCAGAGAGATTGTTCTTGATCGTTACATACTTTTTGGCAAATATTAAGTTGTTGCGAAGAGATAGCCACCTTATTTAAAAGAATTCGCTTCTCTTGAGATAGGGTCTTATTCTCATCTGACAAAGTTTCCAACTACAAATTAGCTTTAGTCAAAGCATAAGAGAGGCGAGATAATTCACTACTTAACAAGTTTTGCTTCTGAATTAATTGAGTATTCTCCTTAGTAAGGTTATCTATTTGATCGACAGAATATGTATGAAGGTTATCTAATTGGTTATATTGATCCATCCAAGCATCTCTATTTACACGAGCTTCTTCAGCGACGAATTAAAGCTGATATATCTCCATTACTCATTTCTGGTGTAAAACTTAAAGGGCGAACAATTGATCTTTAAATAAATAAATAAATAAATATAAGAAAGTTAAGAAAGTTGTACCTTTTAATTCTTCATTCTTCTTGCGAAGATTGTCACGATCTAGTGAGACATTCTGAAGCTTTTGATTTTCAAGATGAAGAGTGTCAAATTTCAAGGTCATGGCTTGGAGATTCTCCTTTAAAGTTTCAACTTCTTTCTCAAAGGATGTTTGCGAAATCATTCTGTCAGAGCCAAAATACTTACTCAAAATTTTGCAGACACCAAATTTGATAATATCAACGGAAGATTTCTTGACGTCATCCAGAACATCTGATAAAACCTTGAAAGCAATATCTATTCCTTCCAAAGTTTCTTTAGTAAAAGGGAGAGATTCGATGAGGAAGTGGTGATGACAGAAGGTTGGGGAATTGAATCACTCTTTGCTAGAGATGCGTCATTCGAGGATGAAATTTGAGGAAGATTAATAACTGGGGTTGAGGTAGTGTCAGGATGAGAGGTATTAGCAGTAGAAGAAGAGAAAGGCTCATTCGCAGCAGGGTTATTACAAGGAATTTCAACTATAGAAAGATCAGTTACATGGGAGAAATCCATGGTAATACCTTCGCGAACAGGAAGTAAGGATTCAGCTTGCGAAGAGATTGCAGGAGATGTTGAAGGATTAAACATAGGAAATGGGACGGAAGTTTCCACATTTTTAAGGTGGCGAGATCTTTTGTGGGGTTTGTCGACATTCCCATCACCCTGCGAATCACAATTCAGATAAGAAACAGAGGAAACAATATTGTTATTAAAAGAATAGTGTTTCTTACTACCTTGCTATTTGCAGGCTTTCTTTTGTTTACGGTGACTCTTTGCTGTGAACCCTTGGGAATATTAGGGTTTTGGACCGTAAATTTGATGCTAGAGGTGCTTTTTCTGAAACAGAAAAAGTACGGGAATTACATAAAGATGAATAAAATCAAATAATACAATTTCAGTAGATAAGATCAGTTTCAGTAAGAACAGTTTCAGCAAAGTCAACAAACCTTGATGAATCCATAAGAACAGTAGCAGAAAGATGAATTCGTAAAAAGTTGCAGACGATAAGGATTTACAGAGAATATGGAGATGAAGAAGCCGAAGTAAAAGAAAGAAATTATTTCTATGATAGATCCCTTCTTAAATAGATAAGAAAGTAATGACCGGTTAGCATTGAATGTGCCGGTGGATAGAGGAATATTTAACACGTGTAAACGGTTATGCTTAATTCATGGAAGCTTGTCGGTAGAAAATTTAAGGAAAGAAATGAACAGTTGCGGCATTTTGAAACATTAGTTCTCATATCATTCTCTCCTTCGCAGAGAAGACATGAGAAGAGGCAAGATGTAGGATCAGAATATCGCAACATCAATACCTTTGCGAAATCTTTATACAACACACTGCGAAGATATCGCAAACTGGTTACAGGAATGACGCAACAGATGACGACAGCCTAAGCATGAGAAAGATGTGGAGACCTAGCGAGATTTAGGAGTGTTGCGAAATCTAACACTTGTATACTTGCGAGAATATCGCAAGCCAGATCCTAAAATAAAGGATAGCTTAGCTGTCACCCACTATGTAATATCCTATATAAAGAGCCGAACAGGCTTAGGATGAGGGAAAGATCTTTTTAGAATGGATAGAAAGTTTTGAGGAGAGAGAAAGTCTAGAACAGTAGTTGTATTCTTAATTTCATTTCCTATTTGTAAAATTCCTTAATCAATTAATAAAAAGTGTGATTGTTGATCTTAAAGATGGGTTGATTATTGTGAATTCTTGTGAGGGATGTATTGTGGGATTTCCTGCAACTACAACGTCATCCTGTAGTGTCATGGAATCTTCCCCTGGAAAAGCAGCCAATAAATCTGCTACTGCTTGACCTTTGATTGCTTTGGGAGAAACACATACTATGTCGAACTATGACATCTGAAGTAGCCATTTTGCAGGTCTTCCTATCAGAGCGGGTTTGGAGAGTAAAAACTTTATGGGATCATCTTTGGAGACGAGCACGACTTTTTTGGACAGTAAATAATGTCCGAACCTCTGCATTGCATGAGCTAATGCCAGGCATGCTCTTTCAGCTTTCGGATATCTGAGTTGAGCATCCTTCATGGTTCGGCTGTAATAGTAGATTGGATGTTCGACGCCTTCTTCGTCTTCTTGAGCTAGCAGTACTCCGATAGCAACGTCACTGGAAGATGTGTATAGTATCAATGGTCGTCCCTGTACCGGAGACCTCATGACTACAGGTGATAAAAGTATCTGTTGTATCTTCTGGAATGCCTCCTGTTGAACATCTGTCCAGGTAAAACTTGCTCCCTTCTTCAGCAGAGGAGTGAACGAAGCAATAAGTTGAGCTAATCCTGGTATGAAGCGTCTGATGTAATTCACCTTACCCATGAAACTCTGTAGTTCTTTCACAGTGAGCGGAGGAGGCATGGTGGTGATGGATTTTGCTTTGTATGGATCGACTTTGATCCCTTCAGCAGTGACCAGGAATCCTAGAAACTTCTCAGAAGAAACTCCGAAAGAGCATTTTAGAGGATTCATCTTTAACTTGTATTCTCTGCATCTTTCAAAAACTTGCCCCAGAACTTCTAGATGCGATGCTCAAGCTTTCGATTTCATCACAACGTCGTCGACATAGTCTTCTACTTGCTTGTGCATCATATCATGAAATATTGCTGTCATGGCTCGTTGGTAGGTGGCACCTGAATTCTTCAATCCAAAGGGCATCACAGCATAGTGAAAATTCCCGATAGGAGTGCGGAACGCGGTCTTGGAAGCATCATGCTCGAACATCTTGATTTGGTTGTATCCGCTGTAACCATCCATGAATGAGAACATACCATGACCGCTAGTTGTATCGACGAGCATATCAATGTTGGGAAAGGGAAAGTCATCTTTCGGGCAATATTTATTCAGGTTTCTGAAATCTACACAGCATATGATTTGACCATTTTTCTTCTTAACTGGAACAACGTTAGCCAGCCATGTTGGATGTCGAATAGGCTTGATAAACCCCACTACCAGCAATTTCTGAATCTCGACCTTTATTTGCTCCTCGACCTCATGCCTGAACTGTCTTGGTGGTTGTTTGACAGCCTTGGAACCGGGAGTGATATGCATACGATGAGTGACCAGTTTGTCGTCCAGACCTGGCATTTCTTCGTACGTCCAGGCAAATATGTCCCGATATTCTTTCAGCAAACTTACCAAACCTGCTCGTTCCTCCTGTGATAACGCAGCACTGATGAGGATTGGTCTCAGGTCTTCTTCTGTGCCGATGTTGACTGTCTCAAGATCATCAGTAGTAGAGTTTGTGCTATCTTGCAACTGTTGCGGAGCATCTTGCCTCGTCGTCAGGCGTTTGCTCGTCCTGACATGATTCATTAGTGCGGGGAGACTCTTGATCAATCTCCCATATTAATTGCTAATCTTTGCATCGCCGATAAATGGTTCTTCCTTCCGCATCATGGATGGTTGTGAAGTTGGATCCTGGCGTCGCGACTTGGTCCTTACGGCGTTTGACGGGCGTAGCAGGTGATTTGACTGGTCTTGCTTCCGAAGATGGTGATGATGTGTCAGCAACAGCTGCTTCGATAGTCTTCTAGCTCGGAAGTGGAGTGCTGTAAATCTTCTTGGGAGGTTCAGGAATGTTTCTATGGGATTCGATGAATTCAACATCATAGGCCAGGGCGTAAGGGGATGATGAAGCGGCTATGCGAACGGTCTTGTTGTTGAGTAGAGCCTTCATACATTGATGGTAAGTCGATGGGACCACCTTGTTGTCATGGAGCAACGGTCGCCCAAGTATCATGTTATAGTCACGTTCTTGTTCGATCACATGAAATTTCACTTTCGACTGAATTGGTCCTACCCTCAAATCTACATACGCATATCCATATGTATGGCTTTGGCTTCCTTCAAATCCTGTCATTAGGATGGGATGGCGAATGATTTTACCTTGTAGGAATATGGCCATCCTGAGGGTCTTCATAGTGACGACGTTCGTAGAAGCGCCTGTGTCAACGAGAGCCCTCCTAAATTCGGTGCCTTTGATGAAACCAGTCACGTACAATGCCCGATTATGTCCTTCATCTGCCATGCGATCTTCTTCTCCAAAAGTGATGTTGTCGATCGAATGTTCAGACACCAGGGAGACTTCTTCAAATGCTGGGGTTGGTGGAGTTATTTTCACGTCAGACGATATCTGGCTGAGTGCGGCAAACGTGTCTGTACGCTGCTCCTTGGAAAAGTGTAAAAGTTCACACATATTTTCAACCAATTGTGCAACTTCCTGCTCCACTGGCTTCTCATAAGTGGTAAAATTATTGGTTTGAGGCAGATCATCAGTCTGAGCAGTTGGACGTTCCACCACCTCTGCTCCAAGTATTCTTGTTACATGTACTAGGCAGGTGAACAGGTTGTCGATTGCTGCTTTCAACCTTTGCACATTTCTTGACAAATTGTTTTGCCTCCGCGCTAGTTCAGTCAAAGTAGGGATTTCTCTATCGTTCGTTTCGACGGAGATAAATGGACTTGTGAAATATGACAATTCATTGTAACCAGAATTGTTCGAATGAGGGTGAGGAACGTTACCATTCGAGAGATTCTGGTTGGGATCTGGAGTGGTTGAATTATTCCTAAGACCAACCATCTTGTGAAAGCTTGAGATTGCAACCGAGAGATTAATCTCCCACTGTGGTCGCCAATCTGTAGATGGGGAAAAACGATTTGCTGGTTTTTACGGAATTGAAGAGTCTACCGTGTGGAGACTCCTTGAACCAAGCAAAATGTTGAACCTCACACAGATGCACTGCAAGAAGGGAGTGCTTTAAGTTCAAGAGATCAATCTGTAAGACTTCGGCCTAAACCAAGAACAATGGCCGTTCCAGAGTCAATTCGGTCACAAGAGAGGATGGGTTGATTTGTAGAAGGGAAGCTGAGAAATGCGTGAGATCAATGGTGATATGAGATTGTAGGTGTGTTGTGAATTCAGCGTAAGAATGCTCTAAATGATTGAATTTCGCTCAATTAAGAGTGAATGCTCAGACGATGAGTTCGTGTAGACGAAAGATTGTCCGTATGAACTTGCCGAGAATTCTTTTAGACGAATATTCGAGTGTTCGAATCTTGTCCTTTCAATCAGGATTTAGAGACATTTTATAATGCCGAGTTGAAAACACCATGATCCCATGAAGTGTGACAGTTTGCTGGAATCAGAGAGTGGGGAAGTGGGAAATCGTGTTAAAACCAGTTGCTCATCGTGCGGAGACTTGGTTAATTTTCCACCCACTACTTTGCTGACTCCTCCAACTGATTACACGACTTGCTCACATTCTAATCGTGGGTGAACACGCGTGCCGTAGAGACCTCCAGACCAAAACCCTAGTTAATATCCCCCATGTCACACGATTGAAATCTCGTGATTTGTGAAGTCAGTTGCTGACTTTATGGGACGACGAGTCCATGTATTGCTGAGTTGAACATGATTTGCAAATGTTCTGAAACTCATGAATTAAATATGTCTGCTGAGACGAGGTATTATTATGTTAATTACGAGCAAGTTGTGTTGCTGAATTATTGAATATTGATAGTTGAACCAATATTCTTGAATCTGAGCAAATATTGTCGGTTTGAGCGAATGTTGCTCATTCGATATATTGTTGGTAGCAGAACCAAATAAAATATTAATTTAAGATACTGACTGCTGGGTCGAGCAAAATAAATAATTTTTTTTATCATGGAATCAAAATCAAATTATCAGAGTATTTGAATCTGCTCAGAATCATGTTTCTACGGAGCTCTGAATTCAAAACCCTAATTTTACTAAAATGATGATTTATTGCAAATCAAGTGAAGCGGGGACCGGCTACATGGGATGATAAGTTCACCATGTAAGCCCAGATGCTCGAATGAACAAAATACCAAAGTCTCTTGAGGACTAGTTGGTGAAAGAATGATTAAATGCTGGTTTAATCATTTATTGAAATAATGCTCGTGTGAGCGACAAATAACAAACATATCCATGAAGAGATAAGGAACCGACCAGGAGGTCATGAGACCGGCTCTTGGTGGCCGTGGGACCAATGGATGGCCGTTCAAGCAAACTCTTAACTGTTTGGAAGAAGTTTGAACCTAATATGAGCATTTGAGCAAATTAGGTTAAAATCATTAAAACATGTGGGACCGGCTGTTCGCAGGCCTTAGAGCCACCCTTGGTCGGTCAAGGGGATGTGCTCGTGTCACCATAATGTCTGTGTCTCAGTCCTGAGAGTTTTAGTATTTTCCGATGCGCATTTGAGCAACATTCCGAGAAAATATGCAGAATCCAGGGTTTTGCTGAAACTAGGAAAAATACATGAGATGATGAAAAATGATAAATAAAATAGGGAATTGCAAGGTGTGGGACCGACCACGGCTAGGGCATGGCTGGCCGGTTGACAAGCACGGTCCCACACTTTCCCTGTTTTATGTAATTTTATGTACTTTCTCTGATTAGAGGAAAATTCCATGAAACTAGAGAGTTTTATGAAATTAGGGAACTTCCATGAGATGAGGGAGATAAAATAATAATAAAATAGGGAATGATGGAGTGTGGGACCGGCAATGGCCAAGGCATGGCCGGCCGGCCAACGGGCACGGTCCCAGGGCACTCTTCCCAATTTTATGTAATTTTTTATCGTTTTAGGGAATTTTCATAAAATCAAAGAGATTTGTTGAAACCAAGGTATTTTTTTTGAAATCAGGAAAAAAAACAACAAACAATAATAAAATAATAGGCGTGTGGGACCGGCTAGGGCATGGCCGGCCGGCTAGAGCCCATTCCCACAAGTTTTCCTAATTTTATAATATTTTTCATGATTTTAGAGAAAATTCATAAAATTAGGGACTTTTCATGGTTTTAGGGAAAATTCATGAAATCAGGGAATTTTCATAATTTGAGAGGAATAATAAAATAATGGGGACGTGAGGTGTGGGACCGGCCACGGCTAGGGCATGGCCGGCCGGCTGTTGCTCGGTCCCGCGATACCTTTCCCTAATTTTATTATTTCTTTGATAAAATCATGAGATTAGAGAATTTCCTTGAAATGAAGGAGATTTGCTCGAACGAGAGAATTTTCTCGAGATCAGGGAAAAATAATAAAATATGACAAAATATAAAATTAGGCGCGGGACTGGTCACGGCATGACCGACCAGCTTATGAGCCCTGTCCCCTAGCGCCTTTGCTAATATTTTATTATTATTATTTTTCCTTCCTATTTTGCATAGGTTCATCGTTCATTCATATTTTGAAATGCTCGTTTGCGCATTCAAATGCTGGTCTATGCATTATTGCTAAGTACACTTGCACCATTTTAGTCAGGGCTTATTCGATGCTCAGATGCCTGTTTCGTTAAATATTTATCACTAACCCGTGGAATTCTGTTGAGAAGAACCACGAATTGAAGTGACGAAATATAACGAAGAATCGTAGAATATTGCTGGATATTCAAGCGATTAGAGATAATTAACTGATGGCTCTATACTAGCAGGGCTTCCTATCTAGGAGCATTCATTATCTGAAGGTTGAGAAATATGAACTTGCTGGAGTGTCATATTCCTCTTGTACAGTCAGGTAAAACCTGGTTACATCCTGAAAACGTTATTGCTCTATACTAGCAGACATGCTGTCTAGGAGCCGTCCAATCTTGCGATTCTATACAATATGAGATGTGCCGTGGTCTCAGCTGGGAGACTACACATCTACATCTTCTATGAGAGACTTTCTCGATCAGAGGTTTTATGGCATGAGATTTCACGCTTAGGGACATGAGTCTCAATACTCATTCGATTGCCGGATCCGGAGTAATTACCGAAATTGCTCAGTATTCATGAGATATGCCATGGCCTCAGCTGGGAGACTACACATCTACATATACTCTGAGAGACAGCCTTCTCAGTCAGATATTTATGGCATGAGCTTTCATGCTTTAATGAGAGACATGGGCCTCAATACGTTTACACCATTACTAACCAGCCCGCTTTATGACACTTTCCTGTAATGGGCATATTGCACGCCGCAAGCTATAAACCGCCAGACCAATACCCTGATGAGTATCCCCAAGTTTGTGACATGTTTTGATGTCTCGAGTGTTTTCGTGGAAAACATGTAGAATTTTGCTACGTGTGGCAAGTTAAAATTGAGAGGCTTGCCGCAGGTAAATAGCATATGTGATGCTAGGCTCGTTTTGGTTAGTCGCCTAAAACTTGTCACGAGCTTACCGGCTCGGTGGCGAATTTCGATGGCCGAGATCGCATCTTTTGAATAAGGGTAGCTGTTGATTGTGGCTACCTTGTGTTGGCGCCTGATAATGGTGCAGTGGCATTTTGGTGTACGCCAGCGTCATGGCTCGTGCATGCCTAGTGGCACGGTGGTGCAAGTGGCGCTCGGTATAGCCATGGCCGCTGGGTTTAGGCGGCTGGTCGCCTAGAAGTTGCCACAAGTCCATCAGTTCGGTGGCGAACTTGGAGGGCTGAGATTGCATCTCAGGATGAAGGGTAGCCGTCGATTATGGCTACCTTCTCTAGGCAGTGGAGCCTTTAACGTGCGCTGGCGGCGTTGCAGCATGGCTCGTTGTAGATGGGGAAACGATTCGCTGGTTTTTACGGAATTGAGGAGATGATCGCGCGGAGGAGACTCCTTGAACCGAGAGAAATGCTTAACCTCACACAGATGCACTGCAAGAAGGGAGTGCTTTGAATTCGAGAGATCAATCTGTATTACTTCGGCCTAAACCAAGACAATGGCCGTTCCAGAGTAAATTCGGTCCCAAGAGAGGATGGGTCGGTCTGTAGGAGGGAAGCTAAGAAATGTGTGAGATCAATGGTGATCGAAGATTGTAGGTGTGTTGTGTATTCTGAAAATAAGATAAGTTCTGAATGATTGAATTTGCTCTATTGAGAGTTGGATTGTTAATCTCGTGTTGTCTGTTGACGTGAGATTATCCTTGTTTCAATCATGATTCAGAGATTTATTTATATTGCTGGAATTGAAAACACCATGATCTCATGAAGTGTGACAGTTGATGGAATCAAAGAATGGGGAAGTGGAAATCGTGTTAAAACCAGTTGCTCAACGTGCGGAGACTTGGTTGATTTTCCATCCACTAATTTGTTAACTCCTTCAACTGATTGCACGACTTTCTCACATTCTCATCGTGTGTATGAACACACGTGCCGTAGACCGCCAGACAAAAACCCTATTTAATATCCTCCCATGTAACACGATTGATGTCTCGTGTGATTATGGAGTCTGCAAGGCAGACGTGTATTTAGTTAGTCTGTTGCTGACTTCATGACTTCATGGGATGATGAGTCCTTATTTTGTTGAGTCGAACGTGATTTGGAAATGTTTTGAGACTCATGAATTGAACATGTCTGTTGAGACAGAGATATAATGCGTGAATAAGCTAACATGAGCAAATATTGCTCATTCGATGAATTGTTGAATATTGATAGTTGAACCAGTATTCCTTGGTTTGAGCAAATGTTGCTCATTCGATGAATTATTGGTAGCATGACCAAATAAGATACTGGCAATTGAACCGAGTATGATAAATAAAATGTTGATCATGGGATCAACGTAAAAATTATTAGCGTTTGAATATGGAATTATGAACCTTGGACTCAAAACCCTAATTTGATCAATTGATGATTAACTGATGGTTTATTGAAAATTAACCACGAAGCGAAGGAGGGACCGGCTACATGGGATTATGAATCAACCATGTAGCGCCCAGATGCTCTCGTGAGCAAATATCAATCTCTCCTGAAGACCAGTTTTTGATTTGATGAAAAAGATGATTAAATGCTGGTTTAATCATTTATTAAAATAATGCTCGTCTGAACCTTAGGTAATAAAACCTAATTAATTATGAAGATGTGAGGGACCGACCAAGGGGTCATGAAACCGGCCCTGGGTAGTCACGGGATCGAATATTGATCGTCTTATGAAGTTCCAAGTTGTTTGGAGAAGTTTTGGACCTAATACGTGCAATTGCGCAAATTAGGTCAAAATTGTCAAAATACATGGGACCGGCCTCTTGCAAGCCAAAGAGCCAACCCTGGTCAGTCAAGGTAACATGCTCATGTCACAAAAGTGTTCGTATCTCAGTTATGAGAATTTTGATATTTTCTGGTGTGCGTTTGAGCAACATTTTGAGAAAATATGAAGAAATCAGGGATTTTTGCTGAAACGTGAAAACTTCATGAGAAGAAGGAAAAATAATAAAATAATAAAAGAATCATAAAGTATGGGACCGGATATGGCCAATACATGGCCGGCCAGCCAAGGGGCCGGTCCCATGGTATTTTTCCTAATTTTATTATGTTTTCATGATTTTAGGGAAATATCATAAAACCAAGGAGTTTGTTAAAACCAAGGAGTTTTGTTGAAATCAAGGAGTTACCATGAGATGAGGAAAACATAAAAAATAATAATAATAAAATAAGGGACGTGTGGGACCGGCTTGGGCATGGTTGGCCGGCTAGGGCCCGGTCCTGTGAGTTTTCCCTAATTTTATGTATTATTTCATGATTTGAAGGAAACATCATGAATTCAAGGAATTTCATGGGATTAAGGAAACATGAAAAATATAATAATAATAATAAAATAAGACGTGTGGGGCCAGCTAGGGCATGACCGGCCATCTATGGATCGGTCCGACGGGTTTCCCTAATTTTATATTATTTTTCATGGGATCAAGGAAATATCATGAGATTAAGGAGTTTTCATGAAATTAGGGAAATAATAATAAAATATTGAGGATTCATGAGGTGTGGGACCGGCCATGACTAGGGCATGATGAGCACGAAAGTGCGACGCATTTTCACCCATAAATACATTAGCCGGGCCTCATTTTATCACTAATAAACTTGTTTGTAGGTGTTTTTGTCAAATAAGCTCTGATGGAAAAAGTTGCTCGAAAAGTGGTTTTTGTACCCCGGAGGACACATGTTATTCGGACTCTCAGTTTTGGATAAGGGGCAACCAATTACTAAGGGGCAATCTAATTGCTATTCGCACTCCCGGATTGGATAAGGGGCAGTCATCTTCTTCATTTGAATTTCAAATTTTGGCGGGAAAATGGGTGCAGAATTAGGGTTGAAGTTTTGGAGGTGTTTGGGTGAGACTAAATGGCTGAAATCAAATGGGTTTGTTCCTAGGGCCTAAATAGAGATGGTAATGTGCTTTGTTTCAGTTATATTTGGCTGAATAATCAACAATCGATGAAACAACAAGAACATTTTTGGCGGGAAAGAATGGCAGTGAAGAAACAGATTTAGGGCTCGAGTTTCGGAGAGATTTAGTGAGACTTAATCGGAGGAATTGGTTGGATATGTCCTGTTTTAATTAAACATCGATGGTACGTCAATTGGACTTGAGAAAATAGAGCTGCAACGTGGAGTTCCAACAAAACAGGGTTGAATCATTCTCGGGTTTTCTGTTATCTTTTCACGAGTGGATTGAGTATTTTTGGCAGTTGCACAAGTTGCTGAGAATTTTGACTACATCCATATTGTGTTCGCAACGTGTTGGGAGTGTGTTTGGATGTAACAGAATCGTGTAGGAGTTAAACAGGGAAAGAAATCTCGGTATTATGCAGAGGGAGTAAAGAGAAGATATTGCATTAACTCGAGATAATTTTGGGTCCTGTCGAGTATAAAAGAGGTGTTTGGGGGTCATAAAAGGATCATAGAGAGTTGGGGAGAAGAACAGAGAGCGGCAGAGCAACTTCTCTGCTGCTGCAGAGAAGAGGAAGAAGAAGAACACAGACGGCACTTTTGGACTGTCGTTTATGAACGGTCGCATGTACACATCTTAGCGACCGTTTGTCTACGACAGTTTCCAAATATAGTTCTTTTGTAACAAAAGTTTAAGCTGTAACGGTAGTTTGTAGCGGCCATTAACCGTTGCAAATTCCCGGTTTATTGTATTTTCTCTTCTTTTCTTCATTGTAAGCACCATTTGAGCTATAAAAAAATATTTTGAGAGTGTCTACAATATGAGTAGCTAAACCCCTACATTGGGTCGACGGAGGAAGCCGAATTTCATACGTGGGTAATTTTAATTAATTCTTTATATGACTTTTGCATTTATTTTAAATTGTTTTATGATTTGAAAAAATTAGTTATCATTTTATTAGATGGGTCATGCTTGCTTAGATGTTTGATGGCCCATGCTTACGATTTATAACTAATGTTTGGAAAATCTACCTTGGCAAAAATAAGAGTCCTTGTTGTTTTATTTATTGAGCTTTAATCGTTGAGAATAAATAAATTGAACCTATTGATATGAATTCGGTGGAATCCTAGGCCCAGTAACTCTCACCTTTGTTTATTATTTTCATTAAACCTTTAAATTTAATCTTCGCAAGTTTGAGAGAACGAATCTTAATTACTACTACGAAAACTTTGAAAAATCTTTAATCAGGGCATAGCCGTCCAGCTAGCATACACGGTCCCGTGACACCTTTCCCAATTTTATATTATTTCCTTGATACGAAGGAAACACCATGAAACTGAGGAGTTTCCTTAAAACAAAGGATATTTGTTCAAATGAAAGGATTTTCATGAGATCAAGGAAAATAATAAAAATATGATAAAATATAGGATTTGGGCGTGGGACTGGTCACGACATGACTGGCCAGCTGGTGAGCCCAGTCCCCTGGCACCTTGATTAATATTTTATTATTTATTATTTTCTTCCTATTTTGCATAGGTTCATCGTCTCGTCGTATTCTGAAATACTCATCCGTGTGTTCAGGTGCTCGTTAGTGCATTATTGTTAAATACACTTGCACCGTTTTGATCGGGGCTTACTCAAAGGTAGCTCAGATGCCCGTGTATTGAATATTTATTACTAACCCATGGAATTCTGCTGGGAAGAACCATAAATTGAAGTAACGAAATATTATGAAAATATTGAATATTTTCCAGGGATTCAGTTAATGAATCTATTGATTTTGAGAATAATTAATTAATGGCTCTATACTAGTACGATCGTCTAGGAGCATTCATTATTCAGGAATCTAGTGTTATGAGCTTGTTAAAGCATCATATTTCTTTCATATAGTCAGGGAAAACATTGTTACATCCTGAAGACGTTATTGCTCTATACTAGCAGGCAAGCTGTCTAGGAGCCGTCTAATCTTTCGATTCTATGTAGAAGTAGTTACTGAAATTGCTCAGTATTCATGAGATATGCCGTTGCTTCAGCTGAGAGACTACATATTCATGTATACTCTGAGAGACAGTATTCTCAGTCAGAGATTCTTGTGGCATGAGCTTTCATGCTTTCGATAAGAGACATGATCCTCAATATTCGTCTGATTGCTGGATCGGGAATACTTATAATTATGGGTTTACGATTTTAGCCTTTGTCGAAAATCCACCATCTACATTAAGTACCCTGCTTAGTGAGGAACAGTCATGTTCCTCAATAAGCATTAAATGGTGATTTTCCAGGTACAAACAGAAATAAGTAATTGAACTTAGTCATAAGATAAGACATTACCGGATTTCTACTGAATGAGCAAACCATGGTTTGAGTGGAAACCCCAGTGGCATAATAGAGCATCATCCAATGAGCATAAATTGGTGTAGAACCGCTGATTCGATGGTGGAACCTTGGTCGATTTAGGATTCAAGGGCCGGGCCCGAACAGAAATCCTTGTTTTAGGAATAGACGCTCGTTCTTTCGTTAGTTTAAGGAACAAACAAAATAGACCCGAGTCTAATGATAAAATTTTGTCTATGAGCTTTCACGAAAACAAAATTTTATTTTTTTTAAATACGTGAGATTTCACAAAGTGGAATAAACTCTCGTTTCAAAGGTGGATGCTCGTACGAGAGAATTTTTTTTTTTTGAACAGACGTGCGTCTGTTAGTGATAAAATTTTGTTTATGAGCTTTCATGAATTTTTTTATCTTCGAGCTTTCGGAAATCTTTGAAAATATACTCTCGCTTCAAAGACAGATGCTCGTGCGAGGGAGCAAAAAATATATAGATACATTTTTCAAATTTACGTGAGTTTCACGTTAAATATATATATTTAGTAAAATCAATGTTTTGATTTTGAACAACTGTTGAAAGTAGACAATCATACATGGTGAAATAATGTTTGTATGTGAGTTTTCACAATTGTAGAATGGACGTCTGTCCAATTTTGAAGACCAGTGAATGTTCACATAGTAAAAATTTACGTGGGTTGTTCACGGTTTTATGAAAATCAAGTCATGATTTTGAATAATGAATTTTGTTCGTATTTGCAGGTTTGAAGGAGCGAACGAATTCTCGAGATTGTAATCACTACAGCTAGTGAAATTGTAAATAGGTAAGAGTTGGATGGTTACCATTTTTGTAGACTCCGTTGTGAGAACATTTATTCCATGATTCATTATTCTGTCGAAGCCTGCGCTTTGTATGAACGATGTGCTGAAGTAGCCACTTTGTGAGAATGACTGACTCCTATGATGATACTTCCAAAGATGGTGTTTCCAGAGATAACATCTCTACGGACGAAACTTTAAGAAATGGTACTTCTGGAACCTCTGGGTGATGGTGAGAGATCCTTCATACTGAGTTGTACTCCTGGTTATTTCATTAGCTTTACCATAGGATGATCGTGTAGTGAGATCCTAGATCAATGTAGACTCCACAGAAATGGAAGAAAGTCTACGGGAGCGGAAAACCCAGAAGTAAGGACTACATGATGTTAGCAAATGACGTATAGTCCCCAGCCGTTTCTTTGGTGAGTTATTAGCGCTCCTTGTGTCATGACTTTGCCCGTGCAATTAGGATCATGAGACCAAGGTTTGTTATTTCTTTTAAGACTTTTGCTCAATCGATTGACGGTCTTCAACTTGTTCCCGGGCAAACAACTCATGAATCCAGCACTGATGAAGAAGTCGATGTAAGTATCCTTTTTCTTGCAGGTGATCATGGCATCTCCTTGAATGAAATAATAATGATTGTTGTTGATGAATCCAGGAAGAAATCATTGTAGATAAGCATCATGTTGATGCTCTTCTTTGGGATATGGGAATATGGAGAATTCCCGAAATCCCGAACCGAATGGAGATAGCAGCGTTGCCAATGGAGATTCCGGCATTGCCGAGCCTCAACATTTTAGCAAAAACACCGTAGAATCTTCGTTCGAAGTCGGATTTTCGCGATCTGCATATGTATCTTCAAGCCCAGAAAATTTCCAAGCTTTTGTAACGAAGATTTTTGAGTTTTGAGCATGTTTAGGGCATGAAAAAGGCGAAACAGTAAACTTCCAGGAGACTTTCAGAACTTTTTCAGATTGTATGTTGTCCAATTATTCGGCCACATCTCCTTGCTCGTTTCTTCAATTGATTTGAATTTCGGATATGTTGTGGAGGACATTCATACGAAAAGAATGGTATATGACCCATCCCTAGAATCTTCACCAATTGCTCCCAGCTCGCCGGTTTGTACAGGACAGTGTAAAATCATCTCAGAAGAGCTTGCTGTAAAACACTCATGTTGTGCTTTTAGACCATTTGCTTGTGTCTTGAACGGTTGTTGAAGGATTTAATGTCATTGATTCATTCGAGATCAGGACCCTTTGATTGATACATGAGCATGGTGCTTGCAGTGCCATCTTGTTTCTGTCAGTCGTAGAAACATCACTTCTGAAACCCTGGTCACGGGACCATAACTGAGGTTGCTCTCAAGATAGGATGATTTAATGACCATGGTGGCATGTTCCGGTGGTAGCATTCTTTTTGCGATGGTTGACTAGCAATGGAGAGCCCGGAACCACGAGTGTTGGACTGTGAAATTGATCGTCATGATCAGTGGACCGTCAGTCCCCAGTATTTTGTTGAATCTCTCTCTTTCATTTTCCCTTCTTAAGCGGGACCTAGATAAAGGATCCGGGTAGAAAAATTGATGTAAAGACCCAGGTGGTCGAAGTTGGAGGTACCTTGATGAAGGACTTAGCGAAAAGACCTGGTGGACACAGATCGATTGTGGAAGTTATGAATCCCGTCTAAGAATTGTTGCTTGCATGTTGTATGCTCAGGAAGCTGTAGGAACCTCATATGACGTCGGAATCTGATGCTTGACCCTAATTTTTGAAGTTAAGAGACTGAGTTGTCACATGAGAAAAGAATCACTCAATTCGGAGTTGTAGAGGTCAGCCAACGAAGCGTGCACATTTGTGATTTGTAATCCCGTACATAATTTTCAGACTTCATAAACCTGGCTGTAAAGGCCATATCTTTCAGCTCGTATGTCCGATTAATGCGCCATTTTGGTATGTTGTAGAAGCGACATAGACGAACATCTTTCGTTGAGGAAGCGTTGTCCCATTCCTCACCTATTAGTACGTTTTTGCAAACCCATGGCCTAAAGTGTGTTGTATCTCATTTGTAGAGGTGATGAGAACATCTTGTAGAAGACTTTGGATTATGCCCACCAGTCGTGCCAGCTTTGGTAAGACTTTCATGTGAGCATGTTATCAGGTCTACACATCTTGATATGAATCATCGGTTCTTAGAAAAGTCCGCTTCATGTGTAACACTTCAGAGAATGATTAGTTGATGAAGCCTTGAGGATGTTGCTCCTGAGACCATTGTGGGTGCTGAGACCATGAATGATTACGCTCCAGAGATCCTTGTCGATGCTGAAATCATGGATGGTGTTCCTCTAGAGATTATTGTTGATGCTGATACCATGGTTGAAGTTGCTCAGAAAAGGCTAGAACCATGATTATAGATATAATCTTTGCTCTTTCATCCAAAGTGAGCCTTTTACATTCACGAACTAGTTGATGAGTTGAGCGTCGCTAAGATGAAGGTGTCGAGAGTTTAACTGAATGGACTCGAAAGCATAACTTTACCAGAACTGGCTTTGTCGATGAGTCGATGTTGTTGCGGTAGATATCATCAGCAGTTTTCATACTGGATGTGATTGGTGAAGAGAGAAAGTTCCTCAATCATGCAGGGGCTTGTGATGTAGAGAAGTCCCGTTGATGAAGTTTCATGGAATCACCTCAGGTTGCCCAGTGTATGTTGAAGGATTTAGTGCCATCCATGTATGAATGATGTTGCATATGCTTCAAAAGTCTTGTCATGGGATAATGAAGACTTATCGATTGTAGTTTAGTTACTCTTTGATCGTGCTGGTGTTGAATCAATGTGTCATCGTCTAGATATTAATGCTTGGGCGTTGAAGAGTATATTCCTTAAGCATCGAATGTCTTAGGGGTTTGATCATCTCGGCCCTGGAGTATCTTCTGTTGATTCAGCATCCCTTTCATTGCGGTAGAGGGATTCGACACTTGTGTAGACATCAGAGCTTTCTGATTTTGTGGAACACATGGACTTGCAGGAGAAACGCCCAAAGTGTTCTTTGCCATGTTTGGACATCAATAATGAATGTTTCATTGCTTGATTCGGAGACGTCAGATTCAACCACTTGGTAAAATACTAATGCGGTGAAGCTACCATTCATAATGTCTTGTAGAGTTGCTAGCATAATTAAGTCCCCATGCTAGGATAGCATGTGGGGAAATAAATGACATAGACATGGAATGAGACTTGCCTGAGTGCGGAACCTCTTGATGAATGTCTATGCATCTTTTGCAGGTTCTTGCTTCAACCTCGTTAAAGTTTGAAATTCCTCAAAGTACTCTGATGATGGAATGTCCGTCAAATCTTCTGGATCAGAACTTTCTTCGTTAGAGATATGTGTAATAAAAGGCGCTTTGTAAGTACCATCTTTTCAGCGCGGATCCACGCTCATCTGAAGGACATGTCATATCCTGGATCTTCCTGATTATGTGAAACTTGGTTTTTGTCCAGGTTGAACTTATGTTCACTTTGAGAGTGATGTAGCCATAAGTATTTCCGAGCGCTCCTTCAAGGTCTCTGATTGAGATGGGAGCATGAGTAGATTCTTGTCGAGTGATGCATGTGGATCTGATGGTTTTCAGTGGAATGTTGTTGATGGCGGTGCCAGCATCGATCAACGTTCTTCCAAATTCGTTTCTTCCGATCAGTGGTAGCGGTCCCCGATCGTACATCTCTTGGTCTGTGGCTGGAGGCTCAAGAATTATTTTCGGAATGGACTTCTTGACACAATGTGGTTTAGTGTTGTGAACATGTCTCTCCTTTATGCCTTCGACAGATAGATCAATTCATGTTCGACCAAGGATTGTACCGCCTTTTCGATAGGTTGTTCAGAGAGTGTAAAGGTACTGAATGGGAGAGGATTCTTGTGTACTCCTTCAGTCCCTAGTTGAAGCTATTGTGGATCAACCTTCTCTTTGAAAATGTGCTTCAAAACTGCGCAATTGCTTGTGGGATGATTGACGAACCTGTGGAAGCGGCAGTAACGAGGACTTTGCATGTCTTCTTCAGTTGGTTCTTTCTTGACATATGTCAACTTGATTGCACCATATTGGACCCATACATCCAGGAGTTCGATCACCTCTTCAATGGAAAAAGGAAAGTCAGGTGCTTCTTGATCAAGAACTCTTGTGCGTTGGTCAGAGGCTTGTGCATCATGCATATCCTTGCTCTATGGTTTTTAAGGAGCTGAGGTATGCTTGCGCGGCAGTTTGGCTTTCCGTTTGCTCCCTTCTGCAATAGTGTTTGTGGAAGTCTGGAGGTTTTACTACTTCTTGATCAGACGTCTGCTACTTCGAGTGTCTCTCGGTTCTTCATAGCTTTTGTTCTTTCCAATAAAGCGGGCGCAGTAGTTGTCGATCTCTTCGCCGCTTCATGAAGCTCTGAGAAGGTCTGGAAACGAAGATTTTCTAATAAAGCTCTGTAGACCGGGATCATGTCGTTGATACACAATTCTACCAGTTGCTGCTCCGTGACATTTGGATCATGACAGTCCAGGGCCTGGAATCGGAATCTTTTCACGTAGTCATTGGGATGTTCATTGTTCCTCTGAAACATTCTTCCAAGATCATAGAGAGTAATTTTCTCTGACACAAAGAAGTACTTTCTGTAGAAGGCGTTAATCATTTCTCCCCAATTATTGATAGTTCCTGGTGCGATGTTGTTGTACCAGGTGTATGCCCTTTTGGAAGAGGAATCCTTTGCGTAGCAGCAGGGTACGGAGGCTGGTGACTATGGACATGTGATGTCTTATCTTTTCCATGGTTCTCCAAGATGCGTTCCAAATCTTCCCGAGTAATGAAATTTGATGATTCCTTTGTTGATGGATCGTCTGCAGCTTTGCGGACTTTTGTTGCCATCCACTGTATGCATTGAAACTACTTCAGGATCAGCATCTGGAGATGTCTCTTTTTCTTTTCCCTTTCCTTGAGTCTTCCCTAACATCTTGTCGGTAAGATTTTTGAGATAATTACACAGCTCCTTCTGTGTAGCAGCCATGTTAGTCTGATTCTTGGCAAAAGTCTCTTGCACTTTGATGAGATCAGCAATGGTAGGTGGTGGGTTTCCTCTGACTTCTTCAGGGTGTCATACGGATAGAGGATGACCTTCCATGTTAGTGTGAGGAGGATTAATATCACCACCGCCAGTGGTAGAGGCTGGAATTGTTTCCGGAATATCCTCATTGTTGTTGTTGTTGTTTCTAGTGCTAGCGTCGTTTGCATTGGAACCTATAACTAACCCAGACCTAAGACATCCATCTTGTGAAACCGTGAGATTGCAACCGAGAGATTCATCTCCCACTCGCCAATCTGTAGATGGGGAAACGATTCGCTGGTTTTTACGAAATTGAGGAGATGATCGCGCGGAGGAGACTCCTTGAACCGAGAGAAATGCTTAACCTCACACAGATGCACTGCAAGAAGGGAGTGCTTTGAATTCGAGAGATCAATCTGTAGTACTCCGGCCTAAACCAAGACAATGTCCGTTCCAGAGTAAATTTGGTCACAAGAGAGGATGGGTCGGTCTGTAGGAGGGAAGCTAAGAAATATGTGAGATCAATGGTGATCGAAGATTGTAGGTGTGTTGTGTATTCTGAAAATAAGATAAGTTTTGAATGATTGAATTTGCTCTGTTGAGAGTTGGATTGTTAATCTCGTGTTGTCTGTTTGACGTGAGATTATCCTTGTTTCAATCATGATTCAGAGATTTATTTATATTGCTGGAATTGAAAACACCATGATCTCATGAAGTGTGACAGTTGATGGAATCAAAGAATGGGGAGTGGAAATCGTGTTAAAACCAGTTGCTCAACGTGTGGAGACTTGGTTGATTTTCCATCCACTACTTTGTTAACTCCTTCAACTGATTGCACGACTTGCTCACATTATCATCGTGTGTATGAACACACGTGCCGTAGACCGCCAGACCAAAACCCTAGTTAATATCCCCCAATGTAACACGATTGATGTCTCGTGTGATTATGGAGTCTGCAAGGCAGACGTGTATTTAGTTAGTCAGTTGCTGACTTCATGACTTCATGGGACGATGAGTCCTTGTTTTGTTAAATCCAACGTGATTTGGAAATGTTCTGAGACTCATGAATTGAACATGTCTGTTGAGACAGAGATATAATGCGTGAATAAGATAACATGAGCAAATATTGCTCATTCGATGAATTGTTGAATATTGATAGTTGAACCAGTATTCCTTGGTTTGAGCAAATATTGCTCATTTGAGAAAATCTTGCTCATTCGATGAATTATTGGTAGCATGACCAAATAAGATACTGGCAATTGAACCGAGTATGATAAATAAAATGTTGATCATGGGATCAACGTAAAAATTATTAGCGTTTGAATATGGAATTATGAACCTGGGACTCAAAACCCTAATTTGATCAATTGATGATTAACTGATGGTTTATTGAAAATTAACCACGAAGCGAAGGAGGGACCGGCTACATGGGATTATGAATCAACCATGTAGCGCCCAGATGCTCTCGTGAGCAAATATCAAGCTCTCCTGAAGACCAGTTGATTTGATGAAAAAGATGATTAAATGCTGGTTTAATCATTTATTAAAATAATGCTCGTCTGAACCTTAGGTAATAAAACCTAATTAATTATGAAGATGTGAGGGACCGACCAAGGGGTCATTAAACCGGCCCTGGGTAGTCACGGGATCGAATATTGATCGTCTTATGAAGTTCCATGTTGTTTGGAAGAGTTTTGGACCTAATACGTGCAATTGCGCAAATTAGGTCAAAATTGTCAAAATACATGGGACTAGCCTCTTGCAAGCCAAAGAGCCAACCCTGGTCGGTCAAGGTAACATGCTCATGTCACCAAAGTGTTTGTATCTCAGTTATGAAAATTTTGATATTTTCTAGTGTGCGTTTGAGCAACATTTTGAGAAAATATGAAGATTTCAGAGATTTTTGCTGAAACCGTGAATACTTCATGAGATGAAGGAAAAATAATAAAATAATGAAAGAATCATAAAGTGTGGGACCGGCTATGGCCAAGACATGGCCGGCCGGCCAAGGGGCCGGTCCCATGGTATTTTCCCTAATTTTATTATGTTTTCATGATTTTAGGGAAATATCATAAAACCAAGGAGTTTGTTAAAACCAAGGAGTTTTGTTGAAATCAAGGAGTTTCCATGAGATGAGGAAAACATAAAAAATAATAATAATAAAATAAGGGACGCGTGGGACCGGCTTGGGCATGGTTGGCCGGCTAGGGCCCGGTCCCGTGAGTTTTCCCTAATTTTATGTATTATTTCATGATTTGAAGGAAACATCATGCATTCAAGGAATTTCATGGGATTAAGGAAACATGAAAAATATAATAATAATAAAATAAGACGTGTGGGGCCAGCTAGGGCATGACCGGCCGGCTATGGCCTGGTCCCACGGGTTTCCCTAATTTTATATTATTTTTCATGGGATCAAGGAAATATCATGAGATTAAGGAGTTTTCATGAAATTAGGGAAATTATAATAAAATATTGAGGATTCATGAGGTGTGGGACCGGCCATGACTAGGGCATAGCTGGCCAGCTAGCAGACACTGTCCCGTGACACCTTTCCCAATTTTATATTATTTCCTTGATACGAAGGAAACACCATGAAACTGAGGAGTTTCCTTAAAACAAAGGATATTTGTTCAAATGAAAGGATTTTCATGAGATCAAGGAAAATAATAAAAATATGATAAAATATAGGATTTGGGCGTGGGACTGGTCACGACATGACTGGCCAACTGGTGAGCCCAGTCCCCTAGCGCCTTGATTAATATTTTATTATTTATTATTTTATTCCTATTTTGCATAAGTTCAACGTCTCGTTGTATTCTGAAATACTCATTCGTGTGTTCAGGTGCTCGTTAGTGCATTATTGTTAAATACACTTGCACCGTTTTGATCGGGGCTTACTCAAAGGTAGCTCAGATGCCCGTGTATTGAATATTTATTACTAACCCATGGAATTCTCACTGGGGAAGAACCATAAATTGAAGTAACGAAATATTATGAAAATATTGAATATTTTCCAGGGATTCAGTTAATGAATCTATTGATTTTGAGAATAATTAATTAATGGCTTTATACTAGTACGATCGTCTAAGAGCATTAATTATTTAGGAATCTAGTGTTATGAGCTTGTTGAAGCGTCATATTTCTTTCATATAGTCAGGGAAAACATTGTTACATCCTGAAGACGTTATTGCTTTATACTAGCAGGCAAGTTGTCTAGGAGCCGTCTAATCTTTCGATTCTATGTAGAAGTAGTTACTAAAATTGCTCAGTATTCATGAGATATGCCGTTGCCTTAGCTGAGAGACTACATATTCATATATACTCTGAGAGATAGTATTCTCAGTCAGAGATTCTTGTGGCATGAGCTTTCATGCTTTCGATAAGAGACATGAGCCTCAATATTCGTCTGATTGCTGGATCAGGAATACTTATAATTATGGGTTTACGATTTTAGCCTTTGTCGAAAATCCACCACCTACACTCGTGCATGCCATTTAGGACGGTTGCGTAAGTGGCATAGCCGCGCCTGTGGCATGGCGGCATGGCCAAAGCCGGGATTTGGTGTCGTGACCAAATTAGGGTTTGGCACGTGGCCGAAATTAGGCGCCGTGGCCAAATTGGGATTTGGTATCGTGACCAAATTAGGGTTTGGCACTGTGGCCGAAATTAGGCGTCGTGGCCAAATTGGGATTTGGTGCCGTGACCAAATTAGGGTTTGGCACTGTGGCCGAAATTAGGCGCCGTGGCCGAATTGGGATTTGGTGCCGTGGCACAAAATTAGGGCTTGGCGGCGTGGCCAAGGCTAAAGTGGCTCGTGGCATGCCAATTAATTTGTTGCGGCAGGGCGCGTTTGGCTTTCCAGTTAGTATGGTGGCGCGGCAGGGTGCGCTTGGCCTTTAATGTATGGTGGCAAGTTTAGAGCGACTTGATTGGTCAAGAAAAGAGGGCGGCCAAACATAAGGCGCGGCCGCACCTCTAGTGCTCGAGGCGCGTTTAAAGTGACCTAATTGGTCGGTAGGAGAGGGGCCGGCCAAGCCTGAGCGTGGATACACTTCTGGTGTGAGTGTGGAGGCTTTAGAGCAACCTGATTGGTTGATGGGAAGTGGGGCCGTCAAGCTAGGGCGTGGCCACAATACCAGTGCGCTGTGGCGGATTTAAAACGACCTAATTGGTCGATGGAAAGGAGGTCGGCAAGCAACATGGGGCCGGCCTAATTCGGAATGTGTGTGGCGCATTTAGGGCGACCTGATTGGTCGATGGGAAGTGGTGCCGGCAAGCTAGGGCGTGGCCACACTTCCATTGTGCTGTGGAGGATTTAAAGCGACCTGATTGGTCGATGAAAAGGGGGCCGACAAGCAACATGGGGCCGATCTCATTAAGAATGTGTGTGGCGCATTTAGGGCGACCTGATTGGTCGATGGGAAGTGGAGTCGACAAGCTAGGGCGTGGCCACACTTCTAGTGCGCTGTGGCGGATTTAAAGTGACCTGATTGGTCGAGGGAAATAGGGCCGGTTTAGGATGGGGCGTGGCCAATGGCAAGTGGCGCCATCTGGCCTAAGGCATGGACACGCCTCCCTTTGCTGTTGCGGCTCCTTGTTTTTCTGATTCTGGGCGAGGTTTCGCACCTGCTAATCCATGGCGGATTAATTACCTAGTTTGCTTAGGCTTAATTTTTATAAGTAAGGTCTGGTATACTGCACGAGTGATGAGTGCCAAATAGTGCATATTTATACACCTTTTTATTGGCATTTTACTCATCTTTTGCGCTTAGAAATCAGATATTATCCCAGATTCTGTGTTTTCTTTGTTTTCAAGAATAAATATTTGTATTAATTAATTTTGTGTTTTTAGGTAATAAATAAAGCTCGGAGAATCGAGGAGCCAAAAGAGCGAAGAATTGGAGTCAAGCATCTATGGAGCAGATAGCCAAAGCCCGCGCGCAAATCAGTTGCAACCCAACAAGGAAGACATGGGCTAGAGCTACCCATGACCCGGATCCGAACCCGCTCATCCCGAGCCGTTGAGATCTCGCCCAAATGCATCACACGGTCGCTCCTTCACTTACATCTATTTCTCGATGCTCCGCTCAACACCAGATCGCTCCAAAACCGCTTACCATCCTCGACCGTTCAGATCGCACCACTTCATCCTACGCTCGCTAGGCTCATCCCATCAACAGTCGATGCACCTGCTTCACAACGAAGCCCCCATACCCTATACCCTATCGAGCCTTACCCATTTTCTTTTCTTCTTCTCTTTCTTCTTCTCTCTTCACCTCTCGCAAAACCCATTCCTTCATCACCCGACACCAAACTCGAGCGAGCCGCACCATACCTCTTCCACCTCCATCACCTCCCGACACCGCTCAACAACACCGCCTGCAGCCACCTTCCCTCCTCTCTAGTGTTAGTTACCTCTCTCTTAGCTTCTCTCATAACCTAGAGGCTAATTTAGAGATAACTAAAACTAGGGTTCCAGCCAACAACCACGCATGGAGTTCTGAAGACGATTAGACAAGAGGAGAAGCAATTCAGAGAAGTGGGTGAGAGTTATTTTATTGTAATTTCTGTTTTTGAAACTAGGGTTTGGTACTTGATTGTGCATGTATAAATAGAAGAGGGAGAACATGATTTTAGTCACGCCTGGGTTAGCCAGTGCTGTCAATTAGGTTTAATTTCTGTTTTTCATGTTTTAATTTAGTTGCTAGGGTTTGAGATGAAACCCTAATTCACGGTTGTGTTTAAACTCAGTTGAAATGTTCTTGCATGCTTAATATTATTAGATAACTTCAATTCTAACACCTCAATGTTTTTCTCTCACAGTTCATGCCAAGTATGGATTGTAGTTAGGTTCTATCTATGTTGAGTGTGTTACAGCTTTTGTTTCAATTATTAAATGCTAATTCCTTTGATTAGTTATACTTGATTAGATAACTAATGCTCTGGGTTAGTACCCTTAGCTAGTAATTGAAGTTTACATGGAGAAACTCCTTAGTTAAGTGGCAGAATTGACACACTGCCCTTAGCTACTATAGGAACAAGACATTTAACTTAGTTGAAAGCACAATAGAAGTTAGTGGTGGAATTGCAGATCTTAGCACCCTTTTTTCACTATCTTTTACCTTAGTTTAGGTTTATTTCATTACATCTCAGCCGTTTCGGCAACCAAACCCTTTTGTTACTCTGTCACTTGAAACTCAGTTTAGGCAAGCCTTTGATCAATACAAGAGCACCACAAGTCTCTGTGGTTCGACTCGTACGTGCCCAGTTCTACAACCAAGACACCGTGCACTTGCGGTTATCACCGTAGGCCATATAATTTATACACTTTCCAGGCCTACCAAGTTTTTGGCGCCGCTGCCGGGGACTTGGCGTGTGCCCTGTTGACTGTTGGCTTGTTTTACTGAGTTCCAATCCTCCATTGTACATACTCACTTTACAGTTTTGTTTTCAGCCCTGTATTACTATAATTTAGTTAAAGTTTTTCTATTTTTATCCTTTACCTTTTTCCAGCTTTACATTCCTGCATCTCGTCTTGCATCGTTAGTGCACTTAGTATAACTTAACCCTGCATTAGTATAAATCAGCTGTAAATTTTGTTCTTTCGCATCTCGGCTTCTTGACTCCGAGCTATAAGCCTCTCAGTAGTCGTAGCTTAGTGTCACTTGTCACTTTTAACTCTCGTGTCACCAAACCACTTTCCACCCGTGTCAGATTATTATCCCGTGGCTCATTTCTTGAACCGAGAATGGCTGTTGAGTTCAGTGTACCTACCATGCTTCTTTGTCTTCTTTGAGCTTGTGTGAACTAACCCAAGGAAAGCAAGGAACAAAGGTCAGGCCTTGAGGTACATGCCGTGTTTGCTTTGAGCCGTTGAGCTTCTTTGTCGTCTTCTTTGTGCTTGTGTTGCAACCGAGCAACCCCCGCAACTTATAGGAGTCGGTACTGCAAGTCTTTGGAAAGCCGAGGCAAGGATGAGCAATTGTTAAGTTAAGTTGCTCTGTGCGCTAGCATTCCCTTCTCTGATAAACACATTTCTACTTATTGATTGATAAGCATGCTCAGCCTTGAATGATTGAATGAATGACAGCATGATATACGCTGCCCTGAGCTCCAGCCCCCTGAAGTTGTTGAGCCTCAACTGCAAACCTTGTTGAGACTCTGTTGACTTGTGTTGTGTGTAACCCTGAGACCTTGAGTGAGCTAGAGGTTGCAAACCTTAGTGCCATCAACCCTGAGTTACTTTTTAACCCATTTGGCATACCCCGAGCTCGACTGTGCACCTTGTGGGAAACCTTGTGAGGCTGCCATCGGTTGAGCATAACTCTTTATCAGCCCCGTAGCCGTATTTCTAAACTGTGATGCCCTTTGTATGTTTAACTGCCATCACTTGAGCATACCCCGCACACACCCTAAGCATGAGCCATTAGAGCTGCAACTCGAGCATACCCGTGAGCCACCACCGTGTTGAACCAAGTTTTTACCCCCGTGAAAACCGAGTTATTGTGTGGCTTTGAGCATTTTTGTGTGCACCGAACTACCCCGAATCTGTGTGTTGAGCCATTGTCTCCCTTGTCCGAGTGCAATTCCCGAGCTATCCGAGAACCCTTTTGAAATTGCTTGTTTTTGGTCTCGTGCTTGAAATTGTGTAACCTTTGTTGTGTGTCTCACCAAGCCCACAAACTCCATCAAGCACCAATCTCGCACATTTGGGCTCAGAACCAAACTAGAGCCCAACTAAACCCAACCCGGCTTGCAACAACTAGCCTCGTGATGTGACTCCGATATGCGTGTTGTGTCAATTGTTGAAGTTATTGCTTGTATACATTGCCCCCGTGCACCAACTTAGTGCTCGCCTCGCATAAATCATGCATAACTTAACCCGAGCTGCATCTAGCCACAAACCCCGCACGTAAACAAGCCCCGCACTACCCCCGTGCATGATAATCCACCCCTTGCTAGCCCCCTGAAGCTGCAAGCTTGAGCTCCCTGGCTAGCCCTTGGTCTACCACCTGTATAACCCTGTGCATACCTGTGCTGATTAGCTGTAAATTTGTGTGATCTTTGAGCCAACCTTGAGCATAGCCTGTGTTTTTAAGCCTGCAATTTGTGAGCCTTCTACCGCCTTGCTAGCCCCCTGAAGAAGCAAGTGGAGCTACCCCGTGACCTTGTTGAGTTGTGTGCATAATTCTCGTGACAGAGCATAACCTCCTGTGGCTGTTACTCACCTTACCCCCGTATGAAAGCTATATCCGTGGTGATTGTAGAAAGCTATATCGACTTGTGTATGAACTTGTGCCGATCTCGTATTGTTCATGTGTAACCTAAGCCAAATACTCCCCTGTGTAACCTGAGCATGACACCCTGATAATCCTAAAACTGAATGATTGCTCTGCTGTGAATGTGCACCTGTGTACCTTGAGCTTGTATTGCCTTGAACTGGTAGCCAACTGATAGACTAAGCCCCATCTGCTGGGCTGAGCACAAAGCTTTAAGCCCACTGCCCATAACCTGGGTTGAACATTTACACTGCTGGGCTGGAGCTGGGCTTACACCAAACTGAGCCCACAAGAACACAAGCACCTGGGCGAGCTTTCTCACGGGCCGCTTAGGCTAAACCTATTAGTCAAAGTCTGTGCAGTTAATTGAGCCCACAAAACCTAGGCTTTGCACACAATTGCTGGGCTCAATCCACTTCTGGGCTACACATTTTGCAACAAACTGGGCTTCCCTCAAAAACCAAACAACTAGCCCACAACAAACCAGCCCACATAAACCAAAACTTTCAGCCCACACTGCTGGGTTAACTGAACCTGGGCTGTTAACTCACTGAACCCAACCTGGGCTGCAACCAAATTGAAGCCCAAATTTTGAGCTGTGCATCTGGGCTGTAAAGTTTCAGCAACTGGGCTGTATATCCCAAACAAACCAAAAACCCAATAAACCAAATCAGCCCATTTAAACCAAATTTTCCCACAAAAACCAAACAATCAGCCCACACAAACCAAATTCCCACATAAACCAATGGTGCATTTTCATTGTATATATCCAGTAGGACTTGTTAAATTTTTCTTTTCTTGCTTCGGTTGAGTCTTCTTGCACATATATTATGCTAATCCGATATGATCTCCGTTGAGAATGTTGGATTCTAGCCTTGACGAATGAAGCTCAACCTTGCTCCCGCCGACATCCGGTAATCTCTTCCCTTTATCTTATCAAATAGTTCTCGTGGTACGTGATCGTTTAAATTTTTCCTATCTGTGACACATTGAGGACAATGTTTAATTTAGGTTTGGGGGTGCATTTGCATTTAGAGTTTTTAGTCTTTTATTTCACCTTTTATCTAAAAAAAAAAAAAAAAAAAAAAAAATCAAAAACTTTTTGCAAATAAAAGCCTCCAACTTTTAGAGATTTTAGAGTCACTACCATGCTTCTAGCTATGTTTACATAGAGATTCTGACCGAAATAACAGAACTTGGAAGTACCGGAGAACGCAATCGGGTTCCTTAGTTGATTAGAGCGTTAAAGTTGGATTTAACCATACCGGAGGGCGAATTAGGTGCTGTTTAGATATTCGGTAGTAGAATTGTGATCACCCATAGTGGAGACTACCCATTTTACATCAAGTGAGGCACCAACCTTCATTTTTTGCAACTTTCTAGAAAAGCTGTTAGAGTGTGTATCACCTTACGTAAATTCCGGGTAGGAATGGTGAGCTACCCAACTTCGCACCATTTTCAGCACTACTTTTGATCTCTTGAGTGCTAGTTTTTGTCAATCATGAGGGTGACGTCTAAAGATGAAAACTCCTTCTAAATACCGATTTGTAGTTAGCATCATTCTCTCTCTCAATCAGCAAGACCCATAGAAACACATCATCGTCAAGAATCGGAGCAGAATCAGAATATTGAAAGAAAAGTTGAGATAGTCCAAGGTTTTTATGCAACAAAGAAAAGAAAGAAAATAGGATGAGAATTAATGAAGTTTGTGAAAAATTGAGTTTATCGTTTTATTGTAACTTAAAAAAAAAAAAAAAAAAAAAAAAAAAAATTATTAAAAATTATGTTGTCAAGTTTTTGTAAAGTTCAGAAGTTCGTCATCAACATTTGAAGACCGAAGACCGAAGATTGAAGACGTTTCTATGGTTTCTTATGAGAGAGTGATATTAATTGCCGATCGGGTGAGAAGTGAGTGAGTACTCCCACCCCTTGCTAATGGTTGATTTCCTTTCTTAGAGATCATCGAGAAAAAGATTCTTTTTGTCCACACTTCGTGGAGTCTCCGATTTTATTTCGGAAGGTTATCCTTCTTACCTACAACGTGTGCGGGATTTCTCTCTTTATTCCCGCTCGCACACATGAGAGACTAAAAAGCAATCTTTTTGAGTGCAATTATCATAAAACCCTAATGGTGAGGCAGAAGTCGAGGCTTATGATCACAATCGAATCCGAATTCTTTCATATGGTATGGTTACTTCTCGCTCAAAGACTTAAGGATGAGAATGCGTTCTTCGATAGTTCTAACTTCATTACTAGCATGCGAAACTCTATGTCCTCATAGCTCCTTGGATGCTTGAGACTCTTTTACACTCTGAAGTTGGAGAAGGTTTTGTGGGTACACCTCTTGTAAACCCTCACGAGACTACAACTCGTCCACTAGGGACACCTAGGGGTTTAAGGCTTAGTGCATACGCTAAATGCATTCGAGAGACTGCGACGGGGGTATAGTTAGGATTTCTTCATTTCTGTTTCACTTGAGGACAAGTAAAATTCAGGTTTGGGGGTATTTGATGAGTGCCAAATAGTGCATATTTATACACCTTTTTATTGGCATTTTACTCATCTTTTGCGCTTAGAAATCGAGATATTATCCCAGTTATTCTCGTGTTTTCTTTGTTTTCAAGAATAAATATTTGTATTAATTAATTTTGTGTTTTTAGGTAATAAATAAAGCTCGGAGAATCCGAGGAGCCAAAAGAGCGAAGAATTGAGTCAAGCATCTATGGAGCAGATAGCCAAAGCCCGCGCGCAAATCGGTTTGCAAGCCAACAAGGAAGACATGGGCTAGAGCTACCCATGACCCGGATCCGAACCCGCTCATCCCGAGCCGTTGAGATCTCGCCCAAATGCATCACACGGTCGCTCCTTCACTTACATCTATTTCTCGATGCTCCGCTCAACACCAGATCACTCCAAAACCGCTTACCATCCTCGACCGTTCGGATCGCACCAGCTTCATCCTACGCTCGCTAGGCTCGTCCCATCAACAACGATGCACTCCGCTTCACAACGAAGCCCCCATACCCTATACCCTATCGAGCCTTACCCATTTTCTTTCTTCTTCTCTTTCTTCTTCTCTCTTCACCTCTGCAAAACCCATTCCTTCATCACCCGACACCAAACTCTGAGCAGAGCCGCACCATACCTCTTCCACCTCCATCACCTCCTGACACCGCTCAACAACAAAACTGCAGCCACCTTCCCTCCTCTCTAGTGTTAGTTACCTCTCTCTTAGCTTCTCTCATAACCTAGAGGCTAATTTAGAGATAACTAAAACTAGGGTTCCAAACAACAACCACGCATGGAGTTCAAGACGATTAGACAAGAGGAGAAGCAATTCGGAGAAGTGGGTGAGAGTTATTTTATTGTAATTTCTGTTTTTGAAACTAGGGTTTGGTACTTGATTGTGCATGTATAAATAGAAGAGGGAGAACATGATTTTAGTCACGCCTGGGTTAGCCAGTGCTGTCAATTAGGTTTAATTTCTGTTTTTCATGTTTTAATTTAGTTGCTAGGGTTTGAGATGAAACCCTAATTCACGGTTGTGTTTAAACTCAGTTGAAATGTTCTTGCATGCTTAATATTATTAGATAACTTCAATTCTAACACCTCAATGTTTTTCTCTCACAGTTCATGCCAAGTATGGATTGTAGTTAGGTTCTATCTATGTTGAGTGTGTTACAGCTTTTGTTTCAATTATTAAATGCTAATTCCTTTGATTAGTTATACTTGATTAGATAACTAATGCTCTGGGTTAGTACCCTTAGCTAGTAATTGAAGTTTACATGGAGAAACTCCTTAGTTAAGTGGCAGAATTGACACACTACCCTTAGCTACTATAGGAACAAGACATTTAACTTAGTTGAAAGCACAATAGAAGTTAGTGGTGGAATTGCAGATCTTAGCACCCTTTTTTCACTATCTTTTACCTTAGTTTAGGTTTATTTCATTACATCTCAGCCGCTTCGGCAACCAAACCCTTTTGTTACTCACACTTTGAAACTCAGTTTAGGCAAGCCTTTGATCAATACAAGAGCACCACAAGTCTCTGTGGTTCGACTCGTACGTGCCCAGTTCTACAACCAAGACACCGTGCACTTGCGGTTATCACCGTAGGCCATATAATTTATACACTTTCCAGGCCTACCAACGAGGCACGAAACCCTAACTTCTGCAAGTTATTCAGGACAATTGATTGAATTCTATGTGTTGACACAGAGTTCTTTTAAGTTCATTGTCAGAGTGCAACATGCTTTTCTGATTGAATACCTTATGCAAAGACCTTATCCTTGATATCTGGAGATTCATGCTACTCTGCTGCGAGTGAACACAAATCGTCATGCCATATCAACATTAAGGGTTCAGCTGGAGAACATAGCATAAAAGACATTCAGATGAACTTATATTAAGTGAATATAGGCAATGTAGTTGCAGGAAATCCTACACTACACCCCTCACTAGAATAAACACAATTAAATCATTTTAAGATGAATGATTATGATTATTATTGATTGAATACTTGAATCTTTACAATATGAAATAGAAATGGGTTATAGAATTACAATCACTTCTAAAACTTTCTCTCTCCTAATGACTTGCTTAACAATTCCAAAAGAACTCTCCCACAACAGACTTACTCAACCCTTTATATAGGGTAGTACACAGTGGATGACAGCTAAGATGTCCTTTATTTTCGGGAATGTCTTGCGAAACATCGCAAGTGTACATGTATCAATTCTCGCGACACTCCTAAATTTCGCTGAGTCTTCACATTTTTCTCATGTTCTGGCTGTCGTCATTCATTGCGTCATTTATTTTACTTCCCTGCGACTCCCTCGCAATGTCGTCATTTACTAATCTCGCGAAGTATTGATGTCGCGATATTCTAATCCTACATCTTGCCTCTTCTCATGTCTTCTCTGCGAAGAAGAGAATGTCATGAGAACCAATATTTTGAAATGCCGCAATTGTTCATCTTTATCTGTTTCACTCCCGTACTTTTACACGGAATTTATTACAGATGTTTCTTCTTCCACTCTTTTCTTGACACGTCTCTTTCAACCGTTTATTTTTGACCATTCACGTCCCATCTCGCATTAAATACATTTGTTTTCTCGAGGATTTTTCTCTCTATATATAGTTTTCTCACCCTTCTCTTCTTCTCTTTTATTTTCCCTCTGCAACTTCTCTTCCTCCGCAATCTGATCTTTTTCTCGCTTTAAAATCTTCCCTTCTTTCTTTCTCTTGATCTTCAATTTTCTAATCATTCCCATACTCTAAAAATGGCTTCACTTGGTCGTATATATAAACCCCTTTTTAATGAAGCTCAAAAGAATTTACAAGAGAAGGGCTTCATCCTATCAACCATTCCTGATCAAGAATCTTCATCTATACTTTCTGCAAAGTTGTTTTTTCTCGATCATCAATGTGATGATCGTAAAATCATAATCTCGCTAGGTCAAATCCTCGCAGGCCTTCCCATTCCTCTCTACAATCCCGAGATGCCTTTATTCTATGAAATTCTTGCTCATGAGAAATTCTCGCGATCTATTTATCAATTAAGCGGTGATTGCATCCGTCTAATGCTTGAATTCGCCAACCGTGGCGCTGGTAAGGGATCTTTATATCATGACGATGTCAAAGATCCTAGATTCGCAAGTTTGGAAATAGTCGCTGAGAAGTATACCGTAGAAATTTTTTTTGAAAATTATGAAGTAATAAATATGAGAAATGATAAATCTCGCTGGGGTGCTCGATTGAAGAGAAAAGATAATATTTCCAGTGATAAGCTACTTATGCAAGATATTGACTGGCACTCGGGTAAAAATAATGTTTCTCGGTACTCCAAAGATGAGAAATGGTGGGTTGTTCCTCTATTTTTGAGCGGACCTTATATTGCAGGTTCTCATACACTCCCTGCGAATCTCGCAGAATATCGTCCTTGGGAATTTAAGTGGCCCGAGAAGGCAAAAGAGGTATATTTCCTATTTCAAGTTTGCTTTACGATATTTCCTTCCTCTTATATTTACTAGGCTTGCAAAATTTTCAGATTACCAAATTGAAAAAGAGTTATAGAAGACGTCCAAAGGCGAGTACTCTGGCGATACTCCGATCAATCACGGATGAAGTAAGAAATACTTTCTTTTGTTATTTTTAACAATATTGTTGCCTCTGTTTCTTATCTTCATTCGTGTGCGAAGGTTGGCGTTGAAGAAATTTACATTCCCGAAGCTGCGAAGGTTAAAGGCAAGAATAAAATCACTCTTCGCAAGGATAAATCTTCTGCTCCATCTTCTAAAAAACGGAAAATCCATCCCTCTTCTCGTTCTAGTTCCCAAACCAGTGAGAATTATGACGAAGATGAAAATGAGGTTGATACTTCTTTTGCAAAGGAGAATCATTCGGTCGCTTCTGCTATGGCGCAATTGTCTAGTGTCTTCTTTGATTCTATGCAAGGATTGGGAGATGATCATTTATCTGCCACTTGCGAAGCTCTCGCTAATATTTGCGATGCCCCCCTGTTAGTGGATAATGATTCTTTTCGCGGAGTTTCCCGAACAATGACTCCCAATTTCTTAAATGCACTCAGTGCTTTGGTATGTTCATATTTCTTTATTTCTTTGCGATTTCGATTATAAACCTTATCTTAACAATTTCTTTACTTTCCTTTATAGTCTGGGAGAGCTTCCTTTGTTGTTGCCTCAGACCTCGAGAAAAGACGCAACAATCTTGAGAAGAAAAATCTTCAACTTAAGGAGAAGAACAAAGAACTAGAAATTGAAGTTGCGACATCTCGTAAGAAGGATGCTAAAATTCAACAGTTGGAAGTTGAGTCTTCTTCCCAAAAGGACAAAATATCTACTCTTCAAAGTGCTAATCAGCAACTTTATGGTATAACACCCTTCTCTTTTCTTCATTTCTACTTTATCATTTATTTTTCTTTGCCTGACTTATCATTTTCGCAGACATTTATAATCTTTCTGACGAAGCCATCCTTCTCCATTCATTCCCTGAACCTATGGATGATGATGCTCTTCTCGCTCATCTCAATGAATCTTTAAGTAGTTCTTCAAACAAGATTAATTCTCTCTCATTAAATGAACTTCGAACCAAATTTCATCTTTTAGAAATTGAACATAGATCTAGTTTAGGTTTAGCCAACCGATTTAAACGTTTATATCTTGACTCCCAGGAGAGTAATAATATTCTAAGGAAAAAGATTAGCAGCCTCATAGATGATAAGGATCGCATTGCTAATCAAGGTGCACAAGCATTAGCAAAATTTCAAAAAACTCTTCTTGAAGTCCAAATTGAACGAGACGAATCTCTTCGCCAAAATGCCATACTTAATGAGCGAGAAAATCAAATTCGTTCACTTCTTGTCATAAATAATGATGATGAATTTGCTTGGGCTGCGAAGGTTCTAGATAATGCCGAAATAACTTAGGTGTTAACGTCGGTCTTCATGCCGAGCATAATGCCTTGGTTAAAGATATGATTTCCGACGAGAGAAGGTTGTTTATTGTTCTTCATTATTTTTCCGCTTCTTTTTATGAAACCGATATTAAGTTGCTAACTCATTGTCATTTGTTCGCGAGAATCCGAGAAGAGGTTTCAAACTAGAATCAAGGAACTTGAATCGAGAAAGCACAACTTGCAAAAGACTTCTCTCTTCGCAATGAAAAATATTCTAAGCTAAAGAAGCAACTACAAACTACTCGTGGCGAATTTCAATAATGATGTTTGTGCGTTTTTCGCAATCAAACTATTGAAGCAATTTGCAATGACCACAACATTCCTCTTTCTTCAAATCCTTGTCTTCTCGATGAAATTCCTGAAAACATGCCTTCCTCAGATGTCTCTGATAGTGAAGCAAGCGAAGAAGAGGAATCTGATAAAGAATCTGATGAAGAAGAAGAATAAGTTGAAAGATTGTTCTTTTTTTTCCTTTTTCTCTTCCTGCAATATTTGTACATTTATCCTTCTAACCTTCCATTTTGTAATCTCTTATTGTAAATCTATCATATGAAAATAAATAACAAGTTTTTATTCTAATCATTCCCATACTTGCCTCTGTTATTTATTTTCACATGAGAGAAATTAAGTTGATAATCTTTAAGTAATGATATTTCTTAATTTCGTAACTACTGTTGCTAATTCTCCACAAATAAGTGAAGAAATATAGTCGTATTCGCAAGCTTGTTTGCTTACTCAATTTATTATGTTATTTTATCATCATTTATGTTGAAATTCGTCATTGCGACAAGATCGCAGGACGTCGCTACACTTTCATGTAATGACCCATTGATCTTGTCTTATCATTGTTTTTGTGTGGTCTTATTTTGCCTTCCTAGTTAAAGGTCTTATTTTGCCACCCCTCATTTTGCATCAATATGACAGGTCTAAATATTCTTGCGAACATAAAGTCCCATGACATTGACGTCTTGCGACAAAATCGCAGGACGTCATTACACTTTCATGTAACGACCCATTGATCTTGTCTTATCATTTCTTTAGTATTTTTGCCTCTGCAGGATATTTCATTTGCGACAATATGACAGGCCTAAATGTTCTTGCGAATATAAAGCCCCATGACATTACCGTCTTGTGACACTTATCAGCTCCCTAATGGAGGGTGCCGCCCTTATCATCTCCCTGGTTGCCCCTTCAAGGAGGCGTACATCGGCCATACAAGACTAGCTCCTCCCATCCAGTCTTAACAACAACCAGTTGTTTTCGCAACCTCTTATCCCTTATACCTATATGGTTTATGGTTACGAGACTGCACCCTAAGTGGAGTTTTCTTCGGGCCGAGTGCGGCATGTGCCAAGACTTGCCAAGAATGGTGAGACACTTCAAATGTCCCGCACTCTTGGCTCAACCGTGTACCTCGGCGCCTTGAGCATACACTCGACTCCTTAGAAGAGACCCTCGGGCGTCCAACCAGGGTATAACCTTATATATATAGTTGGAAATCCAAGGTATCTCTCCCGGATGGGCTTTATTGACCCCAAATTTTCATGACTCAGGTTCCAGGGGCGGTGTAACCTTTTCCCTAAGCCATGTCAAGAGATACCCCCTTATATGACGCACTTTAGGTCTTACATTTGCCTCTTGCGAAATATCATTCGCGAACTAGGGTGTACGCCATAAAGGTTCGTCCCATTCACTCACTCTTTCATTTTTGTTAATTCATTCAATCGTCCATTTTTGGTTTTCTCTTGTTATTTTGTTTGCGAAGGTATCGCACAATCTTGCTTTGTTTATTGTAATCTCATTTCAATTCATCAATCAAATTTTCATACATTCTTGATGGCGAGATTCTCGCGCATTTCTTCTTCAATTATTGTTTCTTCCTCTTACTCTTGATATGCCTTTGTCATTGATTTTGATAATAATGGTTATTCATTTCTTACACTTTTTGCTCCTGCTGCTCTCTGCCTTTGCACCATTCAAACCTCTTAATGATTCTTTTCCATCATAATTTTCAACTGTTTTCATGCACTTCCTTCGCAATGTATCTTCACTTCTCGTCTCTATGGTATCCACCATCAACCTTTCTCTTCTTTGTTCATCTTTTATATTTTGCTTCCACCCCTTTCTTTGTGCAGCTCTTTCTTCACAACTCTCCACATCAATCTCATAGCATTTTTGTCCTTCCATCCAGTCTCCCTTTATAACTCCAACACCGCTAGGATGAGGAAACTTTATACACTGATGATAAGTCGACGCTACACCCAGAATTTCGTGCAACCATGGCCTTCCGATCAATGCATTATAAGGGGACTCCACAGAACAAAATTTCAGTTGATAATCCTTGCAAGGGTATTCTCATATGAACTTCTCCTTTAGGCTTATTCGTTGTGCCATTGAAACCGTATATTTTATACGTCGAAGGTATCAACTCTTCATCCTTCCCACCCATAGTCTTGTAAGTATGGTAAAAAGAATGTTTACTTGAGCTCCCGTATCAATTAAGATTCTATTGATCGCCCAAGAATTTTCTCGCTTCATCATCTTCACCATCTACAGGTTTTGGATTAATTTCCAATTTTACGACCAATGGGCTGTCATGCGTCTCTCTGCCTTCAGAATCTCTTCTGCAGTGAATGAAAATAATCTGCATTTGCCATTCTTTTAATCGCGATGTCTTCGCGATGTTCATCACTTCTCTATTATCAGCATCCCTCGCGAAAACCCTACTGAGAACATTATCATGAAAATCTTCAATTGTTCTGTATGAATGTACAATGGAGTTGCAAAACAAATATTTAGCTTTCGCTCCAACTTCTATTATGAATGTTTCTTTCCCCTTTGCTGAGTTTTCCCTATGCATTTCTGGCGGTGGTGGTAACGGTTGAACCTTCTCTTCACTTTTTAGAAAATGATTCAGCTTTCCTTGGTCAATCATTCTGAGGATGATTCTTTTTATATTTCTACAGTCATTTGTTAGGTGTCCATGAAAGCGATGGTAAGAACAGAACTCGTGACTTATATCACTTGGTGGTGGCCAATTCCCCATGTTCCACGGTGCAGGTATGTTTTCCATCAAGAGTATAGCTTCCCATATTTTTTCCACACTAGTATTTACTGGTGGCATTTTGATTTCTTCCCATACTACTCTATGACTTCGCTGTCCTCCATGATAATTCTGCCTTCGACCTCCATAAGTTTCTTACGGATGATCAAGTCTTTGAATTTTGTTATTGCCGCCACGGTTGTAGTAGTTCCTTTCCCTTTCAAATTCTTCTTGATCACGGCTTCCCATAGCTACTATCTTTGGCTGTCCATCATCTATTATCCTTTCTTGTTGCCCTTGCGAAGTACTCGCTACTGTGTTTATCAATTTGGGTAATAAGCTTGCATTCGTAGCATTTGAATTTGTATTCGCAATTGGGTATGATTCCATCTCATTTTTCCTTTCCTCTAGAGCAATATATTCCTCCTGGAGTTCTCGCAACTCAGTCATTGTAATTGTATTCTTGACTCTAAAAATTTGAATATATAACAAATTGGTCGCGAACATAGCATTTATGAATGATAGAATAAGATATCTTTCATCCACTCGTCTAGCCATTTCGCTACACATTGTCTTCCATCTCACAGTTAAGTGTCTCAAACTTTCGCCAATTCTTTGTTTCAGCCCAAATACATCTTCAATTCCTGGTCGCGAGGAGTTGTTACTTATATATGCCCCTAAGAATATAGCTTGTAAATGATTGAATGACGTGATTGTGTTTCTTGGTAAACCCTCAAACCATTTCAGTGCTTCTCCTTTGAAACTTGATGCAAAATATTTGCACAATATGGCATCATGATTTTCCCATTGTAACATACATCGCACATACGCTTTGATGTGTTGTATTGCACAAGTTGTTCCATCAAAAATGCTGGTTAATGCGGGTAAATTGCACTTTGGGGGTATTCCTCCTAACTGCACCTCTAGTGTAAAGGGGGTTTTCGCAGCCTCTTCGATGGCCTCATCCAATTGTCTTCTTCCTCCTCCCTTCTATTGTTCAACATTCCTCTCATCTCTGCCAACTCTCTCAAGATTTGTTCATTTATATCAGGATTCGGATTTATTGGTCTTTTTAGCTCGCCTCTCTCTCCTTCGCGTTCATGTCTACTTTGATTTTCTTGTTCATCATTTTCTTCTCTTCTTTCTCTGCGACTTTCTCCTTCATCTCGTTCACGAATTCGCACACCATTATATCTATAATTTTCTCTTCTTGGTTGTTCATCAGTTCTCCTTTGTATTCTTTCATATTCTTCATTGATATTTCCATTGTTGCGATTTTGCTCGCGCCTTCTTTCTCGATTGTCATGATTGTTTTGCCGAATTGCTTCCTCCAATTCCCGTTCTTCCATTTCTACTCTTAATCTTTCCCTTTCGCAAGCTAGACGCGCTTGTTCAATATAATGTTTTTCGATGTCATCTTCAATCTCCTTTTGTTTCCTCTGTGTTTCTCTCCCATACGATTATTCTTCTTCCTTCTTCCCGATTTTCTCCACCAATTGGATTATTACGCACTTGACGCTGCCTATTTTCTTGATTTCCGTCATTTTGGCCATTCTGTAGAATTTCAGGATGTGGAATATAACGATCTTCTACCACTTCTCTTCTCTCGCAACATCCTTCACCGAGATTTGACTCTCTTTCTAGATTTTCTTCATTAACATTTTCTACAGGTAATGTTCTCCTCATATCTTCTCTAACCGATCCTGATCTTGACCTGGTATTACTTCTCGACCTTCTATTCTGCAACCTCATATTTTCCATTCTTAACTCATGGTTTTGCCTTGTTAAATTTGCACGTTCTTCCGCTTCTAATCGCCTTTCTTCATGTATTGTTTGCCTCAATGCTTCTAATGCTCATGACTTCTTCATTTCTATGAATTGTTTCTCCCATCTCTTCTCGATTTCTCTCTTCTTGTCCATTATTTATCAATTGTTGCACTTCTTCTCTTTCTTCCATAGAATTTGATCTCCATGTATGCACACTCACCCTATCATAATCTATTACTCTATTCGGTGCTGGTTGAATTGGTGGTTGAATTTGATCTTCTTCTCTATCTCCTGCGTTTATTCTTGATGGTTCATGATAGGTGTAGAATACACCTAATTTACTATCTAGTAGTTTATGCTTTCTTTGCTATTTTTCTTGTAAATTATGTATTTTACGCTTGTTTTGAGTTTTGTAGCTACTTTGGAGTCGCACGGAGGAAAAGAAGAAGAAATCACCCAATTTAAGTCAAAAGGGCAAAAAGGTCATTTTACGGGCGAACACTATCCGGAGCCCAGTAGTGGTTAAGGGGCTCTCATTCAGGGTACCCCTTATCAATCAGCATTGGGTGTTATTAACACTGGGTAGCCCTTATCCAGAAACATAGTGCTGTTATCAATGGTAAAAGGGTTGGGTTATATGGATGTTGAAACCCAAACCCATCTAACCCACACCGCATTCGAATCTACCTTACTTCACCATTACCCTAAATCGAAGTTTTTCATTCATTCATTTATTGATTTCACTGAAGTTAAGAAAGAGAGGCATCGGCTGCCTCTCGTGATGAAATTGTGGAAGGATGATGAGAGGAGATCGAGAATCGAGAGTGAGACGCCGCTACTTTGAACCTAAGATGAAGAAGAATAGTTAGGGTTTGTCTGAAATCAAGAACAGAGAGTTGTGGCAGCCATGGAACCAGAAATTGGAGATGGGATCGATTGTTGGTGAGATGAGAGACCGAGAAGAACTGGGTATGTTGAAGGATTTGATGATTACATCCGAGAATCGATTCAATGGTGAGGGTTAGAAATGGAGTCACCGAGTTCGATAGAATGGAGTATGATTTGTGGAGATTAGAAATGGGTACTTGTTACGAGTGTGTGTTTGATGCTCAAGAAGATGCTACAAGACTGGATAATACAGAGTTAATGGTTAGTCAATCGATGCTGCTGTCGATTCAGTGAAAGAATAGAGTGAGTGTGATTGCAGGCCTGTGGTGGCAGGTAGTAACTATGATGGTGTAAGTACCAAACCTAGTGCTATGAACTGCTGGGTTTGAGTTTGGCTGTAATTTAGCTGCAAGGGTCTGTGGAATGGATTTAGTGGTAGCAGCCAGTGGTGGAGGAACTGAGTGTCATGGAAGAGTGCCTCTGTTGGAATTGTGCACTTGCTGGGTTAAGGCTCAGATGGAGTTAATGGGTCTGTAATGCACAAGGGGTGAAGTGAAGCTGCAAGCGGAAGCGGCTCGAGATTGCAGGTGAGATGTAGATGGTGGAACTAAGCGGGAGACATGGAACAATCTGCTGGTGGTTGTGGAATGAATAAGGTGGAAATGTAGATGTATGTTAGGTACAGGGATTGTGCAGCTGAGCTAAGGTGTTGAATCTTGTGTTGTGTTGGCTCAATGGCTAAGTACAGGGTTCTTGTGTATGGCGGTTGGAATTGAATTACGAGGACGGATAGCGGGATGCACTTTGAGTGTGTGTTGTTGTCATGAGTGTCGTGGAAGAACAATGGAGTTGCGATCCAAAATGGTCATGTCTTTGGTGGTGTTGGTTGGCTTGAGCTGCTAAAAGAGATGGAAAGCTTTCGGATATGTTGGATTGCAACAGAATTGAGCGGGGAAGCTACGGGTGGTAGTAGTTACGGTGGAGTGCAGAGTTCAAGAAATTGAATGAGTCTTTATTACGAGTGGATGAATGAATGAATGCAGTGTCCGAAATGAGAAGTGGGTCTGTGTTTGCAGCCTCGATGGTGGTGCGAAATTGGAACTAAAGGGCTAAATGAGTTCCAAAGAATTGAGCCGAACGTGGTTTTGAAGCGGTGTTTAAGAGTAAAAGGCCATCTTGGTCGAAGTAATGCGGGGAAGGCATGGCCATCTTGGCCGTGACTACTTTGGCCTCAGTGCAAAGTGGCACAGCTCAGCCATCAGTGACTCAAAGAATCGACTCGGTGGCCGACTCGTGTCTAACTCCCCTTCCCTTGACCCAGTTGACCAACAGTTGACTGACGGTCAACCACTTTGACCGTTATCTCTAACGGAGGACCGGACGGAATATTCCGTCGAATATTCTCTCGACGGAGAAATTTTCAGGTGGCCGGCGGCGACGTTTTCCGGCCAAATTCCGCCATAATCCCGAGCTTTTCGGCGACCAAAAATTCCAGAATTTTCTATGGACTTCTCTCATGGGTGTGAAGACTTGGGCTAGGATTTGGATGGAGAAATTGGACTCAAATTTGGAAAGAGAAGGTGGAAGAGAAGAGAAAAGCTTGAATTGGAAATTGAATTGCAAAAGGAAAAGGATTCTAATCCTTAGAAGATTTGGAGAATTTTGAAGCCTATAAATAGAGAAGTTTTCTACAACTTCTACACACATCTTTACACACACAATTCTTTTCTTTTCTTATTCTTTGTGTGAACTTTTAACATGAGTAGTTAATTTTATTGATTGAGGATGAATTCCTAGTTCTTAACATGATTTGAGTTTTTGTTTTCAAATTCTATCTTGAAGTTTTTCACATAATTATCGATTGTTTTTACTAATAGGAGTGATCTTAAAGACATTCATGATTGATTGATAGATTGTTTAGGTGGCCAACTAAATTGATTTGTTAATTTGATCTAAAGCTAGTGAAAGTTAGGAGATAAGTAATCGTTCTTTGACTCTTTACATAAGTAGCAAACACGAGACCTTGCGGAGGGATTCCGTGGAGCAATTGTGTGTAGAAACAACGTTAGCAAGTAGACCTTGAGCTAAGAGTCTAACTACTAATATCGACCTAAGAAATTCACAAAACCTAATGCATGAGCCAAGTTACATCTAGGTTGAGCTAATTCTAGGTGGCTTGGTGATTAGAATCCAGAGTCGAGAACTTCCGTATCCTCGGTGATATAAGGGATTTAGGGGTTTAGCACCGAGCTAGCTTGCTTTACCTACGGTTGGTGATAATCTGTGACTAATAACAAGTAGAAAAGAACATAACTTGATTCATTGTTTTGCAACGAAGAAGGATTCCTTGATCTTCTCTCTTATTGTTTTCAACTTTCGATTTTAATTGTTTTGTTTATTTTTCTTTTGCTTTTTACACCCCCTTTCGTGACAATTTTTACAACTAGAATCTCTTGCTCCTCGTGGGATCGACCTTGACTACCCTATATTACTTGTTAATTAGGTAGTAAAGTATTAATTAATTTGTTGTGATTACGACACGCATCAAATTTTGGCGCCACGGGGAGCAAATGGATGATTTTAGTTGTTTTTATTTTTCTTTTTGCTTTATTCTTGCTTTGTTGGATTCTATTCCGTATCTAACTTAAGTTTTTGAATCTTATTTCAGGTGCCATGTATGGTGGACGAGAGCAAGCATATTACAACTATCAATACGGTTTTCAACCTCAACATTATGACAACTTCCAACCATCCTTAGGATACAATCAAAACCAATATTTTGGCTATAATAAATTTCCTACAGAACCTTATGGATATTCTCATACATATCAACAACCTTATGACGGGTATGTAAGTGGACAATCACACGGATGGAAGGATAGTTATGCATCTAACAATTTGTTTTCTAGTAATGTAGAGAATTTGGAATATACTCCTCTTCATCGTGTTTTTCCTTCACTTTTTCCAAAAGAGGAGATGCCATCTAACGGTGGTAAGCGTGTGAACGTCGGGAAACTTGCACGTAAATTATACAAATTGGAAGATGATGGAGACTCGGAAGAGCTTGTCGAGAAATTAGTAGGACTATTCATATGGAACTTAAACGACGTCGGGATAAAGGTTATGAAACCGATGAAGATTCTTATTATGGTGAGTCCGAAAATGAAGATGATTGTGTTGAAAAGGACAAACCTTTGGAGACTTTTGATGACGCTAGTGTAGATTACTCGAGCCTTGATCTTAATAATGATCAATCACCTATTCAAAAGGAAGAGCTTGAGGAAGATGCATTTATTGCTTGGCAAAATTTTCTTAAGGAAAGATGGGAGTCCGCGGAAGTGTATGAGTGTTCCGACAATGAGGAAGTTATTCCAACTCCGGATCATAATAACGATCCTTCACCTATTCAAAAGGAGGAGATTGGGTGTGACTTACCTATTGTTGTAAACGGTGTAACACCCGCACATGAAGATCTTACAATCTATACCGATGAAATTCATTTTTGTGAATGGCCCGATTCCGATGATGAGAATGTTGAAGAGATGATTATAGAGGATGAAACCACATTCATTGATTTTGTGGAAGACCCAATTGAACTTGCGAATGATTTTAATGATGCCGAGACTTTGGTTAAGGTAGAAAACAACGAAGAATGGTTGCAAGGTTTAATAGAGGACCACGATATACAAGAGGTAAGTAATTCACTTGAAATTTTTAAGGATGAAGAGGATTCTATAATACAAGAATTTTTGAAAGGTTTGTCTAACCCTTTGCCTATTGATTCTTCTCCTTTACCTCTTATTGGTTTGAATGTATGTGCTTCAAAGTATTTTTGGATGATTTTGTTTCTAAATATCCACCATTGGAAACACTTGATGCTAACACTATGCGGGTTTGCCAAGAGAAATACATGGAAGTTCCCGAATTCTATGTTCTTTATACACTTCCGAGTGTGGACGAGAATAAGTGTGGGGAAATTTCTATCGAGCGATAATTTCACTATTGTTTTCTTGTGCTAATATTTGTATGGAGTTATTGTTTGCAAAACAGGTATTATGGGTGGATCCTCAAATTTTCCGATTGTTAGTATATGGGGAATGAATCATGCAAGAGCCAAGTCGGGCCGTCGACTTTAAAACAAGCGCTTAATGGGAGGCAACCCATCGGTTTTGTATTTCTTATCTTTTTGCTTTTTGTTATTTCTTTTTCTTGTTTCTTATCATGTTAAAATTTCCCACCTTAACTTTACTAGGAGGATTCAATTACATTGAGGACAATGTAAGGTTTAAGTGTGGGGGAGTGGTTAAGCATGTTTTTAAAACAAAAATTACAAAAAAATGAAAAAATTTGAAAAAAAAAAAAAAAAAGTTTTACATAAAAATTCCAACTTTTAAAGATTTTAGAGTCACTAGCATACTTCTAGGTATGTTTACATAGAGATTTTGACCGACATAATTGAACTTGGAAATGTTAGAGAACTACATTCGGATTTCTTGTTTGTTTGAGTGTTAAATAATGGATTTAATCATGCCGGTGATGCGAATTTGGTGCAGGGAGAATTGCGTTATTAGAGTTGCTGATCAATCATTAGTGGAGACTACCCGTATTCATATCATGAGAGGCACCGCCAGAAATCTTCCATCTACTAAAGAGCTTCTTTTGAGTGTGTGTCACCGTAAGTCAATTCCGGTAGAATGGTGAGCTACCCAACCTCCCACCACTAAAAGCACTACTCTTTGATCTCTTGAGTGCTAATTTTGTCAATCATGAGGGTGACGTCCATGGATGAAAGCTTCCTTCTTGTAGTTCGATTTGCAGTTAGCACCATTCTCTCTCGACAACAACGGATCCATAGAAACACATTCATCATCAACAAGGAGCGACATCAAAATCTACAAGGAAAGTTGGGAAAGTTTAAGGTTTACAAGCAACGGAATGAGAAAAAGAGCAAATTTCAAATTCAAGTAAAGCAACATACAAATGAGCGGAATTCACATATATGTTGAGGACTTACAATACAATGAGGTAATTTTATATTCAAGTATGAAGACTTATTCATGAAAGCGAAGAAAATTAAAAGGTGAGAATTTTTGAAGTTTATGATTTCAAGGCGATACAAGTTGTGAAGAATCAAGCGGTAAAATACTTCTTCCACGGCCATGGTTTATTTTGTATTTAATTTCTCTTGTATTTAATTTCTCTTGTATTTCAAAAAAAAAAAAAAAAAAAAAAAAAAAAAAAAAGAGAAATATTTGTTCTTATTTAATAAGCCGTGGGGAAGGAAAATATATAAGGAAGTTTCAAGCGACAAGGATTTAAGGTAAAAAGAGTTATAAATTGTCAAGGATTTATGAAATTCGAGGGTTTTTCATCAAAAGTTGAAACCGAAGACGAAGACCATGAAGATCAAGACAAGGAGCGGAAGACGTTTTTATTGGATGCCGTGAGAGTGGTGTTATCATAATTGGCGATCGGATGTGAAGGTAAGTAAGTAATCTCATCCTCGATAAAAATGGTTGATTTCCTTTCTTAGAGATCGTCGGAAAAATGGTTTTTCAAAATATTAAAAGATGTGGGTTTTTCAAAATTTTCGGAAGTTATCCTTCCCACCATTCAACGTGTGTGCAGAATTCTCTCTTCATTCCTACCCGCACACATGTGAGAACCATAAAAAGCCGTCTTTTTGAGTGCAATTATCATAAAATCCTATTTGGTGAGGCGTAAGTCGAGGCGAAATGCTTATTGATCGTTTCTCAAACACGTATTCTCTCATTATGGGATGGTTATTTCTCACTCAACATTTAAGAATGAGAATATGTTCTTTGGTATTTCTAACTTCTTATTACTAGCATGCAGAAACTCTATGTCCTCATAGCTCTTTGGATGCTTGTGACGCTTGAACGCTTTGAAGTTGTGAGTTTTTAGTTTGATTTGCTCGAGGACTAGCAAAGTCTAAGTGTGGGGAATTTGATAGGTGTAGAATACACCTAATTTACTATCTAGTAGTTTATGCTTTCTTTGCTATTTTTCTTGTAAATTATGTATTTTACGCTTGTTTTGAGTTTTGTAGCTACTTTGGAGTCGCACGGAGGAAAAGAAGAAGAAATCACCCAATTTAAGTCAAAAGGGCAAAAAGGTCATTTTACGGGCGAACACTATCCTGAGCCTAGTGGTGGTTAAGGGGCTCTCATTCGGGGTACCCCTTATCAATCAGCCAGTGGGTGTTATTAACACTTTGGTAGCCCTTATCCGAAAACATAGTCTTTATTATCAATGGTAAAAGGGTTGGGTTATATGGATGTTGAAACCCAAACCCATCTAACCCACACCCCGTATTCGAATCTACCTTACTTCACCATTACCCTAAATCGAAGTTTTTCATTCATTCATTTATTGATTTCACTGAAGTTAAGAAAGAGGCATCGGCTTCCTTGATGAAATTGTGGAAGGATGATGAGAGGAGATCGAGAATCGAGAGTGAGACGCTGCATTGAGTGAACCTAAGATGAAGAAGAATAGTTAGGGTTTGTCTCGAAATCAAGAATGCAGAGAGAGTTGTGGCAGCCATGGAACCGAGAAATTGGAGATGGGATCGAATGCTTGTGAGAGATGAGAGACGAGAAGAACCGGGTATGTTGAAGGATTTGATGATTACATCCGAGAATCGATTCAATGGTGAGGGTTAGAACAGACCGAGTTCGATAGAATGGAGTATGATTTGTGGAGATTAGAAATGGGTACTTGTTCTGAGTGTGTGTTTGATGCTCAAGAAGATGCTACAAGACTGGATAATACAGAGTTAATGGTTAGTCAATCGATGCTGCTGTCGATTCAGTGAAAGAATAGAGTGAGTGTGATTGCAGGCCTGTGGTGGCAGGTAGTAACTATGATGGTGTAAGTACCAAACCTAGTGCTATGAACTGGCTGGGTTTGAGTTTGGCTGTAATTTAGCCGCAAGGGTCTCATGGAATGGATTTAATGGTAGCAGCCGGTGGTGGAGGAACCGAGTGTCATGGAAGAGTGCCTCTGTTGGAATTGTGCACTTGCTGGGTTAAGGCTCAGATGGAGTTAATGGGTCTGTAATGCACAAGGGGTGAAGTGAAGCTGCAAGCGGAAGCGGCTCGAGATTGCAGGTGAGATGTAGATGGTGGAACTAAGCAGGGAGACATGGAACAGAATCTGCTGGTGGTTGTGGAATGAATAAGGTGGAAATTTAGATGTATGTTAGGTACGGGGATTGTGCAAACAGCTAAGGTGTTGAATCTTGTGTTGTGTTGGCTCAATGGCTAAGTACAGGGTTCTTGTGTATGGCAGTTGGAATTGAATTACAGGGACAGATAGCAGGATGCACTGTGAGTGTGTGTTGTTGTCATGAGTGTCGTGGAAGAACAATGGAGTTGCAGTCCAAAATGGCTGTGCTGGTGGTGTTGGTTGGCTTGAGCTGCTAAAAGAGATGGAAAGCTTTCGGATATGTTGGATTGCAACAGGAATTGAGCAGGGAAGCTACAGGTGGTAGTAGTTCTGGTGGAGTTGCAGTTCAAGAAATTGAATGAGTGCTGTTACAGTGAGAGCTGATGAATGAATTGCAGGTCTGAAATGAGAAGTGGGTCTCATGTATTGCGGCCTCGATGGTGGTGCGAAATTGGAACTAAAGGGCTAAATGAGTTCCGGAATTGAGCCGAACTGTGGTTTTGAAGCGGTGTTTAAGAGTAAAAGGCCATCTTGGGTTTGGAAGTAATGCGAGGGAAGGCATGGCCATCTTGGCCGTGACTACTTTGGCCTTGTGCAAAGTGGCTGGCTCGGCCAGTCACCGACTCAAAGAATCGACTCGGTGGCCGACTCGATGTCTAACTCCCCTTCCCTTGACCCGGTTGACTAACGGTTGGTGACGGTCAACCACTTTGACCAGATTATCTCTAACGGAGGACCGGACGGAATATTCCGTCGAATATTCTCTCGACGGAGAAATTTTCAGTGGGCCGGCGACGTTTCCGGCCAAATTCGGCCATAATCCCGATTTCCGGCGACCAAAAATTCCAGAATTTTCTATGGACTTCTCTCATGGGTGTGAAGACTTGGGCTAGGATTTGGATGGAGACTTGGACTCAAATTTGGAAAGAGAAGGTGAAGAGTTGAGAAAAGCTTGGAATTGGAAATTGAATTGCAAAAGGAAAAGGATTCTAATCCTTAGAAGATTTGGAGAATTTTGAAGCCTATAAATAGAGAAGTTTTCTACAACTTCTACACACATCTTTACACACACAATTCTTTTCTTTTCTTATTTTCTTTGTGTGAACTTTTAACATGAGTAGTTAATTTTATTGATTGAGGATGAATTCCTAGTTCTTAACATGATTTGAGTTTTTGTTTTCAAATTCTATCTTGAAGTTTTTCACATAATTATCGATTGTTTTTACTAATAGGAGTGATCTTAAAGACATTCATGATTGATTGATAGATTGTTTGGGTGGCCAACTAAATTGATTTGTTAATTTGATCTAAAGCTAGTGAAAGTTAGGGGATAAGTAATCGTCTTTGACTCTTTACATAAGTAGCAAACACGAGACCTTGCGGAGGGATTCCGTGGAGCAATTGTGTGTAGAAACAACGTTAGCAAGTAGACCTTGAGCTAAGAGTCTAACTACTAATATCGACCTAAGAAATTCACAAAACCTAATGCATGAGCCAAGTTACATCTAGGTTGAGCTAATTCTAGGTGGCTTGGTGATTAGAATCCGGTAGTCGAGAACTTCCGTATCCTCGGTGATATAAGGGATTTAGGGGTTTAGCACTGAGCTAGCTGCTTTACCTACGGTTGGTGATAATCTGTGACTAATAACAAGTAGAAAAGAACATAACTTGATTCATTGTTTCGTAACGAAGAAGGATTCCTTGATCTCGTCTCTCTTATTGTTTTCAACTTTCGATTTTAATTGTTTTGTTTATTTTTCTTTTGCTTTTTACACCCCCCTTTCGTGACAATTTTTACAACTAGAATCTCGTGCTCCTCGTGGGATCGACACCTACTTCATTTCTCCTTTCTCCATTAATCTCCCGCTTCTTCTAACAGTTGTTGGTTGTTCTGATGTATTCCTTCTTCTAGCCATTTCTCAATTTTAGTAAGTTGTTGAAAATTATACGAAATTTCTTTCTTGTTACTCCTGATTCTTTCAATTCACAAGGTTGATCTCTACTCCATCCCTGTTTCTAGCGCCATTATGTAGTTGCAGGAAATCCTACACTACACCCCTCACTAGAATAAACACAATTAAATCATTTTAAGATGAATGATTATGATTCTTATTTATTGAATACTTGAATCTTTACAATATGAAATAGAAATGGGTTATAGAATTACAATCACTCTAAAACTTTCTCTCTCCTAATGACTTGCTTAACAATTCCAAAAGAACTCTCCCACAACAGACTTACTCAACCCTTTATATAGGGTAGTACACAGTGGATGACAGCTAAGCTGTCCTTTATTTTCGGGAATGTCTCGCAAGTGTACATGTATCAATTCTCGCGACACTCCTAAATTTCGCCGAGTCTTCACATTTTTCTCATGTTCTGGCTGTCGTCATTCATTGCGTCATTTATTTTACTTCCCTGCGACTCCCTCGCAATGTCGTCATTTACTAATCTCGCGAAGTATTGATGTCGCGATATTCTAATCCTACAGGCAAGGCGCCGAAATTTACAGAACGTCTGGGATGGTTGCTACATTCGCCAGTCTGGATAAATTTCATGTAAGTATATTGAATGGCTCGATAAATATGTCGGTGGTGAGGTTAGCACTCATGGCACCGTTTCCTTACAAAGTCATATCAGATGTAAGGTTTTACGATTTTAACCCTAAGCTAAAAACCACCATCAACATTAAGTCCCCTGATTAGCACGTAACAGTGGTGTTGTTGCGGGGTAAGCATGAGATGGTGATAGACAATAGTAAAATCGAAAGAGCAAGACGTGAAGAGATTGCCAGGGAAATTCAACTAACCTTTGATGGAAGGCGCGAGGAATACGGGATCCTTGTATTGGCGGTTTTGCATAAATTCGGCTTGGCCACGGGGTATTGGCATCATCGCCGCAACTTTGACTATCGATCGGCAGAGGTGACATTTTAATTTGGTCTGCGGGACGGGCGCTGGTTGGTTATGTCTGTAAAGCGATGGATGGCATTTGGTTGGCCAGATCACAGAGAAGCAGAGATGACACGGCTGGCTCCTGATTCGTGGAAAGGTGAATGGTGCCGCTTTGAACGGCTAAGATGGCGCTTCAACTTTGGACGTACAGAGATGGCGCTGCTTTGAACGACTAAGATGGCGCCGCTTGGGCTGGATAGGGCATGACCGATGGCTCCGCTGGTTAGGGCGTGTACTGTTGGCGCTGGGAGTGGCTTGTTGGCGCTGGCTGGGATGCAGACTGTTAGCGCTAGCTTGGCCGCGGCCTGTTGGCGCCATGGAGCCTTACCAGCGCGGGCCCGGTTGCCTCTTCCCGTGTATAGCCCAAAACAAGAAATTTTCCTTCATTCAAACTCCAAAAGGTGCGTGTCACCTGTCCTCTTTACCTCGTATTATTGGCTTTGTTTCCGCGTCTTGGTGCTAGCGGTAGAGTGGTAGCAATAAAGCAGGCGAGCACATTTCAGGTATGTATCTCCGTGTTTCTTCTTTTATCTGCTCTTATGTTGTTGGTGTACACCCTAGCCATAGGCATATCTTCCATAAACTCGTAGAAATACTTCCACATGAATGATTCTTCTCTGGTAAAAGTATTGTAGTAATATTAGCCACCACATCAATAGTAATGAAGCCAATTATTATGCAAAGTAGACATGCACGGGCGAGTGGCCGCCATTGATCCCCTTTCCATGAAAAACCTAGTTTTAGGGTTTCATTTTCCTTTCGTGGCCGTGAGCAAAATTTCTGTGGAACACATTCTCTCTTTTGGCATACTTCCTGTGGCGAGACACAGTTTCGTCCAGGTCATGTATCCCGCGGTAAATATAACTTGTCGAAACGAACATCAGTCCCCACTCCTTTGGCTATGCATGTTCCCTTTGGCTATACGTGCTATGACTTGCAGACAAAATAAAAGTCTCCCGTAGAAAACTTGTCGTGGATTTTTTGGTCATCGTACTTTGAAAAGACTTTCATGCACAGTTTTTTCCAGAGTAGTGACTTTTTTGTTTCGCTTTGTTGTAGCTACTTCAGATGCATTAAGGAATTTTGTTAAGATGTCACCTGAAAGCAGTTCCGCCGCCGCGTCGAGAAGTACCGACAACTCCAAGCCAAACACGAATAATGATTTTTTTAACGAAATCTGCTATGATTACAAGGACCCATCCCAAATTCGTGGCAACTCTTCGGACTGATTCAGAGAATGATAGAGAAGTTCAATCAGTTACTCCAGGGCGTATAATGAGGTTTTGTCTTCAAAAAAAAGAGTATCTAGCTTCTCTCATAGACTTTAAAATCTGTCATAGTCCATTGCGCTCTTATGGATGAAGTTCATGATGATACGAGACCACGTAAGAGCTAATCTGACTGGAGCGCAAATCGTGAATGCTGTCATGGCTTCTGCAACACTTCAAATCAGGAAAGACGCTGCGGGCTTGATTACTTTCATCTCCAGATGGTGTCCGGAAACTCACACGGCTATATGTAGATGGGGTGAGATGACTATTTCTTTGGAAAGCGTAGCCGTTCTGTTGAGTCTTCCAATAATTGGGAAACTTGACGTTGTCTTATCTGAGGAAGAAGAAATACACGCTGCCTTGGTCACGAAAGCAACATGATATGTTCGAAAGAATTATGAGGAAAGGTGCTTCTATAATTGGTGATGGTGGCGCTGATGGCTTCGGTCCGTGGAACGGTGGAAATTGCACTTGGAAGGCTTGCTAGCTGGATCACGGAATGCTGGAGCGTTGGCGCTAACTTAAACATAGAGTGTTGGAGACATGGAGAGTTGGCTTGACGACGGAGTGCTGGAGCCATGGAGAGTTGGATTGACCACGGAGTAATGGAGCCATAGAGAGTTGACTTGACCACGGAGTGCTGGAGCCATAGAGAGTTGGCTTGACCATGGAGTGCTGGAGCCATAGAGAGTTGGCTTGACCACGGAGTGCTGGTGCCATGGAGCGTTGTAGGTTGAGCGACTGGTGTTCCTCGTGCTGGCGTGCTGCTGGTTCGGTCATGGAGCGGAGATATTGGCACACTACTTGTTAGGCTATGGAACATGAGTGTGGTGCGCCCAGTCATCTATTCTCGTTTATTGAGCAAGGAGGAATCCTTCTTCTATTCAAACCCTAGAAACTCTTTCGTATGAAAAGGGGTATCGACTCTTTTCTGTTTTTTTTTGCTCGTCCGGCTCTGTGCTTTTGTCTGCAGCGTTTGGCTCCTCTTAGTCGTTTGTTAGCGGTGGTAGAGCGAGCATTAACGGCGAAAAAGCAATCTCCAATAGTTATAATCAGCAGCAAGGCGATCCTAGAGAACTCAAGGTAGGTGCTCTCGCATGTAGCCACCCAACAGTACCATCGATCTTTTCCAGAATGTGTAATAAGGTTCTAACTCCAGAAGAATGAGTATCTTGGAGATCGTGGTTGCGTTGTTGGTCTATCCTTGACTTTAGGTTATTTGGTGCCTTGACTTTCTGATTGCGATGATGATATGCCGTGGATGCTTGTATGGTCGAAATCTTCTGGAACCATCGGGCGAAATAGATGAGTTGAGAGGCGCTCCGTTGTCGATGTGCTGCTACCAAGACTTCATTCCAAGCAACATCCTTTGAACCATCTTCTGAATCTTGGACTATTGTATGGAATGGGATACGGTGATAAGTCTCCAGTTATACTTATGTTAGATCCTATGGCGTGGCCGGATATGTGAATGTATCTCTGTTGCGTGCTTTTTGGGGTCTTTTATGCACGTGTATGGTTTCATGTTGAGAAATTCTTGCGGCTCGTAAAACTTCGACAATGATGTTGTTGAAATCAGAAATAACATGGTTGAGGGCAGTGAAGGCATCCCATTCTGGTAGTCCCCATGTGTAATTATCCTGAGCCTATTTTCTCGTGGGAGATATGCTCCTGCTGCGTTCACTGGTAAGGTGGTGACTGCGTTTAAGATTCTAAACATGAAGGAGGATTCATTCCCAAAGTGTAGCCTACTTTAATTGCATCGCCTTGAATCCACGCCTATGGGATTTGATACAATCTTATATTAATCTTCTTGATGTGATGCTGGGATTCTTGGAATTACCTCATGGACGAAAAATGCTAGATAACGAAGAGGTAGCGGTGAGAGAGTTATGTCATTAATCATGGCTCCCTCTGTCTCTTCTAGAAAAAAATGCTTCAGCCACGTCTCTAGAGTTATCTCATGAATACTTGATTGTTGTCAGGGATAGACCGCGATGAGAAGTCCCCGGTCGCACTTTTATTTGGTTACTGAAGTTGTTTCCCCTGAGTAGGCTTGGGATCCGTCGTGGGCCTCGTAAAGTGTTACACACACCTTTTTGGCAGAGAGGTGATGATATCCTTATGCTATACCTTTGAAGAGTAGATGACCTCGTCGTGGCTACGACTTTTGGGTTGACCGCGTCTTCTGAGCTTTGACAGTGAAGGGATTTCGTGTAAATCCTCAGTCCCCAAGTGTGGTTTACATGTTTCCATCTTGTATGGTCGGCGGGTTGACCATGGTAAAGATATTACCATCTTGCATCCGTACTGGTGACTCTATTACTTCTTCCATGTGAAACTAAAATATGGAGAAGTACGGATTACCCTTGTAGCGGTTGTTGCTATGGTGAAACTCTGGCTGGTATCAATAAACGAGCAGCAACGGTTCTTGGCAGCAGATGCGATCATAAGAGACTGCATTGTCGTGGCAACAAAATAGGTTGGCTGGAATTGCATGGGCGTCCATGGAAGCAAAGGAATTGGATGGATGTGTAGGCGAGTAAAACTGCCCACGACCACGAGGTTTGGCGGGATGGATCAAAAAGTGGCCACAACTACGAACCTTGGCTGGCTATGATCACGATCCTTGACAGGGAGGAGTGTCGACTTCTGGAGAAAACGTTGAAGCGGAGCGGCTCTTGGAGAGAAATGTTAAAGCGACTTCTGGAGCGAAACGTTGAAGCGGAGCGGCTTCTGGAGAGAACGTTGAAGCGGATCGGCTCTTGGAGAGAAATGTTGAAGCGGCTTCTGGAGAAAAACGTTGAAGCGGAGCGGCTTCTGGAGAGAACGTTAAAGCGGAACAACTTCTGGAGTGAAACGCTGAAGCGGAGCAGCTTCTGGAGAGAACGTTAAAGCGGAACAGCTTCTGGCGTAAAAAGTAGAAGCGGCTCCTGGAGCAAAGTTCGAAGCGCCAACGTAACACGGCTGAGAGCTTGAAAATATATCTCGGCGCTGCACCTTGGAGAAATAAAAAGTCTCACACACATGCTCCGTCATAGATTACATGGTTTTGTGAACAGAGTCCCCAGAAAGCATTAATGCATAACTCCACCAATTGATGCTCGGTCACATTTGGTTTATGACAGTCTAACGCCCGAATTCTGAATCCATTGACTAATCATTTGTATGTTCATTATTTCGCTCCTTTTGAGTTGTGGCCATGTCTGTCTGAGCCTTAGCAAAAACTTCTTGTATTTCCATCAAATCAGCAATGGTAATAAGGGATCGGCTTCCTCTGGCTCCCCCAGTCTCTCGTCCTGATGGTGGAGTATCAGCGACCCTGGTGACTGTTGGAGGTGTGACACTGGAAGAAACATTGGGGGTGGCGGAAGCGGCTCTGGCTCTGGTGATTGGAGGTGTAACGCCTGAAGGAATATTTTTCACACCGCTGGTGTTGACAGGTGGCGTATTAATGCCACTTGAAGAAATGTTAATACCAAGAGTAATCTCAGCGCTAGTGTTTTCAGGGTTTGTTGCTAATCCGGACCTGAGTTCTACCATCTTGAGATCGGGATTGAAAAAATGAAATTGGAAATTGGAAATTGGTATTGCAACCGAGAGATTAATCTCCCACTGTGGACGCCAATTGTTTGTGGGTGAAAACCGTTTCTGCTGATTTTGGTAATTTTGGGTGTGTGGGTGAGAAAAAATTCTAAACCCTAAACAATGTACTGCACGGGAGTACTTTTGATTCGAGAGATCAATCTGTACAATCCTGGCCTAAACCAAGAAATGGTCATTCCAGGCTTGCTTCGGTCACAAAGTGAAGGGGAAGGGTTGGTCTTAGGGAGGGAAGCGAGGAAAGTGTTGAGACCAGAGTAGTTGATTCTGGAAGTGTGGGTGTTTCGTGACTTGTATATGAAAGTTGAACTGGCTAGATGAATGAAAAGCTATCAGATGATTTCTGGATGTTGTATTGTTCTTCTGACCAAAACTTATTGTCTGGTGGAAAATAGGTGAGACCTATTTATACAAGTCGCAACAAAATGTACCCTGGTCTCGTAGGAAGTGGAAACGATTGAGTGGTGGAATAAGGGAGTAACGGGTAACGCCTGGAATTTATGTTTCCATAATGAAGGATACATTTACACCATTACTTCTTGCCATTACTAACCACCCCGCTTTATGACACTTTCCTGTAACGTCGCAAGCTGTAAACCGCCAGACCAATATCCTGATGAGTACCCCCCAGTTTGTGACATGTTTTGATGTCTCGAGTGTTTTCGTGGAAAACATGTAGCATTTTGCTACGTGTGGCAAGTTAAAATTGAGAGGCTTGCCGCAGGTAAATAGCATATGTGATGCTAGGATCGTTTTGGCTAGTCGCCTAAAACTTGTCACGAGCTTACCGGCTCGGTGGCGAATTTTGATGGCCGAGATTGCATCTTTTCAATAAGGGTAGCCGTTGATTGTGGCTACCTTGTGTTGGCGCATGATATTGGTGCAGTGGCGTTTTGGTGTACGCCAGCGGCATGGCTCGCGCATGCCTAGTGGCACGGTGGTGCAAGTGGCGCTCGGCATAGCCATGGCTGCTGGGTTTAGGCCGCTGGTCGCCTAGAAGTTGCCATAAGTCCATCAGTTCGGTGGCGAACTTGGAGGGCTGAGATTGCATCTCAGGAGGAAGGGTAGCCGTCGATTATGGCTACCTTCTGTAGGCACTGGCGCTTTTAACGCGCGCTGGCGGCGTTGCAGCATGGCTGGCATGGCTCGTGCATGACATTTAGCACGGTTGCGTAAGTGGCATAGCCGCGCCCGTGGGATGGCGGCATGGCCAAAGATGGGATTTGGTGTCGTGACTAAATTAGGGTTTGGCACGTGTCCGAAATTAGGCGCCGTGGCCAAATTGGGATTTGGTATCGCGACCAAATTAGAGTTTGGCACTGTGGCCGAAATTAGGCGCCGTGGCAAAATTGGGATTTGGTGTCGTGACCAAATTAGGGTTTGGCAGCTGTGGCCGAAATTAGGCGCCATGGCCAAATTGGGATTTGGTGTCGTGGCCAAAAATTAGGGCTTGGCGGCATGGCCAAGAATAAAGTGGCTTGTGGCATGCTATTGCGGTAGGTTGGCATGTTGGCATGCCAATTAATTTGTTGCGGCGGGGCACGTTTGGCTTTCCAGTTAGTATGGTGGCGCGGGAGGGTGCGTTTGGCCTTTAATGTATGGTGGCAAGTTTAGAGCGACTTGATTGGTCAAGAAAAGGGGGCGGCCAAACATAAGGCGCGACCGCACCTCTAGTGCTCGTGGCGCGTTTAAAGTGACCTAATTGGTCGGTAGGAGAGGGGTCGACCAAGCCTGGGCGTGGATACACTTCTGGTGTGAGTGTGGCGGCTTTAGAGCAACCTAATTGGTTGATGGGAAGTGGGGTCGGCAAGCTAGGGCGTGGCCACAATACCAGTGCGCTGTGGCGGATTTAAAGCGACCTGATTGGTCGATGGAAAGGGGGCCGACAAGCAACATGGGGCCGGCCTCATTCGGAATGTGTGTGGCATATATAGGGCGACCTGATTGGTCGATGTGAAGTGGGGCCGGCAAGCTAGGGCGTGGACACACTACCAGTGCGCTGTGGCGGATTTAAAACGACATAATTGGTCGATGGAAAGGAGGCCGGCAAGCAACATGGGGCCGGCCTCATTCGGAATGTGTGTGGCGCATTTAGGGCGACTTGATTGGTCGATGGGAAGTGGTGCCGGCAAGCTAGGGCGTGGCCACACTTCCAGTGTGCTGTGGAGGATTTAAAGCGACCTGATTGGTCGATGAAAAGGGGGCCGGCAAGCAACATGGGGCCGATCTCATTAAGAATGTGTGTGGCGCATTTAGGGCGACCTGATTGGTCGATGGGAAGTGGAGCTGACAAGCTAGGGTGTGGCCACACTTCTAGTGCGCTGTGGCGGATTTAAAGTTACCTGATTGGTCGAGGGAAATAGGGCCGGTTTAGAATGGGGCGTAGCCAATGACAAGTGGCGCCAGCTGGCCTAAGGCATGGCCACGCCTCCCTTTGCTGCTGCGGCTCCCTATTTTTCTGATTCTGGGCGAGGTTTTGCACCTGCTAATCCATGGCGGATTAATTATCTAGTTTGCCAAGGCTTAATTTTGAGAAGCAAGGTCTGGTATACTACGCGAGGCACGAAACCCTAACTTCTGCAAGTTAGTCAGGACAATTGATTGAATTCTATGTGTTGACACACAGTTCTTTTAAGTCCATTGTCAGAGAGCAGCATGCTTTTCTGATTGAATACCTTATGCAAAGACCTTATCCTTGATATTTGGAGATTCGTGCTACTCTGCTGCGAGTGAACACAAATCGTCATGCCATATCACAATTAAGGGTTCAGCCGGAGAACATAGCATAGAAGGCATTCAAAGGAACTTATATTAAGTGAATATAGGCAATGCGCCGAAATTTACAGAACGTCTGGGATGGTTGCTACATTCGCCAGTCTGGATAAATTTCATGTAAGTATATTGAACGACTTAATACATATGTCGGTGGTGAGGTTAGCACTCACGACACCGTTTCCTTACAGAGTCACATCAGATACAAGGTTTTACGATTTTAACCCTAAGCTAAAAACCACCATCAACACCTGGTCAACATGATTTCATGCTCCACACTCCTATTTGGCGGTAACCCTGTGACATCAGAAAATAAATCCTTGTATTTCAACTTCAACCTTTCTAGGTCGCCTTCTTGTTGAGCAGTCAAGGCTGCTAAACATACTCTATTCGACTCCTCTTCAAGAGAACGGATCACAAGGAGAATGAACTTTGTGCTAGCATTCACCAACCTCTTAGCCTGAGTGGCTGTGATCAAGCTTTCTCCCTCAAGAGGACAATTTATAGCCCGAATCACAAAAATTTCCCCATCTTTGGTAAAGGTATACTTTTGTTCCCTCATGTGTAGAGTTGCATCTCTATCCCATTGGTAAGGACTACCTAGTACTACCTGGCAGACATCCAAGGGGACTACGTCGCATGTAACTTCGTCAATATATGACTCATTTAGAACAAATTTGAACGTGCACTGCTGTGAAACTTGTAAGCGTCCTTCCTTTTGAAGCCATCCTAAAGGGTATGGTTTTGAATGTTTGATAGTATCCAATCTTAACTTCTGCACCAAAGAATTTGAAGGTAAATTCTTATGACTTCCCGGGTCAATAACAACATCAACTAGTGATGTTTTGACTTGCATCTTCACTGTGAAGAGTCACTCCCTAAGATCATCTTTTGAAGGTCTTTCTTTTGCCCCTGTCATAAGAAAAAGCTTTGAATTGGGTTCCGTTAGTCCGTGGACTTCCCTTGGAGTTTGAGTGACTAGTACTGCATTCTTGGCTTCTTTCCTCTGCAACCCTTTAGGCTTTAGATGAGGGTTCTTAACCCAACACTTGTCGATAACGTGACATGTTTGCTTGCAATGGGTGCAAGACAAACCTTCCTTGTCACTAGACTTGCCTTCTTCTTTGCTCCTTTCACCTCCTTTCACAGTGGTACCTCCAGATTTCACCTTAGTATTTCCCTTTGAATCAGATTTCTTGAGCCTTCCTTCAATGGCATTAGCTTTTATACTTGCTTCGGAGATAGTATCTACCGAAAACATCTTCAACTCCTTCCGTATAAACTCATGGAACCAGGAAATATATTTCAAATAGATAACATAATCTCCCAAGTCTAAATCCAAAATCATAGCTTGATTATGAAATTCCGAAGTATATTCTTGCACGGTTTGGTTGTAAGTCCGCTTCAAGTTGTACCACTTGAACCATCTCTCCTCAAGGTAGCCAACCGGATAAAATTGTTTCCTTACAACTTCCTTGAATCTTTTCCACGACAATACTCCCTTACCTTGGTTTTGTCTTTGATAAGCTTTCCACCAGGTTAGAGCATGCTTTTGTAGCTTCAATGCCGCGAAATCAATCTTTTCCTTTGAACCATATTCAAAGAAATAAAAATACGTATCTAGATGTTCAATCCAATCATCCAATTTTTCTACATCGACACTCCCATCGTAAAGTGTAATATCAACACGAAAATCAATTTTTAGATTCTTACCACGAGGTTTAGTTGATGTAGGACTTTTAAGAAAATCACTTTTCTTCTTCTCTTCATCCCCATCTTCTTCCTCTTCTTCTTCTTCTTCTTCTGAATCGTCTTCTTCCGAATCATCTTTTTCCGAATCTTCATGTGAAGGTGTAATATTTTTCTTCGTCTTCGTCCTGAGTGTATGAGAACGAATACATTCACTCAGCTCCTGAAGGGTAACTTGAATTGGCTTCATGTATGTTTGCAGCATAGCCACCTTTTCTTCCATAATTTATGGTTCGCCTTCCTTAGGATCATCATTTGAATTTGTCGTCCTTGATCCCCTTGTTTTCTTAACGTCTTCTAGCTTCTCGAGTACCTCACCAAGCTTTATGTAGAGAGATCTAGTGAAAACCCTAAACCACAGGGATTTACCCTAAAACTAACCTTGCTCGTGATGCCAACTTGATACGTATTGATCTCTATACCTTGGTAGTTATTACTATAAAGGCAAAATTCAGAATAATAATAGACGAGAAACTTAGAAAACATAACACAACTAGTAATTCGAAGAAATATCTTCTCTAGATTATGAACAAGAAAACAATTACAATTCTCTCTTTGTTACGCTCACATTAATCTTCTCTAAACAGTGGATTAACCTAAAACTTTTTGCTAAGCTTGCACAAGTTTGTTCCAAGCTTTCTCTAGGTTTTTTGTGCTTAGAATTCTGTGTGTCCTTAGGTATTAGCCAAAGCCCTCTATTTATAGCCTTCATCGTACTCAGCCGACAAAGGACTTCTATTAGGAATCCATTTCCTAAACTAAGAGTATTGCCTAAAACAAACTCTTCCCTGACTAGGAATTCTGCCTAAACAAGGATTCCTGCCTAGAATAGGATTCTTCCCTCAACTTAAATTGAGGTTAATTAAGTTCCCTAAAGGAGTACGGATATACCTGTACCAATGTTACTCTGACCAATTGACGTTCTTACACCTCTATGAAGTTGAACAAAATATTGAAATCAGTAATTTTGGGATTAAATTTGAAGTCTAGTTAAATTCGAAGTTGTGCTTTAGCGCACAGTCATGTTACTCTGGCATATGCCATATTTAAGTGTAACTCCTAGTTACACTAGTCATATGCATGTGTAACTTTCAGTTACACAAGTCAGATGCATGTGTATCTCCTAATTACACATGTTATATGCATGTGTAACTCTGAGTTACACAAGTCAGATGGTGTGTAGCTCCACACTAGCATTACACTTTTTTTTTTAAAAAAATTCCTCCATAAAATATCTATGCAAGCGTGACTAATAACCATATTATGTCTTACAGTAAAACCTCTCCGGAAGTATACTCCATATAGGAATAAACTCCATATAAGAATACAAATTTACAGTCCCGACTTGGGCCAATTATATTTAAGAATAAACTCCATATTGGAATAAGTCATAACTTTTTCTGGTCTCGTCTTAAGGAACTTACTTCCATATAAGAATAATTGACATCATAATATAAACATATAACACTTGTCATACATCAAAGTTTATGATGAAGAGATTCTTGTAACCATATTACAAGTTCGTTTTGCTTCAAAATGGATTTTTTGATTTTTTGTACACAACTTAATACGGATATCTTCATACTCATTTGATTTCAATTGTCAATTTTCGATGTGATAATTGTGATGTATGTGAATTATTTTATTACAAATTTTGTATATACATAAGTCTCGGATATAAGAGTTTTCCATGCAGGCGACTCAATCCTGTGATTGGAAAATCATTCCAATCTCGGATTCTTCATGAGTTCGTCCAGTTTTAACTGTGTTTTTGTTTTCCAATCGATTTCTTTCCCACGTTTTTCCAATTTTCGATTTGTTTTCAAACGTTTTCGTTGTTGTTTTTTGTTTTCCTTTAGGGTTCTCTGCGGGTTTTGTTTTAGGGTTTTATTTCCGTTTCCCCTTTTTTCAGTTCCCATGCCTAGGGTTACTCGGTCTTCTTTGCAGGCGACACTGCTAACACCTTCCTCCAAGTTATCTTCTTCGCCAACAGTAGCGGTTGCTTCCGACAACGTCTGTCATCAATGGTTGCGGCGACGGAGTTCATGGCAGAGGCTATGCCAAAGGGTCATTCTTGAAGCATCTTCATGACAAACACCTTGTATCGGAAGCCGGCAAGGACACGCTTCGAAACCTGCTTGCGAAGGATGCAACTGTATACCAAATAATGAAGAAAGTTCTCACCAGCTTGCGTATGTGGTTGTGCATCAAGTGTTTCTACTTGCATGCTTGGTCGAAATCCTGTAAAGGACGTGATGGAGCTTGGCATCACTTCATCCCCGGGCCTCTCAATGGGGAGGGAACTGATTTCTTGATTCATGGTTTGATCAAGCCAGACGAGGTGCATACTGAAGCTTTCGAAGATGCCGTTTCTGAGGGAGATACAACTCCAAGGAGTGATGTCAGTGACGATGTAGATACTCTTTCTACTGAACTGCTCAAAATCGTACTTCAACGTAACTTTCCCACAGTTAACTGCATTCCCCACAAATACAGGCTTGCATTTTCAAGGGCTCTCAAAGCTTGTCTCGACCGTGTTCTAGCTGTTCCCTCCAATTTATCAGGTTGGATTCGACTCCTGCTTCTCCCTATCTGCACTCTGTCAATGTACCAACCTAAAAGTTCTGCAGAGCGGAAGTCCAGCAGTCGTAAGAGATTGCAGGTGGTAGCAATTCTCCAGGCTCTCAACTATTGGAATGAGCCTAATGGCTGTTCCATTTTAGTGAAGAAATTGCTCCAGCAGCCGCTTCATTGGGGCTCTACGAAGGACGACGAGAAGAAGGCAGAAGAGAAGCAGCAAGCAGCAACCATCAGTGCTTGCCAGAAGAAGATTAACTCTGGTCACTTCGCTGCTGCAATTCGGGTTTTATCATCGTCTGGGGTGGCCCCTTTTGAAGAGCAGACTTATGTCGACTTGCTGGACAAACATCCAACAGCCTCACCTCCTGAGGTTCCCACGGACGATATCACCGTTGACCCCATTTATGTGGGTTCAAAGGTTGTTTTGGGAGCAATTAAAAATCTTCCCTAGGGGTACGTCATGTGGTCGTGATGGTCTACGTGCGCAACACTTAGTTGATGTTCTTAGCGGAGCAGCGGCGGCAGTGGCAGATGATTTGGTTTTGTCTATTTCTGGGGTTGTCAACCTTTGGTTGGCTGGAAAGTGCCCTAGTGAACTAGGTGAGTATATTGCTAGCGTACCTTTGACGCCATTACTGAAGCCGAGGGGAGGTCTTAGGCCCATTGCGGTAGGTACAGTTTGGCGTAGATTGGTTTCCAAGGTGGCTGCTTTTGTTGTTGGAAAGGATATGACTTCTTATTTAGGTGACTACCAATTCGGGGTTGGTGTTCCGGTAGGAGGGGAAGGTATTTTACATTCTGTAAACCTCCTTTTGGAGATGAAGGGCTATTCGGACAATATGTCAATGTTGCTAATTGACTTTTCAAATGCTTTCAACATGGTGAGTAGGTCTCAGATCATCAAGGAAATATGCATCCATTGTCCAGGTATTTCTCGCTGGGTAGAATTTTGCTACTTACGTCCGGCTAAGCTTTATTATGCCCAGTATATATTGTCCTCAGCACTTGGTGTGCAACAAGGGGATCCCCTCGGTCCCTTGTTTCCATTGACTCTTCACCCCTTAGTGAAGAATATTGCCTCTCGGTGCAAACTCGATTTGCACGCCTGGTACCTTGATGATGGAACAATTGTTGGTGATACCTTGGAGGTAGCTAAGTCTTTGCGTATAATTGAATCTGAAGGTCCGAGCAGGGGGTTACACCTCAATATAAAGAAAACGAAAGTCTTTTGGCCTTCCCCTGATCCTAGGAGTGCAGCAGATGATGTTTTCCCCCCGGATATTGGTAGACCTTCTAAAGGTGTCAAACTTTTGGGCGGTCCAGTGAGTTCAGATATGGACTTCATTAGCGATATGTTGTTGAACAGGGTGCACAAAACTGTTCAACTAATGGATGCGATCAAAAAACCCAGGGATCCTCAAAGTGAGATGCTTTTACTTCGCAATTATACTGGAGTGTCCAGACTTTACTTTGCAATGCGGACTACCAATCCTGCTGCTCTTCAACCTGCCACCGATCTCTTTGATGACCAGTTATTTCAGTATCTGAGACTTTTAATTACTGGAGATGGTGCGGTTTTCGGTCCTTTAGAGCAAGTCTTATGGTGGAATCCAAGCTATTCCAAGTGTGGAAAATCCATGGAATGTCAAGTCTAATGGCTTCCAAGTTGGGGTCTTCCACAAAAAATCCAAGCAACCTTCCATGGTTTCGTGGAATCCATCTGAACGCCATTAAGAATAGCGCTAAATGCCAATAAGAATAGCGCTAAAAAAACGCTATTAAGAACTGCGTTTTTTTTATCCGTAGATTTAAAATGAGTTGTTGAAATCTAACGGCTGAGAAAAAAGCTCCATTCTTAATGGCGTTTTTTTAGCGCCATTAAGAATTGCGTTTTGTTAGCGCCATTAAGAATTGCGTTTTTATTATTCCACCATTACACTTGCGCTTCTATCCACACTTCCAAGTGCCGAGGTGGCGTGGAACATGGAAGATGGATGGATTCCACCATAAGACTTGCTCTTACAGAAGATATTAGCTACCTTACCAATTAAAGATGGTGGACTTGGCATTTATACCATGGCTGACACTCGGGCTTATTGTTATCTTGCTTCTTAGAGCCAGACTACTTCAGTGCAGAAAGTGATCCTTGGTAATTTATTCTCAACAGACAAAGGTTCAGCTTATCAGTTGGCTCTTCAGACCTTCACCCAGGTATGTGGATTACCGTCTAATTACTGTGTCGATGATTCTGCCCCCCCCTTCTATGCATTCCTTGGCAGTAGTTTATTTTGATGCAGTTAAGAAGCAAATCCCAGACCAATTTCTTATGTCTGAAAGAGATTACATCTTATGACAATGTAACCGTGTCAAGCACGCACAAGACTACCTTTTGGCGGTACCTATTAGTGGGCTTAATCAATGCCTTGGGCCTAGACAATTTAGAGCTGTGCTATGTTATCGCCTTGGTATTCCTATGTTCGTTGAGAATAGTTCATGTCCAAGTTGTAGCAAACCTATGGACATCTTTGGTGATCATGCGCTTCATTGTTCTAAGGATATTGGGTATAAGTTTCGCCATGATGTTGTTCGTGATGTTGTCATCGACATTTGTTACAAAGCCAATGTACCTGCGCGCAAGGAGGCTTCTCTAGGTCTTCATTCGGATGATGGTAGAGATCTAAAGCCAGCTGATATTCTTTTTCTTAACTGAGAAAATGGGCAAGATGTTTGTATGGATGTCACAGGCGTCTCTCCATTCACTGGTGAGGGTGTCCACTCCTTTGCCCCTGGAAAGGCTATTTCTGGTGTCGTTTCTCGTAAACGTGCCAAGTATTTGGATAAGTGTGCTGCACATGGTTACGGCTTGGGTGTTCTGGCTTTCTCTACTTTAGGGGAGCTTGGAGAAGATACTCTTATTTTTTTCAAGTGTCTACGGAATTTTTTGGTGAGCAATGACGCCAGTAGCGGCTTAGGTAGTTTTATTTTTTTATAGATTAGGTGTTGCAATTCAAAGAGGAGTTGCAGCCCAGCTTGTTGCTAGGTTACCAACCAAAAGCTCTGCATGAGTTATTTAGTTTGATAATAATTGGGCCGACCGACCGGAGGTCCCGTAGGGAGGGAGTCCTTTTTATGGCCACTTTTTTTGTAGGATCAAAATATCGCGACATAAATACCTCGCGAGATCAATAAACGAAAGCGTTGCGAAGGCGTCGCAGATGAGTAATATAAATGACGCAATGGATGACGATAGCCAGAACGCGAGAAAGGTGTGAAGATCTAGTGAGATCTAGGAGAACTGCGAGATTATGTATTTGTACATTGGCGATATTTCGCAAGTCATTCCCGAAAATAAAGGATAGTCTAGCTGTCATCCACTATGTACTACCCTATATAAAGAGTTGAACAAGTCTGTTGAGGAGAGATCTTTTTCCGAGTGTTTGGCAAGTCATTAAGAGAGAAAAAGTTTGTAGTAATTGTAATTTCTTTAGCTCTTTTCCATTTTATCTTGTAAACATTCAAGGAATTAATCAATAAAAATCATAGTTGTTCATCTTCAATGGCTTAGTTGTGTGGATTCTTGTGAGGGGTGTAGTGTAGGATTTCCAGCAACTACATATTGGCGCTAGAAACAGGGACGATTGAAGAGAAGAGATTGGATATTGTCACTAAAATTGTTCAAATCAAGAGTATGATGGATAAATTGAAGAAAGCCAGAATCAAAGAGAGTAATGGAGAATTGGAATGTAGTATGATTACAAAAACAATGGTTAATGAATTTCATGAAAGTATCAGAGGGAGAATACACAAAAGAGACTTTAAAGGAAATAAAATTATAACAGCAGAGAAGGCGTTACCCTTAAAAGAATGGGAAAAACAGAGGATTATGTTCACAGCAGCAGAGATACCAAGAGAGAATTTAAGCCACACGACTCCACTAGTGATTACAATAAACGCAAGCAAGGAAGAAGGAAAACCAACAAAAACAGTGGAAGAATGGGCAATAAATAGAACTTTGGTGGACACAGGGAGTTCAGTGAATATAATGTTTTATCATGCTTATAAAGAATTAGGGTACAAAATTGAAGAAATGACTTCCGCAACATATCATATATATGGTTTCGGCAAATCCATAACAAAACCTAAAGGGGAGATAAAAATACGAATTTTGTTGGGAGAAATTGAAACACATCTGACATTATGTGTAGTGGATATGGAATCACCATATAACATGCTATTGGGAAGACCATGGATACATGCAATAAAAGCTGTAGCATCGACATTTCATCAATGTGTCAAATTTCCTATGCCGAGTGGAATTGGCGAAATCAGAGGAGATATCGATAAAGGAAGGATATATCATCAAATCGAAGTAAAACATTATGAAGAACAGGTGAAGAGGCGTAAAGATCGCAAGAAGATGGCAAAAGCAGCGAAAAAGGAAGAAGAATTTAGAACTTACATGATAAGAGCAGAAGAAGGAAAAGGAATATATGGCGAAGAGAATGAACTTGCAAAGGAAGTAAAAGGACCAACGCCCATGGGAGAACCGAAGGCTAGCTACACTGCGGCAGAGCCAACAAAGGAAGTGAATATCGGAACTGAAGAAGAACCCAAGATGTTAAAAATTGGGACTAAAATGGAGGCAGATGAGGAAAGAAAGACTATTGATTTGTTGCGAGAGTATAAAGACATTTTCGCGTGGGATATGGATGAGATGCCTGGGATAGATCCATCTGTAGCTTGCCATAAATTAGAGATTGATAAAAATACAAGACCATTCAAGCAGAGAATTAGAAAAATTGCAACAGCATATCATCCTCAAATAGAAGAAGAGTTACAGAAGATGCTTGACGCCGGAATTATTAGATAAGCAAAATACCCCGAATGGATAGCGAATATGGTCGTAGTCCCAAAGAAGAAAAAAGGGATAAGAATTTGCATAGATTTTACCGATCTAAACAAAGCTTGTCCAAAAGATAGTTTTCCTTTGCCAGATATTCCGCAAATGGTTGAGTCAAGCAGCGAAAATGAAAGGATATCCTCTCTTGATGGATACAAGGGATACAATCAAATTCCTCTCATTGAAGAAGACCAAGAGCATACTTGCCTTTTTCGCTCCAAGAGGATTATCTTTGTTACACAAAAATGCCATTTGGTCTGCGAAATGCTTTGGAGCAACATACCAAAGGATGGTAGAAAAAGTGTTCGAAAAATGGATACATAAAACACTAGAGGTATACGTGGATGACATGTTAATAAAAAGTAAAGAAGCAAAAGATCATGTACGGGATTTGAAGGAAATTTTTGAACAAATGAGACATTTCAACATCAAAGTAAATCCGGAAAAATGTACCTTTGGGGTGGCATCTGGAAAATTTTTAGGATACATTGTGTCAAAAGAAGGGATACAAGTCGATCCAGAGAAAGTACAAGCAATTCGCGATATGCCGACACCAAAGAACGAGTGAAAGATGTGCAAAAGTTAAATGGACTATTAGCTTCGCTAGGAAGATTCATCTCGCGATCATCCGATAAGTGCAAGCATTTTTTCAACATACTTAAAAAGGAGCGAAATTTAGATGGACGAGATGAATGTGAAAAGGCGTTACAAGGAATAAAAGAACATCTAATGGATATATCAATCTTACAAAAAGCGAGCCGGGGAAGAACTACTAATTTACCTTGCGACAACCTCGCATGCACTAAGCGCAGATATTATTGCGAATGGACGCAGGAGTGGAAAAGCCAATCTATTACATCAGAAAAACATTCAATGCCGCGGAGAAAAATTATTCAAAAATTGAAAAATTAATTTTGGCATTAGTTTACGCAACATTTAAACTTCGCATCTACTTCGAAGCACACACAATTAAGGTAATGACAAAAGTACCAATTGAGTCAGTAATGAAAAATTCAAAAAGGTCAGGAAGGGTTGAAAGATGGAATGCTCAAGTAAGTCATTGCAAACTGAAATTTGAAATACTATCCTCACCCAAATCACAAGTTGTTGCAGACTTTTTAGCAGAATTTCTATTGGAAGAGGATGAAGCAGTGGAAGAAATGATGGATATAGAAGAAGAACATGGAAATCCAAGGGATTTATTAACAGAGCCAAACAGATGGGAAATATTGGTAGATGGATCGTCAAATGGAGAAGGTAACGGAATTGGGATCATTGTAATCTCGCCAGAAGGCAATAAAATGGCTTTTTCTTTCAAATTGGAATTTGCATCTACCAACAATGAAACAAAATATGAAGCTATAATACATGCTTTGCAATTCGCAATAGAAATGAAGTTGGAGAATGTGAGGGTCACCAAAGGATTCCCGATTAGCTATTCGCCGATAAAAGAAGAATATACTACAAATGAACCATCCTTGAAAAAATACAAAAACTTGTTGAAGAATTGTCAAGATACCAAAAATAAAATGGAGACACATATCAAGAAGAGACAATAGACTCGCGGATGCTTTTGCTTTTATATCAAGTATGATGACAGATACAATCTGCGAGATGCATAAAAATACGTACACTTCTATCACCGTCAATCAACAAAGAGGAAGAGGAAGAAGAAGCGTAGTAATGCTCATAGAAGATGGAGCACAAAGACCCTATTGCGAAGATTGGAGAACAGAACTTCATGCTTATCTAATGAAAGGAGAAACGCCAAGAAATAGATTAGAGATACACAAATTAAAAAGCCGTGCAACAAATTATGAATTAAGAGATGGGGTATTATACCGAAGATCCTTTAATGGACCCTCGCTTAGATGTTTAACACGAAAGGAAGGAGAAGCGGTGTTAAAAATGTTAAATAGTGGGGATGCTGGCAATCACAGTGGCGGAAGATATTTAGCACATAAGGCGAAAATGCAAGGCTATTATTGGCCATATATGCATGAAGATGCGAAACAAATATCAAGACGTTGCGAAGATTTTCAGAGGCACGGAAAGAAAATACATGCACTAGGAGCACCATTAACCTCTTCAACAAGTGTATGGCCTTTTGGAAAGTGGGGGTTAGATATTGTAGGACCTTTTTTACAGTGCAGGCGGAGGAGATATCCGATTGTCGCTACAGTTATTTCACAAAGTGGGCGAAGTAAAAGCAAGACAACACATTCGCGATAAAGATATTTTTACCTTCATATTCGAAACATAATATGCAGATTTGGAATTCCAAAGACATTGGTATCGACAATGGGAAACAGTTTGAGGACAAAATATAGAATTGCCGCTTAATGCATTTCAAATAAAATGTGGAAATCAACTCCTTTATACCCGCAGCCAATGGACAAAGGAAGCAACAAATAAAACAATCGCAGATATCTTGAAGAAGAAGTTAGAAGGACATAATAAGGCATGGTGTGAACAAGTGCATAATGCAAAGTATGGGCTTACAATACAACAAGGCGAGAAGCTACGGGAATGTCACCATTTTGTCTAACATATGGAGTTGAAGTCCGTACTTCCGACGAAGTTATTATTCCAACAACAAAGAGAGAAGCTTGGGAGAAAAATCTTAGTGCGGGTAACATTTTGGTTAAATTAGATGAATTAGAGGAAAAGAGAGAAAGAGCACTACAAAGATATGGAGAATTATCAGCGAAGATTAGCCGAGAATATAACAAACGTGTCAAGACACGCGAATTTCAACCAGGTGATATGGTATTGAGAGAAACACCAGTATATCAGCGAGAAAGTGGTGGCAAGTTGGCGAAAAAGTGGGATGGACCTTATATCATCAAGGAGATAGTTGGAACAGGGGCATATAGATTAATGGATCCTGAGGGCAAAGATGTGGGCCAAAGATTGGATAGACCGTGGAATAGATTATATCTCAAGAAATATTACCCATAGAAGATGGAAGGGAAAGAATAGGTTGCGAAATATTGAATGGATGAAATGAAATGAATTCATATGAAAAGTTATTGCGACAGAGTGATTGCGAAATTGCATAAAATAAAGAAAGAATGTGCGAATATATCGCAAGTAAAATAACAAGAGATAATCAAAAATGAATGATTTATACGAATGGGACGAACCTTTATGGCGTACACCCTAGTTCGCGAATGATATTTCGTAAGAGGAAAATGTAAGACCTAAAGTGCGTCATATAAGGGGGTATCTCTTGACATGGCTCGGGGAAAAGGTTACACCGCCCCTGGAACCCGAGTCATGAAAATTTGGGGTCAATAAAGCCCATCCGGGAGAGATACCTTGGATTTCCAACTATATATATAAGGTTATACCCTGGTTGGACGCCCGAGGGTCTCTTCCAAGGAGTCAATGTATGACCAAGGCGCCGAGGTACACGGTTGAGCCAAGAGTGCCTGGGGCATTTGAAGTGTCTCGGCCATTCTTGACAAGTCTTGGCACATCTTTTCGGCCCGAAGAAAACTCCACTTAGGGTGCAGTCTCGTAACCATAAGCCCTATAGGTATAAGGGATAAGAGGCTGCAAAAACAACTGGTTGTTGTTAAGACCGGATGGGAGGAGCTAGTCTTGTATGGCCGATGTACGCCTCCTTGAAGGGCAACCAGGGAAATGATAAGGGCGGCACCCTCCATTAGGGAGCTGATAAGTGTCTTAGGACGCCAATGTCATGAGGCTCTATTTTCGCAAGAAAATTTAGGCTTGTCATATTTGTGCGATGATCCTGAAGAGGCAATAATACTAACGCGAGGGTAAGACGAGATCAATGGGTTTTTACATGAAAATGTAAAGACGTCCTGCGATTTCGTCGCAAAGACGGCAATGTCATGGGGCTTTACGTTCGCAAGAATATTTAGGCCTATCATATTGTCGTAAGAAAAATATCCTGCAGAGGCAAAAATATAAAGAAATGATAAGACAAGATCAATGGGTCGTTACATGAAAGTGGAAAGACGTCCTGCGATTTTGTCGCAATGAGGGGTGGCAAAATAAGACCTTTAACTAGGAAGGCAAAATAAGACCACACAAGAGCAATGATAAGGCAAGATTAATGGGTCATTACATGAAAATGTAAAGACGTCATGCGATCTTGTCGCAATGATGAAATTCAATATAAATGAAGATAATGGAAAACAAAATAGTAATTATTAAATATCAAGAATTATACTTGTTGCAAGAAAGAGTAATAATAAGCAGATGAACACATCTAAAAGATGATTGAAGTACGTAAACAAGTAACAGTACAAGAAGAAAAATTAAAGAGAAATTCAATTCTCAAATATCAGTTTTTTCACCAGAAGGAGATACTGGATTTTCTTCAGCAACTTTATCCATATTTTCGCCAGTTATTATATTTCCACCGATCCTCCTTCACCCCAGATCATCATTGACAGCTTTACTAGGAGGAATTGTCTCTTCATTTGCGAACTCTTCACCACTATTGTAGTCATAATCGCTGTCAGGAGGGTTAGGAACTTCATCATCGCTTACTTCCAGAGGTTCGATAGATACAGGATCAAGAGATTTAGATAGTAAAACTTCATTCACAAGAACTTCGGATTTAAGATGAAATTGACGAAGGAGTGCTTTCTGATAATTTCTACTCTCTATATCTTTACAGTCAGACATATAATCGAATCTTCTTTCTGCACGATCGCGAGAGCGAGCAAGGGAAGCAACGAGTATGCCATTTTCTTTGCGAATTTTTGAATAGTCAGATTTTAGAGTGGCAATAGAGGAATGAAGATTTTTCTCAGAATCTGCAAAAGAAAAGAACATAGAAAATCATTCAGATTTTTGGAATTCGCAAGGAAAATATCACAAAATAATAAATAAATGGATTAAGGTAGTCAAATAATATGACCACCTTCCTTTTGCGAGGTAAGATATTGGATTAAAGCCGAACAACTATTCTCCAAGTGATCCATGGCATTGTCAAAATTATCTCCAATTAAGCCTTTCAGTCGAGATCGCAAGCTTTTTTTCGTTAGAAACAAGTAAGGCATTTTCTTTCGCAAGAGAATAATTGGACTCTTCTAACTTGGAACATTGATCCTTGAATTGGTTTGCCTTTACACTTAAGATTATTCTACCCTGAATAAGTTTATCCTTCTCGCAGATAACTTCTTCGAGTTGATTTCTCAAATAACAAAGAGATCGTTCTTGTTCTTTACATATTTTTTGACAAACATCGATCATTGCGAGTAAATCGCCACCTTGTTTAACGAGTTCGCTTCTCTTGAGAAAGAATTCCATTCTCATCTGATAAAGTTTCCAACTCCAAATTAGCTTTAGTCAAAGAGTAAGAGAGGCGAGATAATTCATTACTTAATGAGCCTTGTTTCTGAACTAAGTCAGCATTTTCTTTAGAAAGATTATCTATTTGATCAACATAATATGTATGAAGATTATCTAATTGGTTATATTGTTCCATCCAAGCATCTCTATCCATTCGAGCTTCTTCAACAGTAGATTCCAACTGATATATCTCCATTTTTCGCTTCTGGTATAAAGATTGAAGGGCGAACAAGGGCTTGAGGATCAAAATATATATATATATATATACAGAAGCAAGATTGTACCTTTCAATTCTTCGTTCTTCTTGCGAAGATTATCACGATCCAGCGAAACATTTTGAAGATTTTGATTCTCAAGTTGGAGAATATTACACTTTGCAGTCATAGCTTGGAGATCATTCTTCAAAATATTAACTTCTTGCTCCAAAGATGTTTGCGAAATTCTATCGGAGCCAAGGTATTTGCTCAAAACCTCGCATACATTAGATTTGATAGGATCGACAGAAGTCTTCTTGGCATCGTTCACAATATCTGATAGAACTTTGAAGGCCACATCTATTCCTTCAAAATTTTCCTTAGTAAGAGGGATTTGCTCAGATAAGGAAGTAACGACGATAGAAGAATGAAGAGATGAATCATTTTTTGTTAAAGGAATATCATGAGAAGAGGAAGTCTCATGAAGATCAATGACTGGGGAAACGGCAGAGGCATTGACAATAGGAGAAGAAATGGGCTCATTCGCAACGGGACTGTTATGAGGGATTTGATCTATGAAAAATTCAGGCATAGGAGAAAGATCATCAACAATATTTTCGCAGATAGAAACAGTAGGTTTATCTTGCGAAGATTTCGCAGGAGGAGTTGTAAGTTTGAATGTAGGGAAGGAAACAGCAGGTGCAACAGGTTTAGAACGGCGAGGTTTCTTGGGGGACCTATCAACATTTTTGTCATCCTGCGAATTACAAGTTAAATAAGAAACAGAGGCAACAATATTGTTATTAAAAGAGTAAATGTTTCTTAAATACCTTGTTATTCGCAGACTTTCTTTTAGTGACAGTGGTTTTCGGTTGCGAGCCCATGGAGATAGTAGGGTTCACAATGGTGAACTTGGTGTTAGATTTGTTCTTGCTAAAACAAAAACAGCAGGGGAATCATTAAAAAAAAAAGAATAGTATCAAAACAAAACAACTACAATAAGAGAGATCAATCACAAAGTGATCAAATTCAGCAAAATTAACAAACCTTGATGGCTCCATAGAAACAGTAGCAGAAAAAGAAAGATGAGAACAGTAGCAGAAGAATAATAGCAAAAAAATGATGAAGAAGACGATAAAGAAAAACAACAGTAAAAAGTTGCAGACGATGAAGAAGACGAAGTAAAAGAAAAGAAATACTTTCATAAGGAATTCCCCTTTAAATAGACAAGAAAAGAGTAACCGGATAACATTAAATGTGCCGGTAAAAAGGGAAAAGTTTAGATACGTGTAAACAGTCATCCCTAAATCCACGGAATCTTGTCGGCAAAAATTGATGAAAAACAAACGATTGCGGCATTTAAAAATACTGGTTCTCATGACATTCTCTTCTTCGCAGAGAAGACATGAGAAGAGGCAAGATGTAGGATCAGAATATCGCGACATCAATACCTCGCGAGATCAATAAACGACATCGTTGCGAAGGCGTCGCAGACGAGTAATATAAATGACGCAATGGATGACGATAGCCAGAACACGAGAAAGGTGTGAAGATCTAGCGAGATCTAGGAGAAGTGCGAGATTATGTATTTGTACACTTGCGATATTTCGCAAGTCATTCCCGAAAATAAAGGATAGTCTAGCTGTCATCCACTATGTACTACCCTATATAAAGAGTTGAACAAGTCTGTTGAGGAGAGATCTTTTTCCGAGTGTTTGGCAAGTCATTTAGAGAGAGAAAGTTTGTAGTAATTGTAATTTCTTTAGCTCTTTTCCATTTTATCTTGTAAACATTCAAGGAATTAATCAATAAAAATCATAGTTGTTCATCTTCAATGGCTTAGTTGTGTGGATTCTTGTGAGGGTGTAGTGTAGGATTTCTTGCAACTACATTTTTGTCAAATGGACCCTGACAATTTAATAAAAAGATTTCAAAATTTTCTGTGTTCAATAGATACTGTCCGTTGGATCACATGACTTAAAAACACGGAATTGATGTGAGTCGTTCTGATTTCTGTGTGTATATTCGATATCGTTCGTTGGATAAAATGACAAGAATTTGATGGGAGCCGTTCATCCACAAAGGATATAAGTACAATATATAAGAAATTATGAGGGTTTATACTAAATTTATAAGGACCTGAAATTATGAGGGTTTTCTGCCGGTAAACCACCATTACCACCGCGCATCACCATCACCGCCGCCATCATCGAATTCGGTGCTCCTCCAGTCAACAAATTCTCACTGAAATCAATCACCTTCAACAGAGCACACCCACCGATCCCCACCACAATTACATTGTTCAGTTTATTCCTCCCCTAACTAACAACTCTCAGATTAAACGCCTTCTCAATTGTAGGAAATACCATTAGGTCCTAGGAATAATATATTAGGATGAGTCTAGTCCATTTGACCCAGTCAAATGTCTGTTTGGTCCTATTTGGTAATATAAATTATAGTTTGGTCCTAAAAATTATTGTTTGGTCCTACGCTGATGTCATGGATGATGTAATCAAAAGGTAAGAGAGATGGAATCATTCTCAGATTTACTTTCTCTCTCTTCTTTTCTAGATCTAGTTTTTCTTTTCCTTTCAAATGTTTTTTCTAGGGTTTTAATTTTGTGGAAACAAGAAACAGAGATGATGAAGATATGCATTTACGATGAAGATTTTGCAGATTTTGATGAAGATTTGCGAGAGATGATGCGACGATTTACAGAGAAACAAAAAACAGATATTTTGATTTGATTACATAGATCGAAGACGAACTCTGTTTTTTGATTTTCTTTTTCCTTTTTGTTGCTGCTGGTGTTTGAATGTTGAAGATGAAGAAAGACGATGAAGATGATGATTTTGGTAGTTGTAGACGACGAATATGATGATGTTGCTCTTTTGTTGAATACGCTGCTGATGCTGATCATATTGGTGACGATGAATACAGATGTGTTCTTGACGACGACGACGACGAAGATGAATACAGATGTGTTCTTGAATGAACGATGCTGCTGCTGTTCGTTGAAGATGGTGAAGAAGATGAAGAAGATAAAGATCTGATGTTGTTATTAAAAATGTAATCAAGAACTGATGCTTTTATTTTTGAAGATGAAGATGTATGGACTTCATTCCTGGGAATGAAGTATGTTTTTTTAGCTTTTTGTATGGACTTTATTCCTGGGAATGAAGTCTGTTTTTTTAGCTTTTTGTATGGACTTCATTCCTGGGAATGAAGTCTATTTTTTTTAGCTTTTTGTATGGACTTCATTCCTGGGAATGAAGTCTGTTTTTTTAGCTTTTTGTATGGACTTCATTCCCAGGAATGAAGTCTGTTTTTTGTATGGACTTCATTCACCGAAGAAGTCTGCTACAAAAAATAAAAATTTAACACGGAAGGGTATTTTTATCTATTTAAATATTTTTAAATAATTATGGACCAAACAGTAAAGGCGTTTAACAGACATGGGCCCACCTAAAAAAGGACCAAACGATATTTTTCCGTTCTCAATCCCGTCCGGTATTTCTCCGACATGCAAATTATCGGAAAAATCAATAGATATGAAATTCACTTAGACCGTCACCACCTCCACTGTAGCATTTGGTGTTTTCGATTAAAATTTTGCGTACGAAAATGTCATTCGAAAATTTGAACACAACATTGTTGCTGTTTGGAAGTTTTATACCAACACTATCACCGTAACCAACTATAACACTACCACTAGAACCCCCGCCTCCGCCAGGAAAGGAACCATCACCACATTCTAATCAAGAATTAATCATTTCTTCCTCACCATCACCATCACCATCACCATCACCATCACCATCACCACCACCTTAACCAACAGCACCACCATCACATCCACCGCCACCAGCATAACCAGGACCATACGCTAACATAACTAGCACCGCCTGCTGCCAGAACGAACACCACCACCCAACCAGTTCCACCATCACCCATCACAAGCATCACCGGCAGAAGATTTTTTATATTTCAATATATTTGATCATTTCAATCAAACTATAACAAATACTCCCTCCGTTCTTAAATAATAGGCTGGTTTCTATAAATAAATATTTCAAAAAAATAGGCTGGTTTCCTAATTGGGTAAGTCAAATGTAACTTTAATTTTCTGGGACCACTTTTCTCTTAACTTCTTTTGATGACAAGTGTCATGGGGACTTTCACTTTACTTCTTTTGCTGACAAGTGTCATGGGGACCATTTCACTTCACTTCTTTTATTGACAAGTGTCATGAGGACCACTTTCAATGATTAGTTCTCTTAATTTCCTTAATTTTCTCAAAAAACAAAACCAGCCTATTAAAAAAGAACGGAGGGAGTAAATAGAACTAATCAAAGAAATTTATTTTTCAATTGCTATAATGTACGATTAAAAACAACAGTATAAAGTTCTAACCTCAAACATAATCAGATTGATCGAATTAGATCAACTTTTCATCCAATTTCTTCAAATGCAAAAAATTGGTTTCTCAATTTATGATAAATCAATCATTTCAGATGATAAAAAAGGGTAATTGTACATCAATTTCTTGCATTAAAAAAATGTTGATAAATATGATCTCTACTGAATTAGAAAAGATCCCAAATTCATTATCTCCTCATTTCCGCAAAAGGAACAAGGTACCAGTAGAATTAAAATAGAAATTTATGCTTTGTGATTTGGGAAATAAGTTCATGCAGGAAACGGATGAAGGTGGTTGTGCAGCCATGGAGTTAGAAAGAAAGGAGGAGGCAGGTAAAGATAGAAGAGAACCATCCAGAATTGCCTTGTAATAGTTAAGGAAACATTCAATAGATACGTGTCCATTTTATTATGGCAAGACCATATTTTTTGTTCAGTATTTATGACATTTATGTGAACCATCCAGAATTGCCTTGTCCAAAACTTAAATGTAAAAATGTCCACGGGTTATTCACCGCACCTTATATTACTATAGAAAAAATTACAGCTTATTATATTAGTATAAAAGGAAAAGCAAATTGATTGCATCTGTTTTCAAAAATCACAAATTTTCTTTTAAAGTCCCATTATAACGGCATTTCAGCGGTGTTTAGTATTTTTTCGGTCGGCCCTCCCCACCGTGGCAGCGGTGTTCTAGTAATATAAGAGTTATATTTTATTTTAAAAAATATTCAAAATTAATATAATATTTTTTATATTTTTTACCATAAAAAAAAATCTTCATTTAAATAGATTTTGTATATACTTAGTTACATTTTTTTGTTTCCTATGCATATGCATGAATATGCCCAAATGCACATATGAAGAAAAAAATTTGGTTTGTTCAAGTTGAACCTCCATATAAGAATATTTTTTTGTGGTCCCTAAGATATTCTTATACAAAGGTTTTATTGTACTAATTTTATTCCTTTCTGCAGGTGAGAATAATGCTCAGGCTAAGGCATCCCATTATGCTTCCTTTCATGGAGGCAGTCACACACCATCCTAATCTTTCTCTATTAGCGGATATTCTTCCGAGGTATGTTGTGCTTTCTCAGTTTCATTCCAAATAACGTCTCTCATATGATTGTTATTCTTATACTGATTTTTTTAATTAGTAACTAGACGATTACTACTTTGAAACTTACAAACCAGTTTAGTAATTAGATGATTAGCCAAAGTAACATGCATGGTTGGAGATGGAGATGGGGACGTAGGATGAATGTTGAATATTTTGGTGTGTATAAATTTAAGGTACACTAGCCAAAGTGAAACTAGATTCAAGGTAAGATGGATGTATGTGTAATTCCCGAGTACTTTAGCCATTTTGGCGTGAACTCCATAATTAGTACACCAGTCATATGCACATGTAACTCGTAATTACACAAATCATACGCATATGTAAATTCTGATTACACTAGTTTAATGCATGTACAACTCCTAATTACACATGCTAAAACCTTGCAACAAAAAAATTAGAAAGGCACACAAGCTTTTATGGATGTGTAACTGATGAGTACACGTCATATTTTATTAGAAGATGCATGTGTAACTCCCAGTTTCACTACACAACCGAGTATGTGTAACTCCTGATTACACTTGCTTAGATTAGCCATCAAGTGTGTTTTTATGATCTTTGTTATTCGCCTTGTAATTGTTCCATAGTTTTGCTTCTATAGATTTTCTTCATCCCACCTAACTCGTGGATGTTTATTTCGTTGCAGATACACAAGCATTTTGGAATCGAGGAAGATAAGAAGGGAAGAGAATATTTTTATTAGAAGATCTCGTAGCTTAATTCTAGGATTTCGTTTTACGTATTTCGTGTTTTAGCTCGTTTATTGTGTTCAATAACAATTAATAAACAAAGAGATTTTTGTAAATGAAATTATTTTTTCAATAACAACTGAATATAGATATATAACTTCTGGATACACATTTTATTATGTATGTGTAACTTATGGGTACACATGCCATATGCATGTGTAGCTTTTAATTACACATGCCATATGCCCATGTTAACTATTTCATGACATGAATGTGTAACTTTTGGATACACATGATATACAGATGTGTAACTTCTCGTTACACATGCCATATGGATGTGTTGGGAGGTGGTGGTGGTGGTCGGGGGCGGCGGTTGGTGGTCGAAGGTGGTGGTGGGGATATCATTTTACTATATTTTAATAATTTGGGCCTAAATGGGCTTGGCAATATACATAAGGGTATCAATGTCTTTTAATAATTCGGGGCCTACATTTAAATTTCTTTTAATTAGGGTCCTCATATTATGGGTAACCCATGGGTGAGTCCTTAGCCTAGTTTCCCCCTTCAACCTTTCCTAGAGAGACCAAAGATAACATAGGACTTCAAATCTGAAATAGAACTGCTAGACGTGTCAAAGTTGATTTTCACGAACCTCTGGAGGGATGTAGCCACTAGGATCAATGTGCCTAATCTCAGTTTGCTACTATTTTGAAGATTTGTTATCAATATACATGAGAGTTACCGGAGGGCAGCGAAAAAATCAAAAACTATAAAACCTGGCGTCTTTAGGGGGAGACCCCAAAAGAATCAGGGGCAACTAATAAAACAAAAATGGGTCACCCAAAACTAAAATAAAGCCACTCCTTATCTCAAAATTTTTGAAATATCTAAAATACCCTCCATAATCGGTAGACAATACTACAATCGGTAGTTTATATTGATGTATGTTGGTTTGTGTTATGAAAATTATAATCGGTAGTTAAAGCGGTAATCTCGTGTGTTAGATAAGATACTTTGTCTACTGCAGAATACTGAGCAATTTCAGTAATTACTTCTATATATAATCGAAAGATTGGACGGCTCCTAGACAGCTTGTCTGCTAGTATAGAGCAATAACGTCTTCAGGATGTAACAATGTTTTCCCTGACTATATAAAAAAAATATGACGCTTCAACAAGCTCATATCGCTCAATTCCTGAATAATTAATGCTCATAGACGATTGTACTAGTACTAGTATAGAGCCATCAATTAATTATTTCTAAATTATTAGATTCATTAATTGAACCCCTGAAAAATATTCTACATCATTCATAATATTTCATTACTTCAATTCATGGTTCTTCCCTGCAGAATTCCATGGGTTAGTAATAAATATTTAACGTACGGGCATCTGAGCCACTATCGAGTAAGCCCCGACTAAAATGGTGCAAGTGTACTCAGCAATAATGCACTAACGAGCACCCGAATGCACGAACGAGCATTCCAAAATACGAAGGAACGATGAACCTATGCAAAATCGGAAGAAAATAATAAATAATAAAATATTAATCAAGGCGCTGGGGGACTGGGCCCACCGGCCGGCCGGTCGTGTCGTGGCCAGTCCCACGCTTAATTTTATATTTTATCATATTGTTATTATTTTCCTTGATCTCATGAAAATTTCCTCATTTGAACAAAAATTCCTTCGTTTCAAGGAAACTCCTCAGTTTTATGGTGTTTCCTTCACATCAAGGAAATAATAAATAATTAGGAAAGGTGTGCGGGACCAAGCCTACTAGCCGGACGGTCATGCCCTAGTTGTGGTCGGTCCCACACCTTGCATTCCTTATTATTTTATTATTATTTCCTTCATCCCATAAAATTCCTTGATTTCATGATATTTCCTTCAAATCATAGAACTAATATATAAAATTACATAAAATTAGGGAAAACTCACGGGACCGGGCCCTAGCCGGCCATGCCCACATGCCCTTATTTTATTATTATTATTATTTTTATTTGTTTCCCTCATCTCATGGAAACACCTTCACTTTAAGGAAAACTCCTTTATTTCAACAAACTCCTTGATTTCATGGTATTTCCCTAAAATCATGAAAAATAATATAAAATTAGGAAAAAGTGCCTTGGGACGGGCTTATTGGCCGGCCGACCATGCCTTGGCCATAGCCGGTCCCACACTTCATGATTCCTTCATTTTATTATTATTATTTCCTTCATCTTATGAAGTTTTCTCAGTTTGAGCAAAAACCTTGATTTCTTCATATTTTCTCAAATGATTGCTCAAATGCACAACAGAAAATATCAAACTTCTCAGGACTGAGACACGAGCATTTTGGCGACAAGAGCATATTACCTTGACCGACCAAGGTTGGCTCTTTGGCTTGCAAGAGGCAGGTCCCACATACTTTCATCATTTGACCTAATTTGTTCATATTAGATTCAAACTCTTCCAAACAATTTTGGAACTTCATAAAACGATCGTCATAGGTCCCGTTACCGACTAGGGCCGGTTTCATGATCCCTTGGTCGGTCCCTCATCTCTTCATAATTAATTAGGTTTTATCACCTAAGGCTCAGACGAGCATTACTTTAATAAAGGATTAAACCAACATTAAATCATCTTTTCACCAACTGGTCTTTAAGAGACTTTGGTATTTGCTCACTCGAGCATCTGGACGCTACATGGTCGACCCATCATCCCATGTAGCCGGTCCCTCCTTCACTCCGTGGTTGATTTTAATAAATCATCAATTGATCGAATTAGGGTTTCGAGTCCAAGGTTCATATTTCCAGATTCAAACGCTAATAATTTTACGTTGATCCCATGATCAACATTTTATTAATTATACTCGGTTCAGTTGCCAGTATTTTAAATTAATATTTTATTTGGTCCTGCTACCAATAATGCATCAGATGAGCAATATTTGCTCAGATGAGCAATATTTGCTCAGACTAAGGGATATTGGTTCAACTATCAATATTCAACAATCCATCGAATGAGCAATATTTGCTCACCTTAACTATCAACATTTACTTGAGAATTATACCTATGTCTCAACAGACACATTCAATTCATGAGTGTCTGAACATTTGCAAATCACGTTCGACTCAGCAATACAAGGACTCATCGTCCCATGAAGTCAGCAACTGACTAACTAAATACACGTCTGCCTTGCTGACTCCACAATCACGAGACATCAATCGTGTTACATAGGGGGATATTAACTAGGATTTTGGTCTGGCGGTTTACGGCACGTGTGTTCATACACACGAAGAGAATTTGAGAAAGTCGTGCAATTATTTGAAGGAGTTAGCAAAGTAGTGGATGGAAAATAAACCAAGTCTCCGCACGATGAGCAACTGGTTTTAACACGATTTCTACTTCCCCACTCTTTGACTCCAGCAACTATCACACTTCATGGGATCAAGGTGTTTTACAATTCTAGCAATATAAATAAGTTTCTGAATCATGATTGAAAACAAGATAATCTTTCGTCAAACAGACAACGAGAGATTAACATCTCAATGTCTGAGCAATTAATCTCAACAGAGCAAATTCAATCAATCAGAGCTTATTTTATTTCTTCACGCAGAATACACAACACACCTACAATCTTTGATCATCATTGATCTCACACATTTCTCAGCTTCCCTATAACAGATCGACCCATCCTCTCTTGTGACCGAATTTACTCTGGAACGACCATTGTCTTGGCTTAGGCCGGAGTCCTACAGATTGATCTCTCGAATTCAAAGCACTCCCTTTTTTACAGTGCATCTGTGTGAGGTTTGACAGTTCGCTCGGTTCAAGGAGTTTCCTCTGCACGGTCGTCTCCTCAATTCCGTAAAAACCAGCAACTCGTTTTGCCCCATCTACAGATTGGCGACCATAGTGAGAGATCATTCTTTCGGTTGCAATCTCAATTCTCACAAAGATGGTCGGTCTTAGGTCTGGTTCTGTTACTAATCCGGTTTCAACACCCGACCCTAATATCGCAAGCTCTAGTGGTACCGCCAACACTACTCCTCCGGCGCAACCTGCCACTACTACTCCTCCAAGCATTGGTGCTCCGGTGATCACCCCTGCAAGTGACGACACTGGCAACATCAACAATCCATTCTTCGGTCGGTCTCCTGAAGAAATCATAGAAAATCCGCCTACCATAAGTGATCTCATGAAGGTGCAAGAGACTCTTGCCAAAAATCAGACTGACATGGCTGCCAGTCATAAGGAACTATGCAACTATCTCAAGACTCTTACAGACAAGATGTCATAGAAAACTCAGGAGAAAGGAAAAGCTAAAGAAACATCTTCAGACACTGATCCCGAGGTCACTCCCATCCATGTAGTAGATGATGAGGATGTTCCTAAGACTGCAGAGAATCCACCAGCGAAAGAGCCATCCAGTTTCATCACTCGTGATGACCTGGAATGCCTTTTGGAGGATCGTAACGCCTTCTATCCACCGTCACCAACCTCTATACCCTGCAGCTACACAAAGGATTCCTCTGCCAAAAGGTTACACCTCTCCAACATTTACCATTTATGATGGAACGGGCAATGCTCGAGAACATGTTTCTCGATTTCTGGAAAAATTGGGTGAACATGAGCACAACCATACTGTCCGTCTGAAGGAATTTTCAAAGTCTCTGAAAATCAGGGCATATACCTGGTATAACAACATCGCACCAGGAAGTATCAAAAGTTGGGGAGAAATGGTTAATGCTTTCTACAGAAAGTATTTCTTCGTTTCAGAGCAAATCACCCTCTCTGATCTCGGAAAGATGTTTCAAAAGAGAAACGAACATCCTAACGATTATGTGAAAAGGTTCAAAGTTCAAGCTTTGGACTTCCATGATCCGAATGTCACGGTGCAACAACTCGTGGACTTGTGCATCAATGAAATGATTCCAGTCTACAGAGCTTTATTAGAAAATCTCAGGTTCCAGACTTTCTCAGAACTTCATGAAGCGGCCAAGAGATCAGCAACTACTGCACCTGCTTTATTGGAGAGAGCTAAGACTACAAAAGCTGAAGAACTGTAATTGCAGGAAATCATACAATACACACCTCACAAGAATTCGTAATATTCAACACATCTTTAAGATCAACAATCCATTTCTTTATTAATTGAGTTAGAAATTTTACAAGAAGAAAGCTAAATCAAGAATATAATTGCTATTTTAAACTTTCTCTCTCCTCAAAACTTTCTCTCTCGTCTCAAAAAGATCTCTCCTCTTAAGCCTATTCGGCTCTTTATATAGGACATTACATAGTGGATGACAGCTAAGCTGTCTTTTATTTTCGGATCTGACTTGCGACATTCTCGCGAGTGTACAACTATTAAATCTCGCAACACTCTTAAATCTCGCTAGATCTTCACATCTTTCTCGTGTTCAAGCTGTCGTCATCCATTGCGTCATTTATATTATCCATCTGCGACATTTTCACAATGTGTTGTTTACGAATTTCGCAAGGGTGTTGGTGATGCGATATTCTGATCCTACATCTTGCCTCTTATCATGTCTTCTCTGCGAAGGGGAGAATGTCATGAGAACTAACACTTTCAAAATGCCGCAGTTGTTCATTTATTTCTGCCGACAAGATTCCGTGAATTAAGCATAACCGTTTACACGTGTTAAATTTTCCCCTATTCACCGGCACTTTAAATGCTAACCGGTCACCATTTTTTTGTCTATTTAAGAAGAGATCCATCGTAAAAATGTTTTCTTTCTTTTACTTCGTCTTCTTCATCTGTAAATCCTCTTTTTGTCGTCTGCAACTTTTTCACTATTCATCTTTCCGTAAATCCTCTCCCTCTTTCTGCTACCGTTCTTATGGAGCCATCAAGGTTTGTTTATTTTGCTGAAACTGATCTCCTTAAAATTGATTTTCTCTACTGAAATTATTTTATTTGATATTGTTCATCTTTAGATAATTCCCATCTTTGCTTCTGTTTCAGCAAAAACACTTCCAGTACCAAGTTTACGATCCAAAACCCTAATGTTCCCAAGAGTTCGCAGCAAAAACTCGTTGTGAACAAAAGGAAGCCTGCAAATAACAAGGTATTAAGAAACACTTATTCTTTTAATAACAATATTGTTGCCTCTGTTTCTTATATGATTTGTGATTCGCAGGGTGATGCAAATGTCGAGAAGCCCCCCAAAAGACCTCGCCATCCTAAAAATGTTGAAACAACTGTTCCATTTCCTTTGTTTAAGCTTTCAACACCTCCTGCGATATCTTCGCAGGCGGAATCTCCTCTTCTCATTTGCGAAAATGTCTCCGCAGATTCATCCCCTGTAAATAATCTTTCTATAAATGAAGTTCCTCACAATAACCCTGTTGCGAATGAACCCTTCTCTTCTTCTACTGTCAATGCCTCTTCTCTTAACATTGCCTCAACCCCAGCCATTAACCTTCAACAAATCTCGTCTTCCGATGACATACCTATGGCGAAAGATGATTCAACTCTCCCACCTTCTGCCATCATCGCTTCATCATCTGAATCTCTCCCTTTTACTAAAGAAAATTTGGAAGGGATGGATCTTGCTTTCAAGGTTTTATCCGACCTTCTAGATGATGTCAAGAAAACTTCCACTGATCCTATCAGATTTGGTGTTTGCGAGGTTTTAAGTAAATATTTTGGCTCTGACAGAATGGTTTCGCAAACATCCTTAGAGAAGGAAGTTGAAGCTTTGAAAAGTAATCTCCAAGCTATGACCTTGAAATGTGACACTCTTCATCTTGAGAATCAAAAACTTCAAAATGTTTCGCTGGATCGTGATAATCTTTGCAGGAAGAATGAGGAACTAAAAGGTAAAATCTCTTTTTTTTTTTTTTTTTTTTTTTTTTTAAATCTCTATTCCCCTTTTAGCTCTAAACCAGAAACGAAAAATGGAGATATATCAATTTGAATCCGTCGCCGAAGAAGTCCGAATGGATAGAGATGCTTGGATGGATCAATATAACCAATTAGATAATCTTCATACGTACTATGTTGATCAAATAGATAACCTTACCAAGGAGAATGCTCAATTAGTCCAAAAGCAAAATTTATTAAGTAATGAATTGTCTCGCCTCTTATACTGTTTGACTAAAGCTAATCTGGAGTTGGAAACTTTATCCGATGAGAATCAAACCCTATCTCAGGAGAAACGAGTTCTTTTGAATAAGGCGGCGATCTCTTCGCAAGAACTTAACATTCGCCAAAAAGTATGTAGTGATCAAGAACGATCTCTCTGCTCATTAAGAAATAAACTCAAAGAAGTAAATGTAATCATCTTCATGGAGAGAGATAAACTTATTCAAGGTAGAATAGCTTTAAGCATAAAATCAAGTCAACTCAAAGATCAATATTCCAAGTTAGAAGAATCCTACACCTCTCTTGCGAAGCAAAACACCTTACTTGTTTCTAATGAAAAAAGTTTACGATCTCGGCTGAAAGGCTTGGTTGGTGATAAGTTTGACAATGCCATGGATCACTTGGAGAATAATTGCTTGGCTTTAACTCAATATCTTATCTCACAAAAGGAAGGTAGTCATAAAATTTGACTGCCTCAACCATTTTTTCTTTGTTAAGTATTTTTATTATGTCTTCCTTGCTAATCTTTCGCCTATATGATTTTCTTTATTCTTTGTTTTTGCAGAATCTGAGAAAGATCTTCGCTCCTCCCTTTCTACTTTGGAATCTAACTACGCCAAGATTCGCAAAGAAAATGCATTACTTGCTACTTCTCTTGCTCGTTCTCGCGATCGGGCAGAAAGAAGACTTGATTATCTCTCTTACTCCAAAGATATCCAAAGTAGGAATTACCAGAAGGCACTTCTTCGCCAAGTTCATCTTAGGGTTGAAGTTATTGTGAATGAAATTTTATTATCCAAATCTCTCTCCTTTGTATCCATCGAGCCTTTGGAAGTAGATGATGATGAAGTCCCTGGTACTCCGGACAACGATTATCATTATGAAAGTTGCGAAGATTTCGCCAATGAAGAAGAGATTCCTCCAAATGATGAAGGTGTTGATAATAATCCAGATGGAGGAGAAATTGAAACAAATCAAAATGAAGGAAGAACTGGCGAAGCTGAGAAAGCTAGCGAGATCGAGAAAGCTAGCGAGAGTGATAAAATTAATGAAGAATGTCCATTATCTCCTTCTTGCGAAAAAGTTGATGTTGAGAGTTGAACTTCTTTTGTAATTTTATTTCTTTGAACTTCTTCACCTATATAACTTCTTGCATATGATGTATTTCAGTCCTTTCTGAGGTGCACTTATTTCTTTATTGTTGTGTTTATTTGCGAGAAAGATAATGTCCATCGTTGAATAATTCCCATACTGCCTCTCATTACCTTTCTCGCGATGGATGACCTGCATAAATGATAATTAGTTTTTATAAATCTTTTATTGAATCATGTGATCTTATTTTGCCTTCCTAGTTAAAGGTCTTATTGCGCCACCTCTTGTCATTGCGGCAAAATCGCAGGACGTCTTTGCATTTGCATGCAAAAACCCATTGACCTTGCCTTAACCTTTTCTTTGAAACTTTTGTTGCGACAATATGACAGGCCTAAAAATTCTTGCAAAAATAAAGCCCCATGACATTTCCGTCTTGCGACGAAATCGCAGGACGTCCTTACATTTTCATGTACTGACCCATTGATCTCGTCTTATCTTTATCTTTTGTATTGTTTCCTCTTCAGGATTGTCACACAAATATGACAAGCCTAAATTTCCTTGCGAAAATAAAGCCTCATGACATTTGCGTCTTAAGACACTTATCATCTCCCTAATGGAGGGTGCCGCCCTTATCATCCCCCTGGTTGCCCCTTCAAGGAGGCGTACTTCTGCCATACAAGGCTAGCTCCCCCCATCTGGCCTTAACAACAACCAGTTGTTTTCGCAACCTCTTATACCTTTTGCATATAGGGCTTATGGTTACGAGACTGCACCCTAAGTGGAGTTTTCTTCGGGCCGAGTGCAGCATATTCCGAGACTTGCCAAGAATGGTCGAGACACTTCAAATGCCACAGGTACTCTTGGCTCAACCGTGTACCTCGGCGCCTTGGTCATATGCTGACTCCTTAGAAGAGACCCTCGGTCTTCCAACCTAAGTCATAAACTTAGACTGAAAATCCAAGGTATCTCCCCTGGATGGGCTTTATTGACCCCAATTCTCCATGACTCGGGTTCCAGGGGCGGTGTAACCTTTTTCCTGATCCACGTTAACAGGTACCCCCTTTTATGACGTACTTTAGGTCTTACATTTGCCTTTTGCGAAATTTTGATTTCGCGAACTAGGGTGTACGCCATAGCAGGTTCGCCCCTTTCTGATATGTCATTGATTTTTGATTATCTCTTGTCATTATCTGTGCGAGATTTTCGCATGTTCTTTCTTTACTTTGTGCAATTTCGCAGTGATTCTTTCGCAAGATTTTCATGTAAATTCATTTTGCTTCAATCATACATTATTTCGTAGTCTACTCTTTTCCCACAATCTTTTACGGGTAATATCTCTTCAAGTATAACTATTCCATGGTCTATCCAACCTGTGGCCCACGTCTTTACCCTTAGGATCCATCAATTTATATGCCCCTGTTCCAACTATATCCTTAATGATATAAGGTCCATCCCATTTTCTCGCAAGCTTGCCACCACTTTCTCGCTGATATATCGGTGTTTCTCTCAGTACCAAATCACTTGGTTGAAATTCGCGTGTCTTAACACGTTTATTATATTCTCTGGCTAATCTTCGTTGGTAATTCTCCATATGTTGTGGAGCTCTTTCTCTTTTTTCTTCTAATTCATCTAGTTTGATTAAAATATTACCCGCACTAAGATTTTTCTCCCAAGCTTCTCTCTTTGTTGTTGGAATAATAACTTCTGTTGGTAGTACAACCTCAACTCCATATGTTAAACGAAAAGGTGACATTCCCGTAGCTTCTCGCCTGGTTGTATTGTAAGCCCATACTGCATTATGCACTTGTTCACACCATGCTCTATTATGCCCTTCTAATTTCTTCTTCAATATATCTGTGATTGTTTTATTTGTTGCTTCTGCTTGTCCGTTGGCCTGAGGGTATAAAGGAGTTGACTTTCCACATTTTATCTTAAATGCATTAAGTAACAGTTCTATATTCTATCCCTCAAATTGTTTCCCATTGTCAGACACCAACTGTGCGGGGATTCCAAATCTACATATGATATTCTCAAATATAAATGTAAAAATATCTTTATCGCGAATCGATGTTGTCCCACAATATCTAAACCCCATTTTCCAAAAGCCTTTATTCATGTATTTTCCCATTTTTGTGAAATAGTAACCTTGCATCGCCAAAGATCTTCCGCCGTGAGCGACAATCGTACTTCTTCTCCTTCTTTCTTTCCGTGTTATATCTTTTTGCCCAGTTCCCGGTAAGAATGGTCCCACAATATCTAAACCCCATTTTCCAAAAGGCCATATACTTGTTGAAGATGTTAATGGTGCTCCTGGTGCATGTATTTTCTTTCCATGACTTTGGCAATCTTTATGATCGCGGAGCGCCTTGATATTTGCTTGGTGAAGGAATTGAGTTTAAAGAATACGCATCCTCGTATAAATGGCCAATAATAACCTTGCATCTTCGCTTTTACCTCTTTTACCGTATGCCAAAGATCTTCCGTGTGATTGCCTAATTGTCTCTTAGATCTCCACTATGTAACATCTTTAGTACTTCTTCTCCTTCTTTCCGTGTTAAACATCCGAGTGAAGGTCCGTTAAAAATCTATGGCTCTCCGAAACATTTGTTTTTGGTTACATTGTAAAAATATCTTTATCGCGAATATGTTGTATCTTTAATTTTTACTTGACCCATTTTGTGAAATAGTCTCAGTAGCGACAATCGAGATATCTTCTTTGCCCCAGTTCCGTCAGAAGAATGGTCCCACAATATCTAAACCCCATTTTCCAAAAGGCCATATACTTGTTGAAGATGTTAATGGTGCTCCTGGTGCATGTATTTTCTTTCCATGACTTTGGCAATCTTCGCAGCGCCTTGATATTTGCTTCGCATCCTCGTGCATAAATGGCCAATAATAACCTTGCATCTTCGCTTTGTATGCCAAAGATCTTCCGCATTGTGATTGCAAAGATCTCCACTATGTAACATCTTTAGTACTTCTTCTCCTTCTTTCCGTGTTAAACATCCGAGTGAAGGTCCGTTAAAGGCTCTCCTAAGTAATATTCCATCCCTTAGTTCATAATTTGTCGCCATTGTGTGCCTCCAATCTATTCCTTGGTGTTTCTCCTCTTTTTAGATATGCATGAAGTTCTGCTCTCCAATCTTCAATACTAGGTATTTGTTCTCCATCTCCTATTATCATTACATCTACCTCTTCTTCTTCTTCTTCTTCTTCTTCTTCTTCTTCTTCTTCTTCTTCTTCTTCTTCTTCTTTATTGATTGATGGTGATGAAAGTGTTTGTATCTTTATGCATCTCGCAGCTGGGTATGTCATCATATTTGAGATGAAAGCAAAAGCATCTGCGAGTCTGTTATCTTTTCTTGATATGTGTCTCCATTTGATTTTTGGGATTCTCGCTGACAACTCTTCAACAAGTTTTTTGTATTTCTTCATGGATGATTCATTTGTAGTGTATTCTCCTTTTATTTGACAAATGACTAATTGCGAATCGCTGGTGATTCTTACATTTTCCAACTTCATTTCTATTGCGAACTTCAAGGCATGTATCATTGCCTCATATTCTATCTCATTATTGGTGGATGCAAACTCCAATCTGAAGGAAAAAAGCCATTTTGTTGCCCTCTGGCGAAATCAAAACAACTCCAACTCCATTTTGATGATCCATCCACCAATATTTCCCATCTGTTTGGCTCTGTTAATAGATCTCTTGGATTTCCATGCTCTTCTTTTATATCCATCATTTCTTCCACTGCTTCATCATCTTCTAAGGGAAATTCTGCTAAGAAATCTGCAACAACTTGCGATTTTGGTGAAGATAGTATTTCATATTTGATTTTGAAATGTCCTATCTGTGCATTCCATCCCTCAACTCTGCCTGATCTTTTTGAATTTTTCATTACTGACTCGATTGGTATTTTTGTCAGTACCCTTATTTCATGCGCCTGAAAATATATTCAAAGTTTAAATGCTGCATAAACTAATGCCAAAATTAGTTTTTCAATCTTTGAATAATTTTTCTCTGCTGACCGGTTGTCAGCCGACACAAAAATAAATTACACTCTCTTACTACTCAAAATATATAATGAAGCAAGGGCAAGAAAGGATCGTTCCCACAGAGAGGTCTTGGTTGTCAAATTGATTCGGTTTCCTATAAATATCACCGGGAGTTTTCTGATTTTTATAAACGAAAATAAAATAAAAGCAAATAAAGAAAAGTAAACAAATAAATTCAAAGATGTGAAAGCATTGGTTAAGGATTTCATTTTCATTCACAAACATATTCTTGTCTTAATAATTAGAATTGATATTTTAATCTCAACTTTTATCAAAGGCCCTAGAATACCTTGATCGCAAGTATATCCCGCAAATCTCCTCTTGTCATCAACAAACACATTAAAAGATGCGAATATGAATTCTATCTTAGAGAACAACCTAACGTGTAAAAGCACTAATCAAGTTTAATTCCCTAGATGCGTTAAGTTCTATGAAATCAGGCCAATCAAAGCAATCGAACGTGTAAAAGCACTAATCCGATTTAACAAAGGTTATGGTTCACATATGATCATAAGAATATATCACTACAAACTATAATCATATTTATGCTACTTGAAATCAGGAATTATCACTTTTGCGTATAATAACCCTAATCTAGCAAAAGACATGCATGTGAGTTCTACCAATTTGCAACTTGACAAAACAAACATTCAATCATACATGGCGATATTTCTAGTGAATCATAATCGATAGTATTGAGACAAAAATAATATATTAAACAAAGATTCATGTTATGTGAAATCAACTTTATCCATAACCAAAAGAAAATCTAGCTCATGTTCATGGAGTTCATAACAAGAAGAAAAAGAAAAGTTTTCATGGTTCTAAACCCTTGAACAAAAGTAGAGGCAAAGATAAAAGAGATCCCCAAAAGTTCTGTGTATTTTTCTCTCCTCTCTCTGTATTTTTTTTCTCTCTAAAAAGTTGTTCCTCTGGCTCGGCTTCTCTAGCCTTTATATAGGTTTGGACGAGATCTATTGTATGCGACAAATCCCTATTTGATAAGCACAACAAGTCGGTGAACGGAGATTCAAATTTATCAAAGAAAATGTGATACTGTTCTGGTGCTTCACGATGTACTCCTATAAATCGACAACGATTTGTGATTGGCTGGAGCTTTAGTGGATCCCAGCTAAGCCGACGTGGCTTCCCTTAAGGCTCAGCGTACCTCAAACTCGATACTTCTTTATGTAGAAAATACTTCTCCATATCCATCTCTTGCTCGGAAATCTCCATATTCGTCGTACTTCAACATCTTCTTAACTAGTTTCTCGGTCAGGGACTCTCACCCATTCTCAGCTCTGTATCCTATTCAACTTCGATATTTCCACATGTTCCCTGTTCCTCTAAGACTCCTCATTAAATCTTCACTAGATGGCAACAAGCCCATGCTCTCCACACCGTCCATGTTCACTGCCAGCAACAACAACAAATCATATAAGCCTTCACTACTACCACATACTCGAGTTCAACTCCATTTCCGATCATCACATTCTCTTCCATCATCACGATCATCAGCAAACTCGAGCTAAACCCCCATACTTCTCTGGCAACGTCAACAACGGCTTCATCACCATAGTTTGAGTTCTTCATTATCATTCCTATCATCACCAGCCACAGCACCACCGTGAACTCCCTGTTTTAGTTGAGCTCGTCCATAACTTCTCAAACTCTGATCACCAGAGATAGCTAAAACCCGTGATCAACTCCATTAACACGAACTGCCATAAATAGCTCCAACTCCAATGATCGCTGCCATCTCCATTAGCTTCTTCTCGAGCTCAAACCTATTCCACCATGGAAACAACAGCAGCAACAGAGACTCGAGCCATCTCCTCTATTATGTAGCTCGAACTCCATAAACTTCTTCGTCATCATTGTTAATCCCGAGTTCCAACTTCTGCCAGGATCATCAGCAACATCATCATTCTATCAACACCATCCTCTGTTCTTGGTTGTCGAGAAGTAATGACAGCAGCACCTTGAGTAGTCGAAACTACACCATCATCATACCAAACTCGAACAGCAACCACTCCGTCTTCATCAATCGACCACAGCAGCATCATCGTCCAAAGGCTAGCATCGACAGCACCAACGTGATCATCACGAGCTTCTCTTTGTTCACCATCATATCCAGCAACAATACCGTAGCATATGTTCACAGCTCCGTCACCCGTCTTGTCTTGGTTTCTCGAGCCCTCCCTCCATCAATACAGCTTCATATGTACCAGGAAAACTGGTCGTGATTTAAGGAAGAAGGTGGGGTGCTCAGAGTTACTGGCCAGGCGCCTTTAACAACATTTGAATTTAAGCTTCCCCATATTAAATGACTCGACTGCCTTTAGCAGTTCCATTAAAACAGGTCACCCCTTAACAGAATGACTGCCCCTTAACGTACGGTGGGGTGGCAATAGCACTTGGCCTAGAAAATGACCATTTTGCCCTTTTAGTCTTCCGAGTTCTTCTTTTGCCCATAACTTCTTCATACTAGCTCTGAATGACTCCGTTCTTTCGCCATTGTCTTCATCTTCTCGTCCTATACACAATGAAAAGTAGAAATCTTGCATTTGAACGAGTTCCAATTGGTCTTTGGCCTTTCTCCACTTATAACTAGCTTCTTTCCTTGCACAATTAAGTGCTATTCACTTCTTTTGGATGATTTACCTAACAAAACACAAATAAGAGAAAACAAGCGTAATATACAATAATTTGCAAGAAAACCAACAAATACTAGCATGGAATTAACACCAAATATATGTGAAATATGCACTTATCATCTGCAGCATTGAAGGTTTTGCTGATGTAATAGATTGGTTTTTCAACTCATGCGTCTACTCGCAATAACACATCACTTAACGCATGCGAAGTTGTCACAAGATAGATTAATAATTCTTCTCCCGGTTCTGCCTTTTGCGAAATAGATATATTTGTCAGATGTTATTTTATTCCTTGAAAAGCTTTCTCGCAATCGTCTGTCCATCTAAACGTCGTCCCCTTTTTGAGTATATTAAAAAAATGTTTACATTTATCTGATGATCGCGAAATGAACCTTCCCAGCGAAGCTAAGAGTCCATTTAACTTCTGTACATTTTTTACCGTCGCCGGTGTTGGCATGTCTCGAACTGCTTGTACTTTCTCTGGATCAACTTGTATTCCTTCTTTTGATACGATGTAACCTAAAAATTTTCCCGATGAAACCCCAAAAATACATTTTTCTGGATTTACCTTGATGTTAAAATGTCTCATTTGTTCAAAAATTTCCCTCAGATCTTGGACATGATTTTTTGCTTCTTTACTTTTTATTAACATATCATCTACATATACTTCCAATATTTTGTGTATCCACTTCGCAAACACCTTTTCTACCATCCTTTGGTATGTTGCTCCAAAGATTTCGCAAACCAAATGGCATTTTTGTGTAACAATATAACCCTCTTGGAGCGAAAAAAGCAAAGATTCTCCCGATCTTCTTCAATGAGAGGAATTTGATTGTACCCTTTATATCCGTCTAGAGAAGATATTCTATCATTTCCTGCTGCTTGATTCGACCATTTGTGGAATATCCTAGTAATGGAAAACAATCCTTCGGACAAGCTTTATTTAGATTAGTAAAATCTATACAAATTCTTATCCCTTTTTTCTTCTTTGGAACTACGACCATATTTGCTATCCACTCTGGGTATTTTGCTTGTCTTATAATCCCTGCATCAAGCATCTTCTGCAACTCTTCTTCTATTTGAGGATGATACGTTGTCGCGATTTATCTGATTCTTTGTTTGAATGGCCTTACATTTTTGTCAATTTCCAATCTGTGACATGCCACAGATGGGTCTATCCCAGGCACCTCATCCATGTTCCATGCAAAAATATCTTTAAATTCTCGCAACATACCAATAGTTTTTTCTTCTTCATCTGCTTCCATCTTGGTCCCAATTTTTAGTATTTTGGGTTCTTATTCGGTCCCAACATTCACTTCCTTCGTTGGTTCTGCCGCAGTGTAGCTGGCCTTAGGTTCTCCCATAGGTGTAGGTTCTTTTATCTCCTTCGAAAGCTCGGTTCCTTCTTCCAAAATTTCGCTTTGTATCCCTTTTCCTTCCTCTGCTCTTATCATATAAGCTCTAAATTCCTCTTCTTTCTTTGCTTCCTTCGCCAATTTTCTGCGATCTTTTCGCTTCTTTGCACGTCCTTCATATTGTTTTACTTCAACTTGATAGCATAATCTCGCTTTATCGGTTTCCCCTCTAATTTCACCAATCCCACTTGGCATAGGAAATTTGATGCATTGATGTAATGTTGATGCTACGGCTTTAATCGCATGAATCCATGGCCTTCCCAACAGCATGTTGTATGGTGATTTCATATCCACTACGCATAATGCCATTTGTGTTACAATCTCCCTCAGCAAAATTCGCACCTCTATTTCTCCTTTTGGTTTTGTTATAGATTTTCCAAAGCCATGAATATGATAAGTTGAAGGAGACATCTCTTCATCTTTGTATCCCATTCCTCTGTATGCATGGTAAAAGATTATATTCGCCGAACTCCCCGTATCAACTAGAGTTCTGTTTTATCGCCCATTCTTCCATAATTTTTGCTGATTTTTCTTTTTCTTTCTGTGTGGTTACTGTGATTACCAAAGGAGATGTGTGGTTTAAATTTTCTCTTGATATCTCTGCTGCTGTGAATGTAATCTTCTGTTTTTCCCAATCTTCCATGGGTGACGCTTTCTCCGTTGTTACGATTTTCTTTCCTTCAAAATCTCGTTTATGTATTCTCCCTCTGATATTTTCATGAAATTCATTAATCATTGTTTTTGTAATCAAACTACATTCCAACTTTCTATTACGTTCCTTGATTTTAATTTTCTCTACTTTAACCGATTTATCAATTTGTTTTATCGTCTTCTTGATTTGAACAATGTTAACAACAATCTCTAATCTTTAATCTTCAGTCCCTGTTTCTAGCGCCATATGTAATTGCAGGAAATCCTACAATACACACCTCACAAGAATTCGTAATATTCAACACATCTTTAAGATCAACAATCCATTTCTTTATTAATTGAGTTAGAAATTTTACAAGAAGAAAGCTAAATCAAGAATATAATTGATACTCTAAACTTTCTCTCTCCTCAAAACTTTCTCTCTCGTCTCAAAACTTTCTCTCCTCTTAAGCCTATTCGGCTCTTTATATAGGACATTACATAGTGGATGACTGATGGATGTCGTAACCACAACAAATTAATTAATATTTTTCCACCTAATTAACAAGTAATATAGTGTAGTCAAGTTCGTTCCCACGAGGAGCAAGAGATTCTTAGTTGTAAAAATTGTCACAAAAGGGGGGTTATAAAGCAAAGAATATAAACAAAACAATTCAAAGATAAAGTTGAAATCAATAAGAGAGATAAGATCAAGGAATCCTTCTTCGTTGCAAAACAATGATTCAAGTTATGTTTTTCGTCCACATGTTATTAGTCACAAATTATCACCAACCGTAGGTAAAGCAGCTAGATCAGTGCTAAACCCCTAAATCCCTTGTATCACCGGATACGAAAGTTCTCGACTACCGGATTCTATTTACCAAACCACCTAGTAGTGGATCACTCAAGATGTAATTTAAATAAACGCATTAAGATTTATGAATTTATTAGGTTGATATTAGTAGTTAGACTCTTAGATCAAGGTCTACTTGTTAACGTTGTTTGCACACACAATTGCTCCACGGAATCCCTCCGCAAGGTCTCGTGTTTGCTACTTATGTAAAAAGTCAAGAAACGATTACTTATCCCCTAACTTTCACTAGCTTTAGATCAATTAACAAATCAATTTAGTTGGCCACCCAAACAATCTATCAATCAACCATGAATGTATAAACATTCCTATTAGTAAAAACAAACGATAATCATGTGAAAAACTTCAAGATAGAATTGAAAAACAAAAACTCAAATCATATATTAAGAACTAGGAATTTATCCTCAATCAATAAGAAAATTAGCTACTCATGTTTTTGAAATTCACACAAATAATTAAAAGGAGAATTTTTGAAGTTCACACAAATAATTAAAAGAAGAATTTTGAAAAGCAAGCAAAAACACAAGTGTTGTGTGTGTAGAGAGGTGTGTAAAAAGTGTAGAGAACTTCTCTATTTATAGGCTTCAATGTTCTCCAAATCTTCCAAGGAATAGAATCCTCATTCCATAATAATTCAATTTCCAAGTTCAAGCCTTTCTCAAATCTTCCATCTTCTCTTTCCAAATTTGAGACAAATTCTCCATCCAATTCCAAACCCAAGTATTCACACCCATGAGTCTAGAACACACCAAAAATCTGTAAATTTGGGTTGTCGGAAAAATCCTGGTACCACCGGAAATTGGCCGGTAAAGTCGCCGCCGTTCACTGAATATTCTTCTCCGTCGACGGAATATTCCGTCACTGTACAGTTAGAATTAACTGTCAAACTAACAGTCTTCGTCAGTCAATGGGTCAAGGGGAGGAGTAGTCAGACACTGAGTCAGCAACGACTCAACTGCCTAGTTAGCTAGTCTTACTCAGCTGAGTTGGATCGATTTCGGCCTCGTCTGGATCGATCATCGCCGACACCGAGTCGACTCGTCGGAATATAAAATCGGCCGAGTTTCCTCTGTTTTTACCACATTTTTCAGGCCGATTTCAGGCCGTTCTTTCCCTGCAACAATACCTAACATACATCTACTCAATTCAAGCGTCATTCCAAAGTATTCCCCATGTGAAGACCACCAAAGATCATCTAACACATTCGAACAATAACTCAGACCCTTGAAAATCATCCAATGTACACAGCAACAACTCCAATTGAGCAGCATCATTTGTCACAGCTGCAGCGGCAGTACCATCCATCAAACCCCAATTTCTTTTTCATCTCTTCTCTGATTGTTCTCAGCAACATCATCTCCTAATTTCTCAGCTGCAATGCCAGACCTGTAGCTCAATCAAACATAGCGGCAACCTTCTTTATCTCCAATTGCAGCTGCATCAATTTCACTACCAACAACTGCTTCTTTATTTGATTTCTCTATCCCACGGCTAACACCCATCTTCTGCATAATCTTCAACGTCAGTCGCCACAAACCCTAACAATTCTCAATCAAAACATCACATTCCACAGCAACATTGTCTCAATCAACTCAATGTCAAAACCCATCTCTATTTCACTCGACAAAATCGATTTCTTCGTGATTCTTCTCCTCAGCAGCATCAATTCCAGAAGGCAATTCTCGATCTAAATATTCACTAGAGACCACCGTCAATCTCTTATTTTTCCATATGTAATTTCACAGAACCATCTTCATCTTGATATTCAATCCACAAACCCCATTATCATCTCAATCCACTAAATCTTGACTACAACAACTTCAGATCAAAATCCATATTCAATTTCTGCCATTAAAACTCAAACCTAATCCAGTTCCATCTCCGGCCATAATTTCTTCTCCCTTTGTTCATATCAAATCCTGATTTACCACAGATTCAACTCTGAATCGACTTCATCTCCACCAGCAGTAGCGTCAACACTTCACACCATAGCAAACCCTAACATTGAATTCATATTCTTTAACATTTCTCGATCTATTTCTCTCGGATTTAATAGCAGCGCCAAATCGCCTCTCGATCTGATTTATCCACATCATCCTCAATTTCATCTCTCTGTGTTGAATAACAGCTCAAGAACGAGCTCGATTCCTCCTGAGTTCGATCTCTCTTTACATCAGCAGCAACAGCTGCTCTTCTCCTTCTCAATTTCAGAGATGTAATGAATGAGTGAATGAAAGACTTAGAGAATCTCTCGATTCTATGGTTGTGTAATGATTTGGGATCGAGACGCCCAACATAAGAGCCACCCAAGATGGGTGCCTATATTAGGTGGTCACTTCTGATAAGGGCTAGCAAAAGTTTCCAGCCCTTTAACCTCTGCTGGCCTATCTATAGTACTCCTCCAGAAAGTTGCCCCTTAACTTTGATTCGGCTCCCGATAGTGTTTGCCCATGAGATGGCAATTTTGTCCTTTTTCTCAAATTGGGTGATTTCTTCTTCTTTTCGTTCGTGCGACTCCATAGTATCTATAAAACTCAAAACAAGCGTAAAATACATAATTTACAAGAAAAATAGCAAAGAAAGCATAAACAATAAATAGTAAATAGGATGTATTCTACACCCTATCAATGACAGCTAAGCTGTCCTTTATTTTCGGATCTGACTTGCGACATTCTTGATGAGTGCCAAATATTGCATATTTCTACATCTTTTTATTGGCATTTAACTCATCTTTTGCGCTCAGAAATCAGATATTATCCCAAATTCTGTGTTTTCCCTGTTTTCAAGAATAAATATTTGTACTAATTAATTTTGTGTTTTTAGGTAGTAAATAAAGTTCGGAGAAATTGAGGAGCCAAAAGAGCAGAAAATTGGAGATGAGCGTTTATGGAGCAGAAAGCCAAAGCCCGCGCGCGCATCAGTTGCAACCCAACAAGTAGCAACCCATCTACAAGACATGGGCTTGAGCAATCCAAGGTCCGGCCCATAACCCGGATCCAAGTCCATCCTATCCTGGGCCGCCAGATCTGCCCCTTCCGCATCCAACGGTCGCTGCATCCATCACATCATCTCTTGCTGCTCCCGCCTCACACCCAAGCCGCCTACACCTACACCCATCGAACCAAACACACCCCTCCACAGTTCTCATCTTCATCTTCTCTTTCTTCTCCCCCGACAAAAATCAGAGAAAACCCATTCTCTTCCCCTTCCCCCGACCATACCAGTTGCAGACCACCTCACCACCTCCACCATCTCCTTACCCTGACACCAACACCAACAACACCAACGCGCCGCCTGCTCCACCACTCTATCTCAAGTTATCTCTATCATAGCTTCTCCATACCCTAGAAGCTAGGTTAGAGATAGTTGGAACTAGGGTTTTCTCCAACATCAAATCAATGGAGTCAGAGACGAATTAAGGGAGGAAAGAGGTTTGGGTCTTTGTTTAATTGCGAGTTCGAGTGATTGTGAGGTATATATTGGAGTGTTCTTCATGAGAGAGAACTCGCCAGTTTTAGGGTTTTATTTTGGTTAACCTAATTTGAATTCTGCTTTAATTTCTGCATGATGTTCTAAGTTATTTAACTGGGGTGTAGATGAAACCCTTAATGTTATATGGAGTTAATTCATATTAAAGCTTATATTCTTACTGTGTTGTATTGTATTAGGATTATTAGCTAATTGTTGAGCAAATTAGCCTGTGATTGGTTGTGCTGTAAGAAGACAACCAATACTAGGGGAGAATTAGTGAATGCAATTGGCATAATTTCCGCCTGAATCCTTCAAGGGGAGTGTAAGAGTATAACTTGAATTGTGTTACCTTAGTATAGGATTAGGAGGTGAATTCAATCACCCTAGTGTTCTCACCCATTTGCTTACAAGACATCTTGTTCATTTGTTGCCTTAGAATAGAGTCACAGTAACTCCAACTAGTCGTATCGACACCCAACAAACTTATATTTGGGATACTTCTCTAGGAAATCAGTTTAGTAAAGCCCTTAGATCAACTTTACACACACTCCATCTCCATGTGGATTCGACCTGTACTTGCCCTGTCTCCAATAGGCACTGTGCACTTGCAGTTAAACGTAGGCAAAACACTTTAACCAGCCTACCAAGTTTTTGGCGCCGCTGCCGGGGATTTGGTAGTGTGCTGTGTTTCACATTAGTGCTTACTTTACTGGTTTTTAATGTAATATTTTATATACTTGAAACTCTGTTTTTAATCAATCTTAGTGTAACTTAGCTGTGATTTTGCTATTTCACAACCTGTACATCTCTGCATCTGTCATTGCTAGTTTTCTTTTGTGCTTGTTTTAGCTCATTGTCTTTTGCAGTTGGTAACTTGTTTTCCTCTCAGTTTGCACATGCTATAGCTTAGAGAGTAAGCCTGCTAGTTTGCACCTGACAATGCATGTTGCTTACTCAGCACTAGAGTATAACACAATCATCAACTCAATACATTGAAACATTCATCCTGAGCATACTCATTTGTAGCTTGCACTCACTCTGCATCCTAGCAGTTGTTGTTTCGGCTCCATAACATCACTGAACCTTGTTGTCAGTTATTGTTATCCTTTGTCTCAATTTGTACCTTAGGTGTAGCTCTGAATTTTGCCATAGCATTAGTGCTCTCTTGCTTTAACTGTGCAATTTTGGGAACTAAGATTGTTTTGCTGAGCTAGTAGGTACCTGCAACATCTGCTGAGCAAGCCTAGGAGGAGAAGAAAAAGTGCAGGACAATAGTGGAATTGCCTAAACCCGATTTTTATCGGTGGTATTAATCCCTAACTCGCTCTCGTGTGATGAATATATGTATGTGAACCATGACTGCATGATAACTTGAGCCTTGCAAAGCCCCGAGCCTCTCGCAATTGTTGGTAGCCATCTCAATATTTCCATGATCTTTGAATTATACACATGCTAACTGAGAATGCTATAATCTGTGCATGACTGAAAGTCGGCTGAGTATCATTGTTTATGCACCTGTATTGCCCTTGCATAACAAATTAGCTATCCTGCCTAAGCACTACCCTGATTGCATGATAAAACCTCTTGCTAGGTATTGATCAATATCTGAAATCTGGAGACCTTGTGTGTTCTGTGCTGTGCAATCCAGGCCTCTACAAGGCCTGTGCTGTAACCCTTAGCCTCCATCTGCCCTGTGCTTGACTCCAGCCCCTGAAGCTGTTGAGTGTGAGCTGCAACTTGGATATCCAAGTTTGCTACAAACCCTAGCTGATATCAACTGGGCTGGTTGATACCCTGTCACCTGACTATATTAGTCAATTCCTGTTGCATCCATTGCATGTGTACATCTGTGACCACACAACCCTGTGAATATCTGTATATCCTGTGCCTAATCTCTGAAAACTGAGATCAACTGACCCTGTTGGCATCATCTATTGAATCTGTGCATGACAAATGTGTTATAGATTGCTAAAATTGTTATTTGCATACATGTGTGATTCAAACTTTCGCAATTTGTGTGGATTTGAGTGAGTGTTGAGTAGCAGGAATTGTGTTAGCAATAGCTTGTTGATTTTCAAACACACAAACCCAGCACATGCTTCACCTTGAGTGAGCACATCCCATTACCCTGTGCACCTCACAAAATTTTTGCTTTTCTTGTGCTCCTGCCAACAACTAGGTTGTGCATAAGCTGTGCTGTGCTGCACATTACCTGCATTGTGCACTGCCAGTGCTGTGTCATTTTTGTGAGTTTGTGTTCTCTGTGCTGTGTACAATCTGTGCTGTGCATATAGCTGTATTGCTCTGTGCACATAACCAGTGCATAAGCTGAGCTGCTCTTAGACCTGTGTTGTGAGAACTTGCCAACCTGTGCACAAGCTGAAGCCCACATAAACTGGGCTGTGCAACAAACTGAAATCCATAACCACTGGGCTCTGCATAAACTGGGCTGAAGCCCACATAACCTGTGTTGTACCTTACAACAACAAAAAGCACTCCTTTGTGCTTAAGTCTGAGAATTGGTGTGTCCCTTGGTTATTTTGTGCTTGTCTGTGTTGAGATCGATTGGATGTATGTATGTTAACATGCTGGATGCGCTAGCTAGGCTATGATTGTGTCTTTTAGAGACCAAACAAATCGACTAGTTAGAATCCGCCCGGACGAAATTGTCAGCATACCCAGTTCTTCAACAGAAAGCCCAAGCCCATCAGAAACAGAAACTATGGGTGATGAACAAAATCAACCCCGTAGTCTCAAGGACTACATGTACCCAACTAGGGCAAGCCATCCCTCTTGCATCATTCTGCCAGCTGATGCTTGTCAGTTTGAACTGAAAGCAAGCACAATTCACATGTTACCCGTGTTTAGAGGGGCTGATGCTGAAAACCCCTACCATCACGTGAGAGATTTTGAGGATATTTGTGGGACTCTGCGTTTTAACCAAATGCCAGAAGAGTCCCTCAAATTGAGATTGTTTCCCTTTTATCTGAAAGACAAAGCCAAGTCATGGCTTCATGCCCTACAACCACAGTCCATTGGAACATGGGATGACCTCTGTTGATGGTGGATTTTCGTTTAAGGTTAAATTTGTAAAAACCAGAAAAATCATGCGCTGACATCTTGTAAAAGATAAAGCCATTTATAAGTGTTGGATACTCCCTCACTTAATTCACCAAGAATGGAGCATGTAGCAACAATCCCATTCTTTGAATACATGAAATTCCTCCAGGTTGGAGCATGTAGCAACAATCCCATCCTGTGAATTTCATATCAGCCTTGTATTTCCAGTACTCATTATCAGTGTGGCATGACGACTGAGTGTTACTCTTACAGAGTAACACGAACCTCCAAGCACTATAATGAAACCATGTACGAAATACCCGTACAGGCTGACTCTCGGTGTGTTATACTAGACCGATTGAGCATCCGGACTGACCATATCAGTCCGGATATGATCTGATCGCAGTCATCCAACTCCAAAAGCATGATTGGATGACCCCAGATCAATTCCATCACCCCCAAGCAGGTATGGAATACCCACGGCCGACCCCGCATGGTCGGTCATTGGCCTAGCTTGCCAACAAACCGTTCATACCATCCATTATGGACGGAAAACCCTAAATTAGGGTTTGCGGCATATTACATGTGTCGCAAAGCAGTCTCAACCATCCATCTTCGCAGGTATAGATGGAGGGTGTAGATGTAGACTCAAAGGGCCCAGAGCATGTCAACACGATCACCATGGGCCCGCCTACACACTTGACCAATCGGTCAAAACCAACCATGGTTGGTCGTGACAAAATTGTCACCCAAACAAGAGATGGCGCACGGCTTTGAAAGCCAAAATTAGGGTTTCAAGCCATCACGCGCGTCCATCTTCTCCTCGCACGAATGGAGGGTCACAGATTAGATTAAGCGTGTCCGGTCATACCAAAGATGACCACCGTGGGCCCATCTACCTCCTCATGTGTTCGGCCAAGGCATACCATGCCTGGCTATCCCAAACCGTCCACCCAAACTTGCGTGGTTACACTTCCCAAATTGCAAACTGATCTCGACCACTCAACTTCACCGGACGATTTGAGTGGCTTAGATCACGTTTTCATGGGATAGTCAGGTATAGGTGTGAACACCAGCCTACCACCTACACGCTGGTATGATCGACCAAGACCGACCAAGATAGGTCGTCTTAAAACGCGTGCCCAAACTAGGGATGTCACGCGGTTTCCAACTCCTTTGCGGCAATGGATTTCTGCCGCAAACCGATCTCAACCACTCAACTTTACCGGTCAAATTGAGTGTCCTAGATCGCGCCTTCATGGGACAGTGAGGTATGGACGTGCACACCGGCATACTGTCTACACACATGCCCGGTCGGTCCTCTCCAAATCCCTTTCCATGCTCGGTTTCGACCAAGTCAAGAGTAATGCTTGCGCACCTCTTCAAAAAACCCTAATATTCATTAACGGTCGCGAGATGAGTGTCTCAAAGATCATCTCATCCGTCCAACTTCACCCGACTTGGTTATACAACCCTGGTCAGGAGTTATTTGGTTAGTGAGGCGTCATTACCCATCACTTTACCACACCATGATGCAGTACCTGCATAAAATACACACGATACTTCACAAGTATCGACTTCCTGAATAATACAGTTATTCAATTCAGCATTACATGCTATCTTTCGTGGATACACGATCCACACATTCCAGACATCAATCATGTCACAAACTGGGGGGATACATACTGGGGTATTGGTTTGGCGGTTTACAGCGTGCAGCGTGCAACGCGCCATCACAAGAACGTGTCAGGAAGTCATGGACGGTTAGAGATGAACAGGAGAAGTGGGCAAGACTGGTCGTGTGGCACCGACGCACAACTCCACAACTCCATCACTCCACTTCCTCCACTTCCCATGAGAGACGTGAATAAGGCTCAATGACTTGTATAAATAGGTTCTCCGCCCTATTTCAAACAACAACACAAGTCCAGACGAGACAGAAAACCAAGTGTTAATACAAAACGTATTCCAACACCCGAGCTTGCTTGCATCAATCACAAGCCTGCTCACCTTTCGTTACAAGTCATAAGCAAGCCAACACCTTCACAATCTCAACACCTTCTTCGCTTCCCTCCCTAAGATCAACCCCATCTCCTTCACTTTGTGACCGAAACAAGTCTGGAACGGCCATTTCTTGGTTTAGGCCGGACTTGCACAGATTGATCTCTCGAATCTACAAGCACTCACCGCGCAGTGCATTTGTTTAAGGTTTAGATTCATTCCTCATCCATATCCCAAATTACCAAATTCTGCAGGAATAGTTTTCACCCATAAACAATTGGCAACCACAATGGGAGGTTGATCTCTCGGTTACAAAAAATTGAATCCTCAATTCTTCAATTTTCGTCTCACGATGTATTCTCACCCGGAATCCGCAGGTGGTTCAGATATCATGGGAAGCGTAGCTGGAATGTTGGAGAATGTCTTGGCAAATCAAGCCGGTATCACCAGAAGGCAGAGCGAGACATTTCGCCTTTTGAATGATGTAGCGGCACAATTACAAGGAGGGTCGATAGGCATCAACTCAGACAGTGCAAGAAACGTTGAATCCTTAGTCAGGAGTCACACCTTTACAAGTGGAGAAGCAAAAAGAGCACGTAGTCGAAAACGAATCAGGAAAGATGGACAACATGGTCCAGGACATAGGAAAAGACTTGTCCGAGTACCGCAATGTCTCGCGGATAAAGAAAGAGAGCACAGCCCTATGGAGCCTCGCTAGAGGATTTATATCTCAAAACTCTTGTCAAGCCCTAAAATCTTGTCCAATCCGCGTCGACCTTTCAACCGATCAAGAAATGCTTGAGGAAGGAGAAATCAATCAGGAAATACCTGAATACAGAGGATGGGAACGTTCAATCCGGTCACTCAGCAGTGACATTACGACACCTTCCACATCCCTTTCCCTAGGCAAGCGATCCGCAGATATGATGGCACTCGCAAATCTTCCAACTTCATCTCCCGTTCCACATCAAAGCCACGGAGAGACATCACAACGCCCACTAACGCAGGAAAAGCCAGACTCAAAGTACCTACACTTTCCGTTCCCGATGGAAAAGATTTTGGAGTTGCTGGAGATGTGGGTACGAAATAGAGAGGTGGAACTACCTCCGGTATGGCGTCCGCCTACTGATCAAGAAGTAATGGACCCGAGATACTGTCATTTCCACCGGTTCCTCCATCACCCCACCAGCGAATGCAATGCTTTGAAGCGCATTGTTCAGGAGAAGCTTGGTCCAGAGCGATAACTCTGAGAGATTGGTGCGGAGGATTTTCTTAGAAAGGCTACTCTGGTTCGATACAAGTGAGGCTTCGAAAGCAAGTAAGTTCTACTCAACAATTTTTACAAGAAAGATAGTTTAGAATTCACTGGGGACTTGGCATCCCGCACGTGGAGAAAGAGGCTCAGTGATCAAATGCCATGTTTGTTTCCATCCGTACCTCCCTTTTGCATAAAATTTGCAATTTCATGTGCTATGTGCAATCATTCATGACCAAGATGCAAATTTCATTTAACATAATCTCCTTCAAAAGGGTTGTTCACAAAACTATCTCAAAATAAGCCAATTCAATCACCTATTAATTCAAAACCGGAGGTCAAAGAAAATCCTCACTATCACTCAAAAAAGGAAAGCATCTAAAAGAAAAGCCAAGTATATAGCACGAATACTTCAAGGAAAGTCATTCAGCAACAACTCGTCCTTCTGGGCGAGAGAGACTTTCATCTTTTGAAGCGCAGCCTGTTTCAGCTCCAGTTCCTTAGACAACTTCTCAATCTCTTCTTCCTGGCGAGCAACACAAAATTGCGAAGGGACTTCATCCTGTAATTTCTGAAGCTCCCGAATCTTGGAGAACCCTTTGAAGAACCAAGGAGCATTGAAGCCATGCTTCACGCAAACACGTCCCGATGGCACCTCCAATCTTCAATCATCTCCTCAGAAACTGTTCACCAGTCGTGACGCTCATCCCCTGTATAGAAACTAAAGCTTCTTGGACGCGGTTGACCAACGCAAGACGACTTTTGAGTTTCGTGGTGGTAGCAATGTGACCGTGCTTCTCCCATATCGCTGTGTACAACTCTTTGAACTGAACCGGCACGCTGAATCCACCAACCAACACATGGCCTGGATAAGGGATAGTAAAAGGAGGGTCGAACAAAGCCCCAGGCTGCATCACCGATAATTCACTAACCGCGGGAGCCTTGTCAGTTGCAGGAGGCCTTTCATAAGAAGTCACCACAATAGCCATATTCACTGGAACCTGCTCAGGACGGATTTCAAGGGGAGCCGCCTCAATTATTGCAGACGCTACCTTTCTTATACTCCTTCCGGCATCTACTTCGCTCTGAGTACTAATTTCCATCACGACCCCGTCAACAAGATCACTCAGAGAGGCGAATTGTCCAACCGAGCTTGCATCATCTCTGTCATGGTCGGGAAAAGGAGCGGTTTCTCCAGACTTCTCGGCATGAAGATCAGTTTCTCCAGACTTCTCAACATGAAGATCAGTTTCTCCAGACTTCTCGGCATGAAGATCAGTACCGTCAGCCTTCTCATTCTGAATACGCGCCAGCCTTGTGAAGACATTCTCTTTCGGAATCCCCTGATATCAAGCAAGAATTACTCTTAGAAAGATTCACCCTGGAGAAATAAAGGAACCAACAGGAAGAAATTTAAATACCTGCATATTGGAGGAATTGAGGATCACCGGACCGCATGCTTGCCTTTTAGGTCTCTCTCCTGCTTGGGGACTGCAATCCTCAGCTCTGGTCCGTTGGCTGGAAGCGGCTTTAACCGGAAATGCTTTTTCAAAACGTCAGAAGATGGTTCACCACGGAAACCTGTCACAATACTCTCCGAGAATTCCCGGAAAATCAACAGTTGCCTGCTCCAAAATTCCTTGTACTTATCGGTTACCACTGGGTTTCTCCCAATAAGCCAGAAGGGAAGGCTCACCCGTTCCAAAAACATGCCAGCGTTAAGAATATTCGGGAGAGATTCTTTCGGAACCCTTGGTGAGCCAATAAATGGGACACCCTGATCAAATCCCATTTGGCGAGCAGCCCTGTCAATATTGTACGGAGTCACGTAAAATTCTCCGTTAAATAGAGACGGGACATATCTGGAATGCAAACAAGCAGTAAATAAGTTCTCCAGATTTCATAGTTTCGACATCGGTACACAACACAAAGATCGGGACCATCGAAGCGATAGCAAAAGTCTTTGGATGAACAATGGAAGGGTGGACCGGCCCCCATGGACGGAAATCTACAGAAGACACATTGTCAAATACGTCCACAAGTTTCGCACCGGCTCTGGGACGCTTTTTATTCCAACGGAGTATTCTCGAGCCACCATACAAGTTACTGAGCGAATTTCCAGGAGTAGGAGCGTAACTTTTGAAGTGTTCCCATAAGAATGCCTGAATAAAAGCGAAGTGAACGTGCGACTCCACCTTCTTGTACCCATTAGAAACATGCATGTCCATTGCTAAAGCGTCCACATGAGAATACAGTGATCCAAGGAACAATGCGCCTAAAGGAAGAACTTCACCCTTAGCCAGCCTTATAGCAATCTTAACAAGGTCACTTCTAATGGTCTTCTTTCCAGAACCATCATCGAATATATCCCTGGATAGCCATAAAGACAGGAACGCAATCACACTGAGCTCGTTTTCCAACTCTTGATCCGGCTCTGGGTCCGCAGGAGACCACTCCGACACCCACCAGGTGTAAAAGCATCTCGCATCTTTTTTCTCTTCCTTGTCCAGACTGTCGAATTCTGCCACTTTCTGAAGTATAGCACCATAGTTACTTTGTTCCGTATCAGAGAGCTCGTAAGAGAGACTTCCAGCAACAGGCAGGTTCATTAATGTAGCCACACTCTCCAAAGTAATAGTCATCTCTCCCCATCTAGATATGGCTGTGTGAGTAGAAATACGCCACCGAGAAATGAAGGTAATCAAACCCGCGGTGTCTTTCCTAATTTCGAGAGTAGCAGATGCCATGACCGCATTGAGGATCTGCGCTTTGGTCAAATTGTCCTTAATGCCCTTATTACTCAACATGCGTCTCATCCATCCTTCATAAGAACCCAGTGGAGCATGACAAGTCTTGAAGTCAATAGGAGAAGGCGGATATTCGTTTCTCCGGAGACAAAATCTCATCACAAGTGCTGAAGAAGAGAATGGATCAGCTTCCATATTTTCTGAATCGGAAAGCAAGACTATCTTATGAGAAGGATGTTTCCTAACGTTTGGAAAAGGCGAGGTGAATAATTCATCATCGATGTTCGGCATATCTTTGAAGCTGTCAACACTTCCTGACTTGGCACCAGCATTATCTCCAAAAGGCATCTCAACAGGGATTCTTTTCTTCCACAATGAAATAAAAGACAGGAGTTAGAACTTGTATGAAAGAACAGGAGAGATGTAGTCACACACGGTAAGACGCAATTCACATCGGAGCACACAATGGGCTTCTGTTCAAACACCATTCAAGTCTGGTACAACTTTCAGTCTGGTATTGGTTTCAAGTCCGGTACAAATTTCAGTCTGGTATTGGTTTCAAGTCCGGTACAAATTTCAAGTTCGATGTAAATTTCAGTCAAGCATATGTGAGTAAGACCCACGTTCCGGCATACACGGCGGGCCCGCATTCATTCATCCGCATGCATCATAACACGATTTTCTTTATTCATGGGAATCGTGTCTACGGGATTCAAGCCAAATGGTGGAAAAAGCTAAGCATATACATGTCTTACAAAAGGTGTTTACCTAACAAACTAGGGTTTTACCTTTGGAAAAAAAAAAAAAAAAAAAAAAAAAAAAAAAAAAGGGAACGAAACTTACCGTGGACGGGCGGTGGCGCACGGCAGCAAATCCGGCAACTCCGGCAGCGGCGGCAGCGTCGGTAGGAGCAGGTGGTCACGGACGGGAGCTGCTTCACAATAAAAAAAAAATTCGTGAGGAAAAAAGAAAAGGGTTTTGTCTCTTTTATAGACAAAAAATTAGAAGAATCCCAATAGAAGAAGGATTCCTCCCTTATTTGGTTTCCTCTTTTGATTCAAATACCTAAAGAAAGAAACCGGCCCCACCAAGGGATTCCATACAAGCGTGACGGCATGGGAAACTAGCGGTCGGCCAACACTCTTCCGGGTAAACTCCTTTTATCCTGTCTTTCTCACATATGTATGTCACCATCTCATGCCTACCACACAATAGTGTAACCATTATGTGCTAGGCAGGGGACTTAATGTTGATGGTGGATTTTCGTTTAAGGTTAAATTTGTAAAAAGCGAGAAAAATCATGCGCTGACATCTTGTAAAAGATAAAGCCATTTATAAGTGTTGGATACTCCCTCACTTAATTCACCAAGAATGGAGCATGTAGCAACAATCCCATTCTGTGAATACATGAAATTCCTCCAGGTTGGAGCATGTAGCAACAATCCCATCCTGTGAATTTCATATCAGCCTTGTATTTCCAGTACTCATTATCAGTGTGGCATGATGACTGAGTGTTACTCTTACAGAGTAACACGAACCTCCAAGCACTATAATGAAACCATGTACGAAATACCCGTACAGGCTGACTCTCGGTGTGTTATACTAGCCCGATTGAGCATCCGGACTGACCATATCAGTCCGGATATGATCTGATCGCATTCATCCAACTCCATAAGCATGATTGGATGACCCCAGATCAATTCCATCACCCCCAAATAGGTATGGAATACCCACGGCCGACCCCGCATGGTCGGTCATTGGCCTAGCTTGCCAAGAAACCGTTCATACCAAGCATTATGGACGGAAAACCCTAAATTAGGGTTTGCGGCATATTACATGTGTCGCAAAGCAGTCTCAACCATCCATCTTCGCAGGTATAGATGGAGGGTGTAGATGTAGACTCAAAGGGCCTAGAGCATGTCAACACGATCACCATGGGCCCGCCTACACACTTGACCAATCGGTCAAAACCAACCATGGTTGGTCGTGACAAAATTGTCACCCAAACAAGAGATGGCGCACGGCTTTCAAAGCCAAAATTAGAGTTTCAAGCCATCACGCGCGTCCATCTTCTCCGGCACGAATGGAGGGTCACAGATTAGATTAAGCAGTCCGGTCATACCAAAGATGACCACCGTGGGCCCATCTACCTCCTCATGTGTTCGGCCAAGGCATACCATGCCTGTCTATCCCAAACCGTCCACCCAAACTTGCGTGGTTACACTTCCCAAATTGCAAACTGATCTCGACCACTCAACTTCACCGGACGATTTGAGTGGCTTAGATCACGTTTTCATGGGATAGTCAGGTATAGGTGTGAACACCAGCCTACCACCTACACGCTGGTATGATCGACCAAGACCGACCAAGATGGGTCGTCTTAAAACGCGTGCCCAAACTAGGGATGTCACGCGGTTTCCAACTCCTTTGCGGCAATGGATTTCTGCCGCAAACCGATCTCAACCACTCAACTTTACCGGTCAAATTGAGTGGCCTAGATCGCGCCTTCATGGGACAGTGAGGTATGGACGTGCACACCGGCATGCTGTCTACACACATGCCCGGTCGGTCCTCTCCAAATCCCTTTCCATGCTCGGTTTCGACCAAGCTGAAGAGTAATGCTTGCGCACCTCTTCAAAAATCCCTAATATTCATTAACGGTCGCAGATGAGTGTCTCAAAGATCATCTCATCCGTCCAACTTCACCAACTTGGTTATACAACCACCGGTCGGGAGTTATTTGGTTAGTGAGGCGTCATTACCCATCACTTTACCACACCATGATGCGATACACATAAAATACACACGATACTTCACAAGTATCGACTTCCCGAATAACACAAGTTATTCAATTCAAGATTACATGCTATCTTTCGTGGATCCATGATCCACACATTCCGATATCAATCATGTCACAAACGGGGGATACATACTTGGGGTATTGGTCTCAGCGGTTTACGGCGTGCGGCGTGCAACGCGCCATCACAAGAACGTGTCGGGAAGTCATGGACGGTTAGAGATGAACAGAGAAGTGGGCAAGACTGGTCGTGTGGCACCGACGCACAACTCCACAACTCCATCAATCCACTTCCTCCACTTCCCACGAGAGACGTGAATAAGGCTCAATGACTTGTATAAATAGGTTCTCCGCCCTATTTCAAACAACAACACAAGTCCGGACATTTAGACGAGAAAACCAAGTGTTAATACAAAACGTAATCCAACACCCAGAGCTTGCTTGCATCAATCACAAGCCTGCTCACCTTTCTGTTACAAGTCATAAGCAAGCCAACACCTTCACAATCTCAACACCTTCTTCGCTTCCCTCCCTAAGATCAACCCCATCTCCTTCACTTTGTGACCGAAACAAGTCTGGTACGGCCATTTCTTGGTTTAGGCCGGACTTGCACAGATTGATCTCTCGAATCTACAAGCACTCACCGCGCAGTGCATTTGTTTAAGGTTTAGATTCATTCCTCATCCACATCCCAAATTACCAAATTCTGCAGGAATAGTTTTCACCCATAAACAACCTCACAAAAGAGTTTTTCAAAAAAAAATTCCCAAACCATAAGACGGCGACAATTCGCCAAAGTCTAAATGGTTTTGTGCAATTAGAAGACGAAACTCTAGCAAAATACTTGGAGAGATTCAATGAATTATTGCTCCAATGTCCCCACCATGGCTTTGAAAAATGGAGACTCGTGCAAATATTGTATGAGGGTCTAGATGTTAGAACCCGAACCACAGTCGAGTCAATGTGCAATGGTGCATTTATTGACAAAAGTGCTGATGAGGCTTGGACTTTCTTAATCGAAGTCGCTGAAAAGACTCAACAGTGGGAGTCCATCCGTGAACCGAAAAGGACTACCCCTGTAGGTAACGTTCATAGAATCGAGTCTGACTTTGAGGGAAATGCAAAAATGGCATCTTTAGCCCGGAGAATAGAAGTGCTTGAGTTGCAGAAGAATGTAAAACCTAATGCCCCTACTCTCCGTGGCCAAATTGAAATGGCCACTTGTGCCGCATGCCATAGCTCTGACCACTTAGTGGACAATTGTCCAGACCTACATGCATTTCAAGAGTCTAAAACCGAGCAAGCCAATGCATTGTACCATAGGCAAGAGAACAACCCGTATTCTCAAACCTACAACCCAGGGTGGAGGAATCACCCTAACTTCTCATGGTCCAAAGGGCCTGTACAAGAGGGAACAACAAATAACAACCAAGGATACTCATATCCTAGAAACCCCCAAGTACAACCACACACTCAGTACCCTATAGACAAAAAGCCTAGAAGACAGTGTCGGTCTGTTGACCCAAAATCTTTTACAACTTCAGAAAACCACTGACCAACGTTTCACAAGTCTAGAACTTAAAATGGGTCAAATCTGTGATGCATTGAATGAGAGAGAAAAAGGCAAACTTCCTAGTCAACCCCAACAAAATCCAAAGAATGTGTTTCGGGCGGGTTCTTCAAACCGCAATGAAACTTCACATAGTCATGCGAATGCTGTCACCACTCTCCGTAGTGGTAGAGTTTTTGAGAACAATGTAGGTGTACCACAGTCAAGCGAGTCTAAATCAGACTCACCAGTACACACAACACCGCAGAAAATATCTACTGTAGAGAAAGAATATGAGCATGTTGATAAAACTAAAAGCCCTACTGATATGGATGTTTCTTTGCCAAGTCATGCACCTGTTGCTCCATTCCCACAAAGGTTGGTGCAGCAGAAAGGGGGTAACTAATACAACGAGATTTTGGAAATGTTCAAAAGAGTTAACATAAACATTCCATTTCTCGAAGCAATCAGACAAATACCCACCTATGCTAAGTTTTTGAAGGACTTGTGCACACAAAAGCGAAAGCTTCATGTGCATAAGCGTGCTTTTCTCACTGAGCAAGTAAGCTCCATAATCCAAAACAAGATTCCAACTAAGTTTAGAGAACCAGGTAGTCCAACAATTACATGCACCATAGGCGACCATATCGTCGAAAAGGCGTTGCTAGACTTAGGAGCAAGTGTGAATCTATTGCCATACTCTGTGTATGTGCAACTGGGCCTTGGGGAGCTGAAGCCCACACCTGTTACGCTACAATTAGCGGACAGATCCGTGAAAATCCCCCGTGGTATTATTGAAGATGTGTTAATCAAGGTTGATAAATTTTTCTTTCCTGTAGACTTCATTGTCTTAGACACTCAACCCGTGCAAAACCCAAGTAACCACATTCATGTGATTTTAGGACGTCCTTTCCTGGCGACGTCCAATGCCATCATCAACTGTCGTAATGGAGTGTTGAAATTGTCTTTTGGTAACATGACCGTAGAGCTGAATGTTTTTAACACTAGTCAACAACCCATTGATTGTGATGATACTTATTTGCATGAGATTAACATGATTGAGAGTCTGATCCAAGACTCTTTGCCCGACATTTTGTCAGTGGACCCTTTGCAAGCATGTTTAGATAACTTTGACTTAGATCTCTTTGAGTCTAAGTACATTGGTGAAATTTACTCTTTGCTTGAATCTGTTCCACCCATGGATATTGCTAAATGGCAGAATGCAGTGGAACCCCTTCCGCTCTCTGATTCCAAATCTGCCCCACCTCTTGATGTACCACCTAAGCTTGATTTGAAACCATTACATGATACCTTGAAGTATGCTTTCTTAGGTCCTTCTGATACCTTACCTGTGATTATTGCATCATGTTTAGACACATAACAGGAAAGTCGACTTTTAGAAGTACTTAAAGAACATAAAGGAGCCTTAGGTTGGACCATCTCAGATCTTAAAGGTATAAGTCCCACAATTTGCATGCATCACATAAACCTTGAAGAAAACACTAAACCATCTAGGGAAATGCAAAGGAGACTTAACCCAAATATGAGAGATGTTGTCAAAGGTGAGATCTTGAAACTGCTTGATGCGGGTATCATTTACCCGGTTCCAGATAGCCAGTGGGTCAGTCCCATTCAAGTGGTACCCAAAAAGTCTGGCATTACTGTAGTTCAAAATGAGATGAATGAGCTTGTCCCCACCCGTGTTACCACTGGGTGGCGAGTTTGTATTGATTATAGAAAACTGAACACAGTAACAAAGAAAGACCATTTTCCTCTTCCTTTCATTGACCAAATGGTAGAAAGGTTGGCGAAGCATAGTCACTATTATTTCTTAGATGGCTATTCGGGCTACAACCAAATTCACATAGCACCCGAAGACCAACAAAAGACCACATTTACATGTCCTTATGGAACATTTGCTTATCTCCGCATGCCTTTTGGGTTGTGTAATGCACCCGCTAGTTTTCAACGTTGCATGATGAGCATATTTTCTGACATGGTAGATAAGTTTCTTGAAATTTTCATGGATGATTTTTCTGTGTTTGGGTCTTCTTTTGATGAGTGTTTGCATCACCTCACTTGTGTACTGATTAGGTGTAAGGAAAAGAATTTGGTTTTGAATTGGGAAAAATGTCATTTCATGGTTAACTCAGGCATTGTTTTAGGGAATATCATCTCGGAAAAAGGCATAGAAGTAGACAAAGCCAAGGTTGATCTCATTCAACACTTGCCTCAACCTCGTTCTGTGAGGGACATAAGATCATTCTTAGGCCATGCGGGTTTTTACCGCCGATTCATCAAAGACTTTAGTAAAATTTCAAGACCTTTATGTAATCTTCTTGCGAAAGATGTTGCATTTGTCTTTGATGATGCTTGTAAGGAAGCATGGGAGCAATTGAAGGCTCTCCTTACATCTGCCCCTATAGTCAGACCACCTGACTGGACATTACCATTTGAGATTATGTGTGATGCGTCTGACTATGCTGTAGGAGCTGTTTTGGGCCAGCGAGTAGACAAGCTTCCTTATGTGATCTACTATGCTAGTAAAACACTTAATGATGCTCAACTGAATTATTCCACAACCGAGAAAGAGTTGCTAGCTGTTGTGTTTGCATTAGATAAGTTTAGATCTTATTTGATAGGGTCTAAGGTCATCATATATTCTGACCATGCTGCATTGAGATATCTTTTGTCTAAAAAAGATGCTAAGGCTCGTCTAATTCGATGGATACTCTTGTTACAAGAGTTTAACCTCGAAATTCGAGATAAGAAAGGGTCAGAAAATGTTGTTGCTGATCACTTGTCTAGGTTGAATGTTGAATCTGGATGATGAATCCGTCTTGATTAGAGAGTCATTCCCGATGAACAATTGATGCTTGTGTCTCGAAATGCCGTGGTTTGTTGATATTGTGAACTACCTTACTACAGGTAGAATGCCTTTGCATTGGTCTAAACAAGACCGTTCTAAGTTCTTGGCTGAAGTTAAACATTTCCTTTGGGATGACCCATATCTGTTTAAGTACTGCCAAGACCAAATCATTAGGCGATGTGTCCCCAATTCTGAACAAAGGGACGTCATCTCTTGCTGTCATGACCATGCATGTGGAGGCCACTTTAGTGCCAAGAAAACTGCTGCAAAGATCTTGCAGAGCGGTTTCAATTGGCCAACACTGTTTAAGGTGTAGGATCATAATATCGCCACAACAACAATTCGCGAAGATAACGGATAACAACATTGCGAGTCAGTCGCAGAAGATTAAATATAAATGACGCATTGGATGACGATAGGAGGATATGAAACCTGGCGAAAGTTAAAAAGTGTCGCGAGTACGAATGTTTGTACGTCTGCGACACTTCGCAAGACATTTCCGAAAATAAAGGATAGCTTAGCTGTCATTCACTATGTACTACCCTATATAAAGGGATGAGTGGATCTGTCGTAGGGAGAGGTCTTTTGGATTGGAGAGCAAGTCATTAGGAGAGAGAAAGAGAGAGAATTTTTGTAAGTTCTTAAGTGTAATTCCATTTTCCTGTGTAAAGATTCAAGAAAGTTATTAATAAACATTCATAATTGTTCATCTATTATCTTTTGAATGGATTAGTTTAACAAAATATAGTGAGGGGTGTATTGTGGGATTTCCTGCAACTACATATTGGCGCTAGAAGGAGGCTTTGAACAGCATTAAAAGAAGAGAATTAACAAGAAAGAAATTTGAGATAATTTTCAAAAAATTTACTAAAAGAGAAATGGCTAGAAGAAGAAATGTACTTGAACAACCGGTGAGAAGAAGCGGAAGACTTGCTGGAGAAAGGAGAAATGAAAGAGGAGAATCGTCAAGGATGAATATGAGGAATGATGAAGAGAATCATGTCCAAGCTTTAATTCCACCGATAGCAAATGAAACTGTGGATTACGATAGAGTAAGTGTGCACACTTGGAGGACTGATTCTGAGGATGAAAGGGAAGAAGAGCAACAATTGGTAAACAATGGACAAGGAGAAGGAGATCAAAGAATGAATGGAGAAATGAATCCAGGAAATGAAGAACTCACAGCATTGGAAACATTGAGACAAACGATACATGAAGAGAGGCGACTAGAGGCAGAGGAACGAGCACACTTGACAAGACAGAATCATGAATTAAGAATGGAAAATATAAGATTGCAAAATAGAAGATCGAGAAGCACTGCGAGATCGAGTTCAAGATCGACTAGGGAAGAAAGAAGGAGAGCTTTACCAACGAAAATTACAAAGGTAGAAAACCAACGGGAAGCACAAAATCTCACTCGAACATCATGAAAGAAGAGAGGACGCAGAAAGATCGTTATATTCCCCATCCCGAGAATTTCCAAGATGAGCGAGAATGAAGAAAATCGGGGAACTAGGCGATTTCGGGGGCCAAATGATCCAAATTGCCGAAGGAAGAGCAATACTGCATGGAAGAGAAGCATTGAGAAGGCAAAAAGAGATCGTGGACGACATTGAGAAACATTATGCTGAACAAGCACGCTTAGACCGCGAGAGAGAGAGTAAGAGCAGAAGTGGAAAACCAAGAATTGGAAGAAGCAATCCGGCAAAATAATCACGACAACCGAGAGAGGAGGCGAGCACAAGATCGTATCAATAGAAATACCAATGGAGAATACGAAAGGATGCAGAGGAGAGTTGATAGAGAACCCAGAAGAGAGAACAATAGATATAATGGTGTGCGAATTGATGAAAGAGATGAAGGAGAAAGTCGCAGAGAAAGGAGAGAAGAAAATAGTGAACAAGAAGGTCAAAACAGGCATGAACGCAGGCGGCGAGAGGCAGAGCTAAAAAGACCAGCAGAATCAAATCCTGAGGAAAATGAGCAAATCTTGAAAGAACTAGCAGAAATGAGAAAATTGTTAAACAGTAAGAAGGAAGGAGGAAGAAGACAGTTGGATGAAGCCATCGCAGAAGCTGCGAAGACTCCTTTCACGATAGAAGTACAAATGGGAGGAATACCACCTAAGTGCAATCCGCCCGCATTAACCAACATTTTCGATGGAACAACACATGCGGTACAACACATCAAGGCTTATATGAGATGTATGTTACAATGGGAGAATCATGATGCCATATTGTGCAAATACTTCGCATCAAGCTTAATTGGAGAAGCACCGAAATGGTTTGAAGGATTACCAAGAAACACAATCTCATCATTCAACCATTTACAAACTATTTTCTTGGGAGCTTATATAAGTAACAATTCCATGCGACCGGGAATTGAGGATGTATTCGGATTGAAACAAAGAGTTGGCGAGAGTTTAAGACATCGACGATGAGATGGAGAACAATGTGCGGTGAAATGGCCGGAAGGGTAGAGGAAAGATATCTCATTTTATCATTTGTAAATGCTCTGTTCGCAACAAGTTTGTTATACATTCAAATATTCGAATTAAAAATACGATTACGATGGCCGAGTCAGTGAGAACTTCAAGAAGAATACATTGCTTTGGAAGAAAGACAAAATGAAATGGAATCATACCCGATTGCGAATACAAGTTCAAACGCTGCGAATGCAAGTTTATTACCAAAATTTTTAAACTCAGTGGCGACCACTTTGCAAGGGCAACCGGAAAACGGAGTTGATGATGGACAGCAGAAAATAGTAGCTATGGGAAGCCGAGATCAGGAGGAGTTTGATAGAGAAAGGAACTACTACAACCGCGGCAACAATAATAAAATTCAGAGATTAGATCATATGCAAGAAACTTATGGAGGACAAAGGCAGAATAACCATGGAAGGCCAAGAAATCGTAGAGTGGTATGGGAAGAGATAAGAATGCCACCACTAAATGTCATACTTATAAGACTATGGGTGGAGAGGATGAAAATTTGATTCCTTCAACATACAAAATATATGGTTTTAACGGCACAGCGAACAAACCTAAAGGAGAGGTTCACATGAGGATACCTTTACAAGGATTATCAGCTAACATTTTATTCTGCGTGGTTGACGTGGAATCTCCTTATAACGCATTAATTG